>JAGXJF010002633.1:0-593208 GCA_019208055.1 Stipa capillata | reverse complement strand
GGGTCATTACAACCTACCCTCTTAAAGAATCTCGTCCCGAGATTCCTAGCGGTAGAGAAGAAAAGAGAGGTCTTGCTCACAGTGATCTTCAATTCTAACATCTTAATCTTCGGTGGGTTGCTCCAACTAGGTTGCGAAAGAGAAGAGGAAGGACGACCAGATCAGATTATCTATTGCTGGAGATAACTTCTTCTATGTGTCCAGCTTAATAGGCTCTACACTTGGTTAAGAGGAGAGACGGAAGTAGAGCACACTGGAGATGCTGCGACGATCAAACTTAGATTCAGAGTATAGGGCGAAACGCCTCCGAGAACAATGTGGAAATATGACTCCAAAGAAAAGAATGCATGTTATGAGTGCTTCAAATGAGGAAGAAAGAATAACGAAGCTGGAATAGGTCACAGATCATGGTGATTTCTTCATTGCTTAAAAAGAATCTTTCTAAGAGATTACTGAGATGTCTGCTGAGACGGATAAGTTTGAGATGTCTTTACTGAGGACAGATTAGTGTGATCTTGATAGCTATGTTTCCATTTGGTAAGGAGAACAAGGATATAGGATTAAAAGTTTGAAAGTACTGTCCAGCGAGAGGGATATTCAAGAATGTCGGGACCGAAGAATAGTCTCGTACTACACATAGTGCCATCAACGAGGAGTTGGCCAGACTCCCTATTGACATTATAGGAGAGCACGAAAGCATTTTGGGGGGTACCGGAGAGTACACACGCACATACACCGGATTATTCCAGAATAGGTAGATATGGCACGTACGAGAGCAATTCCGGATCATCCAATATTTGAGAAACTTAGATGGTTAAGGTGGACATGACATCTTCAAGATTAGTCGGAGGTTCCATTGAATCTTGCTAGACAAGATTTATTGGATTTCAAGACGAAAGATGAAAAGGAGGGCCGAGTCGAGACTGGACCACTCCAAACAATAAGGAGGATAGAAAATCATTCTGTATGAACATAGTACTAGCAAGAATAAAACTCTTTGTAAACTCTGGGGAACTAAAGATAGTCTCCGAAAGTGTATAGAGAGGAGAAAAGGAATTTAGGACAGCAGAACAAGTCCGAATCAAGTTTAGATGTTGCTGATTTACCATCCAAGTTACCACCGAAGTGGGCGCAGGATAGAAGAGTGTTGACTTATGTAGACCGATCCAAGGGGAAGAGATCAATCATCGTGATCGAGAATGATGGGTTTGCCACTATGAGTTATATCATGTCCGTTGGAGAAAGAGATGGACGATTTGAGTGATGATTCAGCAAAGATTCATGAATGGAAGAACATACAAGCATAAGTAGCAAGGCTCTTCCAGGTTGGTCTTGCATTTCCTCGGTCATATATGGTGATGACCACGATCAGTGTCTGGAAAGTTATCTATGGTTGTTCTTGGATTTGAGAACCACTCACTGAGGTCCTCGAGGTGCACGCGGGTTTCTGCTCTGAGAGGCGTGCACTGTTGGCGAAATGTCCCAGCTGTCTGCAACGATAGCAGAGGCGAGGAACATGAATACCTTGCTGTCCGCTAAGTCGCGGGCAGGAAAAAGAGTGTTGACGAATGAGAAGGATGATCAGAGCGCGCGAGATAGGTGATGGTTCTTGAACCGCCAGATGGAGAAGATGGTCACGACGGAGCTTCATGAGGATAATCTTGTGACTGTATTTTTCGGCTTCCCTCCTCGCGCGTTACGAAAGGTCGCGAGTGCCTTGCTCTGCCCTCCGATGATGAGAGCTTTGTTAAGCAATACTCGACGTACAGGACAATCCAAATGCTTAATCCTTCTAGACAACTCAGCGGTAAGGCCTGTGCGAAACCTTCTACAGCTGAGCTTCATCGTAGAGCCACATCACTCAGGCGTAACGAGCTAGACGACTTGAGACCGTCGCAAGATATTGGCGGTGACAGAGCACTCTCTTGCTATGAGGGCCAGACTATACAACAGATGTGTGTGCTTGGTCTCGCAATAGTGCCGTTCGGGATATGCAGCCTTATGAAACGCTGCTCGTGAACTACGCCATCGTCATGTGACGACTTAGAGGTCTTGGGTGTGGCGTGAAGATATTTTCCCACACATGCACGTCGGCGCCCCTCCACCTTCGAGAAGGAAGTGTTGCATAAGGCACTTTGTACTCTGAGTTCTTGTGCATCGTGGCAAGGGTGAGCTTATCGTCGATACTCGCACGAGCCAATACCGTCTAGCAGTTACGAGCGGATACTCGGAAACAAAAATGATGCGAAGTATGTGAGGTAAGGTCCGCTGAGTAAATGCAGCAAAGCCTCCTCGAGTTTTGACGCTCCGCTCGAGGATGGTCCCATCATTATCGGATAGATGTTCCGAGTATCACGCTTCATTTGGTAGTTGAAGTAACTTATCCGCCAGGTTGGTTGAGAAGGAGGAGTACGCCTGGTTGGGGACACCTTGCCTCCTCATGGGGTTCATATTCAAAGCATCCTGCGGAGGAACAAAGGGAGATAAAAGGGATAATACTTTTATGTTTTTGTTCTTTGATTTACGGAAAAAGGGGGGTTATTGTTTCTTTACATTGGGGGCTTTTTATTTTATTTTTTCTATTAGGACTTATCGTGTTTATTAATTGTTCTTTAGGGTTTCCTACCACACTATATGTTCACTGGGGGTTTTTACGGGTGATTCTTCGGGTTATCAGCACTTTTTTGTTTTTTTTGAGTTTTACGGTTCATCAGTATTGACGCAGGGGAGTGAGTTTCGAGGCTTCTGTTCTACCTTTTGGTATGTCTCCACTCTATCTACCTTTGTTGTTTTACGCGATATCGCGGTATTAACTTGTATATAGATAGGTGGGAATAGGGAGACAAAGCTTCGACAGGTGCGATTAGGAACGACGTTGTGGCAAACAAATATTAAAACATGGGTGATCAGGACAGATGATACATTTTTTAATTTTCCATCCCAATCATAGGTTTCCTATTTCGCTGGAAAATAGAAGAATTTTTCAGGTAGTATGCACAAGAGCCATAGTAGTCAACACATTTCACACCAGGGTGGCTTATGAGAATCCTTACATATGGCTGAAATTTTCTACACACCTTCGAGCGACGATCCGTTGCAACACCATATGCAAGAAAGGGTGCCGGCCAGATCCTCATATGAAGAAAGTTTAATTACTAGCCAATTTACTTGAGAAAAAATGCTATTAGCGTTACGATGTAAGGACAGCACCTAGCAGAACTTAGACCTGATTTTCAAAGACAGCACAACTTGATGGTGCGAGGGTCGTTCGAATATGAAGAGATGACAAGAAAAATATCCTATGCCTGGGTATATCCAGTTGGGACAGAGAGGATAGTGCATAGCTCACCAAGGAAGCGAGGAAAGCTCCTACACAAGAGATCAAAGGTTGTTTATACGGATAGCAAAATGAGACGCTTTTTTATTCTTTGTTCTTCTAACTTGAGATAATAGTCATGCAGAGCGATGGATTTTCTCGATTGCACATATAGCTCGAGATGAGACCTCTGCCAGAAGTGATGATAGACAGAGAAGATACTCGGCATACCACTGAGTCGTAGCAACGTGGTGGGCCAAACGAAGCCATTATGAAAGGATCGACAGCAAGGATCACTTCCTGAATCACCTTTCGCGCCGAAGGGACAGCACCAATTATCACAACAAAGAATCAGCGAGGGGATCAGCATCTAAGTCAGATGGAGACAACGGAATCAAGGCGAAATCTACTTAGTGTTTTACACATAATTTTTGAGTTTCACCAATAGTTTTCTCGGAGACACCGAGAGTCTATGTCTAGCACGCTCTCCCCTGCAAGGTTTTGCCCTAGGTCCGTCCTGTTTTTCTCTGGTACCGAATACCAAGCTGTAACGGCTCCGAATGCAGATATGATTAGAGGGAACGGATCGTCGCCAGGACGCGAAGACCAGATCGAGACCTGGTGGCACAGTACACTGCGCCGTACTCACCGAGTCGGAGTGATCTGACACTGCCCAACGCAAGCCGGCCGGAACGCGACAAAGACTTCCAAAGCCACATAAGATTTTGCAAATCCTGATGAGAGACATTATGCAACCGTTCTCAATCCACTAGGCAGAGTAGAGCGGAGGAGCCGATGAGTAGTCCAGCCGCACCATCAGCGTAGCCCGAAAGCTATTGGTCACCCGATGCCCGGTGGATATACACCCCACCCTGCCTGGCCGGCATCGCATCTCAGCCATGCGGTCACATCAACCGACAGCTACTCTGACTCAGTGAAAGAAGAAACCGCTGTAATTCTTCACGGACATACCCAAGTACTTCATCACATACACGCATTGTACCTGGGCAGCTTTGGAAACAACTCGAATACCATCACAAAACTCTACAGACAGAGTTATTGGATATAATCACGTCCCATACACATGGCAGTTATTTAATTACATTCGGGTGACCTGGAGGTCATACATTAACAAAGAGACATCTAAAAACAGCAGCGGAAAACGGTAAACAAACAGAGGTGGCAGCCCATGCCAACTCTCAGAAGCTTCACAACCTACATGACCTTCTGACCGGGGAAACCAAGCAAGCACAGTCACACATCAAGCATGGAAGTCTTCAACTTAGTATACCTGCAGGAATGGAATTCCAACTGATTACTTTCGTACTCGCAAGATGCTAATTGCTCATTCAGTTAACTTACTGCATGGCATGGAAGAATAAATAGCAAGACCAACATTAACCAATTTCATCCTCACGATGTTAAAGGAAACTACACATGTTATCTTTAGCCATGCTAGCATAGCAGTTTCGTGTAAAACAAATTACCACTAGCATACCAGAATTCGAGTGACTACCATCACCGCAAATAGAACCAAACCATTTCAAGAGATATCCAAATTATTCCCAACAAGGATTTAGAGCCTAGTGACTCCTATCACTAGCCTCGCATTTGCCCACACAGTTTGGCACATAGTTCACGTAGATTCACGCAGCTGCACGTAGCTCACATAGTTCACACAGTCGCACATAGCTCACACTCTAGTTCACACAGTCGCACACAGTGCGTCGCATACGTTCACACCAGTCGCACACTTGAGCTCACATGACGTTCCACACAGGTGCACGTCACAGTCGCACATATAGCTCACACGAGTTCACATCAGTTGCGCCATAGCTCCACAGTGTGCACATAGCCCACATAAGGAATCATCCTCCAGTAACCATCCCAGGTATGAGTACCAAATAGATCACATATCGTAATAGAACATAACGAGCAGGCAAACATCGAGAACCATGTATGCAATAGCAAAAGCAATCAAAACTATTTATCAACCAAGCATAAATAAGAGAAACTGGATATTTCCAACAAGCGAGCATGCTGCTGGCCCTTGAATGTGCTGTGTTTGCTGGGAATAACCCTCAATTAACCTTCGTGGTCCGTTCTATTGATAAAAATCCAGAAACGCCGGGAGAATGGCAAGGGCAAGCATTTGATAAAATCAGCACATAGAGTATAGGAGATAATGATATGACTGATAGTCTAAAATGTAGAATGCAAGAATGAAACTAACGCAACTAGAATATTGATTTGGGCTGCTAGAACTTAAGATTGATTGTTGAGGGGCATTGTCCATTATAGAGCCACTTAGCTTTATGATCAATTTAAATGTTGTATAGACAGAAATGTATGAGCATGATGTTACGATATACTATATATAATATATCAAATGATGCATTTTGAGATAAGGTATACTTTCATTTGAATCGTATGCTTTATGACACATTTTAAGTTTCAAATTCTTCATATACTACATGAATGGAGTTTTGCACCATTAATCTCTACATTGAAAAGGTGACTGATTATTGGTGGAGTGGAATTAACCGGACGCAACAGACGCTGGTTATATTAGTTAACCATTATAAGATATTAGCTAAATTATACACACGTCAGCTCTGGAAATCTACTTCTTTTGTTATTCAAGGAGTCAACATAGCAATTAATGGCTAATATAGAGTGTTAATCATGTCTTTAGACGGTCACGATATTTCTTATTGAGTTAACTAAGTCTGTGATTCTCAGTGTGTGGTCGGAGGTCGCTTGCAATTGACATAATCGGATCAAGGTTCATGATCAATCCTTAGCTTACTTAACCAATGACAGGTTGGCAGCTAACCCAACCGACCAACTGTTCCACAGATTATTCACTTATGGTTGTTTTTCAGAGTAGGACCAGTGGATTTCCTTTAGGATATTTGTACCTAAGTGTATACTTGATTGAACTATTTAAGGATGGATCTGACTACTAGACTTAGGCATACATGTATATTAATAAGTTACCACTTGCTTAGTTAAGTAATGATGCAATATGGACATTAACCTGGTCGTAAATCATCTTAGGGTTTAATTACTTTGTTTATTACATGAGCCGACAGGGTGGTTAATGAACATTTGGATTGGTAATCCTGTCTCAACCCAATGTACTTACCGAGGGGTGCTCAACAGATTGGTCAATCTTAGTTATTGTTCACAGGAATTCAGGAAATAGGTACAAATATAATTGGTGGTTTCACTCGTCCAAAGTTTTGATCAAGCATACTGATCACAACCCACATATCGATATCTAACCTCGCGATGATGACTCAAGCAAGTCAAGGTCGGACATCGTACAGCACTCACACTAATCATGCATAATCTCCAACATGTGTCAACCTAGTGTTTGATTGGAATAAGAACCGACAACAAAGGAGCAATGTTTCACAGCCGAGCATATTAGCACATATGTATATATATATAGTATAGCAATAAGCTCAAACAATATAACACTTAACCGCGTGTTACAATGCTTGGTTACCCTCATTAGCTAGGTTTTACGGCAACATACAATGACACGCTAACTTTGCATCTAACAGGAGATTAATGGATGATTTATCGCAATTCTACACGATTCATGGACGGCAACCAAACGGAGGAAAATAGGAGGCGACCTGCACTGCGGAGGACTCCGGGGGTTAGCCGGCGGTGAGCTGCTGGTGGGAGGTCGCCGCTTGGGCTCAGGACAGGAGTCGCCGCGGGAGTGTTGGTCGGCTGACGGTGGCGACGGTGTTGGAGGCGTGAGAGGCGGAGCTCGGGGTCCGGTGGTGCTCGGCGGCGACCTGGGTCGGTGGCGAGACGGGCCGGCGGGCCGGCGGTAGGGGACCTCCACGGGTGGCCCGCCAGTGGGGTTGCGCAGAGGAGCGGAGAGCGGAGCTCCGGGCGGTGGCGTCGGGGCTCAGATCCGTGGCTCGCGCGGAGCTGCTGAGGCGAGCTGGGGGCGGCGCCCGGAGATAGCACGGCTGGGTCCGGCGAGTGGAGAGGCGGAGCGGTGGCGCGGGGGAGGGAAGGCCGGTGGTCGGCCGGCAGTGCCGCCTGCGGCGGAGCTCCAAAGGCCGCGGCTGTCGATTTTGCCGAGATGAGCGGCGGCGGCGGCTTGAGCAATGGCAGGGAGCGCGCGCGGGGAGAAGAGCGAAGGGAGGAGCGGCGCGCGAGGGCGGAGAAGGCTGCGGACGGTGGAGTGCAGAGGGGCGGCGGCGCTTTCTTGGAGGGATTGGTTGGGGCGGTGAGACAAATGGGGAGATGAGCTTTGGAGAAGTCGGTGTGGGAGGAAGAAAATGGCAGGGGAGAAGAATTAGGGGAAAAAGAGAAGATGGCCTCCGGGCTTCCCACGTGGAGAAGGATTCCTGCCGGCGGGTCCCACGGTAGGTAGGTTATTTTCTTCTTTTTCTTTTCTTTTGTTTTTCTTTGATGTTTTTAAAGATTACACATAGGACAAATAGCTCCATTCCCAGAATATATATGAAAGACTTACAATGGTTGGTCATGGTATAGGTATTTTTCATAAATTTTCCTATTAACTTAAGTTGCTATCGAAACATGTCCTCGTGTTTTTAATCGGGGTAATTTTTTTTGGAACTATCTATATGCAGGCATGTATGAGAATAATCCGATTATACACGATGATCTTCACTGATCTCGTGTGTTAGGAATTCGGGTCATTACAAAACCTACCCCTCTTAAAAGAATCTCGTCCCGAGATTCCTAGCGGTAGAGAAGAAAAGAGAGGTCTTGCTCACAGCTGATCTTCATATTCCTAACACTCTTAATCTTCGGTGGGTTGCTCCAACTAGGTTGCCGAAAGAGAAGAGGGAAGGGACGACCAGATCAGATTATTATTGCTGGAGATAACTTCTTCTATGGTGTTCCAGCTTTAATAGGCTCTACACTTGGTTAAGAGGAGAGATGCTAGTGGAAAGATCAGTAGCAACTGCGAGATGCTACGACGATCATGAACAAGGGAAAGGGGGAGAAATATGACTCCAAAGAAAAGAAATGCATGGTTATGATTGCTTAAAATGAGGAAGAAAGAATAACGAAGCTGAGAATAGGTCACAGATCATGGTGATTTTCTTCATTAGCTTAAAAAGAATTCTTTCTAGGAGATTAACTGAGATGTCCCTTGCTTGAGGACGGATAAGTTTGAGATGTCCTTACTTGAGGACAGATTAGGTGTTATTCTTGGATAGCTATGTTTCCATTTGGTAAGGAAGAAACAAGGATATATGGATTAAAAAGTTTGAAAGTACTGTCCAGCGAGGGGATAATTCAAGAACTGTCGGGACCGAAGAATAGTCTCGTACTACACATAGTGCCATCAACGAGGAGTTGGCCAGACTCCCTATTGACATTCTAGGAGAGCACGAAAGCATTTTGGGGTACCGAGTACACACGCACATACACCGGATTATTCACAGAATAGGTAGATATGGCACGTACGAGAGCAATTCCGGATCATCCAATATTTTAGAAACTTAGATGGTTAAGGTGGAACATGACATCTTCAAGATTAGTCGGAGGTTCCATTGAATCTTGCTAGCAAGATTTATTAGTTTTCAAGAGAAAGATGAAAAGGGAGGGCCGAGTCGAGACTTGGACCACTCCAACAAACATAGGAGGTAGAAAATCATTTCTTGTTATGGACATAGATACTAGCAAGAATAAACTCTTTGGGTAAACTCTGGGGAACTAAAGATAGTCTCCGAAAGTGTATAGAGAGGAGAAAAAGAATTTAGGACAGCAAGAACAAGTCCGAATCAAGGTTTAGATGTTGCTGATTTTACATCCAAGTTCACCGAACTGGGCAGAAAGGAAGAGGTTGTGAGAGAAGTCGTCCTAGGAGCATAATAAAATGTTGCCCCATAATTGGACAGCCGATCCAAGCGGAGAAGAGCATCAATCATCGCTGAATCGAGAATGATGAGGTTTGCCAAAATTCAACCCCAATTATATTGGTACTAATGTCTTCATGTTCAGGGATTGGAGAAAAGAGGAATACACATGGACTTGAAGTAAATGCTATGATGATCAGCAAAGATTCATAGAATATGAAGGGAAATAAGGTTTCAATATTTTGCAGAGATTGGCTCAACAGGAGGCATACCAGTAGCGGCTTCAGGTTGGTCTTGCATTTCCTCGGTCATAATATGGTTGACATGACCACGATCAGTGTCTGGAAAGTTATTTATGGGTTGTTCTTGGATTTGAGAACCACTCACTGGAGGTCCTCGAGGTGCACGCGGGTTTCTGCTCTGAGAGGCGGTGCACTGTTTGGCGAAATGTCCCAGCTGTCTGCAACGATAGCAGAGGCGAGGAACATAATACCCTTGCTGTCCGCTAGAGCTCGCGGGCAGGAAAAAGAGTGTTGACGAATGAGAAGGATGATCAGAGCGCCGGGATGGTGATGGTTCTTGAACACCAGATGGAGAAGATAGTCCACGACGGAGCTTCTGAGGATAATCTTGTGCTGATTTTTCGGCTTCCCTCTCGCGCTTACGAAAGGTCGCGAGTGCCTTGATCCTGCCCTCCAAGATGAGAGCTTTGTTAATCAAATACTCGAAGTTAGGACAATCCAAAATGCTTAAATCTTTCTGCAACTCATCGGTAAGGCCTTTCATAAACTTCCTACACTGAGCTTCATCGGTAGAGACATCACTCAGGGCGTAACGAGCTAGACGATTGAAACCGGTGAAGATATTCGGTGACAGAGCTCTCTCCTTGCTTGAGGGCCAGAAACTCATCTCTCTTGTTCTCCATTATGCCTTCGGGGATATGAGCATTATGAAAAGCTGTCGTGAACTCTGCCCATGTCATTTGACGACTTGGGTCTTGGGTGGCTTGAAGATTTTCCCACCATGCACTTGCGGCTCCTTCGAGAAGGTAAGTTGCATAAGGCACTTTGTCCTGATCTGTGCATCGGGCAAGGGTGAGCTTTCTTTCGATACTGCGAAGCCAATCGTCAGCATCGAGCGGATCTTCGGAATGAGCGAAGGTAGGAGGTAGGGTCCGCTGAAATTCAGCAAAGCCTCCTCGAGTTTGACCTCCGCTCGAGGATGGTCCATCATTTCGAATAAGATGTTCCAAGATACGATTCATTTGTTGAAGTACTTCCGCCAAGGTTGGTTGAGAAGGAGGAGGAGCTGGTTTGAGGGACACCTTGCTCCTCATGGGGTTCAGATTCAGACATCCTGCGGTAATAGACAAAAATTACGACAGGTGAGATTAGGAACGACTTGTGCAACAAAATTAAACATGGGTGAACAGCAATGATACATGTTTAATTCATCCCAAAATAGTTCCATTTCCATGGAAAAATAGAGTTTTCAGGTAGATGCACAAGAGCCTAGTAGGCAACACATTTCACCAGGGTGGCTTATGAGATCCTTACATATGGCTGAAATTTTCAACACCTTCGAGCGAGATCCTTTCAACACCATATGCAAGAAAAGGGTGCGGCCATATCCTCATATGAAAAGGTTTAATTTACTAGCCAATTTACTTGAGAAAAAGCTTAGCTTACGATGTAAGGAAGCACTTAGAAACTTGCTGAATTTTTCAAGACAGCACACACCTTAATGGTGCGAGGGTCGTTCCGAATGAAGGAGAACAAGGAAAATACCCTAGCTTGGGTATATCCGTTGGGACAGAAAGGATAGTGCTAGCTTCACCAAGGAAAGGAAGGAAAAGCTTTACAAAGAGATCCAAGGTTTTATCGGATAGCAAAAGAGAAGCTTAACTTGGAGATAATTAGTCTGCAACGATGGGATTTTCTCGATTGGCAACATAGCTGAGATGAAACCTCTCCAATGGGTGATGATAACAGAGATGATACTCCGGCATACCACTGAGGTCGTAGCAACGGGTTGGGCCAAAAGAACCATTAGAAAGGATAGAAGCAAGGATTCACTTTCCTGAATCTCCTTTCGCGAGGATCAGCCACCAATTATCAAAACAAAAGAATTAGACGAGGGGATCAGATCTAAGTCAGATGGAGACAAGGAATAAAGGCGAAATCTACTTATAGTTTTTACACATAATTTTTAGTTTTCACAAATAGTTTTCTCGGAGACACCGAGTCCTATGTCTAACGTCCACCTGCAAGGTTTGCCCTACGGTCAGTCCTGCTCTGATACCAAGCTGTAACGGACTCCGAAATCAGATATGATTAGGGGAACGGATCGTCGCCAAGGACCGAAGGACCAGTCGACCTGGTGGCACAGTACCTGCGCCGTACTCACCGAGGCGGAGTGATCTGACACCTGCCCAACGCAAGCCGGCCGGAAGCGACAAAACTTCCCAAAGCCACATAAGATTTCAAAATCCTGTGAAGACTTAGAACCGTTCTCAAATCCACTAGGCAGAGTAGAAGC
This sequence comes from Stipa capillata, assembly GCA_019208055.1. Lineage (NCBI taxonomy): Eukaryota > Viridiplantae > Streptophyta > Magnoliopsida > Poales > Poaceae > Stipa > Stipa capillata. Next base: position 581,490 of record JAGXJF010002633.1, on the reverse strand, counting down.
GGAGGAGCCCGATGAGTCCAGCCTCACCCTAGCCTAGCCCGAAAGCTAGTGGGTCACCCGAAGGCCCGGTGGAATATACCCACACCCTGCCTGGCCGGCATCGCATCTCAGCCAGCGGGTCACTCAACCGACAGCTACTCGACTCAGTGAAAGAAAGAACCGCTGTAATTCTTCACGGCATACCCAAGTACTTCATCACATACACGCATTGTACCTGGGCAGCTTTGGAAACAACTCGAATACCATCACAAAACTCTACAGAACAGAGTTATATGGATATAATCACGTCCCATACACATGGCAGTTATTTAATTTACATTCGGGTGACCTGGAGGTCATACATAACAAAAGAAACATCTAAAAACAGCAGCGGAAAACGGTAAACAAACAGAGGTGGCAGCCCATGCCAACTCTCCAGAAGCTTCACAACCCTACAGGACCTTCTGACCGGGGAAACCAAGCAAGCACAGCACACATCAAGCATGGAAGTCTTCAACTTAGTATACCTGCAGGAATGGAATTCCCAACTGAGTACTTTCGTACTCGCAAGATGCTAATTGCTCATTCCAGTTTAACTTACTCATGGCATGGAAGAATAAATAGCAAGACCAACCATTAACCAATTTCATCCTAACATGTTAAAGAGAACTACACATGTTATCTTTAGCATGCTAGCATAGCAGTTTCGTGTAAAACAAATTACCACTTAAGCATACCAGAATTCGAGTGACTACCATCACCGCAAATAGAACCAACCATTTCAAGAGATATCCAAATTATCCCAACAAGGATTTAGAGCACTAGTGACTCCTATCACTAGCCTCGCATTTGCCCACACAGTTGGCCACATAGTTCACGTAGATCACACAGCTGCACGTAGCTCACATAGTTCACACAGTCGCACATAGCTCACATAGTTCACACAGTCGCACACAGCTCACATAGTTCACACAGTCGCACACAGCTCACATAGTTCACACAGTTCACACAGTCGCACATAGCTCACACAGTTCACACAGTTGCACATAGCTCCCACAGTGTTGCACATAGCCCACATAGGTAATCATTCCTCCATAACCATCCCAGTTATGAGTACCAAATAGATCACATTCGTAATAGAACATAACGAGCAGGCAAACAATCGAGAACCAGGTATGCAATAGCAAAAGCAATCAAAACTATTTATCAACCAAGCATAAATAAGAGAAACTGGAATATTTCCAACAAGCGAGCATGCTTGCCTGGCCCTTGAATGTGCTGTGTTTGCTGGGAATAACCCTCAATTAACCTTCGTGGTCCGGTTCTATTGATAAGAAAATCCGAAACGCCGGGAGAATGGCAAGGGCAAGCATTTGATCAAAATCAGCAACATAGAGGATGATAATATGAATGGACTGTAGTCTAAAATGTAGGAAATGCAAGAATGAAACTAACGCAACTAGAATTATTTGATTTGGGCTGCTAGAACTTAAGATATGATTTGTTGAGGGGCATATGTCATTATTAGAGCCACTTAGCTTTATGAATCAATTTAAATGTTGTATAACAGAAATGTATGAGCATGATGTTACGATACTATATATATATATCAAATGATGCATTTTGAGATAAGGTATACTTTCATTTGAATCGTATGCTTTTAATGACACATTTTAAGTTTCAAATTCTTCATAATACTAACATGAATGGAGTTTGCACCATTAATCTCTACAGTTGAAAAGGTGACTGATTATTGGTTGGAGTGGAATTAACCGGACGCAACAGACGCTGGTTATATTAGTTAACCATATAAGATATTAGCTAAATTATACACACGTCATCTCTGAAATCTACTTCTTTTGTTTATTCAAGGAGTCAACATAGCAATTAATGGCTAATTAGAGTGTTAATCATGTCTTTAGACGGTCACGATATTTCTTATTGAGTTAACTAAGTCTGTTATTCTCAAGTGTGGTTCGGTCGCTTGCAATTGACATAATCGGGATCAAGGGTTCATGAATTCAATCCTTAGCTTACTTAACCAATGACAAGGTTGGCAGCTAACCCAACCTGACCAACTGTTCCACAGATTATTCAACTTATGGTTGTTTTTCAGAGTAGGACCAGTGGATTTCCTTTAGGATATTTGTACCTAAGTGTATACTTGATTGAACTATTTAAGGATGGATCTGACTACTAGACTTAGGCATACATGTATATTAATAAGTTACCACTTGCTTAGTTAAGTAATGATGCAATATGGACATTAACCTGGTCGTAAATCATCTTAGGGTTTAATTACTTTGTTTATTACATGAGCCGACAGGGTGGTTAATGAACATTTGGATTGGTAATCCTGTCTCAACCCAATGTACTTACCGAGGGGTGCATCAACAGATTGGTCAATCTTAGTTATTGTTCACAGGAATTCAGGAAATAGGTACAAATATAATTGGTGGTTTCACTCGTCCAAAGTTTTGATCAAGCATACTGATCACAACCCACATATCGATATCTAACCTCGCGATGATGACTCAAGCAAGTCAAGTCGGACATCGGTACAGCACTCACACTAATCATGCATAATCTCCAACATGTGTCAACCTAGTGTTTGATTTGGAATAAGAACCGACAACAAAGGAGCAATGTTTCACAGCCGAGCATATTAGCACATATGTATATATATATAGTATAGCAATAAGCTCAAACAATATAACACTTAACCGCGTGTTACAATGCATTGGTTACCCTCATTAGCTAGGTTTTACGGCAACATACAATGACACGCTAACTTTGCATCTAACAGGAGATTAATGGATGATTTATCGCAATTCTACACGATTCATGGACGGCAACCAAACGGAGGAAAATAGGAGGCGACCTGCACTGCGGAGGACTCCGGGGGTTAGCCGGCGGTGAGCTGCTGGTGGGAGGTCGCCGGCTTGGGCTCAGGACAGGAGTCGCCGCGGGAGTGTTTGGTCGGCTGACGGTGGCGACGGTGTTGGAGGCGTGAGAGGCGGAGCTCGGGGTCCGGTGGTGCTCGGCGGCGACCTGGGTCGGTGGCGAGACGGGCCGGCGGGCCGGCGGTAGGGGACCTCCACGGGGTGGCCCGCCAGTGGGGTTGCGCAGAGGAGCGGAGAGCGGAGCTCCGGGCGGTGGCGTCGGGGCTCAGATCCGTGGCTCGCGCGGAGCTGCTGAGGCGAGCTGGGGGCGGCGCCCGGAGATAGCACGGCTGGGTCCGGCGAGTGGAGAGGCGGAGCGGTGGCGCGGGGAGGGAAGGCCGGTGGTCGGCCGGCAGTGCCGCCTGCGGCGGAGCTCCAAAGGCCGCGGCTGTCGATTTTGCCGAGATGAGCGGCGGCGGCGGCTTGAGCAATGGCAGGGAGCGCGCGCGGGGAGAAGAGCGAAGGGAGGAGCGGCGCGCGAGGGCGGAGAAGGCTGCGGACGGTGGAGTGCAGAGGGGCGGCGGCGCTTTCTTGGAGGGATTGGTTGGGGCGGTGAGACAAATGGGGAGATGAGCTTTGGAGAAGTCGGTGTGGGAGGAAGAAAATGGCAGGGGAGAAGAATTAGGGGAAAAAGAGAAGATGGCCTCCGGGCTTCCCACGTGGAGAAGGATTCCTGCCGGCGGGTCCCACGGTAGGTAGGTTATTTTCTTCTTTTTCTTTTCTTTTGTTTTTCTTTGATGTTTTTAAAGATTACACATAGGACAAATAGCTCCATTCCCAGAATATATATGAAAGACTTACAATGGTTGGTCATGGTATAGGTATTTTTCATAAATTTTCCTATTAACTTAAGTTGCTATCGAAACATGTCCTCGTGTTTTTAATCGGGGTAATTTTTTTTGGAACTATCTATATGCAGGCATGTATGAGAATAAATCCGATTATACACGATGATCTTCACTGATCTCGTGTGTTAGGAATTCGGGTCATTACAAAACCTACCCCTCTTAAAAGAATCTCGTCCCGAGATTCCTAGCGGTAGAGAAGAAAAGAGAGGTCTTGCTCACAGCTGATCTTCATATTCCTAACACTCTTAATCTTCGGTGGGTTGCTCCAACTAGGTTGCCGAAAGAGAAGAGGGAAGGGACGACCAGATCAGATTATTATTGCTGGAGATAACTTCTTCTATGGTGTTCCAGCTTTAATAGGCTCTACACTTGGTTAAGAGGAGAGATGCTAGTGGAAAGATCAGTAGCAACTGCGAGATGCTACGACGATCATGAACAAGGGAAAGGGGGAGAAATATGACTCCAAAGAAAAGAAATGCATGGTTATGATTGCTTAAAATGAGGAAGAAAGAATAACGAAGCTGAGAATAGGTCACAGATCATGGTGATTTTCTTCATTAGCTTAAAAAGAATTCTTTCTAGGAGATTAACTGAGATGTCCCTTGCTTGAGGACGGATAAGTTTGAGATGTCCTTTACTTGAGGACAGATTAGGTGTTATTCTTGGATAGCTATGTTTCCATTTGGTAAGGAAGAAACAAGGATATATGGATTAAAAAGTTTGAAAGTACTGTCCAGCGAGGGGATAATTCAAGAACTGTCGGGACCGAAGAATAGTCTCGTACTACACATAGTGCCATCAACGAGGAGTTGGCCAGACTCCCTATTGACATTCTAGGAGAGCACGAAAGCATTTTGGGGGTACCGAGTACACACGCACATACACCGGATTATTCACAGAATAGGTAGATATGGCACGTACGAGAGCAATTCCGGATCATCCAATATTTTAGAAACTTAGATGGTTAAGGTGGAACATGACATCTTCAAGATTAGTCGGAGGTTCCATTGAATCTTGCTAGCAAGATTTATTAGTTTTCAAGAGAAAGATGAAAAGGGAGGGCCGAGTCGAGACTTGGACCACTCCAACAAACATAGGAGGTAGAAAATCATTTCTTGTTATGGACATAGATACTAGCAAGAATAAACTCTTTGGGTAAACTCTGGGGAACTAAAGATAGTCTCCGAAAGTGTATAGAGAGGAGAAAAAGAATTTAGGACAGCAAGAACAAGTCCGAATCAAGGTTTAGATGTTGCTGATTTTACCATCCAAGTTCACCGAACTGGGCAGAAAGGAAGAGGTTGTGAGAGAAGTCGTCCTAGGAGCATAATAAAATGTTGCCCCATAATTGGACAGCCGATCCAAGCGGAGAAGAGCATCAATCATCGCTGAATCGAGAATGATGAGGTTTGCCAAAATTCAACCCCAATTATATTGGTACTAATGTCTTCATGTTCAGGGATTGGAGAAAAGAGGAATACACATGGACTTGAAGTAAATGCTATGATGATCAGCAAAGATTCATAGAATATGAAGGGAAATAAGGTTTCAATATTTTGCAGAGATTGGCTCAACAGGAGGCATACCAGTAGCGGCTTCAGGTTGGTCTTGCATTTCCTCGGTCATAATATGGTTGACATGACCACGATCAGTGTCTGGAAAGTTATTTATGGGTTGTTCTTGGATTTGAGAACCACTCACTGGAGGTCCTCGAGGTGCACGCGGGTTTCTGCTCTGAGAGGCGGTGCACTGTTTGGCGAAATGTCCCAGCTGTCTGCAACGATAGCAGAGGCGAGGAACATAATACCCTTGCTGTCCGCTAGAGCTCGCGGGCAGGAAAAAGAGTGTTGACGAATGAGAAGGATGATCAGAGCGCCGGGATGGTGATGGTTCTTGAACACCAGATGGAGAAGATAGTCCACGACGGAGCTTCTGAGGATAATCTTGTGCTGATTTTTCGGCTTCCCTCTCGCGCTTACGAAAGGTCGCGAGTGCCTTGATCCTGCCCTCCAAGATGAGAGCTTTGTTAATCAAATACTCGAAGTTAGGACAATCCAAAATGCTTAAATCTTTCTGCAACTCATCGGTAAGGCCTTTCATAAACTTCCTACACTGAGCTTCATCGGTAGAGACATCACTCAGGGCGTAACGAGCTAGACGATTGAACCGGTGAAGATATTCGGTGACAGAGCTCTCTCCTTGCTTGAGGGCCAGAAACTCATCTCTCTTGTTCTCCATTATGCCTTCGGGGATATGAGCATTATGAAAAGCTGTCGTGAACTCTGCCCATGTCATTTGACGACTTGGGTCTTGGGTGGCTTGAAGATTTTCCCACCATGCACTTGCGGCTCCTTCGAGAAGGTAAGTTGCATAAGGCACTTTGTCCTGATCTGTGCATCGGGCAAGGGTGAGCTTTCTTTCGATACTGCGAAGCCAATCGTCAGCATCGAGCGGATCTTCGGAATGAGCGAAGGTAGGAGGTAGGGTCCGCTGAAATTCAGCAAAGCCTCCTCGAGTTTGACCTCCGCTCGAGGATGGTCCATCATTTCGAATAAGATGTTCCAAGATACGATTCATTTGTTGAAGTACTTCCGCCAAGGTTGGTTGAGAAGGAGGAGGAGCTGGTTGAGGGACACCTTGCTCCTCATGGGGTTCAGATTCAGACATCCTGCGGTAATAGACAAAAATTACGACAGGTGAGATTAGGAACGACTTGTGCAACAAAATTAAACATGGGTGAACAGCAATGATACATGTTTAATTCATCCCAAAATAGTTCCATTTCCATGGAAAAATAGAGTTTTCAGGTAGATGCACAAGAGCCTAGTAGGCAACACATTTCACCAGGGTGGCTTATGAGATCCTTACATATGGCTGAAATTTTCAACACCTTCGAGCGAGATCCTTTCAACACCATATGCAAGAAAAGGGTGCGGCCATATCCTCATATGAAAAGGTTTAATTTACTAGCCAATTTACTTGAGAAAAAGCTTAGCTTACGATGTAAGGAAGCACTTAGAAACTTGCTGAATTTTTCAAGACAGCACACACCTTAATGGTGCGAGGGTCGTTCCGAATGAAGGAGAACAAGGAAAATACCCTAGCTTGGGTATATCCGTTGGGACAGAAAGGATAGTGCTAGCTTCACCAAGGAAAGGAAGGAAAAGCTTTACAAAGAGATCCAAGGTTTTATCGGATAGCAAAAGAGAAGCTTAACTTGGAGATAATTAGTCTGCAACGATGGGATTTTCTCGATTGGCAACATAGCTGAGATGAAACCTCTCCAATGGGTGATGATAACAGAGATGATACTCCGGCATACCACTGAGGTCGTAGCAACGGGTTGGGCCAAAAGAACCATTAGAAAGGATAGAAGCAAGGATTCACTTTCCTGAATCTCCTTTCGCGAGGATCAGCCACCAATTATCAAAACAAAAGAATTAGACGAGGGGATCAGATCTAAGTCAGATGGAGACAAGGAATAAAGGCGAAATCTACTTATAGTTTTTACACATAATTTTTAGTTTTCACAAATAGTTTTCTCGGAGACACCGAGTCCTATGTCTAACGTCCACCTGCAAGGTTTGCCCTACGGTCAGTCCTGCTCTGATACCAAGCTGTAACGGACTCCGAAATCAGATATGATTAGGGGAACGGATCGTCGCCAAGGACCGAAGGACCAGTCGACCTGGTGGCACAGTACCTGCGCCGTACTCACCGAGGCGGAGTGATCTGACACCTGCCCAACGCAAGCCGGCCGGAAGCGACAAAACTTCCCAAAGCCACATAAGATTTCAAAATCCTGTGAAGACTTAGAACCGTTCTCAAATCCACTAGGCAGAGTAGAAGCGGAGGAGCCCGATGAGTCCAGCCTCACCCTAGCCTAGCCCGAAAGCTAGTGGGTCACCCGAAGGCCCGGTGGAATATACCCACACCCTGCCTGGCCGGCATCGCATCTCAGCCAGCGGGTCACTCAACCGACAGCTACTCGACTCAGTGAAAGAAAGAACCGCTGTAATTCTTCACGGCATACCCAAGTACTTCATCACATACACGCATTGTACCTGGGCAGCTTTGGAAACAACTCGAATACCATCACAAAACTCTACAGAACAGAGTTATATGGATATAATCACGTCCCATACACATGGCAGTTATTTAATTTACATTCGGGTGACCTGGAGGTCATACATAACAAAAGAAACATCTAAAAACAGCAGCGGAAAACGGTAAACAAACAGAGGTGGCAGCCCATGCCAACTCTCCAGAAGCTTCACAACCCTACAGGACCTTCTGACCGGGGAAACCAAGCAAGCACAGCACACATCAAGCATGGAAGTCTTCAACTTAGTATACCTGCAGGAATGGAATTCCCAACTGAGTACTTTCGTACTCGCAAGATGCTAATTGCTCATTCCAGTTTAACTTACTCATGGCATGGAAGAATAAATAGCAAGACCAACCATTAACCAATTTCATCCTAACATGTTAAAGAGAACTACACATGTTATCTTTAGCATGCTAGCATAGCAGTTTCGTGTAAAACAAATTACCACTTAAGCATACCAGAATTCGAGTGACTACCATCACCGCAAATAGAACCAACCATTTCAAGAGATATCCAAATTATCCCAACAAGGATTTAGAGCACTAGTGACTCCTATCACTAGCCTCGCATTTGCCCACACAGTTGGCCACATAGTTCACGTAGATCACACAGCTGCACGTAGCTCACATAGTTCACACAGTCGCACATAGCTCACATAGTTCACACAGTCGCACACAGCTCACATAGTTCACACAGTCGCACACAGCTCACATAGTTCACACAGTTCACACAGTCGCACATAGCTCACACAGTTCACACAGTTGCACATAGCTCCCACAGTGTTGCACATAGCCCACATAGGTAATCATTCCTCCATAACCATCCCAGTTATGAGTACCAAATAGATCACATTCGTAATAGAACATAACGAGCAGGCAAACAATCGAGAACCAGGTATGCAATAGCAAAAGCAATCAAAACTATTTATCAACCAAGCATAAATAAGAGAAACTGGAATATTTCCAACAAGCGAGCATGCTTGCCTGGCCCTTGAATGTGCTGTGTTTGCTGGGAATAACCCTCAATTAACCTTCGTGGTCCGGTTCTATTGATAAGAAAATCCGAAACGCCGGGAGAATGGCAAGGGCAAGCATTTGATCAAAATCAGCAACATAGAGGATGATAATATGAATGGACTGTAGTCTAAAATGTAGGAAATGCAAGAATGAAACTAACGCAACTAGAATTATTTGATTTGGGCTGCTAGAACTTAAGATATGATTTGTTGAGGGGCATATGTCATTATTAGAGCCACTTAGCTTTATGAATCAATTTAAATGTTGTATAACAGAAATGTATGAGCATGATGTTACGATACTATATATATATATCAAATGATGCATTTTGAGATAAGGTATACTTTCATTTGAATCGTATGCTTTTAATGACACATTTTAAGTTTCAAATTCTTCATAATACTAACATGAATGGAGTTTGCACCATTAATCTCTACAGTTGAAAAGGTGACTGATTATTGGTTGGAGTGGAATTAACCGGACGCAACAGACGCTGGTTATATTAGTTAACCATATAAGATATTAGCTAAATTATACACACGTCATCTCTGAAATCTACTTCTTTTGTTTATTCAAGGAGTCAACATAGCAATTAATGGCTAATTAGAGTGTTAATCATGTCTTTAGACGGTCACGATATTTCTTATTGAGTTAACTAAGTCTGTTATTCTCAAGTGTGGTTCGGTCGCTTGCAATTGACATAATCGGGATCAAGGGTTCATGAATTCAATCCTTAGCTTACTTAACCAATGACAAGGTTGGCAGCTAACCCAACCTGACCAACTGTTCCACAGATTATTCAACTTATGGTTGTTTTTCAGAGTAGGACCAGTGGATTTCCTTTAGGATATTTGTACCTAAGTGTATACTTGATTGAACTATTTAAGGATGGATCTGACTACTAGACTTAGGCATACATGTATATTAATAAGTTACCACTTGCTTAGTTAAGTAATGATGCAATATGGACATTAACCTGGTCGTAAATCATCTTAGGGTTTAATTACTTTGTTTATTACATGAGCCGACAGGGTGGTTAATGAACATTTGGATTGGTAATCCTGTCTCAACCCAATGTACTTACCGAGGGGTGCATCAACAGATTGGTCAATCTTAGTTATTGTTCACAGGAATTCAGGAAATAGGTACAAATATAATTGGTGGTTTCACTCGTCCAAGGTTTTGATCAAGCATACTGATCACAACCCACATATCGATATCTAACCTCGCGATGATGACTCAAGCAAGTCAAGTCGGACATCGGTACAGCACTCACACTAATCATGCATAATCTCCAACATGTGTCAACCTAGTGTTTGATTTGGAATAAGAACCGACAACAAAGGAGCAATGTTTCACAGCCGAGCATATTAGCACATATGTATATATATATAGTATAGCAATAAGCTCAAACAATATAACACTTAACCGCGTGTTACAATGCATTGGTTACCCTCATTAGCTAGGTTTTACGGCAACATACAATGACACGCTAACTTTGCATCTAACAGGAGATTAATGGATGATTTATCGCAATTCTACACGATTCATGGACGGCAACCAAACGGAGGAAAATAGGAGGCGACCTGCACTGCGGAGGACTCCGGGGGTTAGCCGGCGGTGAGCTGCTGGTGGGAGGTCGCCGGCTTGGGCTCAGGACAGGAGTCGCCGCGGGAGTGTTTGGTCGGCTGACGGTGGCGACGGTGTTGGAGGCGTGAGAGGCGGAGCTCGGGGTCCGGTGGTGCTTGGCGGTGACCTGGGTCGGTGGCGAGACGGGCCGGCGGGCCGGCGGTAGGGGACCTCCACGGGGTGGCCCGCCAGTGGGGTTGCGCAGAGGAGCGGAGAGCGGAGCTCCGGGCGGTGGCATCGGGGCTCAGATCCGTGGCTCGCGCGGAGCTGCTGAGGCGAGCTGGGGGCGGCGCCCGGAGATAGCACGGCTGGGTCCGGCGAGTGGAGAGGCGGAGCGGTGGCGCGGGGAGGGAAGGCCGGTGGTCGGCCGGCAGTGCCGCCTGCGGCGGAGCTCCAAAGGCCGCGGCTGTCGATTTTGCCGAGATGAGCGGCGGCGGCGGCTTGAGCAATGGCAGGGAGCGCGCGCGGGGAGAAGAGCGAAGGGAGGAGCGGCGCGCGAGGGCGGAGAAGGCTGCGGACGGTGGAGTGCAGAGGGGCGGCGGCGCTTTCTTGGAGGGATTGGTTGGGGCGGTGAGACAAATGGGGAGATGAGCTTTGGAGAAGTCGGTGTGGGAGGAAGAAAATGGCAGGGGAGAAGAATTAGGGGAAAAAGAGAAGATGGCCTCCGGGCTTCCCACGTGGAGAAGGATTCCTGCCGGCGGGTCCCACGGTAGGTAGGTTATTTTCTTCTTTTTCTTTTCTTTTGTTTTTCTTTGATGTTTTTAAAGATTACACATAGGACAAATAGCTCCATTCCCAGAATATATATGAAAGACTTACAATGGTTGGTCATGGTATAGGTATTTTTCATAAATTTTCCTATTAACTTAAGTTGCTATCGAAACATGTCCTCGTGTTTTTAATCGGGGTAATTTTTTTTGGAACTATCTATATGCAGGCATGTATGAGAATTTTTTAAATCCGATTGTGCACGATGATCTTCACTGATCTTGTGTGTTAGGAATTCGGGTCATTACAGCAAGCGATAGTGAAGATCGTATTAGAAGTGGTAGCAAATAATTGCTTGTTCTACCTACGATATGTGTAACCAACTATTAATGTGGCAGTGTAACGTGACTCTGTAACCTATGTTTATGTAATCAGATTTAGATGTTAATTTGTTAGTCTAATATAGTTCGTCAATCACTATGTAGTAATATGTAGTAGTGAATACAAGTGTACTAATTCATACAGTACGAAATGCTGGTACAATATAATGTAGTGAAAGAAATGATAAAATGAAAGTCATCGATGCCTAGCCTCGTCGTCCCCTCTTCCTAATCAGCGATGGTGAGTACCTCGGCCTAGGCTGTCCCGCTCCTGCTCTAGGAGCCCTGCCCACCCGTAGTGTCGGGTCTTCCTCCTCGTGGTCATGTGTATCGTGCGTGGGCAACGGTGGCTGAGTCTGCTGCGTCGTGCTGGACTGCCCAGGTGGAATCAACTCATCTGCCTCGTCGTGAAAGCTGAAGCCATGAGTGTCGGGGCTATCGAGGAGGTAGTCAAGCGGACTAGCTGGTACTTGAGGCGGCACATGATCTGTATATAACCAGAATTAGTCAGCACAACAATGTAAAGAAAAATGGCTTGTACGAGATGAGAATTGTTTTACCTTGTCGACTCATGAAGAGTGCGGATGCACTCTGCTACCACGCAGAACCACCGCCTCTGTGGGCCCCGGTGGCTGAGAGGTACGAGGCTGACGGTGTCTCATATGTGAAAGACGCGGTGGTCTCGCTCCTTGGCTTGTGCTAGTCCCGGCAATGACGTCATCCCTGCGCGTGCACCTGAATATGTCCATGATCCTCCTAGTGTACTTCGCAACCCTGGATAAGCCTGAGTGGTCCTCGGTGCCGGCTGGGAGACGCTAAAGAACAACGGTGACCTCCATGTTCACCGTTGTCGTCAACTACGCGGTCGGACAGTGAACTTGTAGCACCCCTGCTTGAGTGCTGGGTCACCCGGGTGTGTGCGAGGGACTGCGGAATGGAGCGCAGAGTAGCAGCGAACACTTAGAGAAAATTTTGCGAGTCTAGAAGTTGGTGCGACTTGTATTCCGTACCCCCAACCTGGGGGTGCTCCCCTATTTATAGGCCTCGGGGAGCGCAAGGCCGGGATACAATCCTGCCCCTAGGCAGGTTACGGTCCTACCCTTGGTCCGCCGTACGGACGAGGGCTCGTAAGTCATTTTCACATCGTTCGCGAAGGCATATACCCTAGCATCTACGTGACGTCCGGTACGACATGCCGTATTGGGCGTCACCTTGCGGGGCCCTGCCCGGGGGTTGCCCGCGTTCCGGGCTATCGAACACCGCCCGCCGCTCGAGGCGTCGTGCAGGAGTCTGCACTCCGAATGCACCGGGGCCTGTACTCCGCTTGCATCTGGACTTGTACTCCGCATCTGCGCTCACGCTCCGCATCTGCGCTTGTACTCCGCGTCTGCGCTCGTACCCCGCATCTGCACTTGCACTCCGCATCTGCGTTTGTACTCCGCATCCGCGCTCGTACCCCGCATCTGCACTTGCGCTCCGCATCTGCGCTTGTACCCCGCATCCGCGCTTGTACCCCGCATCTGCGCTTGTGCTCCGCGTACCCCGCGCTCACCCTCCGGGCTGTCGCGTGGACACTAGTACCTCATAGCTGCAAAGGAGATAGACGTGAGTTTATAGCAGGTATGCACGCCTTACCGTTACTCGTTTGCGTTCGGGCCGCGTGGTGACCCCTCCCACAACAGCCGCCGTCGCCCATTGTCCTTGAAGAGCGAAAATCATAGGTGCGCACATAAGTAATAAAAAAACAAACACGGAGAATCGAAGCACGAATTTCACTAAGTGCCAAATCTAGTGTTTCAGCTGTGAGGATCGGGTACATGTCTGTCGTCTGTGCCGCCGCGTCGTCAGGAGCCTCGCTTCCACGAATAAGTGGATGCACGTACGTGGCAAATACCACTTCAAGTAGGTGTCTGACGATATATAGTATAGTATCCCGTATATGAAGAGGTATCCGTATGCGATTCTCTGGGTTATCGGAGTACAATACGTGTCTAGTAAGGATCCCAGGAGATAAAGCAACCTTTCGTAAGGAGGAAGGACACCCCTTAAACTAGTAAGTTAATCCCGACATTAAAGGAAGCCAAAGTCCTACTAGGACCTAAGTCCATGTCCAGTACGACTCGGGGAGCCCCCTATAAAAGGATCTGCAATCCTATAGGGGAGGACAGGTCTTAGAAGCCAGAGAGAAGACTGAAGCCATCCAGAAGCCTCAGCGATTCCCACGAGAAGACCCGCTGCCTCGAAGGAGTCGAGCCCAGCGGAACTAATCGCCGTAGTCTCCGATTAGGTCTAGGATAGCCACTAACATACACATCCCTTGTAAAGACATTCTCTGATCAATATATACGCACAGGATGTAGGGTTATTATCTTGAGGGAGGCTCGAACCTGTATAAAAAGGGCGTTTTCTTGTCGTCAGATCTCTTGGCCTTGCGCCCTAGAGGTCCCCACCCCCCAAGTATCACAGTTCCACGAATACCGTAAGATCGGCGGTTTACCGATCATCGACAGATGGCGCCGACCGTGGGGACCTCTCCGGCTCAAGCCGTCAAGGAAGCATCAGAGTTGGCAAGATGTGCAACTAGTCGCGATAAGTCCACGTTGCCAACTGCACGTCCCTCCCTGGTTCGACCCAAGGAGGAAGAAGCAGGCTCGGCAGGAGATGCGATCGCTCTCATGCAACGTACCGGGTACTCAGATCAGGGCTTCTATGACAACTTTGGCCCAATAGATCCGTACCCGGTGACTGACCACGTAGATTTTGGAGAATACGCCATTGGAGAGTACTCGAATTGCGAAGTAGATCACTTCAGAACCGAGTGTGCCAGGGCCTTCGAGAGAACGTTGGTGTTGCACGACGATTCCCAGGCAGGAGCGACCAGCCCAATACCAGGGCGATCGCCTGTAACTTCTGATCAACCAATCGATCAAGATCCCAATCACAACATCCCTCCCTACGAGGAAGACACGATGGAGTGGGAATACACCCCATCCATCCATACCCTCGGGTGGTTCTCGCAATCCAGGACGGTCGGGAAGAGCCCGAGGACCAGGATCAAGATGGGGGCTCACAACGTCAGAGCCCGATGGCTACTACTCGTAGGAACGGGAATATGCCTACATGGAAGTGCATCTAGTGCCCCTAGTGGATTTTGATGATTAATGACAAATGATTAAGGGACTAATGGTTTACTAAGTGTACACAGGTGATTAGTCCCCAAGTGGTTGGTTTAACTAGTGAATGTCGACCCCTAAAAATTGATGTTGAAGAAAGGTTTGGATCTAGAAGATTAGTGGAGATTTTCTAGTATTTATATGATCAAAGATCATTTGAGTCTATAGGACAAGCCGCCTATTAAGAGGGGTCAGATAGTTATGCTATAGGAAGGATCTTCTTTAGTGCTCAGTCTAAATCTCTAAAGAAATCCTTTAAAATCTCTTTCTGAAACACAGACAGTGACTCTCGGTTGTACCGGTTTGAAGAATCGGTTGTACCGGGATTGGCCTCTATTGTAAGGTTTGAGGACTCAGTCGTCTCAACCTTGAAGAGTTTCAATTACGGCATGACCGGTCTTGAATCTGGTGCTGCCGAGAATGGCCTCTGTGTTGGAGAGTTAGGGAACCCTGCCGCTTAGGGTTTGCCCTAGTTTCATATTCCAGAAATCGGTATGACCGGTCTCTGAAGACCGGTGCTACCAGAATATGCTTCTGATACCCTAGACCAAGTCCTGTTCGTTTGTCTGCGGTTGCACTGGTTTCGTATCCGGCTGCACCGGGAATCTCTTTTGGACTTAGGGCCAAGCTCGTCTCAGACTAAGTCTCATTCTTTGTGTGTCTGCGGTTGCACCGGTTTCGTCTTTCGGCTGCACCGAGAACCCTTTCTGGACTTACGTCTTCTTGGAGAAGCGGTAGTACCAGGTTCTGTTTCCGGTTGGACCGTTTTTCTTCTCTGTGGAGAAAAACGTGTCATCTTCTCGAACCCGGCACAACCGCCCTCAAAGTCGGCACTATCGAGAATTGCCTCTGGAAGTTGCTCTGATGAGTATATTCTTCAATTCCGGTGTGACCGCGTTTCCTCCGGACCTACCGCCTTTGTGGTGAAGCTTTTCGATGTGCATCTGATGTTCTTCAGATCTGACCGTTGGTTTGAATCCCGGTGCTTCCGGGTTTGTATTCCGGTTGCACCGGAAGAGAATCTTTGTGCCCAACGACTCTTTTCTGCAGAACGGCTATAAATAGCCCCCGACCCCCCTGCGGGCTCGAGAGGACACTTAGCGTAAAAAGACATTCTGTCCACTGTGTGTTCCCTTTCCTCTTTGACTCCTTGAGATCTACTTTGAGAGAGGAAAGCCTTTGAGAGATTTGAGACTTGGATTGAGCATTCAAGCAAGAGCTTCTTCGAGTCTAGCAGATCTGACTTGTTACTCTTGGAGATTTGGCATTTCCTAGCCGGTTAGGCATCTTGGAAGAGCTCCAACTTGTGGATCCGCCTCCAAAGTTTGTGAAGGTCCGGGGATCACCTCAAGATCCACCACAAGTGTTTGAGCAGATCCTAAGTGGACACAAGCTCAAGGAGAAAAAGGTGAAGACTGTGTGTCTTCGGAGCTAATTGCTCAGCCTCTCCAAACGAAGACGTAGAGTTGTTGCCAACAACTTGAACTTCGGGTTAAATCCTTGTGTCTTCAATTCTTGCTCTTTACTTTGTGTTGTTCTTCATTTGAGTTGAATCTTGTTTGTTTCCTATTGCTTCATCTATAAATTGCTATACCTTTTGCATGCTAAGCAACAAATTTGTTAAAATTTGATAATCTCCTATTCACCCCCCTCTAGTCAATAAACCTCGATCTTTCACTACAGCAGCATACAGAACCCCTCAAGGGACGGGTGAGTACGTATCCCGAACTGTTCGAAGAATCACCGAGGTGCGCAATCTGCTGTTACGACCACCAACAGAAGATCTGAAGACACCAAACGGAGAACAATGGCTATGACGGCTGGGGGCTGAACAACAGCAGGCCCAAGCCCAAGCCGAATCTTCCCGGCTCTAGTCGAGGACACACAGCTCCGCTTGAGGAAAAAACCCCTCTTCGACCAGGGGAATCAGACGGAGAAGGGTGACATCCCAGGAACCAGTCTCGCCGGGAGGGACAGCACATCGACCTCCGCGATAGGCTCAACGAGCACCGATCCCATAGGTGCTAGCGAGAGCAAACTCCTCCCCGGAGAGACTACCTATACCGCGCTAATAACAGGAGACGATCTTCGACCCCAAATAGCGGCGAGAACACGCCTTATCGGAGGACCATCAACGGATGCCAAGCGTTATCCCAAGAACTCCGACATGTGCGCTGGCCGTCTCGTTTCAAGCCTGGGGCCCTAGAATCGTACGATGGCATCACGAATCCTGCAGAATTCCTGCAGATCTATATTACGACGATCGAGGCCGCAGCCGGGAATGAGAAGGTCATGGCCAACTACCTCTGGTGCGACTTCCACCAGACCGATTCACATGATCTCCATTAGTGCCGCATCTTCAAGAAATACCTCAAAGAAGAAAGAGAGAAATTCCGCGAGGAAAACCCGCAGGTCGCAAATAACAGTCGGGACACAACTTCCGACGACGATGACTCCACCCTTGAGCCATTCCAGGGGCATATCAGAGTGATCGAGCATATATTTGGGGCTCGGCTTCATACGAGTCAAAGAGGTAATACAAAGCGATCGCCCGAGAAGTTCTCGCGAATATACCGCGAGTCCCTCGGGCAATAAAATGGTCGGAGATCACGATCACATTCGACCAAATCGATTGCCCCGAGAACTGTGCTCGACCAGGACGATACCCGATCGTTGTCGAACCAACGATCAACAACTGCCGAGTGACCCGGGTGCTAATAGACAGAGGGAGCTCCCTAAACATCCTATTTGCCAACACCCTCGATGCCATGCAAGTGCCACGATCGTCCATCCAGACAATAACACAGGCTTTCCATGGTATCGTTCCAGGCTCGTCGGCTACGCCGATCGGGCAAGTCACCCTCCCAGTTACTTTCGATACACCAGAGAATTCCGAACAGAGAAGATCATGTTCGATGTAGTCGACTTCGAGACGGCATACAATGCCATCCTGGGGCGCCCAACTCTGGCCAAATTCATGGCAACGACATACTACGCCTATGTCGACGAGTAAACGTCTCTAGCGGTGGTCCGAACGGACCCCCTTGTTGGTTCGGCCTGGGGCGATATAGAGTTCTTCTTATGAGCCGGTGATGGCGTTTCAAGGATGAGGGCGGTTATGATGCTTGATGCCGGAGACACAGGGATTTTTCCAGGTTCAGGTCACCCGGAGGTGTAATACCCTACGTCCTGCTTGTTTTTGTATATATGTGTGTATATGGCAAGTATGATGAGTTACAGAGGTACGCACTGTTCTTCTTCTAGCTCTAGCCCGGAGGAAGAACGGTGCTTCTTTGATAAGGAGTAAACTTAGAGAGATCTAACCTAGGAAAATCAGCCAACCCTTTGCATGGACCAGGCTCTCCCCTTATATACTCGGGGGAATACCACATAGGTCGGCAAGGGAGAACATGAGCTATACTTGTGCTGTAGACGACGTGGGCGCTACTGGAAGCGCCCACACCTTCATTTAATGCCCACTTGAGACTTTCGGCCGGGCCGTCGCCTCGCGGTGTGTCGGAGCAGGGGCTCTGACACCTTTGCCTTCGGCGGGCCCCGCGGACGGAGACTTACGGGGTTTCTTCTGACTGGGTTGGTAAGACGTCCTCTCGCGGGCCCCATAGGTCAGCCTCTCATGCCGCGCAATTGATCGCGCGGCGGCGTCCCCCATGGGGTAAAAAGGGTTGACAGCGACAGGGCGTGCGAGGCGGCGCGCTTGGTCGGTCAAAGAATCTGTCAGCCCGGGCCCACCCCTCAGAGAGAGAGAGAGATAGCTCACAGAGCTTATCGCCTGCACCGGTGGGACCCGGCCTGATCGTCATCATGCCCTCACAGGGCTTTGGGTTCCCCGTCGGAATGACAGGCATTAAATGCCTCCGCCAGGGCGGAGGCTTGCTGGAGAAGCTTGGCGCCGGACGACGTGCATGGACGAGGGCCCCACCAGAGGACACGTCATCCCCCGGGCACTCGGTCCCGAGTGACCTCCTTCGCTAGGAGGGGCGCCAGTTGTCTTCTACGCGCCCCTGAGCAACCCCGGGCGCTCGCGGAGCACCCGCTGGGGGGCCGCTCGGGGCGCCTTGAAGGGGGAGCCCGAGGGAGAGTGCTCGGGGGGCGGACCCCGAGCGCTCCCCTGGGCCCCACATCTGCCAAGATGCCGAGCGCTCGGGGGGGGACCCCGAGCACGCCTTTCGCCTTCTGGGACGCCGAGCGCTCGGGGACGGACCCCGAGTGCTCGCTCAGCGCATGGGCCGTGGATTCCCGGAGGCCCACGATTCCTTCTGGTTTGCGGATGCAGCCTCTGGAGGAGAACCCCGGTTCCTTGGGATTGGCCGCGGGCTTCGTACGACGATCCGGGTGGGGCCCAAGGCCCCAGCGACCGGGGCGCCACGCGTCACCCTCTGCGGCATCCGGTTGGCCTCCGCCGGCGGTTAGGGGTACCCTGGGCCCCATTCCGCCGACAGCCTACTAATGTATGAAAATGCTTGGCCCAAAGGGCGTCCTCACAATAAAGAGCTCATCCCAGGAAGCACTACTCTGCGACAAGCGCAGCCTCGACTCTCAAGCAGGGAAACAAACTCCAATGCCATTACACGCACTCCCGCATCGACAAGACCTCCACCACAACTACGAGCGACAACATCAGATAACACCCCCTCCAAGTTGGAGAGCAGGTCCTACGACTAACTCAAGGCCAGGGCAAAAAGGGCCTTCCCCTCAGCAGGACAATAGCTCCACAGGAGAAGTCGCCCGATCCAGGACACTCTAGTTAGCAATAAGGAGATAGTTGAGTCCCCGCAGAGAGTTCCGAGTCCAAGCACCTTCGGTAAGATCGCATAGTCATCACCCTCCCGATCGCCAGTCTATCCTAGGTTGCCCCAGCCCCAGCCTCAAGTCGTCAAGCTACGAACAAGCCGATGATAAGACGCTCCGGGCGCCGTTGCTGAGCACGCGCACTCGACAAGTTTCTACAGCAAGTCATGACAAGAGCACGGAAACCTCTGGAGCAACCTATAACAACTCGAGAGGGAGGGATGACGTTTTCTAAATAGTTCTAGCAGTTTATTTTTCTTGCAATAGTCTGTAAACGATACTCCAGTCAATTCATAGTTTTATAAAGTGTTCCTAGTTCAATAACTATCTTTCAGACTGCCTATCCGAGAAACTTCTCGAATAAAACAATCAGGGGCTGGATAAGTATGTGGCACCAAAAACTAGCTTACACATAAACATAACCAACGACTCGATCGGCACAAAAGGAAAGGGTTCCGCGCTGCAACTATCAGGGACGTGAGAAAGACCCCTTAACGCGTCTACAGGTGACAGGGGAAGCCACTGAGCCCCCAACCTAACCAGACCTAAGGCCTGGTCGATTAAGCTCCCCGGTTTTGTAGCAGAGTTCCCCAACCACGAGTAAAGGAAGAAGAGAAGGTGCGAGCATGACTAAGCCAACAGCACCCGCCTGCCTATCCACACCCTCGACTACTTTGAACAGAAGGCATCACAGATAAAGTGCAATGCTGTCGCCAACGGGACAAGCGTAGAACTTATTAACTCGCGTCCAATATCCCATCAACAAGGGAACACGAGTTATCGCTATGGCCATGATAGACTGTACTAAGACCCCTTATCGAGTTTACTGATGATGAGGGGCTACTAAGCCCTCCATCCGACTAAACCTAAGGCCTGGTCAATCACAGTCGGTGGCATACAGCGCAACTCGTGAGAGTAAGTCAGGGGAAGGGGGATGCAAAGTTCGACTAAGCCTACGAAAACCCTCGCGTCCGACAAACATTCACAGAGCAGAATAACCAAGTTTTCAAAAAAAATAAACACATTGATTAATGCACAGTTACTAATCACGGTTTGATTACATAGTTATTCAGGCAGACCGGGTGCCTCAACCCGGACCGCAAAGGCATCTGCAGCACCCTGCACAGCGCCGAGAAGACTTTGTACCTCGTCCTCCGGCAGGTCGGCTTCGAGGGCCGTCAAGGACAGCTCCGGGTGCCGGTGTTTGAGAAGGGCCAGGGCGAAGGCCAAGGCGTCTCTTGTGCCCTGCTTGAGCTCGTCGTCAAGGAGCTTCTTGACGACGAGCTTCAGGCGGGAGATGGACGCCACCAGCTCCACCAGCCGGATAGCCCGCGGAGGGCTGCGGAAGATGGTGACCCTGACCTCTATGAGCGCTCTCTCGAGCGTGCAAAGGGCGTGGTCGAGGTCCCCGTCCAGTTTCCCCGCGTAAGCTTTGCTCCGGCTCAGCGAAGACTCTACCTCGGAGAGGCGTACCTTCACATCCCGGAGCTCGGCCTCGGACTCCTCGAGGCGCTTTTTCAGCTCCTCGTTCTCCGCTCGCCATCTCCCGTACTCTTCGAGGCGCTTCTTCAGCTCCTCGTTCTCCGCCCGGTGCGTCTCCAGATCTTCCTTCGCCTTCTGGAGCGGAGGAATCCGATGAAGGATGCGCTATCAAAACAACAAGGTTAGTACCAAGTACATTGACATTTGATTACTGACTCACTGGATTACCTGTAGTTGAGAGTAGATGTCGTCATCCTCAGGCACCGACGCCTCCGGTGCGGGGAGCTCAGTCTGTACGACCGAGGACTGTGCCGGCCTCGCCGTCGGGGGCCGCGTCTCTGCAACGGCTCCAGTCATGGCTCCGATCGGACGAATGGTTGCCCTAGTCGGAGGGAGCAGCTCATTAGCCTTCACGGGATAAAGGAAGGAAGATTTTGAAAAAGACCGAAAAGAAGACTTACCGCGGGCGCTTCACCGGGGGTAAGGCTCCTTTCGCCAACACCTTCAAGCTCCGTTTCTCGGTGGGCACCAGTGGCGACTTCCCCTTGTCCGCAGAAGGACCCACAACCGGCGCGACCTCTTCCGTGCTGATAGGCATGGCAGAAGACGCCAACTCCTCCGGGCGGGGATCGCTCGTGTCTTGCATCCCGACAACTCACTCCCGTCATCCCAGATCACAAAAAAGAACAAAGGGAGGAAGTTAGTTGAGCATGGATTCTCGCCTGAGGCTGGGGGCTTGGCGGAGGAGAGGGGGCCCGAGTAGGAGGCTTCGCTCGGGCAGTCTTCGTCGCCGCCTCGGCCCCAGACGGACCTTCAACCCTTGGGATCAAAGGGGTCGCACCAAGGGCCTCGACCTCTTCGTCCTAAACGGGGGCGCCAACCCGCTCAGCCTCCGAGTCAGGAGCCCCGTGGCCTACTCGCTGCAAAGAAAAAACCCAGATAGCGTCAAAAGCGCTGCCCGGACGAACTGCTCCTCGGGGGAGAAATATGCACAACCAATTAAGAGCCAACGGGTGAGGAAATGAGAATTTTCTGACTAAGAATGACACGGAGAGGTTCAGATACTCACCAGTGTCGAAGTCCCTTGTTTGGTCTTTACCTTCCAGGATCACCCAAGCGGGCGTGACTCTCGACCGGAGAGGGTTGATCCGGCGCCGAAGGAAGTCCTCGGCGACATCCCACGCTGACAAGCCCCTGCCGGCAAGGTTGGCGATGTCGCCCACGAGGGCCCTTAGCTGTTTGGTTTCCTTCGGGGTCTCCGCCCAGCTCTTGGTCGGAAGAGGCTCCAGGGCACGGTAGTGGATCCCAGAGGAGAGTGGGGGCTAGCAGTAGAACCACCTCGAGTGCCCGCCTAACCATGACGACTTCCAGGAAGAGGAGATGTAGGCATCCTTTTTCCCTTCCCGGAGTCGGAATCCAGCGCCGCCGATGACACCTCCGCTGCTGGTCTTCATCCGGCGAAGGTTGTAGTAGTACCTCCAAAGCTCCAGACTCGGCCTGATGCCTAGGTACGCCTCGCACAGGTGTGCGAAGACCGCCAACATCAGGACCGAGTTCGGGTTGAGGTGAATCAACTCGAGCCCGTAGAACAGGAGCACCAGGAGGAAGAAATGAGAAGGTGGGAATTGGAATCCACACCTGAAGAAATCACCGAAGACGACGGTCCAAGTCGTGTCTGGGCTCGGAACCGTCTCCTTCGCAGCCTCCCGGTACGGTACGAATACCTCTGGGAGGAAGACCTCCTCTTCCACGAGCTTCTTGAAGGCGGCAGAGTCCATCACCGAGGGATCGAACTCGGGGATGGCGACGATCAGATCTCCCAAAGGATCTCCCGCCGACTTCTTAGGATCGGGGGACTTCTTCGCTGCACTTTTCTTCCCCATTGTCGCTGACGGTGATCGGCGAAGGCGGGACGAACGATGAAAGCAGGGGCACAAAGAAGAAGATGGTAATACTAGGAGACAGAGAGCAATGCGGGCAAAACTCCAATTCCCGGTTTCTTAAAAGATTCAATTTTCGCCTGACCGGAGCATGGTTAACGGCACGATCTGTTCCATCGCATTAAATGCGGATAGTTGCTTTTCCCGCATACAAGACGTTGTGCGTGGGAAAAAGAGGGTCTGACAGACCCACGACCCCGACAAGCGCGTGATGTTTAGGCTAACGTCAGCCAAACAGTAGCGCAGAAAAAGGAAAGATTCTTCATCACCACGCGAAATTTCCGCCACGATGGTTCGGTTTCCCAGAAATCTACCAGGCGAACGCGTGTCCGTGATCGACGGATCAGATTAAAATGAAAGAAATGTTTTTCGGGTAAGTTGACCCCGGAAATGCCCTGGAGAACTTGAAGATTTACTCCGACCAAGATGTCACGACTACCCGGTAGAAATAGTTCCTACTCGGGGACGTTGTTATTAAAGTACTCGGTTTCGCCTATTCGAAGTCATTTCCCGACAAGGGCAGATTTCTTATAGAACAGTCATGACCTCCCTTCACGTACTGACGGAGGGCTTGACGATATATAGTACAGTATCCCGTATATGAGGAGGTATCCGTATGCGATTTCCTGGGTTATCGGAGTACAATACGTGTCTAGTAAGGATCCCAGGAGATAAGGCAACCTTTCGTAAGGAGGAAGGAGACCCCTTAAACTAGGAAGTCAATCCCGACGTTTAAGGAATCCAGAGTCCTACTCGAGCCTAAGTCCATGTCCTGTACAACTCGGGGAGCCCCCTATAAAAGGATCTGCAATCCTATAGGGGAGGACAGGTCTTAGAAGCCAGAGAGAAGCCTAAAGCTATCCAGAAGCCCCAGCGATTCCCACGAGAAGACCCGTTGCCTCGAAGGAGTCGAGCCCAGCGGAACTAATCGCCGTAGTCTCCGATTAGGTCTAGGATAGCCACTAACATACACATCCCTTGTAAAGACATTCTCTGATCAATATATACGCACAGGATGTAGGGTTATTATCTTGAGGGAGGCTCGAACCTGTATAAAAAGGGCGTTTTCTTGTCGTCAGATCTCTTGGCCTTGCGCCCTAGAGGTCCCTACCCCCCAAGTATCACAGTTCCACGAATACCGTAAGATCGGCGGTTTTCCAATCGTCGACAGTGTCAAACCCCGCATATCGAAATGACCGCTCCTTGCTGGACGTTGTTCAGAGCAGTGTCCCACTGGGCAACAAAAGGGGCCATCCATGATGCCCACTGTGTCTCCCTAGTACTCCCTCCTTTGCGACTCCACTTGTTTATGTAATGAATTTGTTTCTTGTAAAAACAATAGATATTCTAAGTCTATAGAAGCTTCTGAAACTCGATTTACGTGTGTGCGTTTGGCTCGACCAGTGGTACATGTGGAGGCGGGTACTCCTGGTACAAGCCAAACTGCCTCATCACATGGTGTGGTGAGTGGTCCTCCACGAAGATGTCGAAGACAATCTTTGAAGTGGTCCTCCAACAGCTCTCGTCCCGGCGGCACAGCGAAGACATCCCCCAGTGCGGTGCACGCCGCGTCAATGCATCATCGAAGTACGGCTCCCATATGACACTCTGCGCAGGGAGGTGCTGGAACTGCTCCGTGATAGAGATGTAACAGCCTCATACCTGAGCCTTCGCCCACTGAGGCTGCAAGAAGTACGTAAGAAAGTGTTATAGTCAATAAACTTACGAACTGAGGTACAAATATTTTAAGCAAATACAAGCTGAGGAAGAGAGAGAGTAACTCACTGTTCTTGTAGTCCACATGGACCCGAAAGTTGGTCCATCCTGCGGCAACTGTGGCCCTGCTCCATGGTAGAACTCTGGGCCGTAAGCTGAGTCGTCGACCCCTAGTCGTTCGAGCGCTTCTAGCTGAGTTGTCGACCCATGGTCGTCCAACCGGGAAGTGCTCGAACGACCACACTGAAGAAGAAACGGACACCCTGCGAGATTGGCATTGGCGTCCTTCCTCTTGCATGCAGAGCAGAGCGCTCGGTACGTGTACGCAAGCACTGCAGACCCCCAGCTCGTCGGAGGTAGCTGATCCTCTGACTCGGCATCTGCGATCTGCCGTGTGAGCTCGATGTAGCAAGCGTCCACGCTGTCTCCGTACGGACTCATGAACATCACATACCCAAGCAGCCAAAGCACGTATGCCTCAAGTCCCCGGTTCAGCTGGTACACGTCGAGATCTCACTGAAATCACTGCTCCATGTTGTCCAGCTGAATGAATATGTCAGACAATAGAAATAGGTTGACTCCGCAATGAATATGTCAAACATCATTAAATGACATACGTACCTCAAACTGAGGAAGCCACATCAACCTGGGACCGTGCTTCTGGGCCGCCTTGCCACCTCAACCTGAGGTGGACCCGGCGGTAGAGCTGGGGCAAACCTCTCCGCAAGTGACTCACGCCAACCGGCAGGAGCCTGGAGCGGACCTATCACGGCTCCCGCCACAGGTAGGCCAAGTAGGCAGGCCGTGTCCTGGAGCGTGACTGTCATCTCCCCCCAAGCAAAGTTGAAGGTGTGGGGTCTTCGGCCTCCACCTGTCTACAAGTGCGGTGAGCAACGAAGCATCGAAAGAAAACCTCCTGGAATGACCCACTCCAGTAGCCGGGTCACCGATGTCCTCGTCGCCCACCGTCTCGACCATCCGTGCAAGTGGTAGTAAACCAGACCAAGCTAGCTTGTCAAAACAGAAAAGAAGTCTAATTAGTACTGAAACACGATAATATAGATACAATCAACTAATGTACCTCTCAATCCATGACTCGTGAATAGTACGAAACACTCCGAGATCACGGTCTCCTAAAGACAGCTGCCTAGACCGGTGCTTTCGGTCCTCTCGATCATCTATAAGCTCGAAGTCAGCTATACCAATTCATGTGATACAAAAAAACATGGAGATATATGAAGTGCATGAGGTAAAGATAACACAAATACATGAAATACATGAAGTCAAGAGTCCACAAAGTAAACAAAGTACATATAACACGGATAGATGAAATACATAAAGTATGTGAAGTAAATACGACACGACGTACAGAGGCACTAGCAAATTACATAATACAAAGATTGCGACATAGACTACTGATGGCCTGACCCAGAGCCAGCACTAGACGCGTCCTCCCTTCTTTTTTTGGTCTGCTTTCATCTTCGGACAGTCTTTACCTGGTGGCCAAATTTCATGCAATAGCTGCATTGTTTGGTTGGCCCACCAGCCTCTGCCTCGTCCATCGTGTTAGCAATACGGCGAGTCCGGCGTCGTCCCACGGAAGCTTGGAGGAGGCTGAAATCGGGGACCCAGAACCGTTCACCTAAAGGTACATGCGTAAAATTATCCACCACACGGAAACCATACAGCTCGCCTGTCCAGGTATCACGGACAGCCTCTTTTGTAAAGTAGTACGACATAAACGGCCTCGTGTCCATCGTTGTCTTAGCAGCCACAGCAAGGACGTGAGAGCATGGCTTGTGAAGAAGCATGGGCTTGTTGCACTTACACGTAGCAGATATATTCGGTTCCACATGGAAAGTAACCTCCTGAGTAATCTCCTGTGTGCAAATCCCAAATCCACTTTTTTGCTTCAAACACATCTCAAACCTACGTTGCACATTTCCCGTGCGTCTAGCCTTGTGCATTTGCCCCTTCTTGGCCTTCTCCTCAATAAACAACATAGTCTTAGCACAGTAAGGTGTTCCGCTGAATTTTTCCATATGCAATACAGCCTTTGCACGCCTCTCCTGAAAGTACCTCATTGTGCCGTGCAGCGAACCCTCCACGATGGCCACCAGGGGTAAACCGCGTACCCCCTGAGAACAAAATTGTAAACCTTAGCAAGATTGCTAGTCATGACTCCATATCTAGCGCCATCTGTGTCATGGAGGAGTGACCACTCTAGTGCCATTTGCTCAAATGGTTCCTTACTTATCCAATCCGAGAAGCATTTCACTCTGTTTGAAGCCTTCCTCCTAGTGTTTGGATCATCAACTCTCAGAAGGTCACAAAGCCTGTGTGTTACCTCCCCAGGGTTACGTTATCTAACCTCCGTCATCGTGCACTCGTCGAGTTTGCTCCAGTACGCGTCAAACTTCCTAAACTGGTTCTGTTTGCATAACGTTTTGAAGAGGTTCATCAACTGCTTGTTCTTGAATTGGCGATAGAAATTAGTGACTAGGTGGCGCGTGCACCACCTATTCCGTATGTCGTACCAACTGGAATCTTCTGACAAATCTTCCCCCTCCCTTGTCTTCGCTCTTTCTCGCTGAAGATTGCGAATTCCTAGCAGTAGCCCGGCATGACAGTCATGAATAACACGCACATTTGGTCGATCCTTCACAACACCTTTCTTCAGACACACAAGGAACCACAACCAGTTATCGTAGATCTAGCAATCAACGAAGGCTATTGCCAGTGGCACTAACTGATCATTTCTGTCTGCCCCAATTGTAGTAAACAGTATCCCCTTCATCTAGCCTGTCATGAATGTCTCATCAATACAAATAATCGGCTGACAATGTCTGAAGGCTTCTGCGCATGGGCCAAAGCACCAGAAAGCACCATTCAACATCATTTTTCAAGTCATGTTCGTAGAGGGCAATTCGAGACGGCTAACATATGTCCCATCGTTCCTCTGGCCAAGTGTGTCCAGCAGGTATGGCAAATTATGATATGAATCAATGAATGTCCCAAACCACCGCTCCAGTGCGAGCTGTTTAGCCCTCCGTGCCATGACATAACTTATGCTATACTGGTATTTGCTTTCTATAGATATATGTATAAATTGTGCTGGAATGCAGACATTCTTCACTATCTCGTGATACATCAACCCAGCCACAAGTTCAGCATTGATATTCCGATGGGTATCAGGAACATCGTTTATTACACATGTGTGCGGCACCACTCTTCGTAGGACCCACTGCACTTCATACTTCCTCAGGGATGCATGCACGTAGCCCTCACACCTAGCAGACTTACACTGCACTGAGTACTGATCCCTGTAACTTTTCTGCACTCCAAATGTCCTCTGTGTCGACATCACCCAAAGCTTCACCGCCTCTTTCACCTCTTTCTTCGTGCCATAGAATGCGCCTTGGATAACCTCGTTCGGTTTGTATGGATACCTATCATCACTTGCACCCTCAATATTCATTATGGTGGACATGTCTGTGTTCCACATACTAGGAATCGGATTGTCCCCTCCTTCTTCATTCTCAGTTTCGTCCTCTTCGCTGCTACCATCTTCGACATTTATCTGTTCCTCTCTCGCAACGGCATCATCATGCTCCATGATCTGCACTAGTTTCTGACGTATCCCCCCTCGTCCACCGAACCGCTGAGGTATTCAATAGCTCTTGTCGCGGAAGGTCTAGCAGAAGGTCCATCGCCTTCTTCACCAACAACTTCCTTTACCACTAGGCTGTTCTGTTCAATTCCATTTCTTTGCCTCCGCCTTCTTTAGAAGACATCTCATTAGCTACTGCCTGGACCAATAGATAATGAGAACCCTTGCGTGCCTTTCTTGCTCTCAACCAAGCCCGTCAATCTTTTGTCAGATTTAGCGGGAACAAATCCCACCGGACATGCTTGCAAGACTTGCTAAAATATGCCTGCAAGGTTTCACTTACGACCTCCGGATCAAGACCAAAGGCCCATGTGAACCATTATTTAATGGCATTGATAGGGTATTTGTTTGCATCTTGCATACTTAATATCGTTTGTTGGAAGCTACTAAGATCGACAGAACCAGATTCATCTGTACGAATGGTACCAATACCATAGTAAACTACAAATTCGACTAGTTTTGACATTCCTGTCATCCAAAACATCATCTTTTAGACTATGTAATCTAACATCCTCCCATGCATAAACTAATATTGTGCTTCGTTTTTAAATATAATACATCTAAAATTCTATATATTGCTATATATACAAATATGATAAATAATTATTGAACAAAATGAAAGATTAAATATTCTAACTCTAAATCTATGTCAATTTGCACAAAATAATATTTTAATCTCATCTATCTAATGTACCATTTGTTCAGAACTGATTATATAGCTACTCTATTTGAAACCTATGAATTTTGCCAAACGTTTCTATTTTAAATACTACTCTACTTCTACACATTACCAGATCTAAATAGAACTAATAAATTTACCCTAAATTTACAATTTATTCTATATCTACTACTAAACCTACCATTACATCTACTTCTAAAACTAAAACTAGCTATAATAAACCGAAAAAGATTTTAAAAAATACCTCCTCTTTTTTCTCTTCTCCTCTCTCTTTCTCTTCCTCCCTACCCGAAACACTCCTCCTCTCTTCTCTTCTCTCCTCAACCAGCACCGGCCGCCGCGCGGTTTATATAGCCAGGGGGCTATCGCCACGGCTCATGGCGATTACGCCACGTGTCCTGACAATTACCAAGTAGGTGGGGGATCCAGCCCAAATTAACTGTCTATCGCCACGGCTGGTGGCGATTGCTGCTTATCACCACGCCGCATAGCGATAGCTTTCAAAACCATCGGTGACTGTGGCGATTGGGCCCTATCGCCATTAGTGGTGGCGATTTCTCTCTAATCACCATGTGTCGTGGCGATTGAGGTCAGTTTTATAATTTTTTTAATTGTGATAATATTTCTAAAATTTCTAAATAAAGAAATAATATATTTTTTAAAAAGTCCAGATAGTAGTGCAATTTATGGCCACCGGAGACATCACCCTTTTCCAGTAGCCAAAATGGCCAGACGCATGTGTCGTGCAACTCCTGGCCACTCGATCGCACCTGACAAACTTATCTGAAAGGAAATCTAGCACTAGATCTCAAGCGCAGAGGATATCCCACAGTGCCACGCACTTTGCAGAGCCAAATGAAGACATCATAAAACCTGTGTTGTGCCAAGAGTTGTCTCTACAGTGCATTGAAATCACAACTCCAAGAGTTCCAGTGGTGTCTGTTCTGGGAATATCTGTACGCGCGCGCGCGCGCGGGGGGTCCCGGCTCACGAGAGCATACGTGAACCCCCCGCGAGGTATACGCATGGATCGGCGGGTTTGGCGCCTGGCGGGGCACGTAGGGGGATGCGGCCGAGGCGCCCCGCTGTTGGAAAACGACCGTGCCGCGCGGCTTGGCGCGGCGTCCCCGGCTTAGCTCTACGTACGTACGCCGCCCGGTGCGCGCATGAGAACGTACGCTGATGGCTACAGCAGATGATGGCTACGCAACAAGAGCTGAAATCACATGTTCGGTCGTGCTTTGGGTTTGGTGGCCGGGCTTTCCGCTGATAAAACAGCAGGTCGCAAACTCTCCTGCCGTGGCCTTGTGGCAACAGAGATGATGCATGCTCCGCTCGTTCTAGCTAGCTAGCTGTCCGAGGCGAGCCGAAGGCCGGCGAGGCCGAGAAGGTGGTTGTAGCGAGGAGCGGCTGATAAGGTGCGTAGCAACGCGGCCAGCCGAAAACTAATGCCGTGCCTACGGGTTGAGGCGAAGAATGAGATTTGCCTGTTTGTTTGATGCCCCACGACGAGCAAGGCCTAAATCCTGGCGTAGCCAAAACATGCAAAATATTGTTAGCAGACCAAACAATGACCAATTTTTTCATGGATACCCACAACGACAGGTCCATAGTCGCATGGAATTGAACTCCACGCATTATCTATGAGAGGACCAACGAGGGAGTATTGACTAGGGAACATTATTCCATTCATTGTCTCCAGGTTAAAAAAATGAAGTTTGTCAATGAAAACTAGCGGGATTCCCCACACAATTGTCTCTAGATACTACATTGTAGTATATGTTAAAATTTGAAAGTGGCTCGAACTTATACGTATGCAATACTCGTAAATTTAAATATAACTTGTGTTTTTATCTATACTACTTATAAACGTACAAATTAATATGGGATAATTCCCATCTGAACCGTATATAAATCTTTTATCAACAGCTCACGATTTAATTAACTCTCAATTACAGACATATCCCATAATTAATCCCCTAATCAATATCTATCACTTTTCTCTTAATTGCGAGCTTATGACTCAGAATTTAATATATGCTTAATGCCTGGTCTTATTTCTGTTTATGAATAAGAAATAAATTTAATGATGCATCAACTTAATTTTAAATGTAGTTTTCACATACTTTAGTATATTCTTTATGCAATACATATTACGAGACACGTGCATTACACGCGTACAGCTAGTGTAGCTATAACAGTAACGTTTGAGTACACATGTGATTACCAAGATAAATTGTGTAAAATATTCGCGCCTTTTCCAGATTAATTGATGGTATTGGTAACCTCTCGAAGTGAATGCCATGGTTTCCTTTAACATTATTTTAGTAAAACATGACATATAGATGGTCTTATAAAGCCGCTTTGATGCTGAGTTCAATCAAGATATTTTGTCCAGCTGACTAAAATTCTTATTCCATCATAGTGAAATATGGTGCAATGTTCGATTCAAACTTGCTACGGTACTTCTTAAGCAGTGACCGATCTAGAAATTTTCTAATAAATATACTTACTTATATGTAAATTTTGTCTAATATCATAAATTTAACATACACTTAAAATGAGCTCTATAAAGTAGCTGAAATCTTAGGTAGTCCTGGGCCTATATGGACTAGCCTGTTGGACCGCCCATGTTCTTAATATTTAAGTATTGACAGATCACAGCAACCTGACTATATCAAAAAAATTCTCTAAAGAAAAACTAAATAACTTTTAAGACGAACAACATAACGAAAAAACATATCAAAATGGACATTTATGGAAAACTACCTCATAGAAGAGTTGGATGAAGCCTACACGGTACCATCCCAACGCAGTGAGGACTGAGGAGTCAACATCCGCTCACCAACACGTAGACCTATCAGCGTCAGTCCCCACCAGTCAGCGTGACGTCTGCAACCACCCCCTTCCCCGTCTCCGTCCCCGTCCCCGCCGCTCTCCGTTGCCTAACAAGAGCCAGTTGGAGAGAGAGCGGAGTGGGGCTTTCTTCTCTCTCTCTTCTACGCTTTGCAGCGGCATCGCCTCCCCTCCCTCCTCCGCATCGCTTCCGACGGAAGCAAAAAGGGGCAAAGGCGAAAGCCATCCGAAAGCACCCCCACGAGTGCCCAAAAAACCCTAGAGAAAACCCACATAAAGCCAGAGGCGGTAGCCTGGTGGATGGATCCAATGGCGCGCGCCACGTGCTGCTAGATCTCGCGCTCGTAGCGGCAATGGCGACGCGGCCGTCTTCGCGGCAACGGAAGGCATCCCCGGTGGCCGCGGCGAAGAGTTCGCAGCAGCAGCAGCAGTCGGGCTCGCCGACGTCGACCACGACCACGACCACGTCGTCGTCGCGGCTCACGCCGGAGATGTCGCTCGATGGGCCCGCGTCCCCGCTGTTCGTTGGGTTGGACGAGGACCCGGTGGCGCCGAAGGAGAACGTCACCGTCACCGTCCGCTTTCGGCCGCTCAGGTTCGGCGCGCTTCGCCTGTCGTGCGGGTGCTTCGGTTTTGGTTGGGTTTGGATTTGGGTTTGATTTGGGTTGTGGTTTCTCGTGTGAAGCCCGCGGGAGATTCGGCAGGGGGAGGAGGTCGCGTGGTATGCAGATGGGGACACGGTCGTGCGGAGCGAGCAGAACCCCAACATCGGATATGCTTATGGTACGTGCCTGCTTTGGGTGGCATTTGTGGGTGGACTGCTTGGTGGTTGTGACATTGGCACACTGTTTTCCGGATTCTGACTGTCATCACGTTTGGCATATGCGAAATTTGCTGCGCTATGTGGAAATGGCCAGTCCTCGCATAAGGCAGGTGCGAACTAGACGAAAGTTCTGATTGCAAATGTTTGGAATTATCTCATGCCACTCTCACATAGTTTACTTCTAGAGCTCAAAATTGTTTCCCGGAAATGCTTCCAAAATCCGCAATGTAACTGTGGGGTTTGACAACAGTTTATCGGTGCATTGGAAACAAGGGCCAAAAAAATCAAACTGCACTTCGGTGTTCTATTTGCTTATAAGGAGTCGGACCAAATGGAGAATTGCTAATCTTCTCGGAATCAGTCCATCAGTTCATGAGGGATACATATTTCAACATGGTAATTTTGCCTACAGATACACTGGGGATTGAATTATGTGTACACTGACCAGGCGTGCTGCTCCTGTGCTAATGCACGAGCCATATGCTGATATGCTGATCTATACAGGCTATTGTAAAAACAAGCATTCACATGGCAGTCTAACATGCTTCATCCACATTAATGTTTTATTGAGTTCATACTTCATCAGTTCACCCTTAGGTGCCGGGGCTGCTATACGGTTATACTCTCCGTAAGAGGTGCTTACATAAATAGCATTATAACATGTGAATGGAATGTTTTTTTTCTGCGTCTCTAAAAAATCTTTGAATGGACAGTTGGACACCACCACATAAATATGAAGGGCTGCACTGCTCCTATTTATTATGGTTTTGTTGCATAATACTACCCTCTCCATTTGGAGGAGTCAATTATTGACATTTTCTGGTCATGGCACCAAAATATACTGGTTAAAAAAAATCGATGTATTTTGTTTACAGATTCATTTCTGTGAATAAATAAAGTTATTTTCAATATCTCCTACATAACGAGTTATTCAAGTAAACTATGCTGGGTTATTGCATGGAACAATTATAAATTATTATCTGGGGAAAGTAGGCATATTTCCAAGGCTGTCATTCTATGATTCCAATTTCAAATTAACAGAGACTAATATTGTATTGTTGCCCAGATCGGGTTTTTGCACCGACTACTACAACCCGCCAAGTATATGATGTTGCAGCTCAACATGTTGTCAGTGGTGCTATGGAGGGAATATATGGTAAATGATCTTTTCTTCTCTTGCTTATATACTCTTCAGCTTTATCTTATAATTTAGAGTCATGACAGCAGTTTGCTTTTTGAGTATACTTTAGATGAAAGAGGCTGGTTTCTGTTCACAGAATGTCATGTTACTATGAGTATGAGATATGTCATAGTGATATCTACAGTTGGGTTGCAGAAATTTTAATCATTGCACAAGTTCATTGAATCTGCGGTCAGAATGTCACGTTACTATGAGTAATTTTCTAAATGACATGGCTGAATGCAATGATGGATTCTGTATCTCAGTTGGCACATAGATTTTATTTTTTTGTACTTTGAAGCAATATATAATGCATTTTTTATTATCGCAGGAACAATATTTGCATATGGTGTTACAAGCAGTGGGAAGACACATACGATGCATGTGAGAACACTTATATAGCATCAAGCTTTCTTATTTATTTATCTTAGATATTGATTGTGTTATTTTATAATCTATGCTCCTTGGAGTGTAATTCATAACATGTTAAATGCTGCTGTATCATATCCATTGTTATTATTATTTTGTGTGATAACTATAATCATCCATGGAGGTAGGCAAGTTTCATTTCTATTTTTGAAGCATACAAGTTGCAACTTAGTGATTCATGATAAATTATTTTCCATTTTTATATGTGACTAGGTTAATATTTTACAAATCGTCAATTAATTATATTTTAAAATGTTCCTCAGTATCTTGATATGCTTGTTCTTTTGAGTCAGGGAGATCAAAGATCACCAGGAATAATACCTTTGGCTGTCAAAGATGCATTTAGTATTATACAAGAGGTACTCTTTAAATATGGAGGCATGGAGCCATCATGTATCGTGATATGCTGAAATGTTCTTGCAAATGTTGTAGTCATTGCATTTTAACTTATATCACTGCTTGGTTTTTCTTTGTAGACGCCAAATCGCGAGTTCCTCCTTCGCGTGTCATACTTGGAAATTTATAACGAGGTTTGCCACTGCAATCATATTTGTCATAATCATAATAGTTGTAATTTGAGCTACTTCTGCTTGGACTATTTTGTTATTTTTACTTGCTTAGGTTATGCACACATGTAGCCGAGTTCTCCAAAATAAATCGTAATGATTTCAGTGTTGTTTGCAATGAAGGGCAATTCGTCATGATCAATTACAAGTTAGAATGACAGTTTCATCCAGAGCCTTGCAAGGACCATTGTGTCAAGTATTTAATATCAGTCCACAGATAAATTTCTTTTCTTAAACCTGTAAGACACTGGTGCTAGTTGGCACGATGATACTAGGTTGGCCACTATAATGAAGCGAGACTATTAATACATACCAGCCACATAGCTCGTCTCTGATGACAAATTCTGTTGAAAATCATCTCAGCCTCAGGTTGCTAGGTCTTATGTGGTTCATGCTAGTTGCTTTGTGCGCCAGCCGAGCTTTACGTTGAAAGTTAATGGAGCCAACCTCAAACTTGACAAGTATCGGCTAAACTTAAAACTTATCTGAATGATTCTTATTCCATGTCCAGACAATCAACATTAGAAAGAAAAAAACTCATATAAAAGTGAGTTAGGCAGTAAAACCATTCATTTCGATTTTGGACTTTGGATCTCAATCAAATAATAAAATGTTTGAATAGACTGTTGTGGCCAATCACAAAGTTCCGTATGCTTTTGCTGAAGTGCTGAAATGATCGTTCAGATCCTAGAAATAGGTTTCATGTAACCTTTGTTGCACTTACGTTTCTAGAAGGCAGTCAACATATTAGTGCCCATGGTTTTAGAACTGTTGGATAAGTGTCAGTCTTTTCAGTAGAAAAACTAGGAAAACATAAATTTTCTTAGGGTTGAAAATGGTACGGAAACGGTCGGAAAAATGTCTTACCATTTCCATTTCCGCACTCTTTTATCGGAACGGAAACGAATACGGAAACTCCGGAATCGAAACGGAAACGGAAAGTATCGGAAACGAATAAGAGACGAATACGGTCGAAAACAAAAACGATAACGAATATTTGTCGGAACACAAGAACCCCTTGACCCATGCACAAAAATACAATAAAAACAACATGACACAAATAATATATATTACATAACCAATTATATTTATACGAGAGTAGGAAGGGTTAGCCTGTTAGGGATAGGGGATCTAGATGGGGTGGATGACTAGATGGGTCAGAACTTTTACGCGGGCTTATTCGGAAATATTCCGTTTTTCTTATACGGAATTTCCGTTTCCGTTTCCGTTTCCGACTGAAATCGCCGTACCGTTTCCGTTTCCGTTCCATACCGAAAAATTCTGTTTCCGTTTCCGTTTTTTCCGGAAACGGACGGAAAGTTTCCCTTCCGTTTTCAACCCTAAATTTTCTTGTGTACAACATTGATGGTTTTGTCATGAGACTACTTTTAACCCCTTGAGCTTTATATATTTATTGTGTAATTGGTGTGTTGTCTAGTGAAAAGTGTATGCTAAACCTCAAAATGTGCACCATGTCATATAAGAGCCCCCTGTTAGTACAACCTAGCACACATTTTTTTTTCCTGCTTTGTTTTCTTTCTTGCAATTTTCCCTAGATGGCGGGAGTCTCGTATTTTTCATAGTTGCGTTCACGATTTTCAATGCACTAACTACATCACCAATTGATCATCATATGACTTTCATATTCTTTGTTGTACTTGTTCATGCTGTTCTAATGGAGGGCTCATTGATTTTAGGTTGTCAATGATCTACTTAATCCTGCAGGGCAGAGCTTACGAATTAGAGAGGATCCTCAGGTGCTAATATCTCCATTCTTCATTAAGATCTCTTTCCTGTAAATGTTAAAGCACTGTTGATATTTTCTTACCAACTACTAACAAAGTAATGATTATTATGGAGGATGATTGCCGGCATTTGTATTCTAGAATTTCCTCCAAGATAATACTGTCCTACAAATGTTCAGAATATTCATGTTCTCAAGTAGAGTTATATCGTGTCCTTCAAAGTTTTCAAATGGTTTGCTGCTTGTATGGTCAAAAAGGTTATTCACTATAAAGTTATGTCTTGTATGCTACTAACCGATGGAGTGGCCTTGTACATTTTTCTCTGTGTACAAACTGGATCTTTCAGATGCATTTATTTGTGGAGAAGTTCATAATCTTACCGTAGCATGCATATAAGTTCACTCCTAACCTTGCTAGCACTTAGGATGAAGGCAATGCATCATTTTGTACAATTAACTGATATTTCCTTGATCCACATTACCTTCTCAGGGAACGTTTGTTGAGGGTATCAAAGAAGAAGTAGTATTATCTCCTGCACATGCTCTGTCCCTTATTGCAGCTGGAGAAGGTAATTTTTTCTAATGATATTTCCTTCTGCTTGTTTTAATCTACTTGTGGACTTACTATTTTGTTGCCATGGTTAACATTTTGCTGTCTAGTAGCAATGAGAATGATTTATAATGTTTCAAGAAGGACCCTTATCTCATCGTGTGTTATCTTAGAGAGTTTGAAAATTGATGACAAAAAGGTTGAAAACTAGACAAGTCCCTCAATGTTCTGAAACTGATTAAATTCCTTCATAATTATTTCAAAAAGGGGGAATTAGCTATTTGTCAGTGCAAAAAGGTGTAATTAGAAAAATACCATCCAAGCTGCCCAAACTACTGAGGATGACCTATACTCAGGCTACTCCCTACTCACCGCTGTTGGCAACTGCGCACACCTGTGCTTGGTCGTGCACTCGTGCTCACCACATGTCCACATGTGAACTCATTGGCAGCTGCAGGTAACCTGGTAAGTTATGCTGCCCAGAAGATCCATAGTATGTCAATCTTGCACAACCCGACGTGCACGGTGGATGATGGAGACCCTCCTATCCATGTAACCTTTGGATAAGAGTAATAAGACAATGCAGCTGGTCGCCATTAACTGCCTTCTGGACCACTGGCCCTTCCAGCAGCTGACAACAGAGTTACGGAAAGGCAATTTAGGCATTGTTTTTAAAATGCTAGTGTCATTTTACCAAATGAACATCTTTTCAGATTATGTTGAAGTTGCATCCTCTGAATGCACTCTTGCAGCAGTATATCTATTCACCTCTTTCAAAAATGTATCCAATTCGATTTCTGACTGGTCCAAATGTGCTTGTTATATTGTGCCTGTAGTTCTGAATTTGCTATTTTCTACTATTGTTTTTTGTGAATTTTATTTTCACGATTTCAGATCAGCATATTCACTTTATTCCCTAATTAGTTTGTTCATTCTCATTGCAGAGCATAGACATGTTGGGTCCACTAACTTCAATCTACTAAGTAGCAGAAGTCATACAATTTTTACACTGGTAATGAAGTGTGAAAATGTCTATGTTTGTAGTGTAAACTTGTATGTATGCTTGCTATTTAAAGAACTATGGAAGACTGATAATTTGCTTTGCACTGGTATATTGCAAGGCCATCATTTGAAAAACCGGCAACCCATACTCTTATTAGTGAAAGAGCTTCACTTGATGTTAGGAGATATTCCTTATGCTTTTCCTTGTTATCTGACAGACAATAGAGAGCAGCTCTTATGGCGAGTCTAATGAAGGGGAAGCCGTCACCTTCTCACAGCTGGTGGGTGGATTCTGCTATTTTTCCAATTTTATGATTTACCCACTTTTTTACTTCACCTTAGTTCTATATCTAATTATACAAATAGTTATATAGTTGTGCAAAAGAAATATTTTTGCATTTGACATCTCTTGATCCCAGCAGCCAGAAACACATTTTGATTCTTCAATTGTCTCGCTCATTTGCAGAACCTCATCGATCTGGCAGGTTCAGAGAGCTCAAGGGCTGAAAACAACTGGAGTACGCCGGAAGGAAGGATCTTATATCAATAAAAGCTTGCTAACTCTGGGAACGGTAATGCTCAGTAATGCTACTTTGTACCTGGTTATACATCACAAGATTTTGATATCTTTGCATTACCTTACTCATGTTTTATTCGTTCTACCAAACATGTCCCAATGATCCGAGTTTAATTTTATCTACATCATAATGTGCTAAACCACGATACATGAAATCCATAATTTGGAAGATCGGAAGCCTTCAGAACTGGGTGATAGCCCAGTGGTGGGAGTGCAGTGGCGTCTCCATGCCGACCTGGGTTCAACCCCTGTTGGGCGGATTAAATCTCGTTGATTTATTTCGCAGAGTGAATAAACCAGTGTATCTCGTTGCTTCTTCTTAATAATGTGTCGGGGGTGCTAGTAACCTTGGTCTCGTTATTTTTTTTTGAAGATCGGAAGCCTTCAGATGCACGCATGGCATTGTTTATTACTTGATCACAAATTTATATCGTTCTTTGCTGGCATCTTCTGTGTATGGCTTGGTTTGTCTCCATCTTATTCGATTTAGGTGAACACATGTTTACTTAGTAATTTATGGCTGGACACTTTGTTGTTTTGATTTTCATCAAGGAATAATTTGCCATTTACCTTTTTGTCTTTTTTAACTTTGCATAATCTGGTCAAGCGATGTGCTTCTATTTTGCTTGTTATCTCAATATGTAAGTAGTGCTGCCCGATATAATCTGTCGTGGACTGGAAATGAACAGGCAGGTCTTATGTAAGTATTTGCTGCCTGATATAATCTGTCGTGGACTGGAAATGAACAGGCAGGTCTTTTCTTTTATTTTCAGGTGATATCAAAATTAACTGATGGAAAAGCTACACATATTCCATTTCGAGATTCAAAACTAACACGGCTACTTCAGTCATCCTTGAGTGGGCAAGGACGCGTTTCAGTAAGTTGTTTCTTGCCCACTGGGACGCTGTTTAAAATTAATGTGATTATGATTTTATTTTGAGATCTAATGTGATTGAATTTGTGACATACTAACTACATTTTCTCTTTGCAGCTAATTTGCACAGTGACCCCAGCATCAAGCAACTCTGAAGAGACCCACAATACGCTAAAATTTGCCCACCGTGCAAAGCGCATTGAGGTCCAAGCATCACAAAACAAAGTAAGCCATGATTACTTACATAACGCTAATTCTAAAGCTAGTGTTCTATCCCCAGTTATATTATCTGGGGTATTTCTGACATATTCTCCTGCATCTGTTATGTTCGACAGATTATTGATGAAAAATCTTTAATAAAGAAATACCAGAATGAGATCCGCAGATTAAAGGAGGAGCTAGAACAGCTGAAAATGGGTATTATTACTGGAACTCCCTAAAAGATGCCGAAGAAGATAATATCATCCTTTGGAAACAGAAGGTGCGATATTGTTTTATTGCACTTGCATCTTTAGCGCTGACTTTGTGCTTGACTTTCTATATACTCTTACTGGAAACATTTATATATGCCATTAATTGAGAGTGATTTGTCTTCAGCTACTTGCGCCTTGACGTGTTCTGTAGAATCAGTATAATTTTGAATTATATAATGCTGCATGTTGCCTTTGTTGGTGTATCCTCCTAACTATAGTTTGTTCATCATATGAAAAGCTAGAAGATGGTAACGTCAAGCTGCAATCTAGACTGGAACAAGAGGAGGAAGCTAAATCTGCTTTGCTTGCAAGGATACAGCGCCTCACAAAACTTATCCTGGTTTCAACTAAGGCAACCCAGACTTCTAGATTTTCTCCACATCCTGGACCAAGAAGAAGACACTCTTTTGGGGAAGAGGAGGTCTGTTTATAGATATTTATATTTATGATGTCAGACACTCAGTTAAACTTTGATATTCATTTGCTTTTGTTGCTGGTACAGTGATATGTCATACTTTTGAGAATAAATGGACAAATCCCTGTTTCAGTGTTTGTGTAGAAATTGCTACTAACCCTTCCTTATAATCAGTTTCGGTAACTTCCTATGTCTTAAAGTTTGCTTGCTAAAACTGCAGCTGGCATACCTCCCATACAGAAGACGAGATATCGTGTTGGATAATGAAAGCAACGAATTACTCGTTCCTGGCGAAGGATTTGGTGTAACACTTGAAGACTCTTCGAAGGAGGAGAAAAAGAACCGGAAAGGACTTCTTAACTGGTTCAAACTTCGGGTATGCAGATTTGGCACTTCTTAATTCTCTGCATTTGGACCAACAAAATGTGCATGGTTCATCCTTCATAGATTCAACTTTTTTTTAACGGTTCTTTTATGTAGATGCAAGTGGTATCCTCAGGAATTTACATAGAATATGCAAACTCATATGTTGATTTCTGGTATCAAAAATAATTCATGTGGTACATTTTCCTATGAATCTGTTTTCCAGAAACGTGATGGTGGAGCTTCCACTCTGACAAGTTCAGAAGGTGACAAGTCCAGTTTGACTAAATCAACCGCTCCTTCAACACCTACTGGGGAAAGTCTGAATTTTCCTGCAGAACCAAGAATATCGAATTCTTTGGTTGCTGAGAGTGTATCAGCTGATATGTTGCGCATTGACCATGTGGAATTTCCATCTGATGGCCTTCCCGGAGAAGAAACCCCTCTGGTAAGAAACATGTTTTTCTAGAGGACCAAATTTTACCAGATGAGAAATAGCAGTTGCATATGGTAGGGAATATGTTTGTTTAATAAGTAAAGACCAAATTTTATCAGATGAGAAATAGCAGTTGCATACTGAATGAAAATTGATGTATGTAGTACAGAAGTATAGTTTCACTTTGAAAAGGTCACTTGTGTTGAGTACTCAGTTAACGTTTTAAATTGAGGTAAACCACTTCTGGAAAGATCTGCCATGGAGTCATGGACTCATGATTGAAGAAATTGTGGATACACCCAATTTGTTATTGTTGAATTCACAACTGACAGCTGAAGTTAATATTGGTTAAATTAATTTTGCTTGATAATAACTAAGACATTTTTTTTCTAATGTCGAATTATATTTTAGAAAAATTGAAGTGCTGTGCATGGGTAACACAGTGTTTATATTGTGAGAACAAATTCGACAGGACAAATTTTACTACATAGCAGCATCTGTGGACTTTTTTATATACAGAGGACTAATATAGTTGCAGATCCTAATCTTAGCAGCTAGCAAATGCATAAATTAAATGGATTATTGCTCAAACACTTAAACTATGATACAATTGGCTGTTTTGGATCACATTGGATTAGAGTTCTCTGCTTCTATATTTTCAGTTCGACATAGTGGTTTTGATGACATGTTTTATGCGTTGTGTGGTTACAGGCTAGCACAAAAACAATAGATCATGTTGACTTATTAAGAGAGCAAATGAAGATTTTATCAGGGGAGGTCGCACTCCATACAAGTGTTCTAAAGCGCCTTACGGAGGAAGCTGGAAGAAACCCAAATAGCGAGAAAATTCAGGTGCTCTCTTACCTGATTTACAGTTTAGTGTATTGTTACATGCTTTTCACAATGTGAAGCTCTACCTTTTTGGTATTTCAAGATGAAAATGAAGAAGATCAGTGACGAAATTAAGGGGAAGCAGCAACAGATAGCATCTTTAGAAAAACAGATACCTCATTCCATGTCAAATAGACAAGTGAAGGTTGACAAGTTAGAACTTTCGCCGGTAACGTTCAGTTATCGTTTTGGTCTCATATTATACCTTTCTGAGCATCCCATTTACCAATCAGATGGTTTTATTATTGGTTTTGCAGTCCTACGCTGAACTACTTGAGCAACTCAATGAGAAATCTTTCGAACTTGAGGTACTGAAATAGTTTGTGCCATTTGGTGCTGTTCCATACTATTAAGGGAAATTTGTACAAATGCCATCAGCTCGAAGTTTAATTATGCATTTGCCGTTACAAAG
Source organism: Stipa capillata (assembly GCA_019208055.1). Taxonomy (NCBI): domain Eukaryota; kingdom Viridiplantae; phylum Streptophyta; class Magnoliopsida; order Poales; family Poaceae; genus Stipa; species Stipa capillata. The sequence continues at coordinate 538,819 of JAGXJF010002633.1, read as the reverse complement.
TCGTTTATTACTGTTCATGTGTCACGTGTTTGTAATAAACAACTTTGTAATGGCAAATGCATAATAAAATTTCAAGCTGATGGCAAATATGTAAAAAAATCGCTACTATTAAACCACACCTGTTGCTGCTCAAATTTTTCTACCCTTCTTGGTTATTTATTATTATCAATTGTTTGAGTAGACTAATATTGTGGATGTAGCAAGGTGGAGATGTGAAAGAAATGAAGAACATCTGTTCTACTCTTTGTAATTTATCATCAATTGTTTGAATACTAATACTGTGTAGTTGTAGTAAGGCTGAGGCGTGAAAGAAATGAAGAACATATTAGAACACAAGGTGTTGGATTTTTTTTAAATTTTTTTTTGGGAAAGATGAATTGCTGCATGAAGTTGAAAGGCGACGAGAGTAAGAAGAAAACTAAAAGAGACATTTGATTGTAAAGATGAACTAGGAATGATGAATATAACATATTCCTCAATTGAATAATGTAAGCATATAGTTTTTGAAGCTTTGTTGATAAATTTTTAAAATTGGGTGAAGTGGGACTAACTAATAATTTGAAGAAATAGAGGGAGGTCACACATATAAGTACAGCTTGGTGCAGATTAATTTTTCCTTGTTTTACGAACAGCACATTGGTATGGTGCAAGTGTGCCAGACCAAGTCTTGGCTGCTAAGCTTTCGTTTGCTGTTTCTTATTGCAGGTGAAGGCAGCAGATAACAGAGTAATGCAAGACCAGCTAAAGGAAAAGGTTAGATGTGCTAGAAAATTGATTTATTTTTTTCTTGTAAGTTGAACTGTGAAACAGTAATGATCAGTTCATACCACTTATGTGAATTTCGTTGTGTTACCAGACAAGTGAATGCATGGAATTACAAGGCGCAGTTGCTCATCTGAAAGAACATCTCTCCCAAGCTCTTCAAACTAAGGATTCACTGTCAAATAGCATTATGATGCAGAACAGTGCAGGAGTGAACAATGAAGTTCAACATCACGCTGATCAAGAAAATTCAGTTCCCAGAGAGATCTCTACTGAACCATCGCAAAAAGAGCAGCAGGTTTGCTTTTTTGTGCTCTTGTTTGCACTTTCTTCATAATTGGACCCCAAGAGATACAAACCTAGATGATCAGATAGAAACTTCTCCATTTAACCTATCAGGTTCTACTGTTCCTATAAAAAAGAATTTCATTGTGTTCAGCAAACTCGAAAATTTAAGCCTTCAAGTTAATTACATAGGTAGAGATAGCTGCCATCTCTTGCACTCATCCATGTCATCAAGAGACAATGCAAAAGAAACTAATACAATGGTAGAGATAGTTGCTGTCTCTTGTATCCCTCGAGTCCAGTGCCTGAGCCATCTCTTCCTGTGTGGCACGACAAGAGATAGCTGACATCACACCATTGTACATGCCCTTAGGTGCTTGCCATATTAATGGCTTATTAACATTAAATTTTCGCAGCATTTATCACAAGTCTGCGCATTTCATTTTCCCGATAAGCGAATCTGTTGTAGTGGGTGCACTCATAAAGAAGGGCTTGATACTGAGTGGCTAGTTTAGGCAGATATCAGAAGCAAACATTCTTTCAGTGTGGAAATTTGTCTGGACCCCATGTTCTGTGGTGAGGATGAGATTTGCGTTAAACTGATTTAGGCAAAAATTGTGCTGATGCATTTTCATCTGCTATCTCATAATCTTCCCAATCAGTATATTTCAAAAACATCATTTGCATTTATTCTTATCTAAGTATCACCATAAATATTCTAAGTGAGTTTTAGCTATACTATTTGAGGTTTTATGTAATTAAGTGTGGTTATTTATTCTACTGTTCTTTTTATCTTCAGTCAGTGAGATTGGTGAGCTAAAGCAAAGGGTGTGTGAACTCACAGAAGTCAAAGCTCAACTTGAGGCTCGCAGTCAGAAGCTACTAGAGGAAAGTACGTATGCGAAAGGCTTGGCTTCGGCTGCAGGAGTGGAATTGAAAGCGTTGTCAGAAGAAGTCACCAAACTCATGAACCAAAATGAGAAGCTTGCTTCTGAGTTGGCATCGCTGAGAGGCCCAACTCCTCGCAGAGTAAGCAATGGACCGAGAGGTACTACTAGGAGGGATAGCATCAGTAGACGACATGAACCAGCTAGCAGAAGGGATGGCAATGCAAGCCACGAGAGGGAGAGAGTTCTAGAAACTATCCTTATGGAGAAGGAACAAAAGGAAGCAGAACTCCAAAACAAAGTTGAGGAATCAAAGCAAAAGGAAGCCTTCCTGGAAAGTGAGCTTGCAAACATGTGGGTTCTAGTGGCCAAATTGAAGAAGTCTCGTGGGGATGATCATGAGGATTTGGAGGCAAAATATAATGGCCCTGAATCCTGACCTCATAACTAAGGCTAATCAGTCATCAAAGGTGTGTTTGGGTTGGGTATGGGTTTTCTGTATGTATGCAAGATAAGTAATTTGTGTCAGGTTTTCTTTTTCCTCATTGTGAATTAGTGTTTCGTCCTGTATATTCTCGGGCTGATCAAAGATGTGAGTAGTGTGCCTAGTTGAGAGTGGTGTGCTGCTGCTGAGAGCTTCCTATCGTTTGCTATAATGAGATTTTGGATCCTCCTAGCACATGGTCGCGGAAACGGAGACAACGAACAAATGCCTGAATACGAAAGGTTTCCGTTCCTTTTACCAAATATCTAACGTAGTGACATGTATTTACGTCTGCTCATCCTGCAGCTGGAATAATGTCGAAACTGGAATGTGCATATGTTATGCAGCTGGTGCATTCCCTGATTGTATGAGATTAAAGAATACGCTTTTCTCCTGGTTTTGGGAAATGCAATGTTGGCATATTTGTACTATTTTGTGAACCCCTTTCGTGCATACTGGAAAATCATTTGGCGTGCCCTTGACAGCACGTTAGTCTTGTCGACGTATATGCGATATAAGGTCTGCATTGTCTCCTCGTCTTCCCTATTTTCCTGAAACAATGTACCTTACGAAAATCATACATGATACGAGCGGCGGAGTTGCTATCTATTTTATCTTCTGACGCACATGACACGAGCTCCTTTTGTGTGCAAACTAAAAAATGGCTTGAAAGGAAAAAAAGATTGTGGTCTGCCACAGTACGTACATGGGCCTGAAGCGGGCCTGGGGCGCAGTGGCCCGTTATCCTTCACAGTTGGAGGCGGGCGGTAATCGCTGCTCTGTGAAGCCAACCTCACGCTTTCCCGCGCTTTAATTGCGGAGAGACCCAAGAGCTTTCGCCTGGAACCCCACTGCTAACTACCAATCGCATATGATACACCACAGACCCAGGGCCAATTAGCCATAATGGGCATCCACGCCACCTTAATAATCTCACTTGGGTTACAAGCAAGCGCTACTTAGCTCGGTATGGTACTAAAACCAGAGAGGGTTGCTACTGTGCAAGGCTGTTTGCCTGTTTATATGTGAAGAGAAAAGGAGGAGGGGCTAGACTTTGGGCCGCTCTTTTGGTGTCTATCCAATTGTGTTGCCAAATGGCATGCGGCCTCTTATTCCTCCTTCACAACATAAATAGACCTGCGTGGTGCTTAAAAAGCAAGGTTTCCTATACTTACAATTGGTAACTTCGGTCTCTATTTTGGACTCGCTCGTCGGTAATTCGGACCCAGTTGCATATATATCATCCTTCTCCCAATGCAAACAAGCAAATCACTATCCTTGTCACGCATAGCATTCTCCAATAGTCCAATACCCCAGAACAAACAAATATTCTCTCCGTTCAGAAATGTAAGACGTATTTTAATTAGTTAAGATAAGACTTTAATCAATAATTACTCTACTAATATATAATTTATGTAATATAAAATTGATATTGTTAGATTTATTTTCAAAAGCACTTATTTATGATTATAATTTTGTATCACATAAATCATATATTAATAAAGTAATTATTGATCATAGTTTTATTTTAACCGATTAAAATACGTGTTATACTCTTAAGAGGGAGGGAGGATCTAGCAGTGTATATGCATAGCCAAGACTCCCATCTGCCCTCTACCGCCTATTGCATGTAAAGACCTCGAAAAGGGGCACCCATTCTTGTCGACGCCGACGTGTGCCACAACGCTTTCCAAGCCATCCACGGCCAGTCGGCCAGCAGCCCGGTCGGCGGCGGCGGCCGCGGCACGCGTCGCCGCGCGTCCACCTTCACCCCCTCGTGAAGGAATCGCCGTTTGGAATCCCCTCGTCTCAAGTAAAGCAATCCAAAGCTCAGTGCTCAAGCGTCGCTCTCCCTCCCTCCCTTCCCCGTTTCTTTATTCCGTTCTCCAACTCTCGAGCACTCTATATAAAACCCCTCCCTCCTCACCTCCCCGTGTCGCAGACAACCGACTGAGACGATCAAACGCGGGAGACATACGCCAACGCTTGCGCGGGTTCTCGGGTTTTTCATGTGACGCGCAGCGCCAACGGCACGGGCACGGGCACGTTCACGACTCACGAGCATGGCGAGCGGCGGCGCCACCAGCTACTACGACGACCAGAGCGTGCCTCCCTACCGCTACGCCTACAGCTACGGCTACTCGCGGCCATCGCCGTCGTCGTCGTCATCGTCGGCGACGTCCTTCCACATGTCCCTGTTCCTGGCCACCGCGTCCCTCCTCGGGGCCGCGTCGCTCTACTCGCGGTGCGAGTCGGCAGTGGAGAGCCTTTTCGACCAGCTCCGGGTCGTCGTCGTCCTGTCCCCGCTGCTGCTCCTGCTCGCGGCGCAGTACTGGTCGGCGGCGAGCGGGCGGCGCTGGTCGTCGCTCTCGTCGCTGCTCGTGGCGCCGCTGGTGGCGGGGGAGCAGCGGCCCTGGTACGACGTCCAGCAGCGGGACAGCGGGCCGGGGCGGCATCGTCGCCGTGGGGCGTGGCGCTCGCTCTGGCGCTCGTGCTGCTGCTCATCTCCTACCAGTCGTGCTTCCAGGACTGGTGGTTCCCGCTCGTCAGCCGCCGGTGAGCTCGCCTCGGATCGGATCATTGCAGCTAGGCACAGCTAACGAACGCTGTACTTGCATTGATCACGGGATTTGCCATCGCGAGCCTACTGGAGGATAAAATTATTGGCAGAGCATGCAGGATTTTGTTGTCTGGAGTCAGCTTCAGCAATTATTAGGAAATATTGGATGTAATCGCAGGCATTAGGCTGTAATTGGTTGTGCTGTAAATAAAGAACAGTACTCTTGCATTTTGCAGCCATCAACGTCTTTCAATCCTTGAACTAGCTCTGTGTTTTGGCGTTAACTAATCCACTTGATCTGTTCTCTAACTTATGAAACAGTGGGGGGAAAAAGATAGGAAAGTGGGAATCTCATTCCTGACTTTTCGCCAAGATAGAACCCTGGCACTGCCTTTCTTCTCTTTCGGCTGTTGATGGACGACAAAAGCAGCTTTCTGCCCTAATGACCGTGTGGTGGCAATGGGCCAGTAGCCTTGTACCCAATACACATGCTACCGAAAAGCAAAAACCCCCAAGTATTCCAGATTCCTGTCACCTCTCTTACCTGCGGCCTGTCGTTCTGTGTCTAGTCGTTCCATATACTCCTACCTTGGTATGTGCTTCAGTTGTAGTGTTGGTACAACAGCTACCAGCAGTGCCCGTTCGTTCTCTCGACACAAGAGTTCTCTGTGACATTTATTGCTACTGTACTAAAGAAAAGCCTAAATTAGGCTGACCATCTGAAGTTCAAGTCGAACTCGCATGGTGGTTCCTTTCCCTCCACTGATTTGTTGTGCTATATTTTAAAAGATGAACTCGTTGGTTCGTGAAATACTTTCTAATCTCTGTGGAAATTGAATTGTTTCGGGAACTAAGCGGTTTCTTGGGTTTTTTTTTCTTGGAATCACCAGAAAATTTATTATGTTTATAGGGATACAAACAATCTCAGGTGGGGAACGAAACCAGACATGGCAACCAACGGACAGTGAGGTCGCTGCCTTAGAGCATGTTTGGTTGGGCTGTGGCTATTGACAAAGCTGTTGTTGGCCGGCTGTCTGGAAAATCTGATGTGGTTGTGGGAAAGTGAATATATGACTTTTGGTTGATCCAAACCATCTACAGTATTTTGAAAAATGAACACTGAACCTTTAGCACATTGCAAAAAGCTGGCAGAAGGCAGTTTTTCCAAACATTTGAATTTGCACTGCAAAGCCCACAGCTACCGTTGGCAAAAAACTGTTGAAAAGCTAGCCTTTTGGTTATGCTGTAGCTTTTTCTAGTGAAAAGCTGCTGAAAATCCCAACCAAACACCCTCTTAGTAAGATTTGAGCTTCGAAGTTGGACTCACGGTGTTCATGACAAAAGACAACATTACAAAAAACCTACACGTCTGAGCTAGATCTCCTTGAGCAGCGCCCCATAGTTACACAGGCTTGAACTTCAATGCTATTCACCACTTCAATAGCAGTTACTTGGGTGGCCAATGAAGGTGTAAGCGTCTAGGGTTTTTTTACTGAATCTCACCGATGCCGTTGCTGTACTAAAAAGCGAGTTAATACATGGAAAAAGTTATTTATAAGACCCTAAAGTATGAAGTGATAGCCACTTTTGTCCCTGAACTAAATTTCCCGCTATCCTACCCCTTGGTGTGGTTTTGCCACTGGACACTGGCGTGGAGAGGGCCCAACTTTAGCAGCCCATTAGGGCTGCATGGGCTTCAGTTTGGGCCCAAATCTAACCCTCTTCCAGCGACGGCCGCACCGCACTAAAGGTGGCCACATGGGCCGGCCCGGCACGGCCTGGCACGGCCCGCCAATAAAAAGGCCTGGCACGGCCCGGCCCATGTAGGCCTTTGTATAAAAGGGCCGTGCCGGGCCGGCCCGAAGGCCTGGGCTGGCCGATCGGCCCGGCACGCGAGCTAAAAGGGCCGGCCCGGCACGGCACGGCTGCGGGCCGGCCCGCGTGATTTCCAGCCTTTAGGGCCTTTTCGGCCTTCGGGCCTTTTGGATTTTTAAAAATCCAGAAAATTTTAAAAATTAAGAAAAAATATATAAAAATCTAAAAAATTAAGAAAAAAATACAGAAAAAAATACCAAAAAATCTAAAAAATTAAGAAAAAAATACAGAAAAATCTAAAAAATTAAGAAAAAATACAGAAAAATCTTAAAAATTAAGAAAAAAATACAGAAAAATGTAAAAGAGGCAAAATGTCATATGGATAAATATTAAGCTTTATTAGTAGCTGCCTCATTAAAACCTTCCAGGTAAACTCCCCTTGGAGATAAACCCTGGTAAGGAAAAAGAGTACAAGCTACTTGCTCGGAAAATAAAATTACAAAAGAAAAAGAAAATTACAAAGATTACAACTATTCTTCTGATTCTTCATCGTCTAGATAAAGATTTTCGAACGTGCATGACAGATCTGTGTTTTCCGCAGTGTGTTGGGCTCTCCGTCTGGCTAGTTCCGCATCTTTCACGGTCATTAGTGTCCTCACCATATCACTTGTGAGACTGGTTCTTCTCTCGTCAAGTATTCTTCCAGCTAGACTGAAAGCAGACTCCGATGATACCGTTGAGACGGGTACCGTTAACACATCTCGTGCTAATATGGAAAGCACCGGATATGTAAGCTTGTGGTCATGCCACCACTGCAATATGTTGAAGTCATCATCAGTCTGTTCCTGATAGCTGATTTTGTCGCTGTTGAGGTACGTCGCTAACTCCCCGCCACCAATCACTACGCACGGTGCTGTTGATGTTGTTGTTGCCGAAGAGCTCGAGGAAGAGGAGGAGGAACCAAATATCTTTCCCCACGCTCCTTTCTTCTTTCCAGCCGTTGGTGCTGGTGGAGGCCGTTGCAGCCGAACTCCGGCATACTTTTCATTGTACTTACCGTAAATTTCAGAAAGCTTATCACGAACATTAGTGAAATAAGCAGAATAATCTACATTTACGGCATCACTTAAGAGTGAGAGAACATTACCAAACCCTGCAAGTTTAGCCCTAGGATCCAAAATAAATGCAAATGCATACAACATTGGAATTTCTTTCCAATATTTCAAATATTTGCTTTTCATGGCAACAACAGCATCACGTAACATCAAATCACTTTCATATGCTTTCATGTGAGTAGCAATTTCTAAAATATGATGCACCATTAAAGGAGATGTGGGATAATAAACCCCAGACAAAGCAACGGTTGAATCGTAAAGAAGCTCCAAAAAAACTTAGCAATACTTCAGCAACATGCCAATCATTAGGTGTGAGTAGGGTTGATCCATCATTGGCAGTAGGGTAATTGAATTAATAAAGACAGAAAAATAATCTTTATGTGGAATAAGATGCTTAAGCATCATATATGTGGAGTTCCATCTAACAGGCATGTCTAAAGCAAACTTACGAGGACGTACTCCTGTAGCAATGCAGTACCTCTTGTAGCTTGCAATTCGTGTATTAGAAGCATTCATAAAAGAAATTGCAGTTCGCAAATTGTCAATGTAGGGTGCCAATCTCTTTAAAGCACATTTAGCAATAAGATTAATTATATGGCAAGCACAACGTTGATGCAGTAAAAAAGATGCAGCATAAGAGTTAAACAAAGGAGTGAGGATACTCATTGCACTAGTATTTGATGCAGCATTATCCAAAGTTATTGCAAAGATCTTGTTCGTGAGACCAAACTCTTCCACAACTTTAACTATAGAACCAGCAATGTTTTCACCAGTATGTGATACGTCAATTAATTCGAATCCTATGATTCTTTTTTCTAGTTGCCAATTTTCGTTAACATAATGAGCAACCACACTAATGTAGTCTTCCTTAGCCCGACCACTCCAGATATCAGATGTTAAGGAAACAGAAAAAGTGCATGTAGTAAAGTCTTCTTTTATTTTCTGAAGACCAGTTTTGCATAACTTTTTCATATCCCTAGTTGTAGTTTGTCTAGAAACTGGAACGAATCTAGGATTATGAGCAGTTTGAATATATTCGGAAAAAGCGGGAGACTCACCAAAACTTAATGGTAATCATTAGCAGCAATTAAACGACAAAGAGATTCTCGAGCTCTTTCAGGATCATAGTCCCACTGACTTACCGAACCGTCGGGGTTGTATTGGAGCTGGGTCTGTCTCCCCGCCCTCTTACCCTCCTTCTTCAAGTGGCTCTCGATGTGCCTCTTCAGGTGGCCGGTTCCTTTTCCGGACTCCCCGGTCAGCTCCCTCTTGCATCTTTTGCAGACAGCCTTCCACCTCTGGACACCATCCATCTCATATGGTTCTTGATCGAACTCTTGCCACACACTTGAGGTCTGGCGACGAAACCTTTTGCACCGGTGGTGGAGCCAGTGGCCGCAGTGCTGGCACTACCGGAATGAGATTCTGTATGAGGAGGTTGCGACGGGGGGAGATGAGAAAAACTGTGTAGATCGATGTCGGGTATTTCAATCCCGAAATCATGTGGGTCGAAAGAATGGAACTGGTTGGGATCACCCATGAGAAGATTGGTGAATGAGAGCAAAGATTGAGAGATGAGAAGGTTGGTAAATGAGAGATTGAGAGATGAGATGTGGTGTTTGAGTGTGGGAGATGAGGGGGGAGGGCAGCCCCCTATTTATAGCAAAAATTGAAAAAAATTCGGACCATTTTGCCCCTCCGAAATTCAAATTTCGAATTAAAAGGGCCAAAATAGTGCTAAAAAGGTCAAAATAGTGTTAAAAAGGCCAAAACAGTAAAAAATTTCAAATTTTGAAACCACGGGCCGCCAAGGGCCTCCCAGGCCTTCGGGCCGCCCCGCTCCCCCGCGCGGGCCGCCGCGTGCCGGCCTGCCGCCCCGCTCCCCCGCGCGTGCCGCCGTGGGCCGGTCCGTGCCGCGTGCCGCGCCGGGCCGGGCCGTGCCGTGCCGTGCCTGTGCCGTGCCGGGCCGGCCCGCGAATAAAAAGGCCGGGCCGTGCCTGGCCTTAAGGCCTGGCCGCGGGGATCGGCCTTGTGCCGTGGCGGGCCGAAGGCCGGCCCGGCCTTTTTATTCCCGTGCCGTGCCGTGCCTGGGCCGGGCCAAAAATCCGTGCCCGCGGGCCGGCCTTTTTGGCCCGGCCCAGATGGCCAGCTTTACACCGCACCACTGACCACTCCAGTCTCCGACCGAGAGATGGCTTTGGAGTTGGCGCCAACCATTCCCCCCAATTTCCTCCAACTCTAGCTAGGGTTTAGTCCGCCTCGTGCTTCTCCATGGCTGGAGCCACCGCCGCCGCTCCGATGGACATCGACGCCGCCGCCAAGGGCATGGCGCCGCTGTCCGCGGCCGCCGCCGTCAAGTCCTCGCCGTGGGTCGAGAAGTACCGCCCCCAGTCCCTCGCGGACGTCGCCGCCCACCGCGACATTGTCGACACCAGTAAGTGACCGCATGCAGCCCCGTTTGTTCCGTGCGTCACCGGTATGATTGTTGAACCGCTGCTTAGTTTGGTGATTGGGTGCGGCGTTTTAGTGGTTTTGGTTGCGATTAGGATTCCACTTTTTCTTTTTTCTTTTTTCTTTTTTCTTTTTCTTTTTGATGTTGTTTAGAATAGGGGTTCTGTGGGTCTACAAAGTGGAAGTTCGATACGGTATACGGGCTCTGTGACATATAGTCCCTAGTATAGCTTTACTAGTGATCTGATGTTATTTGGTGGTTCCATATGGTTAGGAATCTGGATTTTTGTAATATAGCAGTTACCCATTTAAGATTTATTTGATGCTTCAGGATAGGTTCGATACTGTTTGTTTTAGTGACTAGTAATTTGCCGTTTGTGATCGATCTGATGCCTTGATGGTTGTTTAATGCCTTGTTGGTGTCGATCTTGTTGATTAATTCGGGATTTCGGGGGAATTGTGAGTGATCTGATGGGAATATGTTTGTTTAATTTCGCCTGTAATATTGAGCGAGAACTGTTTGTTTCAAGTGATTTTGTGTGTAATGGTTGTCATTATTTCGCCCCAAAATCTAGCTCTACGTGAGCTGTCACACATTCTGGGATTCTTAAGTTGTACTAGCATACTACCCAGTAACTTCTTAGAAACGTTGCTGTTTCGACCTGTAATACATGGTTCTGTAATTTCTAGTCTAGACTCTTTCAGGTAATCTAATGATTTTATGTCATTTCATTTATTGTAGTTGACAGGCTTACAGATGAGAATAGGCTTCCACATTTGTTGCTCTATGGTCCACCTGGCACTGGAAAAACATCCACAATACTGGCTGTTGCAAGGAAGATATATGGGTCACAGTATGGCAACATGATTCTGGAACTCAATGCATCAGATGAACGTGGGATTGGTGTTGTAAGGCAGCAGATCCAGGACTTTGCTAGTGCACGCAGCCTCTCTTTTGGGTATACATTGCAAGTCTTGTGATGTAGCTTTACATTTTGCGATATTAATAACTTTCTGAAGATTCTTTTTTGTTTCCAAAAAGGGGGAAGGGGGCCATGCCCAGCGTAGTACCAAATTAAGTCTTTAATTGTCCAAGGCCTTATCCAGTTATCCTTGTTCAAGGGGGAATTGGAGCTGCATGCTAAAAAAGAGATCCCTTGGTTTGAAACATGAGATGTTACTAGCACAATGCCCGTGCGTTGCTACAGATTAAAGAAAATACACTATATGTTTAAGAAGATTATACTATCGTTTATGCTATATTAGACCATTCACACCCACTCTCATCTCAACCATTTCTGTCGGGTCCAAATGGTGGTCTGCTCGAAGGTGGACGGACTGCCGCCACCAATTGACATCTTTATAAGAACTAGCACAATGCCCGTGCGTTGCTATGGATTAAAGAAAATATAATATATGTTTAAGAAGATTATACTACCATTTATGCTATATTAAACCATTCATAACTGCTCTCATGTCAATTGTTTTTGTTGGGTCCAAATAGTGGTCTGCCCGAAGGTGGACGGACTGCTGCCACCATTTGACATCTTTATAGGAGTAAAGATAAGACAAGATATATTGTTGGAAATTGCTTCTATTACATAGTTTGTCATCTGAATTAAGTACTTGCATAGAGATCGCATACTTGCATGCGTCTCATGATACTGACACTTGATTTCTTAGTTGCATTTAGGGTGCTGGTATAATTGGATGAACTATTGAAGATAATCTAAAATCAAGCAATTTTGTTGTTCTTCTTCATAATGCTGTTGACTTCTGTAGAGCAAAGCCTGCTGTTAAGCTAGTCCTCTTGGATGAAGCAGATGCCATGACCAAGGATGCACAGTTTGCATTGCGAAGAGGTTTGTCTATTTTTCAGTAATTTCCTTTTGACTACTGTAATATTGCTAAAAAAATTTACAATCTATTCACTCTGCCCCTCCTTACAGTCATTGAGAAGCATACAAGGAGCACAAGGTTTGCACTCATATGCAACCATGTGAACAAAATCATCCCAGCACTACAATCTAGGTGCACTAGGTTTAGATTTGCTCCACTTGATGGCACTCATGTTCAAGAGCGTCTTCAACATATAATAAAATCCGAGGGGTAAGCACTTATTCTCATCAGAATCCAGAACTATCATTAGGTTTCTCAGTTTCTGTGCTTGAATTCTTTACCACCTGTGTTGGAACTTGAGAAGTCAGTTTTTAGTTTTTACGTTATAATGCTTAATTTCTGCATGTTCTTGCAGCCTTGATGTAGATGAGGGTGGCTTGACAGCCCTGGTGCGGTTAAGCAATGGTGACATGAGGAAGGCTTTGAATATATTGCAGGTTATGTCTGAATCATATCAAGTAGTTTTGACTTTTTGAGAATACTAAAGCTACTGCCTATTACCATGGTTTCGTGTTATTTAGTTAATGAAAAATTAAAAGGTTACCATGCATGCGTGAGTTCAAAAAGACAAGAAAATATTGCTTGTTATGGTCTGGATGAAACATAGTTATTTGTGAGTTGCATAACAAGAGTGTAAACGTTAGGTCCAACTAATGTCATCCTTGCACTGTCATATTCCATCAAATACCCACGACACGCCTGTAGGTCTTAAGTTCAACATTCAGCCTAACCATATGGCATGGTTTGTTTCTTGATATCCATTCTTTTGTTCCGTGAGCTGATGTGCCCTTGGTTTGGCACTGACTTGCATTGCCTTTTTATGTGCAGTCAACACACATGGCATCCCAGCAGATAACAGAAGAAGCTGTCTACCTTTGCACAGGAAAACCCCATGCCAAAAGACATTGAGCAGATAGCGTTTTGGTTACTAAATGAATCATTTTCAGATAGCTTCAAATGTATCCTTAATTACTAGTACTATCCTCCTAGCAATTTGTAATTCATGGTCTAAATGTGTGTCTTATGCAATTTGTGTCCTTATCTTCTTAGATATATCTGATATGAAGATGAGAAAAGGTTTGGCCTTGGTTGATATCATACGGGAGGTCACTATGTAAGTGCTCCCTCCTGCCTGCCTGCTCTTTGTTCCTTCTAAAACTCCTTATTCTTCAGATCCCCCTGAACCTTCTAATTCTTTGAATTAATTTCTTGTAGGTTTGTGTTCAAGATAAAAATGCCATGTGGTGTACGAGTCAAGCTGATTAATGATTTGGCAGATATCGAGTATGTCCTGTTCATACTTTTAAAGTTGAGTTCTATTTGATATAGAATTATGCATGCTCGCTGCCTTACCATTAGATTTTACAGCATCATTAGTTAATTATGTTTTGCTGATGATTCTGCTCAGACTGACATCTAACTTTAATTGTAATACTGTATTATCACAAGTCAAAATTGCCATATGTGTTTGAATTATCGCTGCCTTACCATTAGATTTTACTGCATCGTTAGTTAATTATGTTTTGCTGATGATTCTGCTCAGACTGTCATCTAACTTTAATTGTAATACTGTATTATCACAAGTCAAAATTGCCATATGTGTTTGCTGATTTATGCATGTTATGTTGTTCAGGATAGTAATTCTAGTAACTTGGTTCACACGAAAAATAGATACCCTAGCTCCATCAGTACTGTAATGGATTCAAGGCTAGCAATATATGACCGGGCTGACTTGCTTGGGTATGCTCGTTTCCTTAGCTACATCAGTACTGTAATGGATTCAAGGCTAGCAATATATCACCGGGCTGACTTGCTCGGGCATGCTTGTTTCCTTAGACCCTAATTGACTAAATCACGTTGCTGAAACGGTGCCACACTGCAAAGCATTCTTTTTTCTTTGGCCAACTTCGCATGTGAGTTCTTCACGTATGGAACATGTGGATTTTGAGAAAGTGAAAATTGTGGTACTTTTGATGAAGCAATTGCTTATAGACGACCTTTGCCTATCTGGAATATTTGAGATGGTACTGTACTGGATAGTGACTTGATATAATCCTCTGAAATATTCCAAGTGTTGGAGTCATGATTTTGCTGGGAAAAGTAGGACAGCCATAAACTTTTTTGGGCATTTCCTCTTTGAATAGTTAGCAACTTTATTCACGGCACCTCTGTTCTTTCCTGTGCAGGTACCGTCTAAGCTTCGCTTGCAACGACAAACTGCAGCTTGGTGCACTGATCTCAACTTTCACGAGTGCTCGCACGGCTATGGTTGCTGCTGCCGACTAATTTCAGCAACGTGATGTTCTTTTGGTCGCCCTTTGCTGTCCACTCGGATCTGGAAATGATGCTGCAGCTATTTTATCTCGTCTGTATTTAGTATTAAGCTTAAAGCGTGGCGGGGAGAATTTTCAGGTAGATCTGTCTGTTTGCTCGACGTGCTAGTTGCTTGGGTCCTTGGGTCTGGGATATAACTGAATTGTCAGGTGTAGGTGATGTATGACGCATGCAACATATTATGCAGTAGGAAAGTATTCACAACTCAACGCTTCACGATGCGCAGAACTTTTTGACGAAGTATATACTATACACCACTCCCGGGTTAGTCTATGAACCCCAGAGAAATGCTGTTGCAAGGCAAGGAAACAGAACTCAATCATTCAGAAAGGGAAAAAGAAAGGGTAAGAATCGGCATCAGCTTCCCCAAAATGGCGAATCATGTATTATTCCACTGAGACATCCATATTCCATACAGCTCTTTTATATCCAAAGGTAGCTACTATTCGGTTGCTGCGCGTCAGCGTCAACAAAAACAGTAAAAGGTAAAACACCTCTCGATAATATACAAGTATACACTGTCAAAACAGTAGAAGCAACGTGCAATTCTGTAGAAGAGTACACAAATGTTGGACGTATCAAGGATCAGTCGCCGGCAGCCTGCTCCGGACCTTGTGCTCCGGCTTATGACTGCTCTCGAAATCCACATGAACGAATGCCCGCTCAACTTCCGGCAGCTTCTCTATCTTATCCTGCAGGGATTCGCCGATGGCGTGAGACTCTCTCTTAAGCGCAAGTCCTCGGAGAGTTCGATGTCAACCTGTGCCGACCGGAGCAGGAGCAGAATGTACCATAGGACCACACTACTAGTAGAAGGCATAGAAGCATACCATTCTGAACTTCTGATGCATATTCTGTATGGCTGTGAACTGACCTCGACAAAGTAGAGAGCACCAAAGCTGTAAGCCCGAACCATGTCGACCCGCTGGACGCGATCGTCGTGCTTCATGGCGAGGTACGTCAGCATCTGCAGCATCTCTGGAGGAGCACACCGACCCACCAGTGTAACGCACCAAGAGTTGCAACCACTAGCTGATCAAGAATTCAGATTGGACTAGAAATGCATACAGTATGTGCTAATTTGTGACATATGCACCCTCCTGTGCTAATTTGTAGTATCACAAATTCATAACTACTGACAGTTGGCACCAGTGAAGAGGATAAACAATCTGTCATCAGTTTGTAAACATGCTTTTCTTGATAACTGGTGGGCATTGTTTTATCAGCCATATCAATCTGAAAACTTCTGAAGAGAACAACTAAAGCACTTGTAAAAAAAATTCAGGAGTTCGGAGTGTAAAAAGATTTGCGAAGAAACCTGCATGTTCTAGTACAGTTCCGGACCAATTCGCTATGGTCCGCAAGAAGCTCAGCTCCTGCAGGGTCAATCCTCCAGAAGAACTTGTCCCCGAGAACAGCAGCCATCAGACCAATAACATTGGTTATCACATCAAAAGAGTGGTCCTGAATGACACAAGATCAATATTTTGGAACAGCAAAATGTTGCATCACTTTTCTGAAGGACCAATTTTGCATCAGCTCAACAATGAAATAATTGAGAATCTGAATGGAGAAATGGCAAGGCCTAATCATTTCGCAGCCACTGTTAGAAAATTAGTTCATCTATCGCCAAACCTCTGCGTATGCCCGCACAACGCTATTCCCTGAGCTCTTGCAGCACAGCCAGAGAGCAAGCTTCAAAGCAGTTGCCGAAAGCATGATCGAGTGCAACCGTATCAACTGCTCCGATGTCATCTTGTTGCTCAATTGCTTGGACCAAGACCTGGAAACCTAACAATTGGCACAAAAGAGGAATATATTTTACCTCAGCAACTCACATTGGAGTTGACAAATAGCAGCAATCATGAATCTCTTCAAAGAGTTGGGGCTCAAATCACACCTAGAGTGGCCATGATTGCAGCGAAGACGATAATCCCGACCGGCTGGACACGCAATTTCTCGACCGGATACTTATAAACGTTCACCTTCTTCATCGAAAGATGCGTGAACCAAAGGAACGAGTCGAGCGTGGACGCAGCAATCGCCATGGAACCCGTCCTGATCGTGGCATACACCTGCCATTCAGCAAGCCAAATGAATCAGAGCAATCTCTTTTTCTTTTCTTTTTTGCTTGCTCCAAATGAACCCTGCACGCAAGAGATCAGTCACCTTGAAAGCCAGGAGGACAACATTCGCGTAGTTCGATATCTTCATGGCGAAATCGCTCTGCTCCTGCTCCTTGTCGTCTTCGGAGATCTCGGCGCCCGAGCCGAACTCGTCGGCATGCACAGGGCCTCCACCTCCTCGAAGGTCCTCATAGAGTGGCGAACTGCTTCTCGTAGTACTCTCTCTCGCCTGCTCGCGAGGGGGAGGAAAAGCGGAGCGGCGTTTGCGACGTTCCCTCCATGGATTAAGCGGTGAAACTGGGGAGCGGGGTGTTGGTTACCTTGGGAGAGGTCTTTGACGCGAGCGACGTCGACGTCGGCGGCGTGCTCGGGGTCCAGCTCGATGCGCATCTTGTCGGGCAGAGGAAGCTGCTGCGCAGCGACCGCGCCGAGTCGCGGAGACGCAGCGACGGCGGCGTGGCTCTTCCCCGCCTGGTGCCGTTGCCGTTGCTCAGCAGCGGGGCGCTCCGGTCATCAGCCTCCATCGGCGTCGGTACGGCTTGACTCCGTCGGGTACGGCTGGTCCGGTTTTGGGCCGTGTGAGTGTCTTCGCTTTTTTCAGCAGGTTTTATATATCTCCCCGTTGGTTTTATAATTAAGTTTAGGCTCGTCTAGATTATAATAATTTTATTTGTCCAACTAATTTTTTTATTTTTATAATAATTTTTTATAGTCAATTATAAAATAAGTTCACCACAAGACAATTCAGTAACCTTAATTTAAGAGAAAAACATATCAAAAGGTATCCTATTTAGGCATAAAATAACAAGATAGTTCTTTGACCCTCGCATCTTCTTAATGGACAACTCAGATTTCGTCTTCAAACCTATAACGCTATTTCTCTCGTCTCTCTTCCTTTTGACACTACTCGTTTTGTGTGATAAAGAAGACAACGATGAGGAAGGAGGAGGATGGGAATGAGGAGGCGGCGACTCTCCTCCCCATACCCCCCCTCTCTCTCTCTCTCTCTCTCTCATACCTTGCAAGTTGGTTGAGGGGCCTTACGTCAGGAGAACGGTGGAGTAGTTGGTATGCTCAACGATAGGGTGGAAGGAGTGAGCAAACGGAGGAGAAAGTGGCGCTGGTGGTGGAAAGAACACTGTTATCTTGTTAGGAGCCTAGGTTGTGGGATATTATTCGCTAGCTTTTCCATTGGTTTAAAGAGAAAATACTAAGTTATAGTGCAATTGCCACTTTTTCATTAGTTGAGGCGTAATATTCCATATTTCAATATATCTATTAAAGTTTTATATAATAATTGTTTTGCTTGTTTTACTCCCTTTGAGCCCTTTGGCCACTAGAAATGATTGAAATGCTCGTGGTCTAACCATTTGGTCTGGGACTTCAGGCTGAACTAAACGATATGCGTGCTTGCAAAATATGTCGAATTGTGTGTTGTAACAAAAATATGTACACATGTATTTTTGTATTAGAGCTTTATCTTCTTTCTTCAACACACAAATGGACACATATTTTCACAAAAAGTTACATGCATATATATATATATATATATTATTTTCCTTTTTTATAACTCCATACTCTCCTTTGACGCCTCTTTTGTATCATTCGATAAATCTTCATTTTACATCGCTCCTGCTGTGGTCAGAGTCATTCGAAATTACACTATGGTAATGTACCTTGCGAATTAAAAAGAAGTACCATGCGTGTAAGTTCCCAGCTAACATGCAGTCATTCGAAATTACAATATGGTAATGTACCTTGCGAATTAAAAAAAAACCACGCGTGTAAGTTCCCCCCAACTAACATGGACGAGCGATGAAGTGTGAAAAATTGATGGCTATGTTTTTTCTCTTCCCATTTCCATACTTCAATGTCGTTATCTTGCTTCCATAAAAAAAAATCATATGTCCGTTTCTTATTTTTCAAAGGTTTGATCCTAGAATGTCCTAGAGACGACGAGCTAATCACATACCCAATAAATCAAGACATACTAATATTAGTGTGGTACTTTAATCCGCAAAACAAACATACTCCATAGCTAATACGAAATCAACTACAATAAGGTAGAGTGAACGAAAATATGATAAATCAAAGTGCATGCTTCCTCCCTAGTTCCCACTCATCGTAAAGACTATCTTTATCATGAATTTTTTTTGACGTAGTAGTTGACAATTAGTGTCTTCTTGTGAGTTGACAATTGGTTCAGAGTGAAAACGAACCAATCAGTACCAAAATGAAATTAAAAAACTTTGTAAAAGAAGAAAAGAGAGAGAGATTCACATCTTCCGTTCTTTTTAGTCTTAGGCCCTGTTTGTTTGGGCTTTTTCTGGCTTCTGTGCTTTGGCTTCGAAGCCAGAAAAGCACTTATTTACCTGCTTTTGGAGTGCTTTTCTGGCTTCGAAGCCAAAGTCCAGAAGCCAGAAAAAGCCCAAACAAACAGGGCCCCATCTCAAACCGTGAGGCGTGGGTTGTTCCGCTTCGCCGTTGAAATCGATGAGATCCCTCCTTTCCATCTACACCGTCCATCCCCAACACCGCCTTTCCCACACACTCCAACTCAAACCCCCACGCCACCGCTCGCCGCCGGAGTCATCTCCGATGACAACCTCCGGCGCGCCGACGCCGCCACGCTTCAAGCGCTCTTCCCACAGGAAGAAACAGCAGCCCCGCAGCCGCCGCCTCACCGTTGATTTCGCCGCCGGAGAGGCCGAGACTGTGCGGGTGTCGGTGGCGGCCAGACCACTAGTCCCCGCGTCGCCCGCGGTCTCCGCGCAGTGGCCTTTAGGTCGCGCATTGCCCCGCGAGTTCTTCGAGGTGGATGCGCTCGATCTCGCCCCCCGTCTGCTGGGAAAGCTCCTGCGCCGTGACGAAGTCGTCCTCCGCATCACCGAGGTGCTTGTACTTGAAAAATGCCTCATCTTTCTTGATCACAATTCTACTCCGACATTTAGATTTAAATGTAGCATATTTTGTGTAATTATGGTGTGGTAGGATTAGCCTTCGTTTAGCAAACTACCAAGTTCTGATAATTTGGATTTATTTTGTATACTGGATTCAGGTGGAGGCTTACAGGCCAAATGACTCCGCGTGCCATGGCCGGTTCGGCATCACGGCGAGAACTGCTCCTGTGGTAAGACCGGTGCTTCCTCGACTTATTCTTTGTGAGCTTGGCAATTGGGGAGTCGTTTAAACTTCGAAATGGGCTGAAGTTTTTCCCCATCGGGTGTAGTTTGGACCAGGAGGGCATGCATATGTGTACCTATGCTATGGACTACACATGATGCTCAATGTGGTCGCTGACAAAGAGGGCGTTGGAGCTGCTGTTTTGATCCGATCATGTGCTCCGGTTAGCGGTATGCATTGCTCACTTATTTCACAACGACATCTATCAGCAAATGTTTGTACATGCACAGTTGTACTATTAAGTGAAAATAGCTAAGGGTTTGGGGTGACTTGGTTTAAACATACAGTGACTATTTTGTGAGGTGCTTATTTTGTTTGGATCAGAAGATATACCCTAATCACAAGTTTGTTTGTTGAATGGTCCAGGGGCATGTTGGAGTTCTCTTTGGGCCTGTGGCTCTTGCTCTGTTCTTCATTTCTGAATTATATTATTTATTTTTAGAAGCTATACAAATTTGGAAGGCCGCCGCTGAGCCGAAATGCAGATTGTTCGCGTGGTTGGTACTCCATGGCCGAACCCTCATGGCAGATGCCTTCGCAAAACGCGGCTTGCCACATGGTCCCTTGTACAAGTATGTGGCCTGCTTCCAAAGATGGCTAGACACTTATGTGTCGACGCACATTCACTCCTGCGGTATGGGAAAGGACATGCACATGGAATGATGACACTCACGCGTCCACCCCAACAGGGTTTGCGTCTCTGGACGATTGGTGGGAAGAGCTACTGAAGAGGACCACAAAAGACAGAAAGCAGCGACGGAGCGGGTTTCTGCTCTGTGTGTGGTGGAATGTGTGGAAGGAACGAAATATGCGCATCAACAATGAATCCATGGACCTGGAGACGGTCGCTTTTCTCACACAAGAAGACATAACGCAGCGCCGCAGGGCCACTGCCCCAACCCCACCTAGTAGCGACCCATCTAGCGAGTAGTCCATCTTGTTTTGCCACAGGAGAGGCATGAGACCCCTCACCCGACAGTCTTGCTTGTGGCTCATTTTTACATAAAACTCCAGTTTTGTTCTTAATGGATGGCTGCGCTCCTGCCAGTTCGTAAGAAGAAGAAGAATATGTTTAAGTTTACTTTTGTCGCCAACCTGCCAAATGAAAAGGGAGGAGTTTACCAAGACAGTTATGCCAGCAGGAGGAAGATTGGAGATGTGGTCATCTTTCCTAATGTATTTCCACAATACTTTTCTCCTCTTGTTGCCCCCAACTCGAGAAAAGAAGTAAAAGTGGTTTCTTCCATGGGACAACTGGAGTACAACACCATAATACCAGATTCCAGTTGTACAAATTGAACTACATGCTTGCACCATAAAAGGATCCTCTTTATAGCAAACTGACAACACATGTATATAGAGATTCATTTTTTATCCCCTGTCGACGCTCCTTTTGTTCATTTAGTTTGAGTTGGATTTCATTTTTTTCATTTAAAAAGTACTGCAGGACTGGAAGTTATTCAGCAGCGTCGAAGCCAACAAACCGAGAAACCGATCCTACTTACAGGACCAGGAAAGGTATACGCCTTCCGGTAGCAAAACTTTTGTTTTCTGAATTCTGATTGTTCCTACAGAGCTGTGCCATAACTGTTCGTGCCTTCCCATTCAGGTGGGGCAAGCCTGGGGCTTTCCACTGACTGGTCGAATCATCCCCTATATACACCTGGTACGATTGATCAATCTCTGATATATCTGAAACTGCAAGATCGTGTCAATCTGTATTCACCAACCTATTTTCTGTCTCAGGTGGGTTGGAAGTACTGGATGGGCCGGAGCCGGAGAGCATTTTGGTTGGTCCCCGTGTTGGCATTGAGTACGCCTGGCCTGAGCATGTCACAGCGCCGTGGAGGTTCGCCATTGCAGGCACTCCGTGGATCAGTGCCCCAAAGAATACTCTCAGGCCTCGGTGAAGAGCCAGAGGTGTGGAGAGGAGTGACCCAGTCCCCGTTGCTCCCGATTCTTGAGCACATTGGTGGTTGAGTGCCTGACACTGACAACATCGCGGGGAAACCCCCTGTATTTAGCATGCACGCACCTTAGCCACTCGGCCAAAGCGACAGTGGTGCGCGCCTTGCCAAAGTACTGTACTGGTTTTTTCCTCTAATGCACAAATACTGCACTGGTAACAACTGTGAAGGAGTGCGCACTAAAACTGTGAAACACTTGTTATCTGTATCGTGATCTGGCCCAGCTGAAATGAACATTTCTTATCTCACATACCAAACAGACGTGTTGATAGCATGATGACTACTGTCTACTCGGATTGCCATGGGAAGGGGATAGTTGTTGATATAGATTCAGAATCTGGAAACTGTTTGAGGGATATTGTTGTTGACACTCAAGTGTACGGTGAGTTCTTTTATCAGTGCCCACACACATAGCGGCACATTGTACAATCCAAAAGATATTACGATAGTGCCTCCATGAATCCTCCGTTGCATTGGATAGGAGCATGTATTAGCCTTTGTCATCTGCAGCCTGCCGGTGTTGCAGTACACATCTGCCATCGGTAGCAACTAGCAACTGTTTTTGGTTTTTCTTTTGAGGGAATCGGTAGCAACTGTTGGGAAAGACTCCATGCGAACACGTTGATGTTCTATAGAACCTTGTCCCGTTAATTCAACGTGGGAGCCGTTCTTCCAATTCCGGGAGATGCCATGAACCTGAAGTTTTGTCGATCAGCTAGCTCACTTGTTTTAGGGGATTCGGGGAATTCCCTAGGGCTAGAGCGCGTATATTTGGATTCTGTTGCAAAGCAAAAAGGAAGGTGTGATCTATCAGGATGGGGTGGAGGCGTGAACCGGCAGCCCCGAACGCATGCACCGAGGCAGCGTCCCGTGCCGGGCCGGCAAACCAAACCAAGCAAATCCACCGGCCCAGATGCACACCTCCGTGCCGCAGACTCCCGCACCTAAAGGTGGCCATCTGGGCCGGGCCAAAAAGGCCGGCCCACGGGCACGGATTTTTGGCCCGGCACGGCACGGGATTAAAAGGGCCGGGCCGGCCTTCGGCCCGCCACGGAACAGGGCCGATCCCCGAGGCGAGGCCTTAAGGCCGGCACGGCCCGGCCTTTTTATTTGCGGGCCGGCCCGGCACGGCACGGGCCCGGCACGGCCCGGCACGGCCCGGCGCGGCACGCGGCCCATCCGGCACGCGCGGGGGAGCGGGGCAGGCCGGCCGGCACGCGGCGGCCCGGGTGGCACGCGGCGGCCCGTGGCGGCACGCGGCGGCCCGGGCGCGGGAGCGGGGCGGCACGGCGGCACGCGGCGGCCCGGGCGGCACGCGGCGGCCCACGCGGGGGAGCGGGGGGGCAGGCCGGCCCGCGGCGGCCCATCCGGCACGGCACGCGGCGGCCCGGGCGGCACGCGGCGGCCCGCGGGGGGGGAGCGGGGGGGCAGGCCGGCCCGCGGCGGCCCATCCGGCACGCGGCCTTAGGCCTTTTTAACACTATTTGAGCCTTTTTAACACTATTTGGACCTTTTTAACACTATTTGGGCCTTTTTAACACTGTTTTGGCCCTTTTAATTCGAAATTTGAATTTTAGAGGGGCAAAATGGTCCGAATTTTTTTCAATTTTTGCTATAAATAGGGGGCTGCCCTCCCCCTCATCTCCCACACTCAAACACCACATCTCATCTCTCAATCTCTCATTCACCAACCTTCTCATGGGTGATCCCAACCAGTTCCATTCATTCGACCCACAAGATTTCGGGATTGACCTACCCGACATCGATCTACACAGTTTTTCTCATCTCCCCCAGTCGCAACCTCCTCATACAGAATCTCATTCCGGTAGTGCCAGCACTGCGGCCACTGGCTCCACCACCGGTGCAAAAAGGTTTCGTCGCCAGACGTCAAGTGTGTGGCAAGAGTTCGATCAAGAACCATATGAGGTGGATGGTGTCCAGAGGTGGAAGGCTGTCTGCAAAAGATGCAAGAGGGAGCTGACCGGGGAGTCCGGAAAAGGAACCGGCCACCTGAAGAGGCACATCGAGAGCCACTTGAAGAAGGAGGGTGAGAGGGCGGGAAGACAGACCCAGCTCCAATACAACCCCGACGGTTCGGTAAGTCAGTGGGACTATGATCCTGAAAGAGCTCGAGAATCTCTTTGTCGTTTAATTGCTGCTAATGATTTACCATTAAGTTTTAGTGAGTCTCCCGCTTTTTCCGAATATATTCAAACTGCTCATAATCCTAGATTCGTTCCAGTTTCTAGACAAACTACAACTAGGGATATGAAAAAGTTATGCAAAACTGGTCTTCAGAAAATAAAAGAAGACTTTACTACATGCACTTTTTCTGTTTCCTTAACATCTGATATCTGGAGTGGTCGGGCTAAGGAAGACTACATTAGTGTGGTTGCTCATTATGTTAACGAAAATTGGCAACTAGAAAAAGAATCATAGGATTCGAATTAATTGACGTATCACATACTGGTGAAAACATTGCTGGTTCTATAGTTAAAGTTGTGGAAGAATTTGGTCTCACGAACAAGATCTTTGCAATAACTTTGGATAATGCTGCATCAAATACTAGTGCAATGAATATCCTCACTCCTTTGTTAAACTCTTATGCTGCATCTTTTTTACTACATCAACGTTGTGCTTGCCATATCATTAATCTTATTGCTAAATGTGCTTTAAAGAGATTGACACCCTACATTGACAATTTGCGAACTGCAATTTCTTTTATGAATGCTTCTAATACACGAATTGCAAGCTACAAGAGGTACTGCATTGCTACAGGAGTACGTCCTCGTAAGTTTGCTTTAGACATGCCTGTTAGATGGAACTCCACATATATGATGATTAAGCATCTTATTCCACATAAAGATTGTTTTTCTGTCTTTATTAATTCAAATTACCCTATTGCCAATGATGGATCACCCCTACTCACCCCTAATGATTGGCATGTTGCTGAAGTATTGCTAAGTTTTTTGGAGCTTCTTTACGATTCAACCGTTGCTTTGTCTGGGGTTTATTATCCCACATCTCCTTTAATGGTGCATCATATTTTAGAAATTGCTACTCACATGAAAGTATACGAAAGTGATTTGGTGTTACGTGATGCTGTTGTTGCCATGAAAAGCAAATATTTGAAATATTGGAAAGAAATTCCAATGTTGTATGCATTTGCATTTATTTTGGATCCTAGGGCTAAACTTGCAGGGTTTGGTAATGTTCTCTCACTCTTAAGTGATGCCGTAAATGTAGATTATTCTGCTTATTTCACTAATGTTCGTGATAAGCTTTCTGAAATTTACGGTAAGTACAATGAAAAGTATGCCGGAGTTCGGCTGCAACGGCCTCCACCAGCACCAACGGCTGGAAAGAAGAAAGGAGCGTGGGGAAAGATATTTGGTTCCTCCTCCTCTTCCTCGAGCTCTTCGGCAACAACAACAGCAACAGCACCGTGCGTAGTGACTGGTGGCGGGGAGTTAGCGACGTACCTCAACAGCGACAAAATCAGCTATCAGGAACAGACTGATGATGACTTCAACATATTGCAGTGGTGGCATGACCACAAGCTTACATATCCGGTGCTTTCCATATTAGCACGAGATGTGTTAACGGTACCCGTCTCAACGGTATCATCGGAGTCTGCTTTCAGTCTAGCTGGAAGAATACTTGACGAGAGAAGAACCAGTCTCACAAGTGATATGGTGAGGACACTAATGACCGTGAAAGATGCGGAACTAGCCAGACGGAGAGCCCAACACACTGCGGATAACACAGATCTGTCATGCACGTTCGAAAATCTTTATCTAGACGATGAACAATCAGAAGAATAGTTGTAATCTTTGTAATTTTCTTTTTCTTTTGTAATTTTCTTTTCCGAGCAAGTAGCTTTGTACTCTTTTTCCTTACCAGGGTTTATCTCCAAGGGGAGTTTACCTGGAAGGTTTTAATGAGGCAGCTATGGCAGCTACTAATAAAGCTCAATATTTATCCATATGACACTTTGCCTCTTTTACATTTTTCTGTATTTTTTTCTTAATTTTTAAGATTTTTCTGTATTTTTTCTTAATTTTTTAGATTTTTCTATATTTTTTTCTTAATTTTTTAGATTTTTTAGATTTTTCTATAGATTTTTTTAATTTTTTAGATTTTTCTATATTTTTTTCTTAATTTTTTAGATTTTTTAGATTTTTCTGTATTTTTTTTCTTAATTTTTTAGATATATATATATTTTTTTTTAATTTTTTAGATTTTTCGGAATTTTTAAAATATATAAGGGCCGGAAGGCCGAATGGGCCCAGAAGGCCGAATGGACCGCGGGCCGGCCCGCACCCGTGCCGTGCCGGGCCGGCCTTTTTACCCCGCGTGCCAGGCCGATCCTCTAAGCCCGGCCTTCGGGCCGGCCCGGCACGGCCCTTTTATAAAAGGGCCTACGTGGGCCGTGCCGGGCCAGGCCTTTTTATTGGTGGGCCGGGCCGTGCCAGGCCGTGCCGGCCCAGATGGCCACCTTTACCCGCACCGCAACCCAACGACGTGGCGCCCCACCTTTCCCTCATACTCCTACATCATCATTCCCCAAAAAACCCTAAACCCTCCTCGCCTTCCTCCCTCCCTCCCCCGTCCCAGCCATGGCGGCGTCGCTACTTCTCCGAGCCACGCGCCGGCGAGAGCTCTTCTCGCCTCTCGGAAACGTACGCTCCCCCCCCCCTCCTTCCTCTCCTCCCCCACCTCCTTTTTCCACCGTCATCCGCTCGTACTCTGGTTTGGTTCTCCGATCTGTACCAGTGTGGTTTAGTTTCTATAAGTTTTGCGAGGATTTGGTCGGATCGAGCCAGGGATTGCATAGTCTGAGGCCGTATCTGGTACTGGCTAGGCGAACTGTTTCATCCTTTTGGTGTGGCTAACGTCGCGTGGGCTCTTGTGATTCCTTATCTGATAGGTGATACGGGTTCGGCTTTCCATTTTGTGTCTCCATTGTTGTAGCGTCGACGTGGATGTGTTTACTAGGTGCGAGCGAAATTGTGAATTTTATTATGGTTCCTACTGATGGTGCTTGTGGTGTGATCATATGATTTGTTTCATTTGAGAATGCGTGTTCTGTAACGATTGGATCTGTGTGCCATTCTCCTATTGGAAAATTGGGATGGCAACCCACAAGAATAGTAGAGCAGGGTTCTATGCTTATTGTCGGAGGTGAGGATGGCGAGTAGTGAGCGGTGTGGGAGTGCGGAGGAAAGTAGTTAACTTAAGGGGTTGTTAATCTGTCACGCACATGGTTGGTTAGGACAAGCATGAATATTACGATGAGTATATTGGGTACTTAGCCTTTATTCAGAGTATATTTGGCTTAGCCTTAGGTGTGCTAGTCTGTTGCTTTGCATTTTTTGTGCATGGTTGCATGCAGGGGCGATTTTACCAGGTGAGCTCCGTATGGCTCTAGCCTACCCTCCGATTTTGACAAAAAAATTTCAAATTGGTATGCTAAATGCTTCAGCTATCAATTGGAGCTTTTTTTCCTTGTTCATTTGGCAGAAAAGAAGCAAAGAAGAGGCTTAAAAGCAGCAGACAAGTAATTCTATTGAGATGTATTAATTTTTTGAATTGCAGGAGAGTATATTTACCATAGTTGTGCTAAGTGAATTATCATTTCAGCCTACCCTCTATTGTCTTCCTAGAATTGCCACTGGTTGCATGTAACAAGGAAACAAACATATGTGGAGTGTTGACGTGTTGTTAGCAGAGGGGTTCCATTGCTTTTGTTGGTTGTTCCTCAAGGAGTATATTTGGCTTCATATGCTGTTTTAGCTAGCAGCCATAACATAGTAACGTCCAGCATGTCCAGGGCAAGGCTGTAGCATTTCGTCCATACTTACATAAGGCTTCAAATACATGTCATAGCATCAATAGAAGAACTTAGTTGGAGCTCCGTCTACCTGCATATCATAACCAAATGTTTTTTTCCACTTATCTCCATGCCATTGCATTAATAGAAGAGAAGACTCAGTTGGAGCTCCATGTGCTCGCATCTTATAAACAGAACGTTCTTCGATTGTCTCCTGTCAATTTGGTTTGTTCCACACAGTCTACCTGAAGGGTGTGACACCCTATCTCTGTCCAGGCACCAACCAATGTATCTCTTGATGATTACATGGAAATTTCCTAAACGATCACTCTGAGTGTGGATTAAGTGCAGCTATACTAGTTATATATTGCTATACTGCCTGAGCTACCCAATTCAGAAACCTGAACGCTGTGACCTGCCTTTTTTTGTTGCATTTTCATGCAAATCAAGAGATTTTCCTTTTCTTATTTTTCGAGATTTTTTTTCCATTTTCTGTTGTACTCTTATGCAAAGCATGAGTTCTCATTTTTAATGTTTCAAGAATATTCCCTCTCTTTTGTTTTTGAGTCTGCATAGATCTGCCAATATAAACCCTAAAAGGTTTTAAAGCTCAGTTTTACAGATTGAATCCTTGTTCCATGTTACCTTCTGACTATTCATAAAACTTATTTGCATTTCAGTTGACCACCAATGTTCAATCGACAGTTTCTGCAAATATTTGTTCAAGATGGGGAAGTTTTGCAAGAACTTTTAGGTAATGATCTCATCTTTGTTCGCACAATTTATTGAAGATGTTTGCAGCATGCATCTAACTTCTCAATGTTATTTTTAATTCAGTGCAAAACCGATTGGAAATGAGGTTATTGGAATTGATTTGGGAACAACTAATTCCTGTGTTTCTGTTATGGAGGGAAAGGTGACTGGCCCTGTATATTCTTCATGTAATGCTTTCTTTCCAGCTTCTTTTTAATTTTGTTTAACTAAACCAGTAAAGGAATGCAGAATGCAAAAGTGATAGAGAATTCAGAAGGCACTAGGACAACCCCATCGGTTGTTGCCTTTAGTCAGAAGGGAGAGCGGCTTGTTGGTACACCAGCCAAACGTCAAGCAGTGACCAACCCACAGAACACTTTCTTTGGTACAAAGCGCATGATAGGGCGGCGCTTTGATGATCCACAGACACAGAAAGAGATGAAAATGGTACCATATAAAATCGTGAAGGCTCCAAATGGTGACGCTTGGGTTGAAACAACAGATGGCAAGCAGTACTCACCTAGCCAGATTGGTGCATTTGTCTTGACCAAGATGAAGGAGACTGCTGAATCTTACCTTGGCAAATCTATTTCCAAGGCTGTGATCACAGTTCCAGCTTATTTCAATGATGCCCAGCGTCAGGCAACCAAGGATGCTGGTCGGATTGCTGGACTTGATGTCCAAAGGATCATCAACGAGCCAACTGCTGCTGCTCTGTCTTATGGAACAAACAACAAGGAGGGTTTGATAGCTGTATTTGACCTTGGAGGTGGGACCTTTGATGTCTCCATTCTCGAAATCTCCAATGGAGTTTTTTGAGGTTGGTATCTACAAACTTTGTGCTTCTACTTAGTAAATTTCTGTAGCTACAAATGTTTTTAGATAATATTTCGTTCTTTTTCCTGATCTGTTGATTATGTTGGTGTCAGGTAAAAGCAACAAATGGTGACACTTTTCTGGGTGGAGAGGACTTCGATAATACTCTTTTGGAGTTCTTAGTGAGTGAGTTCAAAAGAACTGATGCTATTGATCTGTCGAAGGACAGATTAGCACTGCAAAGATTGCGTGAAGCAGCTGAGAAGGCGAAGATTGAACTCTCATCAACTGCACAGACTGAGATTAACCTTCCATTTATCACAGCTGATGCCTCTGGAGCAAAACATTTGAATATTACATTGACAAGATCAAAGTTTGAAAGTTTGGTGAATAATCTGATTGCAAGGACTAGAGACCCATGCAAGAATTGCTTGAAGGATGCTGGTATAACTACCAAGGATGTTGACGAGGTTCTTCTTGTTGGTGGAATGACAAGGGTTCCCAAAGTGCAGGAAGTGGTTTCAGAAATTTTTGGCAAGGCCCCTAGCAAAGGAGTCAACCCAGATGAAGCTGTGGCCATGGGTGCGGCGCTGCAGGGTGGCATTCTCCGTGGAGATGTTAAGGAGCTTCTTCTCCTTGATGTTACCCCCCTTTCACTTGGTATTGAGACTCTTGGCGGTATCTTCACCAGACTGATCAGCAGGAACACTACAATCCCCACAAAGAAAAGTCAGGTTAGTAACAATGGCTTTATTGTAGAAAACTCAGTTGCTTTTTATGTTTGTTCCAGTGCTTTATGGCCCAACAGTTATATCATTGGCATGTGCTTGGGTCATGTGTTTAGTTAAGTACTTTATCTTCCTTACGATGTTTTTATGATGGCTTCCTGTGAAGAGTCTGGTATTGTGCATTGCATGTCTGCATGCTACTGACTTATTCATCATAGTAAATCATCTACAGCAAAACCTTAAAATGTTTGTGTGTTTTTGTGAAGTTCTCTGACAGGACTTTGCTGAACTTGTTCATGTCCCGTTCTCTTCTGAGGTTCCGTTTTGGCCTACCTAATGCTGGCTGTGTTTTGTGCAGGTGTTCTCAACTGCCGCTGATAACCAGACGCAAGTGGGTATTCGTGTCTTGCAAGGTGAGCGTGAGATGGCAACAGACAACAAACTTCTCGGCGAGTTTGATCTTGTTGGCATCCCACCAGCACCAAGAGGAATGCCACAGATTGAGGTCACATTCGACATCGATGCCAATGGAATTGTGACAGTATCGGCAAAAGATAAGGCCACTGCAAAGGAGCAGCAGATCACCATCCGATCATCCGGTGGGCTTTCTGAGGCGGAGATCCAGAAGATGGTCCAGGAGGCTGAGCTGCATTCGCAGAAGGATCAGGAACGGAAAGCTCTCATTGACATCAGAAACACTGCAGACACTACCATTTACAGTATTGAGAAAAGCTTGGGAGAGTACAGGGACAAGATTCCCACAGAGATTGCCTCTGAGATTGAGACAGCAGTTGCTGACCTCCGCGCGGAGATGGTCTCGGATGACATTGAGAAGATCAAGAACAAGATGGAAGCGGCCAACAAGGCCGTCTCAAAGATTGGGCAGCACGTGTCCGGTGGCGCATCTGGTGGTGGTGCGGCTGCTGGTCCACAGGAAGCATCACAGGGCGGAGGCGACCAGGCTCCAGAGGCTGAGTACGAGGAGGTCAAGAAGTGAAATTGCACATGCTGACAGTTGCCCTGCCTTTAAAGACAGCAACTAATTTTGAAGAAATCGGGATACTAGGATCCTGTTTGCTTTAATAAAATTTTGTTCAACGCTACAAGTTCTTAGCGCGTCCAGTACTGCCGTACTGTGTGACTTGGTTGGATTAGATCCTTTGCTTGAGGTACATCAAGGCAAACCAGTCGTCATCTTGCGATTCTTTGAAGTTTTTGTTTGGAGTGATGCGTGGTGGTATGTCAGTTTTTATGCTGTTGCATGATGTTTATCAGTTGGTTCTGTGCCCATGAACCACTAGAGAAACTAGTGCTGATGCGAGGACGCAGTGTTATTTTGTAGCAACATTTATACAAACTAATATCTCGTCCATGATGAACACCGCAACGGATATCTATTTGTATATCGTAGTGGCTCACCAATCAGTTAGTCCGTGACCACACCGAATACAGACGCCACGTTCTGGTGCCTTCTTAGCAGCATTTCAGATTTTCAGGCATCTCTTACAAGAAGTCAAGCAATCAAACAGGTAGGGATGTGTGGAATCTTAACCGTTTTTGCGCCGGTGCACGTTTGCTTGTCTTGCAAACCGCGTCAGGAAGAACCTAAGCTGGCGCGCTAGCTTGAGCTGGCCTTATCTTAGCAGGCTAGTCGGTGCCGGTGATGCTTCGCTTCGGCGGGCAAGAAAACGAGGCCATTTTCTTCTTGCTACTCTACTCCCCTATGAGAAAGAATGGCACATGGAATGTTGAATCCAGGAAGGTTCTCACGACTAGTAAGATCTTCTTTGACATCTGGGAATCGGCGAACCGAACATGTTTATCTTGCAGATGCATCGATCGGTGCAGTCAAAGTTCTACAAAAAAAAATATCGTTTTAGTTTTGCGGGATCATCTTGCTGCGAAGCACCTCAAAATATTTCAACACGCGTGCAGCAGGAACTACTTGTTGGTCAAACCCAACGGTTTGCTCTTCGAGTCTTCGATCCCAAAACTCACTGGGTCTTCGATCTGCGGCGAAGATTAGGTGTCGCAACATGGTCAACCAAGCCCGTATTTACGAGTACAGCTTGTGACTAATCTGCTATGAAGATTAAAAAACCAAGCTGCGCCCAAAGAAACGTGCTCGATCAAGTTGTTAATGACGTTCCCGTCAAGAAAGTTTTTTTAATAACGTCCGTGTGTTAAAAAAACAGTGCCTTCCAAGACAGTGATTGCTTGGTAGTGGGTAGATGAGATAAGTCATTATCTAGCTGGGATCAGAATTCCATGTCACCTTTCACTATCTTCAAATGGCAACTTAACCAATCCGTCCAAGTACTCTTAGCAGTCTTCAGAGATGACACATGTCCCCAAGTCAAACCAATCCAACGATCCAAGATGGTGACACAATGACAACACATCAAGGTCCGAATTAGCAAGATGAAAACGTGAAGACTAAAGACTACTTCCGCAGCTGCAACCCCCTTCCTGGCAAACCAAACCAAACCAATCAGAGCCGAAGATGCCTACGAAACCCACAACACTTCACCGCTTGCTTACACGACCAAGAAAAAATAAGAGTCACACAACTCGCAAGCGCACATGCTACAACGCACAAGCCCAACACAGCTCTATATAAACCCAGCAAGACTGCAAGAGTTGGCAAAGACTACTGCCGATAACACAAACCTGATCTACACACCTCGTTTGCCAACCTCTTCGATCACTCGCCACCGGTGGCCATGGAGGGGACCTTCATCTCGCCGGAGCTCCGTGACGCGGTCGCCAAGGTGGCCGTGTTCCTGCTCGTCCAGGGGCTGGTGTACCTGATCCTCACCAAGTCGTCGAACGTCTTCTCCAAGGACAAGAAGCTCAGGTCCCTGAGCTTCCGGCCGATGCGGTCCATGAGCGTGAGGCGCGTGCTGGCGCTGCTCTCCGATGTTCCCGTCGGCACCGACAAGCCCTCGCCTTCGCCGTCGCGGTCATGGTCGTCGCGCCGCTGGGGTAACCGTGAGGACTGACTGAGGTGCTTGAAGCGGGTGCTTCCTTCTGGCCAGATGGTTAGTTTGGTCATCCAAACTGTCATGGCTTAATTTGTTGTTATGGTTGAGATTTGAGAGTGGTATTTGAAGTCTCAGGTAGGTAGATTAGGTGAATTGAATTGAATTGAATTGGAAGGGTGAATTATTTGATTCTTTACAATATATTGCTCTCTGTCGTGGTTATGATTCTTGAATTGTGGTTTCATTTGTAAATTTTCACTTCTGATCAAGAGTCAAGACACCATCAAGTGAAAGTTTGCAACAGTACTAGCCAGCTCTGCTGCTTCAAGGAGCTGAAATGTAGCTTTATTGATCGGGTTACAACGTCATATCTGAAGAGATTCTCGAATCTCTATTTACAGTCTAATATCAATTGCTCAGCTTAGGTAATTAGTCACTTGTACTTCTGGATCATTTCTCTAACCTCATCCATCACAAGCCATGCTTTATGGCCTCCTATCACTTCTTCTTTCCATTCTCCATCCTTCCATAACTGGAAATGAATAAGAACTTTGATACCAAAAGTTCATAACTTCAAACGTAAAGGAATGCAAATAAAACTTTGGCAGAAAATTTGATGTTACCTGAATAGTGGGCATTTTCTGAAGATGAAAGTGCAGCCAAATGGCGGGAAGGCAGAAATTAATAAAAAGGAATCATATATTAGCAGAATCGTTCTGAATAAATCATTAAGCTACAAAGACAAGCTCCCCTTTCAGGGGGAAAAAAGGAGATAGACGAGCTCAGATTTGCTGACTTACACTTATATTCCCTCTTTTTACCACGGTTTGTGGAACTTTATTGACATCCACGAAGTAAAACCTGACTCTACAAAACAAACGTAAAGTGTTGTTTTATTCAAATCAAAAGATAGGTCCTGCATTTCATAACGCGAATTGCAGGCTTTTAAAACATGGAACAGTGGAATAGCAGTTGATTGGACACTTTATCTCAATTCAATATCAGGAATCATGGAATTATGTAGATCCAATGTTTTTCATGGAATTTAAACCAACCCTGGATATTCTCCCGCTATCTTCTCCAGCTTGGGCTTCAGGTAGATGCATTTCCGACACCAACTGGCCATCCTGGCAAGAACACAATAAAACCTCAGCATCCAAGAAAGCATTTTGTTGAGTGAATGGCTGAAGAGCAGCATGCCAATAATATAAGAAAACAAACATCTCACTTCTGCAGTTCTGCTAGCATGACATCAAGCTATTTAACATGCCAATTATCGGTCACACTCCTCACAAACAAGCTAGTCCATGCAAGTATGAAGCTGCACTCGCGTTGGTAGGTTAATCAAGGCAAGGTGGTGGTCGTACCAGTCGATGATGATGGGCTGCTTGCTCTCGACGGACCAGCCGAGCGCGGCGTCGAGCTTCTCCGCGCTGTCGATTTCCTCCATCTCCACCGGCCGCGACGCGTCCCAGAAGTAGCCCGCCTCCGCCCTCACCTCTCCCCTCCCTCCCCTCCCGCGGGCATCGACACGCGACAGCCACAGGGCCGGCGTCCCGGCGACCACGCCGACGGTAGTCGAGCAGGCCGCCGGCTCCCGCGCGACCCAGAGGACGTCGCGGCAGCAGAGCACGCGCGGGCTCGGCGAGAGCAGCGCCATTGAATGGTATGCTAGCTAGCTTCAGGATGCGGCGGCGGCGGTGGTGTTGTGAGCTTCAGAGATGGGGCTGGGGCATCGGAGAGGATGGAAGGCGTATGATGCGTGGGAACGAAGAAGGAGAGCTGCTCCAAATGGTAAGAAGCGGAAGCTTATCCGTGTTTCGGAAACAAAAGCGTCGGCTTCTGGGGCCTACTGGGTCGTCTCAAATATCTCGGGATTTTGTTGCCGACTTGTTTGGGCAAAAGTCTCAGCCTTCGATTGGGGTACATGGGCCTCCAGCCTCACACTCTCAAGCCTTAACTGATACTACGTGTGTGGCCTGTGGAAATCCAGAACGAAACTCATGAACAACAGTACAACACACATGCGTAAACAGTTAAGAAATCGCTCTGTCACTCATTGCCTCACTAACATCTGGATCCGAACCCACATTGTCAGTGCGACAGCCAGAAATTTCGTAGATATCCCAGAATTATCGAGCGCCAGCAGTAGGTACTTGACAATTGTATCCATTTTCCGGTTCTTTATTCAACGTCGGTGAGATGCTACTTTTGAACCGTTATCATGTGCCCAGTGCCGGCCTGGCTAGCTAGCTTCTATATAGCTCTTGTACTGCATGCGGCGTGCATGGCTTTACCGGCATGTCTCGCTTTTCCGGTCCCACAGTAACCAGAGTACTAACAGAAACAAAAGCTACACGCCCTTGCTTCCTTGCTTCACTCGCACTCCATGGATCTTTCCGATCGATCCACAACTTTCATGTTTCATCTCAACTGAACTTTGGAAAAAGTACACTTGCATGGCCCTCATCATTGGATTCACTTCATCGCTTGTACAAACTGGAGTGTTGGAGAGACAGAGAGAGAGAATGATTCGAGAGGCCGGTCTTCAAGCAGAGATCCATGTCGATCGATCGAAGCTTAGTACATATATATGCTCGTTGCTTTCACATAAACTAAGAGACCGTAGTGAGTAGTGACTGACCAACCCATCTATGTATGTAGTGGACCTTTCTGCACGTGGCCTTCGTGGCAAACACGACATATGCATGGACACCTGTTAGTCAACAACTGCGTGCGTGATTACCAACGCAACAACGAGACACTCGCAAATGCAATCCTACTGAGCCTTCAAGTGAAGTAATACCTAACACAGTAACCCCTGTTAACATCTTCCTCGATCATCGTTAAGACCAGGTCGCCTCCTTGCATGTCGCATGCGTTTTCTTGCCGTTCCGTTCCTTGTGGTGTGTTAGGCTCACCTTCACTACTTGATGATGCCTTAGGCCGTGCCCCAGTTTCTTTGCGTAAACACTCACCTGACAAGTAAACAGAAATTATCTCGGCATTGCACTAAGAGGAGTTAAAGTTGATAATTCAATCGATTTGCTCATCGCCCAATTCAGTTTCCCCTTGTTCTCTCGGGTTCAGATCTGACTCATGGGGCCCACACCTCAGATTCCATATGGACGGCCAGGATCGAAACAATCTATGTAGCTAGTGGAGCTAGATATACTCTCCAATGTATGTAGCAATCAGAGGTGATTCTCTTCTGCTGCTCTGTTTCGTTTTCTCTTTTTCCTTTGGGGGAAGTCAATGGTACTAACGTGGTGGTGCTGTACTTTTACTACTGTGCAGCCCATGGACGATACCATTGCGGTTAATCTCACCGTTGACATGCTATCAAGTAGTTGTAGCACTTCTTTGTAAACGAACTTGGGTTGGAGTCTTAGTATTTGGTGATTTTTCCTTATAGCAATTGCGAGGAAAACGGCCCTTCCTGTCAAGCGTGAAACTAGAGCGTTTTGACTACAGCCCCGGTGCCACACGATTATGATAGTCAAGTAGTCAACTGTCTGTCCGTCTGCACACCAATATGTAAACGAAAACGACCCTCCTCATCATCAACTTGATGATTGCAAGCAACATCTAAAAGGTTTCACGTGGAATTTTATTGAGTCAGAGAAGAGAGAAAATGTTATCAAGGGATAATCCTTTCACATCTAAAATATCATTATTTTCTCTATTGTGCAATATGTCTTACATTCTTTATGTATTTTTATATTTAATTTTAATCACCATATATTTTTATGTTAATGTAAATATTAATTCTTAAAGAAGACACTAAGATATAAACCATTGTATAAAAAGTTTTTATTATTTTCTCTAAATGGCATAGAAAACGTAAGAGAAAATTGTCTTCTCTATTGTTGAAGATACCCTTAAGCAGGGACACAACCAAAAATTTAAAATGACCGAATATGCTATGGAGCTGAGCACGAGCATGGCTAATGCTGATAAAAAAAGGAGTAAAACATATTTTTAGATGAAATAATGCGTCCAAGGGATGGCTCCTGCCAATCTCATCGTCCCTTCGCCTCTAATAGTAAGATCATCTAGCTCACCAAACCTATTTTTGTTTCATCGACCAACTTAAAACTAGTTTTCATAACTGAACTGTGTTATACTAAACTAATTTTATAAGCTCGTGTTAATCGTGGAACAATAGCCGTGAAAAGGTTAGTGCATTATTTGGCAAACTAGATCACAATTTAACTAACACACAAAGTACACATAGATAAAAACACCACATACCACCCTTTTATGTTTATGTGGTAGTTGTGATATAATTTCATTCTACTTTTCTATCGATTGTACCAAAATAATTTAGATATGTAAAATTTGGGACGAATAAGAGCCAAAATTTTGGCACATTTGTTAACACAATCTGTTACGAACAAGTGGTGGCAAATTTAATTTCAAAAAAAGAGTAAAATAAGCAGTGGCCAAATTTCACCAGCATTACGAAAATTGCGCTCCAAGAAACGCAGCAAATTTGTTTTCTGTTGACAGCCCAGCACAAACTCGAAATTCGGGGCACCCCCGTCCCCACAAAACCCAGAACGCGAGAGATTCAAAAGATCACGATAGTTAGTTGGTTTCGCTCCCAACCCGCACCCACGCCACCACGCACTCGCCGTCACCGCCGCCACCACCACCACCATCACCTCCTTCTCCTCCCTACAAAACCATCCGCCGCAGCAGATCATTCCCGACTCACCCAACCGCCTCCGCTTCCTCCCACCCGCCTCCCGCTCCCGCTCCCGCCGTCGCCGCGCGCAGGCGATCGGATGAAGGGCGCGTGGAGGCAGAGCGGCGTGGCCGCGGCCGTGGCCGACCACCTCGGCCGCGGTGGCGGAGGCCTCGCCGGGTACGAGGCCTGGGCGGCGTCGGCGCGCGGCGGGCCAGGCTCTGCCTCTACGGCTTCGCTCTCGCCTTCGCCGCGTTCGCCGCCTTCCTCGCCTTCGCGCCCTCGCTCCCCGCGCCGCCACCCTCGTCGCCCGCCGCCGCGTGGTTCGACGGCTTCCTCGCCTCCGCGTCGCCCTACCGCGCGCAAGTCTCGGACCTCTTCTCCTCCCTGTTCCCCGCCAACTCATCCTCCCCGGGGCCTCCAGGCGGCGTCGCGGCGAGGCGGAGCGGATCGAGCGGTAGCGGGTTCGCGGCGACGGGTGTGCGATCGGGAAACGCAGTTGGAGTGCCAAGCAGCAATGCGGGAGGAGTTCGCGACGGCAACTCCGCACCCGGTAATGCTACTGCGGCGGTGCAGAGCGACGCGCCGCCCAGTGATCACGTGGGAGGCGGTGCCGCAGCCAATAATTCCACCGGGATCGCGGGTGCTGGGGCGAAGGCTGGGGTTGGAGTCACGACCGGTGGTTCAGCAGGCCAGAATGGCACCATGGCGGAAGGAGGTGTGCCTATTCGGATCAATGGCTCCGAGGCGAATGCAAGTTCAGCGGAAGCCGGAGATGTCAGCGCAGTGAAAGCCAACGCAAGGAACACGGCTGGGTCGACTCACCAGTTAGGGAGTGGAATTGTAGCTTCAAGCAACGGAACTTCTGTTCCATTTATCAATCAGACTGGGAGTGCAGTTCCAGCGGTGATGGACGGCAATGGCGCTGCGTCTCAGAGAAGAGGAGCTGCAGGCAGTAACCACACTGTTCAAGATTCGCCGGCCGCAGATAATCAGAACCAGAGTGGAAGCAGAGCTACTTCAGGTGGAAGCAATAGTACGATGAATAAGCAGAAGGAAGCAACTGCTCCTCTTCAGGGGAGTGCTAACTTGTTGAAAGACCATTCATCCCAAGCAGTCACCCCAAAAGCCAGTAACAGCAGCGTGGTGACGGTAATGGGGAATGTACAGTCGGCCGAAGAGGCTTCTAGTGCCGGTGGTGAGAAGAAGGTTCATTGGATTGAGGCGATGGCCAGATGCGATATGTTCTATGGGAGTTGGGTTCAAGATGACTCGTACCCTCTTTACCCTGAGGGATCATGTCCCACACATTGATGAGTCCTTCAACTGCTATCTCAACGGCCGCCCTCATAAAGCTTACCAAAGGCTCCGGTGGCAGCCCAGTGGATGCAGCATCCCAAGGTGAGCAAAGCTTACACCCATGCAGTTTTTGTGGATTCAATTAGTTCTTGTGTGTGACAAATTCAGTTATATCATGCTTATAATTAGGATGAACGCAACTGATATGCTGGAGAGGCTGAGGGGAAAGAGACTGGTATTTGTCGGTGATTCGCTCAACAGGAACATGTGGGAGTCCCTTGTTTGTATCTTGAGGAATTCTATCAAGGACAAGAGGAAGGTCTTTGAGGTATCCGGGAACCACAAATTCAGGGCTGAGGGCTCTTACTCTTTCTTGTTTCAGGTAGATATGCAATGCCTTTCATATTTCACGTTTTGTTTTTTGCTTCTTTTTCTCCCGAAAATGCAGCGCGAGATATTTTGCTATTTCTGCTTGTTTCAGCATTTAGAATGAACGCTTATGTGCACAATTCCTGTTGTCTAGGACTACAATTGCAGTGTGGAGTTCTTCAGCTCCCCTTTCCTTGTCCAGGAATGGGAGATGCCAGTCAGACATG
Source organism: Stipa capillata (assembly GCA_019208055.1). Taxonomy (NCBI): domain Eukaryota; kingdom Viridiplantae; phylum Streptophyta; class Magnoliopsida; order Poales; family Poaceae; genus Stipa; species Stipa capillata. The sequence goes on along the minus strand of JAGXJF010002633.1, from coordinate 499,252 downwards.
GAAAGAACAAGGAAACTCTTAGGCTTGACATAATCAATCGCTCATCCCCTAGGTACAAGAATGCAGATATCGTAATCTTCAATACTGGGCACTGGTGGACGCATGCGAAAACTTCTCTAGGGTAAGCTAATAATGGCACCGTCTGATTCATTAAATATGTGCATGTCATGCGTTCTGCATTTCAATTGCTGCTTACTGTTCTAGGTATGTTGCATGTGCTGCAGGAAAGATTACTACCAAGAGGGCAACCGTGTATACAGTGAGCTGAATGTCCATGATGCCTATCGGAGAGCTCTAAACACCTGGGCCAAGTGGGTTGATTCGAATGTAAATCCCAAGAAAACAACTGTGTTTTTCAGAGGCTACTCAGCATCTCATTTCAGGTTCGTAGAGCCTTTTGTGTACTCTGGCAAGTTCAGTTTGATGTGTCAATATTGGTAGCAGAGTAACTGATGTTTGGAAGTGTGTGTATCTCTGTTATGCAGCGGGGGGCAATGGAATTCAGGCGGCAGTTGCGACAAGGAAACTGAGCCGATAACGAACGAGCAGTACCTTACACCATACCCACAGAAGATGAGCATTCTGGAGGATGTGCTCCATGGAATGAAAACACCTGTTGTTTTCCTGAACGTAACAAGGATGACTGATTACAGGAAGGAGGCACACCCTTCAATCTATCGCAAGCAGAAGTTGACTGAGGAGGAGCGGAAATCGCCAGAGATATACCAGGACTGCAGCCACTGGTGCCTTCCTGGAGTGCCGGACTCCTGGAACGAGCTCCTCTACGCACAGATTTTGGTCAAACAGCACCAGATGCTACACCAATAAGGCAAGTGTCGATTTACCTGTTCCTGTACATGAACTGTTTGTGAAATGTCAACTTGTCTAGGCTAATAACCCACCGGAAGCGGTCAAAGCAAAGTTGATAAAGTGATAGCCCAAGGATTTTGGAATCCTTGCATACAGTAAAGTAGGAAGTTTGTCAGATCTCTGACTCCCATGCCAACACGAAATCTGTATAGGCTCCTAGGAGTTTATGATGTAAAGTCCAAGTCTAGCTAGCAATAATCAGAAACAAAGAACAGTATATACTGCATCAGATGGTAATGGTATAGATAGGATGCTCTTTGTCTTTCAGGAATCCCTGTATTTCTCTTCCCTGACTGCTACCTTTCCTCGTGATGATGTTACATAGTAATTGAGTTGATATTGGGTATATTGAATACTAATAAGAAACTCGTTATATGGACATCTCAATCTCTTGAATCTCCTGAATGTTTAGTGCTTGGTGCCGTGCATCCTGATTTTATCGTCCTATGAAATTTCACGTACGGTACGTCTAGTTGTGAAGCGTGAATATACCATAGCATTTTAGCAGTGGTTCCAGGTTCCAGCTCTGGTGACTGGTGAGATCTCCCTGGGATAGACTGTTTATTGTTTGGTCCTGTTCTGTTTGCATGATGGACTAGTAGGTAGCACGCAAGTGTGTTAGCTTCAACTCAGGTGACACCTCTCGGGATATTCAGAAATACCTACCGTTAAACTTTAAAAAAAAGCAGATAAATGGTGATATGAACTTATGTATCAATTGCTAACTTGCTGCTACACGAGTTGCCAAATTAGGTAGGTAGTCCAAAGCAGTTCTGCTGTGATTGTGAACACCATTGCTCTCTGCTTTTGCCTTCTGGAGGGGAGTTTGCAGATGGTACGCAGCGCTGTAGTCTTTAGCAATGTGGTTGCAACTGGTTTTTATTGGAAACACTTAGCAGAAAGCAGGTTGCTGTTCACTAGTGTCTTTTACCTCAATCCTTTGATTGCGTGGACCATCTTGCTCCTGCTGGTCCTTTTCCTTGTTTTTTAGGCAATCTGGCCCTTTCCCTTGTCGCATGGCATCCGCCTAATTAGTTGTCCTTTAAATAGATCGTACTAAAGACTCTTGTAGTCTGAGATTTATACAAGGACCAAACGAAATCACACGTTTTCCGGTACGGGGTTTCTGATTAATTTCACACAGCATGTTAATTTACTGAACCTGTTTTTTAGAACCTACTTAAGCTCTTCGTTATGGCTGTGCTGGAGTCCAAATGGAGAACATGTTTAGCTTCGAACGCATGTGATCGACGTGGTGTACTAGCCTCTAGCCTGTACATGCATGCCGACATAAGATGCGTCCAAAATCTAAATGTTTCAATGCCCATCACTGAACCATCGATCTGATGGTCCATCTGTGTGAAGGCCATGCCACCGTGCCTCTTCTGCGTGTATCCAAAATCCATTCACCTGGAAAAGCTTTTCTTCCAGACCCCTCTCTTCTGCTACAGTAGAGAGAGCGCGGAGAAACCGGCGTCCCCTTGTTCTTCCCTCCCCTTCCGGCGGGATCGCCGTTGCTCCTCGCCTCCGGTCGCCTGCAGGCACCGCGAGGCAGGGCGCAAACGCGGCCCCCCGCCGGTTCTGTATATAGGACCCCTGATGGTCCCGTTTTGGTTCCCCGCTCTGCCGTCGGCTCGCCGGGTTGTTCGGCGGTGGATGGCGTTTTGGTCTCCCGGCTCCATCTCCGGCTCGCTGTCGCCTTCCCTGGTGTTGGTGAGGAGCTAGTGGAGCTTTCGTTTCGTCTTTCTGCCTTTATAGGCGTTTGGAGAGGTGACCTATGTTGATCTCGGGCTCTTCGGCTTCGGTTTCATCGGCGCCGCGTCCGTGGCTGCTGGGAGCGTCCTCGTCTCTTCGAGCTGCTGCGGTCCACGTTAAGGTCTTCGATCTGCGCCGTCACGTGTTCGCCTGCTCTGATTGGGGCGCTGCCTCGACCGATGCGCCTTTCCCGGTGGTTAAGATCCGCCGTCCGCGGCGGTCGTCTCTTGCGGCCTTTCTCCGAGGTGTTATCCTCTCTTCTTGTGCAGGTGAAGCTTGCGGCGTCCTCTTCGTCTTCCTTCGGCGCGGTCGGCGGCTCGTCGGCGGTGAGGACGTTTACGGCGGACCGGATGTTGAGAGTTGCTCCAGGGGCTTGATTGCAATTTCTCTATTTGCTGGGGCTTTTTTGCAATTTCTGGGGACAGCTGTCCCTCTCCAGATGTATCCTGTGTTTTCCTTATCTCAGTAAAGAGCAGATATCTCCTAAAAAAAAATCCATTCACCTGTTCTGCTTGCCTTTCTGGATTTTCTTATGCGAGGAGTACAAGTTGTACAGCACATCATGTGGACGACGTGAAGCCCGGACTCATGAACCATGGCAAAATTACATGGTACCCCACAAACCACACTAATTACCCATGTCATCCTAGAATTTCTGGGGCATCTGCTCTCCTAGACGTACATAAGACACAGACCCCCACCAGAGTCTTGAAAAAATATACCAATGTAATTGAGTCACACCAGTTGTAAAGGATCAGCGGATTTCTAGTGGAAGACGACGAAATATATCTAATAGTAGAAAACTCAGTATTTTTTAGTGTTCCTCCGTATCATTTAAAGATGACAATAAAAATATATAATATGATGATAGAGAAGGTTGCCCTATATTTAATGTTGGTGTCTTTAGTATTCTTAATAGAGCATTAGCCTTCTGTTAATTAAGAGAAGACAAACTTTACTCTCTTTTCTCCACATCAATAAAAAAATCATATACGTATAACCATCTCTTAGGAATAAATTGGGTCGACTTCTTTAGACCTGAAAAAGTAGATGAAAAGGCCCATGTCTGGCCCGTCAAGAACAACATGCAAGCCCGAGAAGCGCCGTGAACATGTTGATAATTATTGATTAGTAACGTGCGCGTCGGGAATCATGATTAGTGTTTGTACTAGAAGAAATTTCACCTCTAAGAAAAGAAATTTCTGTTACTGACGCGTCATGGTTGCAGGCTGACTACGCGCTAGCTTACAGAGTCGTACGCTCCCCCGGTCAGTGTGGGCTAAAAAGTTCCCCCTGGTCGGTGGGAATTCTTAAAGGTAAGTTTTACTTCTTTCACCTAGAAATGTAAGGTATGTAGATAATTTAAAATTTAACTTTGATCAATAATTAAATTAATATTATTGACTTATATGATATAGTAGTGGTGTCACTGGATTCGTATTCCTATATTTTCAAATGGTATCACTTTTATATTATATAATTTAATATTATTAGCTTAGTTGTTGATCAAAGTTGGACCTTAAATTCTGTGCACACCTTATATTTATGGATGGAGGAAGTAACTTGTAAGACTTGTGTACGTGGGATAGCCATGGTCTAAGCATAATGGCAATTGACTGACATGGATAATTCATTGGTTGCTTTATAGGTCTGCGGGGTAAAAAAGCTTGACCTGTAACCATGCTTTCGTTTTACGCGATGGTAACTGTTTCCAGTTTTGAGTACAATTACTAGGAAATACTACTATTTATCCTGTTGAGTTATTTGTGCATGTACATACAAACTTGCGCAAAAACAAGGAAAATTGGTCGGCGTATTTTGTATGCTGAATTATGAATGGCTGACTATTAAGCCGGGGCGTGCAACTCAGCAGCGCTCGCACGTACAAGATATGTTGGCGCTACGAATGGCACATTTCTGACGGTGCATCTCATCTGACAACCTCTCCAATCACAAGAATCCCACAAGCTACAACTCCATTGCTCGAATACGTTCGCACGGCCTGTACACATAGCAATACTGTCCCCTCCACCAGACAAATCTCACCTGCCATCCCATCCCATCCCATTCTCCTATACACATGGCGTATTGTATGAACAAAAAGAAACCCATCCCAAATCCACCTTACGCCATCCGCTCCGGCCCCCCTCGTCTTCTCCGTTCCCCGTAGCCGATCTCAAATTTCTCAATCCCAACCAACCCAAATGCCAAGTGCTCAAGTGAAACTGCACCAGTCTACTGTTCTCTCCTTCTTTTGCATCCATCCCATTCTTAGGCTCGATTGACGAGAGATTTAATAAAATGTCACGTTGTAATTTGATCTTTAATAAAATGTTTCGTCACGTGTCAATAACCGGTCCATTATATTAGTGACACATGACGAAATATTTCATTAAATGTGAAACATGATATTTTATTAAAATTTGCTTAGATCCATTTCATGCATAAATGTATACATGAGTTGAGGTGAGGCAAGCCCACAACCAATACCAAAACCAAGGAGGAACCAACACCCAACCCCCCCTCCTCTAGTTTGCACCCTCCCCAAAGCTCCATCTCTCTCTCTCTCCCTCACTTTCTCTGTCTCTCGTTCGTCCATGAGGATCAGGAGGAGGCCTCAGGCCCAGGCTCTCCCTACGCTGCAGCCTTCCTCAGAGTCATCCACTGCGCCCCAGCCACCGCCAGACGCGCCAAGAAACCAGCAACACTTGCCGCTCTCGGTCTCGGGAGACAAGAAGTTGGAGGAGGACGGGAAGAAGAAGAAGTTGGAGGAGTTGCACTTGCACCCAAATGCGGATCTCGGGGACGAGCCCTCGGCGGCATTGCCATTGCTGCCGCCGCAGGTACGTACATGCAAACCATACACATGCATTGCCTCTCGAATTTCGGTTCTAATTATCTGCTCCGAGAAGAGAGGATTTGTTAGGCTGTTATTACAGGTAGGTTAATTTCGTTGCACCCGGCCGCGTTAAAGTGGGGCGTCCAGATCTCATCTAGCTGACCCCAGTGTTCTTGGATTGTTACTTTGGTAGGGCAACGTGGTGGGAGTGGGATGCAGCGAGAGCCCGGGTGGTGGCGCACAACAGCGTCGAGGAGCAGCAGCAGATGGCCACAGGAGGTATGTGATAATGTGAATGTGAGGAGGAACCAAAACAGGAACAGGAACAGAACAAGAAAGTGCCTTGTGTCATTTGTGTGTGTGCGTGAGTGAGTGACAGTAGAAATGGTGGTGATGATGATGATAAATATTAGAAATGGAAAGCATCCAAGGCCTCTCTTCGTTTGCTGGGCTTGGTCCTACTGTCCGATAGTGCGCAATGCCAGCTTGACACGCGACACGCATCAGTCCAAGCAATTTAATACTACTACCCTCCTTTATCAGACAAACTCCCCCTCAGTGTAGGCATGTAGTGCTAGTATACTAGTACTAGTGTACCCCTTTCAGCCACTTCCAGGGATTTGTTTTGGTCGTCTTGTTGTATGTCGACGACGATCAGTCGATCGATCATGCACCCTTAGTTACAGCCTGTTTGCTTGTCCTCTTCCATGTCCACATTGTGGCAATCTGTATGGATGCAAGCCATGTTTTGGGAGACATGGACCATGTGTATGTGTCTGTGTGCATATTATGAACTATTCTAAGTATTTTCTTGCACATGTAGACTTAGTGTGAATTAGGCTATCTTGCATCACATGCTACTTGGGAGTTGGGACTGGACTGCTTGTTGCACCGTTGATCCAATCAGGTTATCAAGAGAAAAGAAGACTGTCCTGTTCAGTGTACACCATATACATTGGCACATCATTCAGTGGAACTACAGTGTATTGCAATGTTGTGATCTAGCTTAGCCTTGATCTGTTCATACCATCATGATGCTATGCGTAACCAGTTTGACATCGAACCTAGATGTTTATTTCATCGCAATTTTTGTCACATTAATTTCATCGAAGCTCAAATGCTTCCCGTACGTTGCACTGCAGCCTAGAGAATGGACATCGCGACAAGTCCGAGCTGCCGGTGACCAATGCCGGAGGACGCCTTGTCAACGGTGTCCCGGCAATGCCAGTGGCAACGACAGTGACCGTGAACGTGAAGGAGGAGATCAAGAACGACAGCGGCGGCGGCGGCGCCAAGAAGCGGCGCGGGCCAGCGGTGCTGATGGAAGGGTCACGGTGCAGCCGCGTGAACGGGCGCGGGTGGCGCTGCAGCCAGCCGACGCTAGTCGGCTACTCCCTCTGCGAGCACCACCTCGGCAAGGGCCGTATGCGGAGCAGCGCGAGCGGCGGCGGGCGCGGCGGCGCCGCCCAGCTCGGCCGCACCGAGCCCAGCAGGAAAAGCGCCGCCGCGGTGGCCGTGGCTGTGGTCACCGCGGCACCGGCCAAGGCCAACAACCTGCCGAGCGTGCGGCACTCCTAGGCGGAGACCGACGGGTCGATCCATGGAAACCGTAAGATTCTTCGATTTTGTTGAGAGGGTGCATACATTGTGCATGCATGGTGACTGGTTGTGAATTCTTGTTGCGTTTTCTGTGATTATGCGAATGTTTGCTGGTGCATGCCGCCGTCGTAGTGGTTAGCATTGCAGGTTCCGTGACCAAGATTTTTTGTGGTAGATCGATTGATTTAAATTCTATCGATCGATCTCCTCCACTTCAAGAATCCAGAGCCACGCGACAGCCATTGCATTGCACCACCCAAGGCACCAAGGAGCTAGCTAGGTGCACGTACTCGATCTTGCAGGTAGCCGGCCGCTTGGATCATCTCGCGTGGTGCAACTGCGTTTGCAATGCAGAGATCACACGTCGGCACTCGTATGATTAGTAAAGTTTTGGCGGTGTTAATGCACGATGCTCGAGCAATTACTGTACGTGCTTCAAATCATCACTTGGAAAGCGGAAGCAGCAATCCGGACAAAGCCTGAGGTGACACAGGCCTGCGTGGGACAGACAGACAGGCGAACGTGTCAGTGTCAAGGCAGTAGGTAAGTACAAGGAGCACATTAATTAACAAGCTGTTCTGTTCCTAACGATATGTTCCAACAATGTTTCTAGGCTCGTTAAAGCAGGCCTCAGCATAGGATCCGTGGGTATTCGTCAGATTAGCCATCAACATACACGAGAGAGCTAAGGGAAAAAAGAAAAGAAAAGAGTTGGGTAAAAAGGATGCGTATGGTAGATTCTTTCGGATGCTAGGACGTAGGGAGATCCGGATGAGCTAGCAGATCTCAAAGCTGCCTGCATGTGGAGGAGTCACTGTAGTATAGCTCATCACATAGTTAACACCGTCTTGCGTGGCTTCTAGCTGGAGGGCAGAATGCAACAACTTGTGTGCTGTATACATGAGATCGTTGGTGTACACAAAAAGTTTGGCAGAAATATTTCACATTAAACGGTTCAATCTCGGTAGATGAAAAATTCACGTGAATCCAAGAGACCGTCCGAATGGAGCGAGAGACCAGGTAAATAGTACACGTCCCATTCCGAAACAAAGAAAAAGGTGCGATCCTTCGGAGATTTTTCATCGATCTTTGATATAAAGTCGAATTAAACCGCTAATGTAGCGGTGTATTTAGGCGCTCTTACTTTCATAGGTGCCAAGTATCACAGGACACGATCCATCATCATCTAAACAATTGCGTGATTCGCAGCCGCAAGATCATGCTCCAATGTTTAATTGGACTGCTCTGAATTACATTCCCATGTAGGGACAGACCCTTTTGTCCAGGGTGTGCACTCTGTATTTGTAGTCATCCTCAGTGGCGTATGCATCGCAAAATAGTGCCCATGGAGCGATGTTAACACGAGATGGACCTGAGTTTGACGGCGCAATCCTCTCCTATGGGTAGATGTCGGTGCTTGGGGGCGATAGCGGTTGCTCCAGGCCCGCTTGCCCCCTTGGTGTCTCATCCTTAAGCCTAGTATCTCTTTGACATGTTTGTCCGAAAACACAGGACTACGAAAGATACATAATTGGATTATTATGGCTTGTTGATTTTATTTAAAAATGGTAGACATAGGAATATCCAACAAAGTTGTTCAGATCCTTCATAGAGAAAATACATGATTATTAGATGCAGCTGTTTGTCAGTAAAGACGAATAGGAAGAGATAGTATTCTCCAAAAATAAAAGAGGCGTAGAAAAGTAGAGAACACATTAGACCTCTCAAGGAATTACTTAAATGAAGTTAGACCAGACCTTACGTTATAATTCGTTAAACATATATAGAAAATTTTACTACACTATGAAATTCCTTAGAAATGGTCCTACAATCAAAACGATACTTATAGTAGTTTTTGGTATAGATCAAAGTCCCCCACTTTTCACTAAAATTTGTTTTGTTCCAAAAGACCGAGCAAAAATATGAGAGTCCATATTCCACAATCATCTGTTTTTTTCCCTTAAAAGGTCAGCTAATCCTGTGGGGTATTGGATCTTCATCCAGCGGTTATCTTTTAACTATACCAAAACTGTTGTTTCTTAACCCACACTGCACCAAAGATGGCTACGAAAATACAAATACAAACTACGGAACTAGTGAATCCTCATGAAGAAAAATATACATTTTATAAAGTAAGTACACAATCACATTTTTAAAATTAGAGTAACATATTTTCGAAATGTGCAATTTTAGTGTAGAAAATATGCACTGCAATCGGCTATATTTCTAAGAAAAAAAAGCAACCGCTGAATAGCAGGGCCGCAAAAATATCTCACGATGCAATCCCAGGATGGCTCTTTTCAGGATAACGCATAAGCGGCCGAATGCACGGCCTTCTCTCTTCTCGTCTTCACAGTTCACAGCAGACCCACACTAAGCAGCCGGCCATGGAGCTACTGCTTCTCCCTTCTCGAGTCACCGCTGCCTCCCGCCCCGCTTCTTCCAGCCAGCCCCCTTCGGCCGCGCCGGCGCAGCCACCTTCCGGCCGGCGGCATCCAGCTCCGGCAACGTCGAGGTCACCGACACCACGGCGACGACGACGTCGTCGGGCGGCGGCGTCGTTGTCAAGAACCGCCAAGAATGGCGCGCCGGTGGCCAGGCGCCGTTCAGTCTCGGCCTCGACCTGTCCGACGAGATGAGGCGCGGGATGGTGTGGCGGATGCTGGCGCTCCCCGCGGCGGCGGTCGCGGCGGAGGCCGTGTTCCTGAGGGCGGTCGACGGCGCGGCGGTGGACACGCCGGCGTGGGCCGGCAAAGCGGGCTCGGCCGTGCTCTTCGCGGCGGGGTTGCTCGGATCCCACTACGGGTTCTTGTCGTCGAGGTGGGACGCCGCGGAGACGGCTCGGTGGTGGGGTGGGAGCTCGCCGTCGAGCACTGGAACGCGATGTCCCATGGCCAGGGATTCGTCCGCGGAGGAGGAGGACGACGATGAAGACGAAGATGAAGACGAGGAGGAGTACGACGACGACGACGACGATGACGAGGAGTACGAGGAAGAGGAAGAGGAAGACGTAGACGATTAAAATTAAGTAGATACAGTGATAACAAAACTTGGTTTGATTACACCATGTAAGATGGGAATAGTGCTCGGTTTGATAAAACCATGCAGTAAATAGTGGAACCGTAGACTTAGAGCTTAGGAAACGATTCAATCCTTCGTGGAGGAAAATCCCGGGCTCCCGGCAATCCAAATGGAGCGTACACTTCTACAGTTTGTTTACAGAATTGTTTATTTTTTAGTTGTTTCAAATTTTTTAATTCTTATTCATCTTTCTTATCATTTAGATTAAGAAATTTAGTTTCTTATCTTTCTTATCACTTTCTTATGCAGTAAAACGTTTATTTATACAATAGATTCCTCATCTTGATGATGTCGAGGCGCGCTAATAAAATTGATTACTGCTAACTGCCCAGAAGAGTAATTTGAGTGTTTTCTGTAAAGAAAGTGCTCGAAATGTTAACTACCCAGAAGAGTATCACAAACACCTTTATAAATAGTGGCGGAGCTAGTTAAGCCCAACGGGTGCACATGCATTTATGTTTAAAAATATTTTTATTATTAATTAGTCTGTGCATTATCCTAACTCATGCAGAATGCAATATGATTGCTAAAACCATAACATGTAACGAACTCTCACCTCTCAAGTGAACACGATTTTAGTCTAACTTCACTCTATATATAAACTATGCAAAAATGAACTGTGAAACACTGCAATTCTTTTTTGTCATTCCTGCACGTATAGGCTGAGTGAGTAGCATGTTTGTTGTTTTGTCAACACTAGTAGGAATTTCCTCTCCATTACGATGGCGGAGCAACGCGCACACGTTGAAAGAACATATGTAAATAGGAGTTACAGTGGGTTGTTGATAGAAGCCAGGACAGGGAAAACAATTAGATGATAAGATGACCATAATCCCACCAGATTAACTAAACTAACGATGATACAAAAGAGCTGGCTCTGCCTGACAAACTCTCTAAAAGACTAAAAAAAATGGCTAAAACATAGGTGAGGCATTTCGCTAAGTTGTTGGCAATGCACAAAAATGCGAATATCATGAGCTGCTTCATGAAACCACAAAAAATGCATCAACATACCTTCATGCCGCTGTACTGTAACCTTGCCTAAGAGTACAGAACTTACTGAGAAATTCGCTGCTTCATGACACCACAAAATGCATCAACATATTTCTTTTGCCTGGCAAGAAACACAAACTCACCCAGCGATGACTGCGTTCCAGAGCATCAGCATGATCCTGAATATAGAGAAAATCTAGCAACTCCCTCCAATCCCACAACGGTGGACGGTGATAGGTAGCGGGGTTCGGGCTTCTTCGCAAACAAACCCGAGCTCGTCGTCTTCTCCAATCCCACAACAATGGAGTCTCTTCTCCTCTCTCGATCCACCCCCACCCCTACACCCACCTCCTCCAACGCCACCGACGGCGGGGAGGAGGAGCCCAGCAAGATCAAGAACGACTACCTCAGGACGCTGCTCGGGAAGGTCCTCGACTCCTACCGGAGCAGCGATAACGACCTAGGACCTTCCTCCAGAACCTCATCGACGCCGGCCTCAGCCGAAGAGTCATCCGTGTTCGACGGCGAGGACGACGAGCTCCTCCGGCCCTCATCGACGCCGACCTCCCGGGAGGGAGCCCCGACCTCGGCGCGCTGTGGAAGCTCCCGGCCTTCCCGGCGGCCTCCTTAGCCGGCGTGCCCGCGCTGCTCGACTACCTCGGCGAGGCCGCGGGCGAGCGCGTGCCCCGTGTGGATGCCGCTCGTCTATTCCCTGGCGTTGTTCCTCATCGGGTTGCTGCTGGTCGTGGACGCGTCGCTCAGCGACGAGGAGTGGGAGGAGTGGGTCGCGCGGCGAGGGCGCGAGGGCGGACTCGCGTTCCTCGAGTCGAAGGAGGTGCTGTGGCGGGCGGCGCGGCGGGTGCCGGCGGCGGCGCTCGCAGCGTCCGCGGCCAGCGAGGCGGCGCTACGCGCGGCTGCCGCGGTGACCGGGCTCGACGACCTGCAGCCGCCGGTCTGGGTGGCGTTCCTGCTGTTCGGCCTCTTCCTGGGCGTGCCGTACGGGGTGTTCTCGGCGAGCTTCGATGCGGCGGTGGAGGGATCGTGGCTCCGGTGGGACGAGTTCGTCAAGAACATCCCTGATGTCGTGCTCCGCGCCGGCGGCGATGGCCGGCCATGACCGCGGCTACAAGTAGACAGTGACACATAATGCGATTTTGCCTTAATCCGACGGTTTAGTGGTAGCCTGGCAGGTGGTACATCACATTTGCTATTACACAGTCGTCTTCCTTTTCTCTTGCTCGCCATCAACAACGACGCAACGTTAGCTGTGGATTACAAGGCGGAGCCACCGGAGGTATGAGAGCGGCGACGACAGTGGAGCTGAGGGAGGAAACCTCGCCGGAGTGGTTAAGATCGTAAAGTGGAACCGTCGGCAATGGCGACAGAGTTAAGGGAGAAGATCTCGTTAGAGTTAAGGGTTAGGATTGAAGGTGGTTAGGCGGATGTTCATCAAGAAAGGCTTGATCTAACAACAGCGCCTGCTGGACATAACAAACCAGAGGCGACGGCACCGATCTCGAGATTAGATTAGGGAGGCGGTGGTAGTGGCGAGAGCAAGAAGATGACTGATGAAGAAGGATAGCCCATTATATTTAGATCCAACGGTTAAAATCTTTTATTGCGACTAGGAGAAAAATTCAACCCGTAATAGACTACGTTTAGCATCCTAATAAATTATGTTGATCATGTTTGCCTAACCAATTTTTTGTCACAGTTCAGCAAACACAAAATACGTGCGATGCTTGGTTTTGTAGCTGGGTCAGTTCCCGCTTCCAACCTTGGTTGCCACCGGTGGCAGAAAACTGGTTTGCCGGCGAGAGCTGGTGAAATTTCGGACAGTTTTGGGTTTCCAAAATTTCAATTCAAAATTCAAAGTAGTAACTGGCAATTACAAGATGAGACTGAGATATTTATATGTAACTATGTTAAGCTTCTCTGGTGCAAGGCTGACTTTGTCTATATCCAGAATATACGTACATGTTTTCAAGTGAAAAAATTGAATTTGAATTCAAAATAAACTCATGGCTTGTACTATCTCGGTACTACCGGCCGATATCTCGCTTCCGGCGGTAACCAGCCCAACAGGAAACGGAACCCTGCTTTGTTGTTCAAATATCTTCAGATGAAGAAGTGACATTTGAGTGAACCGCACGTCGAACGTTCCATTATCTGACAAGTTGAATACTCATGAAGGGAATCCAGTATCAGATGTCAGTTCCAGGGCAACGGCTTCGCGACCACACCGATAACTGGAGCTGAGCCACAAGTTTGGCAAGGTACCTAGGATGTGATACGTCTAGGTGATCATATTCGCTACACGCGAGTATACAGGAAATTTTCATGCTAAAATTGAAACAATGCATAGAAAAACTGGTATCTCATTATATACTGGAGCTTAATTCCACAACTTAAGGTCTACGAGATCAGCAAACTGGAAAGCCGATCAACGGATTACATTCCACCAAGTGCGTAGACACGGATTTCAGGATTTTTGGCAACTGTAGATATAGAGCTGTAACAAATAGTAAGCACCTACTTAAGCAGACCATCAGCTCTCTGTCCATGCTGAAAAGCATAATGAGACCACGTAGGAATACGATTGGATTGTTCGCTCAATCTTGACATTTCGGCTCGCTTCAGTCGCCTTCTCCGATACCTCCACGCAACTTGAATGCGCGTTGCAGCAATGGTCCTCCAGTAGGGCGATTCATACCTGTGGAATGCAGTTGCAGCAATTGAGGTTCAAGCATCAGTCAACAGAGCAATACAGAAGAGTTCAGAAATGGATGCATTAGAGTACCCATAGATAATAGTTCTAATTATCCCAAAAATTCCAGCTGATAATCTTAATCACCCTGATACATGGTAAACTAGTAAATTTACTCATATTTTCTCACCGATAAAATTAATCAAAACAACATCCTCAACATCCAACAATTCCAGTTGAACATAACTTATACTCTGATAAGAACGAATATGATAATCATATAATAAATTAGACAAACAAATGGCTACCTGATTGCCCCCTGCACTCGTGGATTGCGCAAGAATCGTGCAAACTGTGAAGTAACTTCTTCAAGATCACTTGCTCTAAGTACAAAAGCTTCAACATTTGTTAAACATCTCACAGTACGTATAGCAACCAAGCGCATACCATGAAATCTGATCTTCCCACCATCTGAAACAGTAGCAGTCCACGTGTTACTACAGTTATGAACTATGGAGAATAACAACAGGCAAGCAGGCCAAAAATTGCAGACCTCTATTCGCTGAAGAGTGTTCCAAGTACCACGTGAGTAGCTCCTCTCCACATACATCTCCGTCATGTAATGGAGCCTTGCTTCCATCTGCACTGATGCTTTCTAGCTTACCTCTCACTATGAAGACCATTTTGTCAACAGGGCCACCTTGATAAAGAATGTCACTTCCACTGATATATAAGTTCTGTCTTAATTTGTCACAGATAGCATCCAAGATAGGCCAATCCATCAAGGTGAACAACCGAACCTGCAAAATAGTCACACTCAGGGATTACTTAAGAACACAGGAGGGGGGGGGGTTCATTATCAGACAGGCATGGATACTAAGGTCATAAGGTGAGCCTACAAACTGAACAGATCATATACCTCTCTTTTCTAGGAACGAAAAACTTTCTGAGGTCTCTAGTTGTTTATATTGGGATCACCCATTTGGTGGACGCATCAATTTTCAAGCTCTCTTTTTCTTAAGATTTTGAAGTTTTCTTCATTATCTCCCCTCACTGTGCTGATTGAGATTTACCCCATTAAGAGTAAATAATTGCAGCCAACTTAGAACAAACCTTATTAAGGAATCTAAAGAAATGTCGGCGTATGTCCCTTTGGATATCTTCTGGTAAATTACTTAAAAGCTCCTCTTCATTTACTCCTTGAGTAGCTGCCCAGGTGAACCTTTCTGCATGTCTAACCCTCCTGTACATTCAGAGCTCCAAGGATTATAATCTTTAAAGTGTAGAAACAAAATACCTAGTGATTATAATATGAAAATGTTTCAAACCACATTTCAGGGTTCTCATTGACGTTGCCATGAGATGGCACATATTCTGGGTATGGAGGCTTAACTACTTATGTGCCAACTTCAAACGAATTAAATCATTGTCTATTTCTGTTAAAGCTTGTTCACAACATACAATACACATTTCTTCTCCCCCAGAAAACAACAAAATAAGGCTTTTTTTAAAGATAATTTTTCATGAAACATGACAGATCGTTATTATTTGCTCGAACTGAAGAAGTAACAAAAATAAGGGAAAGCAAGTTTAATGCATTGCCACATAAAGCAATAAAGAAAGATAACATGCAGCATGGCAAGCAAAGAAGTAGATTAGCAAAATGTCAAAAATATAGAATAGAATAGCAAAGGCTGCTGTTTGTGGTACAAGACGATAAAATATGTAAATAATAATATTTGTTTAAAGTTACAAAGAAAAACCTTCTCAGATCTTCAGGCAGTCGTCTATGGCTCATCCACTGCTCAACATCACGGCGTCTAAGTTGCATTTCCAGTGTCCTACGAAAAGGCAAAGAGAACTTCATACACCAAGAGGCAATATTACTACAAATAATTGATTGAACTGCTCTATTTGGGGTATGTAAGGTGTCATGCCATGAAGCATACTGATGCAATAATTAGGATGAGGTCCCCATGGAAAGGCAGAGCCAGCAGTATAACCACATACCGGCTTCCAAGAGCTTGGAGAAAATTTTGCATGTTCCCGATAAGTAATGCAAAAAGCAACAGTCCCAGACCAACAATAGCCATAGTGAAGAGGACTTCCCCTTCAAAGTAACTTGGGACAAGATTTCCAGCTAAAGTGCTTATTTGCTGAAATCAAACCATTTAAGTACAAGCATAAACTTCAGTCAGGGATAAACTAAATCTCTCAAGATTAACATATATGCAAATACATTGGAACATCACTAATCAGTAGATTCAGTACAGAGATAAGAAAAGCTAAAGATCCAGAAGGATACTGTGAAACAACCTGTTCATCATACATATCAAATGCAACAAATGGGATACCTAACTGAAATGGAAGAACATGAGCAACAGAAGTCAAATACCTGAAACCCCCAAATAATGAATATATATAACGCGTAACAGCACTGCGTTTTGTAGCCAGCAAAACAGCTTGCCCATAAATCCCATATAGGAAAGTAGCAGTATCTCCAGTGTTAAAACAAGCTGTTGAGGCTGAGTCATTGAACCATTGCTGCCTATTTTGCTCATTCTGCGCCCCACTATCAATGCCACGTCCGCAGTCTCGAAAAACTTCACAAGATGGAATGTTTGATGCAGAACAAGCATTTTGTAGGCATTGGTTAACCCTCTGAGACAAAATATTAAACAAAAGAAAATAATATAATGGATCTCTACTTGTATTTATTATAGGCATCAGCTGTAAAGTTAAGTATCCTGTTCAATGAACAACTTATGATCAAGGATAACTACTTGAGTATATATACCACTGAACATAGTACAAATTAAATTGAGCAGGTGTATACAGCTATTTCTATCACATTGTTCATCTGGAAATGCAAAATCAGAGCATATACAATTGAATGCAACTGGATCTGCCTTCAGAACCATTCTCTATAGCAATGAGGATGGTGGGCATATTTTCGCGCTAGTAAAATAAAGTAGAATAAATCAATTGGTATGATTCTCTAAATTTAAACATTTCCTTCTGCATCAACACATGTGATAAATGTGCGTACAAATTGCAAAAAAAATTGAACTGACCTGCAATCCGAAGAGGTACCAACATGAACCAACGACATGTCCCCGCCAAAACGAACATTAGAAGGTTAATCACAAAATTAGCCCATGCTGACTCAAATATGAATCCAGTGGCAGACTGACGACCACCGAGCAATGGTACAAATCTGATGATGCGGGGGACATATTGAAGAAGAATAGTGACACGCAAATAATTCTTAGCAATGTCTGCTGTTGATAACCCAACATATTTAGGGATGACTACCAATATCATCACCTTGATCAAGCAAGGAAAAAAAATTAGCGCAAGTCGTAAATATGCCAAGAAAGTTCACAGAAAGTCAAACTGTTTCAATGAATGTCCATTGGTAATGAACTTGAAAAGGAGAACAAGCCTTCCTAGATTAGAAAAGCAACTAGAGCAGTAATCAGATGAAAAGCATCCATGCAAGTAGAATCCGATCAAATGCCGCACGGACAGAAAATTTGCATGCATGCAAATAGATCAGGGTGCAGCAAGGTATTGTGTTGATCCTATGTAAGCATGAAAACATACATGCAAGTAGAATACGATCAAATGCTGCACGGACAGAAAATTTGCATGACGCAAATAGATCAGGGAGCAGCAAGGTATTGTGTTGATCCTATGTAAGCATGACCTCCTTTATTTTTTCTTTTCTTTTTTGCCTTTCTTATAATCACTACACTGTGCCCTAAATAATTGCTCACAAGTCACAAGTTCACAAATAGTGTATAGTCACTATCGTGCCAAAATATCTATGATGTTTGCAATGCTAAACAGCAACTTGTTCTTGCCTATTTCGGGTTGACCTAAACATATTGGTAATTACTTCCATAAGACCAAGATGCGCAACCAAAGTAAGTCAAAATGTTCAATACATGTACTTCCAATGCAAACACAGAGAACATAATATTTTGGCACAACTGATAAGTCATCCTTGTTAGGAGTTGGGAGTGAGATAAGGAAGCTTAATGTCTAAAACTAGTGGCATAAATGCAGAAAGACAAGGCATAAGTTACCTGAGGGAGTGGAAGCACAACGAAGAAGTCAAGTAAAAAATAGCCACGAAGATAATGAACAGCAATTTTCTTTGGTTCGTCAACTAAATCTCCAGCTCCCACCACTCGTGACTCTGGAGCTACATAAGCCAGTCTGAACTGAAAGAGAAGTTTATCTTTATGTCCATGAATATCGCCTCATACAAGACTAACAGAACAAATAAGCAGGTCAACTTTTAAGTTGACGAGATGTTTCTTTCATGGCAGAACTTCTAAGCTGATCAACATTTTTCTCTAGAATTGAATATGGAGTAGTAGCATGCCAAACCAATTAACAAGACAATAAAAATCATTCCATCAGAGAAGTACAATCAATAAGCTATTAAGGTTACGCTTTTGCTAATTCTCAATTGCCTAAAAAATTTGTAAATCTCAGTCACCTAAAATTGTATATTATTTAGCCTAAATTGCAGTACTAGAAGTGTGCAATTTTAGTAAAAAGTTACTGCAATTTTTAGTCTGTAGGTTATATTAGAGTGAGGTGGGGATGAGGATGGTTCGACGTTGATCTAAAGGCTCAGAAAAGTGACTTAAGAGTTAAAAAATTCAAGCAACTAAGAAATAGACAATCCCTTAAGATTAATAGTACAGTCAATATGCATACCAAGTTAACAATATGTCATTCACATCATTACATCCTGTACCTACTCATTCATGACTGATAAAACTTGTATAAAATGTGAAGCCTTATCTAGATTATAGAAGATCACAAGCGATGAACCCCTTACCTGAAGAAGCATGTGCAGAAAATAAATAGCATCAGAAACACTTCTCACAACAGCAAGTCCTGTGGCAAATTTCCAGTTTAACACTATGCATTTGTTATCCTGCATTGAACCCAAAAAAAGAAAATGACAAGTGTGGTCTATTTTGGTATTATTACTAAACTTATATTTCAATAACGTTAACTAGCATGAAAGTAGAAACATTAATGGTCAAGGGAGTATATTGGCGCGCGGAACTCTTTGTGCAGCACTTGTAAATAACTTTCATTCTACTTAATAAAAGGCAATGCTCCTGCCATTTTCTCAAAACACAAAGTTGTATATTGGAGGCCATGTCATTATCCAAGACAACAAGTAGAAAAGAATGAAAATGGTAGTGGAAAACTTTTAAAATCTTACCTTCTGCACTGACAATAGGAAGAAAAACAGGGGGTCGATGAAAATGGCAACCAGGCATGATATCACAAAGAATTGGTTCCACTGTTGAACAACCTTCGCGTGTGGGTTCATAATTGGAACGTATGAAAGGAAACGCTCAATTCTCTTCTTCCACCCACGATGGTGACCATAAAGAATATTATGAAGCTTCACGAGAGCAAAGGAAAACACATTAATACCAGTCAACAGCTCTAAGAGTTTTCAAGAACTGTTCCAATCATTGTATCAAGAAAATCTAGCTAAACAAACAGGCTACGAACTATACCTCAATTGGTAATACTACAGAGGTATTAGACTTCTAGAATTTCGATCACTTGTAAGAAATGAGAAGTAGGTACACTTATTAGGTTGTTTTACTAAAAAAAATGTTGTACCAATATAACCATAATTATCAAGTTCAAAGGAAATCATGTAATTTAGGAGACCCATTTACATAGTACAGGAAGTAAAACCACCTTATTGTCAAAAGGATTTGAACCTCTTTGGAAATGCCTCTTGTTTTTGAACGCAGGTGGACAATTGACACAGTCAGGATTATCACATTGTCCCAAAGGTCCAGACATCATCAAATGTTCATTCTTTGGTATGTGTCCACTGTAAGACCACATGTTTCCTCCAGCTTCTTCTGGCATGACTGCTTGTGGCTTGCTGACTTGTTTCCCCTGCGAATGTCGTGCCAGCCTATCTGGTGTGTGTCTGCTCGTCAACGGAACTCCCACTGCTGCAGACTGAGTTGGTGGTTGACTAAATAGAGGACCTGTATGGGTTACAAATGTGTCTTCTTCATATTCATCATCCCTGACTGGCATACACATAGATGTACTTCGAGGAAATCTTGGTAGCTCAACATTTCTTAGCAGCATAGGAATATCATCTCTCTCCTGATCAGACATCTTTAACTCTGCAGACAACATCCATTGCATTAGCACATCATCTTCAATGAAACGGCTACATATAAATTGCACACAAACGGACAAAAATTATATCCTCTTATATGCAGAACACATTATCCATATTTCGAAAGTAAGGACTCCAGTTAATAACCTAATATCAAGGCTGCACTTAGATTTGTCGCCAGACGATAATGAAGAAGTTCAGAAAATTTCAGGAAGAACTGCGACGCCTGACAAAACAACAGATTAGTGATACCGGAGCGTTCAGGAGTGGCTACATAAGATGATATAACAAATTAACAACATAAATTTCTCAACTTGTAATGGCACTCTAGATACTACAACAACACAAAAATAAACCCTGTAAATTAGTAACTAAATAGGATATGACCAAACAAAATCAAGGTACAGCACATACGCCACAGATATCACGGCGCGTTGTGTATAGTGCATGAAATTTGCAATCAACAAAGAGTAGTTTTAGCGCCGCGTGAAGGTTTCCTTGCTATACATTATATAGAAAACAAATCAAAGAGCAGGAACTGCAAACAATTCGTAACCACATAGGCACAAGTCGCACATACAGCGAGCCCATCAAAAGCTACGAAATCTGATGAAGCATTCGACGACTACTGAAGCAGCTACTAGAGAATCCCCATAAACCCCAGAAGTGATGAACACGGGAAACTAGTGGACAAATCACAGCACCACAAAAATACCATACAAATCAAACAACCCCTAGAGAATCTGCTTCCTATAGCCCCAAAATCTTAATCTCCCGTGCTGATACTCGGAATTCTTTTGCTAAAAATGGGCAAGAAAACCGCCCAATAATCGAATCCGGCGGCGCTTCCTTTCCTCCCGCGATGCAAATGCTACAGATTATTCCAAAAATAATCCCACGCACCGAGCGTTTCCAGTCCCGCACCGCGCATTGCAAAACCCGGCAAAAAAAAACAGAAATCACGCAAAACTAACCCCCAAAAAAGATCGCCTCCCTTACTACACTGAAAGCACCAACACCTACCTCGTCAACTTGTACGAAACGCAGAGAAAAACAGGAAAGAGGAAACGAACTAACCCCGACGAACTATTCTTCGAGAGGCCAGGAGAGCGCTCCCGATCAGCAGCCGAAGGCCGCCGCCACAGCAGCAATGCTCGCTTTGAGATTTCGGACACGAACTTTCCTCCCCATTTATGCCGTGTTATGTGGCTTGGCTGCTAAGCAGAGGGATAGCGAGAGGAGAGGAGGAGAGACCCGGGGCAAGGAGTCAACGAGACGCCTCGTGTTCTGTCGCTGACACGCGGGGCGCGTGGGTGCGTGAGGCAGTGGGACCCGACGTTCAGTTAAGGGTGGGGGCGACGGGTGTGCCACCTGGTGAGATCACTGACGACGAGAATTTTGCTACGTGGTCTTCCCGTGTCCTTGCCCCTTTCTGCCAATAAACAATTTAGATGATACTGTTATATGTTAGGTGTCTTTGACGTTTGTAAACTGGAAATTATTAATTTAACATAATACAGTACAGAAAAAAAGAGGATCATATGTTCGTTACCACCAAACCTGATTGTTAACATTTAGCTGATACATATAATTTTCGCTATCGGTATCAATCCGTGCTCATCCATCAATATATATATTGGCCGATATGGTGATACAGATATCGTGCGATGCAAAAGAACGCAAAATCATTCCTTGTACATCTAATGGGAGGCAGATTTTTTTACCATTCAATATAGCCTGGGGATCTGTGCTTGAATTGAGGAGAAAATTAGTATTGCTTAGCTATCTAGTATACACACTAGCTATACAGCTTATCTCAGTACATACTTTGTAAAGTATAGATGTGGTCCCCAGGCATGTGACGTCATTTATTCCCTAACGTTTTCTCTCTCATACGCTTCGTCTTGCTCCTTCGTTTTTCTCTGCAATGTCGCCACCGATTCCATTCTGAGATTTTGCCGCTAGCGCACAGATCCACTTCTGTTCCGACCACACAAATCCACAGAAGTGATTTCTATGCCAAATTAAAGCTGCAATTTGTGTTATTTTTCATTTCGTTTCTGTGCACTGACAGGAAATCTCAGGTAAATGCCGATGGATTCTTATCGTACGTTTGCATCTTTCATGGATTTATTGTCAAGTGTTGCGGATCCAGCAACCAGCAGAGCAGCCGGGTATGTATAATGTTATCGTTATAAATTTTCTCTTTCATTGATTTATTATCAAGTGTTGCAGTCAGATAGTTTTACAATGTTTACACGTTCATACAAGAATTTGGGTAGTTCACATCTGACACTTTGATTCGTCTATTTGCAATGTCCCAGAGCTTTCTGACAGAGTTTCTCTTCTGAAGGATATCTGAGATGTGAAACAGATATTCATTTTCAACATGACGATTCTCAAAATGCTTGTCCTATGACATAAGTAATATTGAACTGATTATATTGGTTGTAACCCTTAGAAATATGCAGTAAAGTTGTCATCTAAAATTTATGATCACATAGATCTGGATCTGGAGAAAAACAGATTCCACCACATTACGAAGTTACAGAAGATTCAGAGGACATTTTTGAAAGGCACGATAAAGGTTTAGAAGACAATGAATCTATTTTTACGAATTCTAGTGAAGATATGGCTCTGTCCTCATCAAAAGAACTAATTGAAGAAATTAGTCCTGCAAACAACATTGAAATATCTCAGTAAGTCAATAATTCTCAGATAGATCAATTCAAATGTTCAAACCAAATATAGGCATGGCTTTTGATTCAACGAATGAAGCTTATCAATTTTATAACACATACTCTTGGGTTCTTGGATTTAGTATTAGATATGGAGACATCTATACAACCACAAAAGGACATCGTTCTATGCAGGAATTCAGATGTCAACGTGCGGTATGTTTAAGAAATAACTTATAGTTTGCAATATATGTAGTTCTGCTGAATATAGAGAGATTTAATAAGAAGATATTATTTTTATAGGGATTTATTAAGAATGCAAAAATGTCTACAACTAGATGTGGATGTAAAGCCAGGCTTAGAATTCTATTGACTGAGAATTCGAAATGGTACGTCAAAACTTTTGTTCATGAGCATAATCATGAAATGGTAGAGAGCTGTGGTGAGAAAAAACATTTAGCATCACATCAACATATTGATCATGAAACAAAAGAGATTGTTCGCCACCTTCGAGAGAATAATGTAAGTCTTAGTCGTGTTAACTGTATAATGGGAAGTTTTTTTGATTCAATTGAAAACGTACCTTTCACAAAGAAGACTCTTCGTACTGTGTGTTCTCAAATTGCAAATGAAGCATTACAAGATGATATAAGAAAGACCATGAAGAGTTTCAGAGACATGATATCGAGGGACGAAAAATTTGTTTTCACAGCTCAAGTTGATAATGAAAATCGTTTGAAATCTCTAATGTGGACAAGTGGCCGTAGCAGATCTCTTTATCAATACTTTGGTGATGTTATAACGTTGACACTACTTATGAAACAAATATCTACAAAATGCCTTTTGGATTGTTTGTTGGTGTTAATAATCATTTTCAAAGTGTTATTTTTGCTGAAGTACTCCTTACAAATGAAACATCAGATTGTTTCAAATGGGCTATTGAAGAATTTGTTTCAATGATGGGAGGAAAAGCGCCAGTAACTATGCTAACAGGTAGTCAATACTAAAATAAATTTACATATATGATACTAAATTTTAAACACATTTGAATAGCATCATGTTATTATTATTTGTGCAGATCAGTGTAAAGCCATGGGTATTGCAATTTGTGAACTTCTTCCAGAAACAAAACATAGATGGTGTAAATGGCATGTTCTTCGGCGAGCTCAGGAAGTCTTAGGACATGTCTATAAACAACATGCCACATTTAGTGATGACTTCAACAAGTGTGTTAATCATATGCTAACTGTGGCTGAGTTTCAATCTGCATGGGAAATACTATTAAATAAGTATGGTCTAGTCGAAAATCCATTCATGACAAGAGCTTACGAGTGTAGGGAAAAATGGGCTAAACCATATTTTAAGGACATATTATGTGCTCGCATGACTAGCACACAACGTAGTGAAAGTGCTAATAATGTTATAAAGGTCTATATGCCATGCAACTCATCACTGAATATGTTTGTAAAACAATACACCAAACTTATTGATGACAGAGAAAAAGCTGATGATGAGGCTGAGAAGAACACAAAACAGGTAGTAAATTAATAAAAATAAGTAGAGTCTCTTTCTTTATATATACTTATTGATGGTTGTATTGATATGTTTATATTTGAGCAGAAGACTATCAAATTGACTGTTGGTTATCCTTTAGAGAAGCATGCTTCACAAATTTATACAAGAAAGGTCTGCAAGCTTTTTCGGGATGAACTTCTGAAATCAACATCATATATCATAGTTCACAATGACTCACTGACAAAATATGAAGTAAAGCATGTAGAGTCTTCAACTCGGGAAGCTTGGAGTCGTGCTAGTTATATTATTAAAATTAATGAGTAGTCGGGCAGTTATAAGTGCGAATGTGGATTGTATGAACATTTTGGAATAATTTGCAGGCATGTTATAAGGGTAAGTTTTTTAAATGTATCATTCTCATTCCTATAATACACTCATATTTATTGTTATTAAACTTTCGTGTATGATGGAATTAATACAGGTAATGATTCATCAAGGTATATGCTCAATTCCAGAATGTCACATCATGAAGCGCTGGACAAAATATGCACGTTGTTCGTCATCAAAAAATTCAGAAGGTAATTATTCCCAGCAGCTTCCTACACTATCGAGATCATTCAGACACAAGATGCTCTACATGTCTGTTTTACAGCTGGTGAATCTTGGAGAGTTAGATGAAGAAACATTTGATATTGCAATGAGAAATATTGAAAAGTCAAAAAAAGGAAATTACAGCATATAGGTCTAATATCCGGACAACTTGCCAAGTTGGATATGGTGTTGGATCCTGCCATTGGCGATGGCGTTCGTTGAGGGTGAGAACTTCTCGAGCTGGTTATGGTTCTTCAGGCAGCTTAAACATGGAGTAGTGAAGAATCGGGAGAACGTCTGTGTTATTCACGATAGGCACCCTGGCATACTAAAAGTCGTGAAGACACTCCAGGAACCAACGGCTGACGAAGATCAACCTTGGCCGGACCTGCAAAGCCGTTGGTGCATGCGCCATCTAGGGGCTAATTTTTTTAGCCAGTTTAGGAACAAGCACCTGATGAATCTGTTTAAGAGGCTGTGCAAGCAGAACCAGGAGAAGAAGTACAAAACCTTGTGGCGGAAGTTCAATGACTTTACTAAAAACGAGATCATTGATCGCAAGAAAAAAAATCTGGTACTTAGCCCGAAAGAAGAGCCACGGGAGCTTTGTGCAATTCCAACAGTTGACCCTCCTGGTACGAGGATGAGGAAGGCTAAACAAATAAAGAGTTTCTCTCAGTGGATAGAGAAAGAGCCGCCTGAGAAGTGGTGTTTGCTTCATGACACTCATGGCGCTAGGTACGGTATCATGACGACCAATCTTGCGGAGGTGTACAACTTTGTGCTTAGAGGGCAGCGGGGTTTACCTCTAACTGCTATCGTGGAGGGTGCGATGCATGGCACCGTGAGGTACTTTCAAGAGAGGTATAGAAATGCTGCACTCCATATGAACAATTTTCCTGCGACCCCGTACTGTGCGAAGGTCATGAAGTACATGGAGGATAAGATTCAAAAGGGATTAGGGCACACAGTCTACAGCATTGAGAATCTAGAAAGGAGGTACGAGATACGTCTGAGGGATAAATCTGGTTTTGGGGCTGCGAACGAGACGAAGACGCATGAGGTTATAATTGGAATGGAAGGCACGCCCACTTGCAAGTGCACATGCAACAAACCGAAGCTGCTACACCTGCCTTGCTCTCATGTGCTGGCTGCATGTGGCCAAATAGGGATGGAGTCAATCTCGTTCATGTCACCGTACTATCTAAAGCAGTCTGTGCTCCATACTTGGAGTGGCGAGATTAGTGGATTCCGTGCGGTTGGCAACTTCAACAAGGTAGACGAGGCTCAAAGGGAATACATCCCAGATTTAAGACTACTCCGGGTAAGACGAGGTCGACGACAGGTTCGTCGTATTCGTAACGACATGGACCAATCAGAGGCTGGTGGTCCAACTAGACAGTGCCTGAATTGCTCAAGGTATGGGCATAGAATGAAGTACTGTCCCGACTTACAGAAACAAGGCCAAGGGGATACTGCAGGTGGCGCCAGCACATCGGCGCCTGGAAGCGCAGCAGGAGAACGTTGAAATGCTATTTAAGAATTTGTACTTTCAACTTAGTTTGTTCGTATTCCCGTAAGTTTGTATTTTCCTGTAAGTTCCCTGTATCCCTTCATGTTTTCCTATAAGTTTGTATTTTCTGTAAGTTTGTAATTCCTGTAAGAATCCTTAACTTTGTAAGTTTGTAATTCATGTAAGTTTTCATAACATGGTATCCCTTCGTGCGAATCCGGAAGTTTATATTTGTATGATTCCATAAGTTTATATTTGTATGAATCCATTATTACCGCAGGTATGGCCACATATCGTCTTCTGGACCCGACGGTTGACATACGACACCAGGGGAGGCTACTGGAGGAGGGCGAAAAGCTCCCCGTGCTCATCACTCACACGCCTCAGGAGGATTGGATGATACACCCAGACTGGGTTGACAGGTGGGTCTCGTAGTTACGTACATTATTCGAACTAATCTTTATTATATAACTTGACGCTAATTTTATTGTTCTGTACTTGTTCCGCAGTTTGGCTTGGGCGGGTCTCCTACCGCTGGCACGGATGGTCGAGGTTACTGCGGCAGAGTGGAGGCTCATGCCGCCAGATGACGATGATGACGAGCCAAGAGAGCAGTACAATGAGCAGTCTCGTCGTTTTTGTTACGACCGGTCACTGATCACCTGTTTAGTGGATCGTTGGAGGCCTGAGACCCACACACTACACTTTCCTTGGGGAGAGATGGCGCCTACTCTCCAGGACGTCTCGTTCTTGCTGGGCCTACCGTTGGCTGGAGACGCAGTTGGACCGTTGGAGCCTCCAGTAGGTTGGCACGAGGACATAGTGTTCCGTTTTGCAGGTGTTGCCCAGGGGGTCGGGCCATTGGTCCGAGATAGAAGAGTCTCGTTGTACTAGCTCTGGTAGTATGCAGTGCACGGTATGCCCAGGGAGAAGAAGGAGGACGTTCGGGTTGAATTGGGGCTTGGCTAGGGTGGAGTTAGAGAGGAAGGAGCTGGTGTGGAGGAAGAACAAGCTCGGGTATCCTTTATATAGGCAAGGAGCGGGGAGGCCGATTAATGGTTGCGGGGCTGAGGTGTTCCCGGCGGTGAGCTGAGGTGGGGGCCGTGCCATGCTGCGCAGTGCTCTGGAAGGGACGGCGAGTGACCGCGGCGTGGACGTTGGCTCAGGCGAGGCAGGGCGCGGTGGGGTAGAGCTCGGGTGCGCGCATGGCCATGTCCGGCACTGGCATGGGCGCGTCCAGAGCACGCTTGAGCGCTGCCTGCGTGGCATTGACTTGCCAGAGGGGTCTTCGGGTGTGCCCAATGGGATCCAACGTGCCACTGCCCCGAGGTAGACAAGGGTTGACATCAGGACATGCCAGGAGGTCCTCTGAGCCTGGGGTTAAGCTGCTGCTGGCGTGGCATTGCAATGCCAGGGCCGGCATGGAATGACACTCGAGTTGAACACTGTGATCTAGAGCTGGCCAGTGAGAGAGAGTAGAGGCAGGCAGGGTTCTGAGGTGAGTAATGCTGCTGGACAGCTCCTGGAGGAGTGGTTGGCAGTTGGGTTGAAATCAAAGGGGAAGAGGAGATAGAAGTAAAGGTGTTCGATAGGAATCCTGGTAGATTTTTGTACTGGAGGTGGAGGCATTTTTACAGAGATGGACTGAGATTACAAAGATGAGTGTCGTGTAATTTTTGTAGAATTTTCTGAGTAAAGAGTGGTGTAGCTGCAGTTCAATTGGGGATTTTGACCTAATTGGAATTTTGAATACAATTCAAAATTTCTGAACTGGGCATCCCAATTTTGTTGCATAAGTTGGTGAGGAACATGCTCAAGGGGTTACTGGTAAAATTCTAGGCCCTTTGGGGAAATAAAAGTGCATGCGATAACACTTTCTTCATTTCTGAGGTGAGAAAACCTAATTAGGGTTTTGAGCGACGAAGGGGATCTTTAGGGTTTTCGACGATGGCAGGGTCGTGGTAGGGTACAGGGGAGATAGGGTTTGGGTTTTGGAAGTCGGGAACAAGCATGGGCGAGTTGCCGCTGGGGTTAGGGTTTGAACGGAGCTCGAGCACATATGGCGCATGAGCTCGGATTAGGGTTTTGGGTTCTATGCATGCGATGACATGAGATGATATGCATGGGGGAAATGCTGAAGATCCAAACAAACCGACAAATAAGTTTGGAATATATACGCACATACGCGCTTAGGGTTTTGGTTATCGAGTAAACCCGATTAGGAAAAACAGGGCGTGACACATGAGGATTGAGATCAGTCCATCTGATAATCGATCCGCGTGGCAGCGTCTCAACGGCAAGCTTCGGAAGATCTACGAGACTTTGACCTGTGCGTGCGCTTCAGACGTCGCGACTGCACGGTCTAGTCGTCATGCACACCATCCCCCACGGCACTCCTCGTCGTCGTGGCAGCCGCAGCCAGCAAGTCCAGCCACATCTTCCTCTCCCGACGCAGGCGGGAGCCTCGTCGTGGCATCACCAGCCACAGTCGTCACTCCAGCCTACACCACCTCTCCCGACGCAGGCGGGTGGCTCGTCGTGGCATCAGCAGCCACACTCGACACCACAGCCAGCACCACCTCTCCCGACGCAGGCGAGTGGCTCGTCGTGGCATCAGCAGCCATACTCGACACCCCAGCCAGCACCACTCTCTCCCGACGCAGGCGGGTGGCTCGTCGTGGCATCACCAGCCACAGTGGACATCCCTAGCCAGCACCACCTTTCCCGACGCAGGCGGGTGGCTCGTACTGGTACAATCCGCAGTCTGTGATGGTCCACGCTACAGGTAAAACCGTATTACTAATATGGTCTTAGTATTTTCTTGGATTATATTACTAAAAACAATTGTATACTGTAGGTGACACGGTTCCCGTTTTGGCGTTTACGGGTTCACCAGATACTTCTGAGTACAACGACATGTGGAAACCAAGCGAACGGTTTCAGGGGTTGTTTACTCACTTCCCGGCGTTTCAGACTCCACCACCACCACGCCCCCATGCAGGTCACACAATCGCCACCTCGTCAGTCGGATGAGCCGATTTACGGCAGGGGTCACCATCAGCCACAGCCGACACAGCCCTTGACATTGTCCGGCCCTCGCAAGAGACCACGTCGTCGTACTCGTAGAGCCGCCGCACCCGCCGCACAGGAGGACCTGACCAGGGAGACGAGCAGGACTAGTTTTTTTTAGCCATACATTCGCACCATTTCCTTTTGTATTTTGACTATCTTTAGTTCTACTGAATTGCATGGAACACTTTGTTTATTTCTTCGAAATCTAGAGTTCGAAACATGGTCAGCACTACACATGGCGTGACAACACGGTACGATAACATTCGCATACAGCCGAACAACCTAATATAACATTGAAATAACTACTCAGGGCCTTTCGGATATTTTCCCTTCCTCATACGACGAGCGTGAGCTTCCTCTCCTTCTTCCTTCGCGCGACGTGCCATCTCGCGCTTCCTCGCCCTTTCGGCCTCACGTGCCTCCGCAGCTCGACGTTCCGCCTCCTCCTTTTCTTTGCGTTGCATCTCCTGCCAACGCTTTCTCTTCTCCTCCTCCTCTGCCTCGTGCATGCGTTGCAGAAAGCCGATCTCGACTACAGTTAACCTTCCACATAAGTTCTTCCTCTGCCTCTTTTCGATTGGGTAATGTCTAGCCACTGTATGTAGTCACATATAGTAGGTGGAGACTGCAAGCAAACGACTGTTACCATAGTATTGCATCGTGTTACAAATGCGGGTATGTGCAAGTTTTACCCTTTCATGCCGTCTGAACATGCCAAACTTCGGTGGCTCTTCGTCGTAGTTAGCGCACATGAAGAATCTTCTTCCGTACGTGTACGAGAACTCTTGCGACTTCATCAATCTGCACGGATCTTGGCACCAGCAAAGGGAAACTTCGACACTTGTGGGCACGTCGGCATACATCTTCTGCTTCGGCATCTCGTCAGCACCAGATGAAGCCATTCCTACCATTTTGCAACACGGCATAGTTACTATTTCTAGGAAACTAAACAAAAAATAACGCAACTATTTACCTCACACGCGCCCCGCTGCCGAGATCCCTCTTCCGCCTGACCTCCCGAACTGTAATGTCCCCTCTCTCCCCTTGCCACTTCGAGAGCTTCTTTCTTCTCACCTCGCTCCCCGAACCCTAACCCCGCTCCTCTCTATCGATTTCTGAATTTTTCGTAGATGGGTGGGAGGTAGAGACAGGTGAGGGGTGAATAAATAGGAGGCGCTGTGTTTGGGTGATGCACTGGAGGCGACTTAAAGGCGAAAAGGGGCGCTGGAGACGATCACGGGCGACAAAGGCCAAAAGAGACGCTGGTGGAGGGTTCACGGGCGAGAAAAGGGGCGCTGGGGGTCGCAGGGGGGCGCTGGGGGTCGCAGGGGGGAATCTAGCCCCTGTCGTCCGACCGGTGGACGACTGGGGCACATGTCGTTCCACCGTCGGACGACAGGTCGGATAGTGGGGCCGGTCAGCACTTTCGGTGCTCAGTCGCTAGCCGTTGAGCCGACAAGGGCCCTGTCGGTCGACCGTCGGCCGACAAGCCACTAGTCGGCCGGACGTTGGCCGACAAGCCCCCAATCGGTCGACGGTTGGCCGACAGGGTATTAGTTTTGTAATTTACGAAACCAGACGCCCATATCTCGAATTTTTAATTTTAAAAATAATATTTATAAAAAAGTTCCTCTTTCTTTCTTTATCGATCGATCACTTTCTTTAAAAGTTATCTACAACATTAATGAAGCCCTTACTATTTATGGCTAAGAGGACTGTCGACGATCGGTGAACCGGCGATCTTACGATACTCGTGAGATGATGATTACTGGGGGGTAGGGACCTCTAGGGCCCAAGTGCCAGGAGATCTGACAGCAGGGAACAGCCGTTTTTATACAGGTTCGGGCCTCCCTCAGGATAATAACCCTACGTCCTGTTGCTATATATTGATGAAGAACACGCTTTACAACAGGGGGTGTATGTTAGTGGCTACCCTAGGCCTAATCGTAGACTAAACTATCCTAAACCACCGGGCTCGACTCCTTCGAGGCAGTGGATCTTCTAGGGCTTCGTCTTCCGGAGCTGCGACTAGATGTCTTGACCTAATTCGCTCTCTCCTCCCCTATGGGATATCTGATCCTTATATAGGGGGTTCCCAAGGTCGTACCGGACGTGGACTTACGCCCAAGTAGGACTCTGGTCTCCTTAAACGTCGGGATCGACTTCCTAGTTTCAGGGGAGTCTTCTCTCCCCGAGAGGGGTTACCTTATCGTCCAGGGATCCTTCCCGGGTAAGCTGTACCTTCCTAAGGTCACGGGACTTTGTATACGGATCCCCCCAATATGCGGGAAGCCGTACTATTCATCATCAAGCCCCCCATCAGTACGCGAAACGAGGCCATGATGGTTCTGTTAGAACTCTGCCCTTGTCGGGAATGAACTTCCGAGTAGGCGATCCGAGTAGCTTTCGTTGGCGACTTCTTCGAGTAGGGTCCACCCCTACCGAGTAGTTGTGAAAGCCTTATCGGAATTATCCTCGGGACAACTCCAGAATGCTTTCTGACTCAATCTAGTCCGTTGAACTTGGACACGCGTCCGCCTGGCACGTTTTTAGGAAACTGATCTATCGTGGCGAAAAATTCGCGTGGTGATGAAGAATCTTTTCTCTCTCTGCGCTATCGTGCGCGCGCTCATTCGGGTCGTGGGTTGTCAGACCCTCTTTTTCCCGCGACATGCCTTGTACGCGGAAAAAGCAACTGCCCGCATTAAATGCGATGGAACTGATCATGCCAAAAACCGCGCTCGTCTCCGGCGAAAGTTTAAATCTCTAGGAGTCCAAGGATTGGGGTTTTGCACGCATTGTCTCTTTGCCTCCCAGCCTTCTTGTTCCCTTCATCTTCTTCCTCGCGCCCCTGCCAAAACCTTCGCCTCTATCCTCTCGTGGTCGAATGACGAAGATGGGCAAGAAGAAGATCGTGAAGAGTTCTCCCGATCGCACCGAGGAGTCGGGGAAAGACTCTGAGGAAATAGCCGTCGCCATTCCTCCATTCGAAGTATCTGTGATGGACGCTGATGGGATTCGTAGCATAGAAAACAAAAATTTTCCTACGAGATGCAAACGAAAACCTAGATCCAATCTAGAAAACCAAGATCCAATCTAGAAGAAGCTTGCAACGAGAGACAGATCATATTTACATACCCTCGACGAACACGTCAACGCAGCGAAGAATTTGACCGTTGTCGATGAAGCCCGCAGCCTCCCGCAGCTAGGTTATACCTCCCAGCCGCGAGAGGGATCTTCTCGTGTTCCAATCCGATCAAGCACCGCAACGAGCGGCACCTCCGAGATGTGCACACGTACGGCTCGATGACGTCTCCTCCTTCTTGATCCAGCAAGGTGAGGTGGAGAGGTAGATGAGATCTCCAGCAGCACGACGGCATGGTGGTGGAGGTGGTGGGGTTTCTCCGCGGACAGGGCTTTGCCAAGCGCTGCGCACGAGAGAGAGGAGATGGGAGAGAGGGAGGCGGCGGCTGGGATGGATCTCTCCGGAGGGCTGCCCCTCCCCTCCTTTATATAGAGGAGGAAACTTGGAGGAGGAGGAATAGTACCCATGAATAGTACACGCGTGAACAGTACGCGCGTGAACAGTACCCTCCCCCAAGTAAAGCCTCCCCTTTCGATCTTATCTCCTATTTTTAAGGGATTTGATCTTATCCCTTGGGGGGTTACTGTTCACGTGACACTATTCACGTGTGTACTGTTCATGCAGTACCCTTGGTCCATGTGGACCCCTCCGGGATAAGTGGGCCCTACTCTAGAACCCTCCGGTGTTGGAAATATACCCTAGAGGCAATAATAAAGTTGTTATTATTCTATTTTCATGTTCATGATTAAGTTTATGTTCTATGCTAAAATTGCATTGGTTCTTGAATATGAGATTCAGAGGAAAACCTAATTGCATGTGTGGAATAATAAACACCATTCAGATCCCTAGTCAGGCCTCTGGACTAGCTCATGTATTGTTGATGATCTTGTTTTCCTGACCATGGGCATTGTTAATGTAACAAGGATGCCGGCAATAATGGGAACACATTGTTAGGGTAACAATGGTGTTGGATAGACCCCTTATGAGATACTGCGAGATCACTTCGTCAATATGTTGTCAGTATCTTCTCATGATGTGTTAACGTTTACTTGCGTCCTTAGACCATGAGAATACCATAGACCCGGATACCGGATGTTTGCTTTGGGGTCATCAAACGTTACGCCGTAACTGGGTAATTATAAAGGTGACTTCCAGGTACACCAGAAAGTATATAGTGGTTCTAGATATGTCAAGACTGGGATTTGCCCATCCGGCGATGGAGAGATACACTCTGGGCCTACTCGGTATTACGGTGTCCAGCATCGCCTGGCCAGGTATTGTGACTAAAAGGTTAGTCACGGGGATACCGGAATACGGAAACGAGAAAAGAGTACAAACCGGTAACGAGGATAACTAGGTATGGTGATCAAGGAGTTGATCACAGGGATACCGTCAAAGTCTCGCCTCGGGTTGTGTAATGTATCGTGAGGCAAAAGGAATTGTATGCGACAATACAAGGTTTGCTTGATAAAGATCTTCGATGATATGTGGGAGTCGTTATGGGTGTCCAGATCCCGCTGACGATTATTGACCGGAATGTATTCCGGACATGTCCACATATACTCGAACCTATAGGGTCACACGCTTAACGTTTTAACGACATTTAGGAATGCTACAATTTATGGAGAACGAGAGAGAAGGGTTCCGAAAGTGTTTCGGATAATCTCGAAAGTGTTCCGGGAGGTCCCGGATGGTTCCGGTGATGTCCGGAAGTGTTCCGGAAAGTATTGGAAGGTTCTAGAAGGTTCTGGAAGGTTCTGGAAGGTTCTAGAAATTCTAGAAGGTTCTGGAAGGTTCTAGAAATTCTAGAAGGTTCTAGTGGAGTTGGACTCCAACTCCAACAGGGTGTCCCTGCTGGAGTAGGACTCCACCTGCCTAGGGAGAGCTGCCCCAACCCCTATAAATAGAGGGGCAGGGCACCTCAAAGGGTATCCCAAGCAGCCCCAGAGGTAGCCCTAGTCCCTTGGACTAAACCCTAGGCCGGCCATCTCTAGATTGGCCACAGCCTTCTTTTTCTCTCTCTTCTAGATTGGATCTAGTACAGCTGCCGGCGCGCTGCTGCTTCTCCTTCTCGTAGATCCCTGCTGTTCTTGTGTGCTGGTCCACACATTACGGCGGTGTCGCTGATCCGGTACGCGTGGATACCTCGGAGACGTCGTATACTTCGGCGTTTGATCGGGCGAACTATTCACGAGGAGATCGCTCTCGCGGCTGGGAGGTATAACCTAGCTGCGGGAGTCTGCGGACTTCATCGACATCGGTCAACTTCTCCGCTGCATTGACGTGATCGTCGAAGGTATGATATCGTTACCTACACTTCGATAGTGTTTCTTGGTTTGGTTCGTGCGCGGAAAAATTTTGTTTTGCGTAGCGCGTTCCCCAACATCCGGAACCTTCTAGAACTTCTCCGGAACTCTGCCGAAAAATTCCTGAACCTTTCCGAAACTCTAAAAATACTTTCCCATATATGAAATTGTATCTCCGGACCATTCCGGAGCTCCTCGTGACGTCCTGGATCCCATCCGAGACTCCGAACAAAATTTCGGTCTCACCATATTAATATCTCATTTTATACCCTAGCGTCAACGAACCTTAAGTGTGTGACCCTACGGGTTCGGGAATATGTGGACATGATCGAGACACCTCTCCGATCAATAATCAATAGCGGGACCTGGATGTCCATAATGACTCCCACGTATTCAACGAAGATCTTTATCGGTTTGAACCACGATGTCGAATATTCCATTCCCTTTGTCTCGCGATATTTTACTTGCCCGAGATTCGATCGTCGGTATCACCATACCTAGTTCAATCTCGTTACCGGCAAGTACTCTTTACTCGTTCCGTAATGCCACATCCTCTGTGACCAACTCTTTAGTCACGTGCTTGCAAGCGATACAGAATGTGCTTTACCGAGTGGGCCCAGAGTATATCTCTCTGTCACATGGATGGACAAATCCCACTCTCGATACATGCAACCCAACAAGTACTTTCTGAAATACCTGAAAGACACCTTTATGATCACCCTGTTATGGCGTGACGGTTGATGCCCCCAAAGCATTCTTCCGGTACCAGGGAGTGGCATTATCTCATGGTCTAAGGATCGGAACATTTAACAATGGAAAGCTATGCAATATGAACTTTGTGACGTGATCGAATTGCCTAACTTAATTTGGGTCTGTCCACCATGTCATTCTCCTAATGACATGACCCCGTTATTAACCGACATCACATGTCCATGATTAGGAAACCTTAACCATCATTTAATCAACGAGCTAGCCAGATAGAGGCATTGCTAGGGACACGGTGTTGTTTATAAACCACACATGTATTATGTTTCCGGTTAATACAATTATAGCATGGAGTATAAACATTTGTCATGAACAAGAAATATGATAATAACAATTTATTATTGCCTCTAGGGCATATTTCCAACAGACGCCTCCGCCTTGGAGAAGCTGGCGGCGGAGGAGGTGATACTCCTGGAGGTATTCGTGCCTTACCGGGAGGCCGTGAAGGAGACGGTCCCCACCCCTAACACGGGCTGGATCGTCGTTTTCGCGGACTTTTTTAGGTGTGGATTCCAATTCCCGCCTTCGTCCTTCTTCCTCCTTGCGCTCCAGGTAACGTAAAGGAAATCAGCGATAAGGTAATTTTACTCTGCTTATACTAACCTGTTCTTTTTCAGCTTGCTATCTCCCAGGTCGCTCCGCTCGAGAAAGCCCAAGAGGAGCTGGACTCGGTGCGCGACGAGCTGAAGAAACGTCTCGACGAGTCCGAGAGGTAGCGGGCGGAGAACGAGACGTTGTTGAAACGCCTCGAGGACTCCGAGAAGCAGCGGGCGGCGGAGAAAGAGGCGCTGCAGAAGAGTCTTGACTACTCCGAGAGGCGGCGTGCGGCGGTCGAAGCTGACCTCTCGTCCGCAAATGCACGCCTCTCCGACATCGTGCCTTCCCTGCAGCGGAGCCGGTCCTACGAGGGGAAGCTAGAGGAAGACCTCGAGCGGGCCTTGGGTATGCTCGAGAAGGCGTTGGGCGAAGTCGGTGTCGCCGTCGCCCCGAGTTCTTCTTCGGCTGACCGCCTAGTCGAGCTGACCGCGTCTGTTTCCCGACTGAAGCCTACTGTCGAGAAGCTTCTTGAGAGCGAGCTTCAGCAGGGGGTTCGCGATGCCCTGGCCTTTGCCTTGGCCCTTCTGAAGCGCGAGCACCCGGACTTGTCCCTGGAGGCGCTTGCTGCTGACTTACCGGAGGGTGAAGAAGAGAGCCTCGTCGACGCCGTGCAGAAAACGGCAGACGCCTTTGGTGATCGAGTCCAGGCACCTGGCTTGAAGTAGGTCTGTAATAGCAAACACTTACGTAGATACTGTGGTTAGTAACTGTGCGATAACTCGTGTGTTTTTGTCTTTTTCAAAACCTTGTCTACTCTGCTCATGTGAAACTTTGTCGGATGCAAACGTAGACTTTAGTCGGAACCGATGTCCTTTGTCTTCCTTTAGTATAGGTGTGCGAATAGTGCCGTAGGTCGTTCCTTGCTGTGATCGACCGGTCCTTAGGTTTAGTCGGATGGAGGGCTCAGTGGCTCCTCGTCATCAGTAAACGCGATAAGGGGTCTTTCGTACAGCTTGTCGTGGCCATGGCAGCACCTCCGTATTCCTTAGCTGAGGGGAGACTTCGGTTACTTGGCTAGTAAATTCTGCGCTTGCTCGACCAACGAGGTTTCACTCTACCCGAGGTATCTTCTGCTCCGAGTGGTCGGAGACGTGGATAAGCATACAGGTTCCGTTGATCTAGTCGTACTCGCACCTCCTTCCCTTCCTTTACTTGGGATCAGGGGACATTGCCACGGAACTGGGGAGCTTAGTCAACCAGGCCTTAGGTCTGGACAGGTGGGGGGCTCAGTGGCACCCCTGTCACCTGCAAACGCGTTAAGGGGTTTTCCTTGCGTCCCTGGCAGTTGCAGCGCAAGACCCTTTCTCCTTTGCGCAGGTCGAAGAAGTCGGTACTCGTACCCGTATCTCGATTTTACCGTATTCTTATCCAGCCCCCGACTGACTGGTCGAGAAGTATCTCGGATAGGCTGTCTGAATAGATAATGAGAAACATTGAACTAAGAACTTTTATATTATTTAAAAACTGTGTCTTTTACAGGCTACTGTAAGGAAAACAATTCTAGGAAAAAGCTAAGAAACAAAAACTAAGCCGTCCCCTCCTCATTTGGCTTGTCGTCGGTTGCGCCAAAGACTCCCGTCCTCTTGTCGCGACCCGCTGACCGAACTTTGTTGAGTGCGCGTGCTGGGCGGCGGCGCCCGGAGCGTCTTATCATCGACTTGTTCGTAGCTTGGCGACTCTTGAGGCTGGTGTTGGTGCAACTTCGGAATCCGCCGACGAGGAGGCGATGGTCGCACGATCTTACCGGAGGCGGTTGTACTGGACTCTCTAACGGACGCGACCTTCTTTCCACTAATACGAGCGACCTGGATCGGGCCGCTTCTCCCGAGGAACCGTTGTCCTGCCCGAGGAAGGCCCTGTTTTTCTCCCAGCTCTGACTTAGTCGTGGAGCTTTTTCTCCAACTTGGAGGGGTTACTTTCCGGAGTCGTTGCTCGTAGCCGTGGAGGCGGTCTTGACGACGTGGAGGCGGGAGCCTCGACGTTGGCGTCCTGGGTAGAGGGTAGGTGCTGCTCTGCGAGGTCGAGGCTGCGCTTGTCGCAGAAGAGTGCTTCTCTGGGGGAGCTCCTTATCGTGAGGACACCCTTTGGGCCTGACATCTTTATGCACTGGTAGGCGTAGTGCGTAGCTGCCATGAACTTGGCCAGGGTGGGCCGTCCCAAGATAGCATTGTAGGCTGTCTCGAAATCGACTACATCAAACAGGATTTTCTCTGTTCGGAAATTCTTCGGTGTACCGAAGGTAACCGGGAGCGTGACTTGCCCTATCGGCGTGGCCGATGAGCCCGGGACGATGCCGTGGAAAGCGTGCGTCACCGTCTGCACGGACGACTGTGGCACTTGCATGGCATCGAGGGCGTTGGCGAATAGGATATTGAGGGAGCTCCCTCCATCTATTAGCACGCGGCCCACTCGGCAATTGTTGATCGTTGGCTCAACCACGATCGGGTACCGTCCCGGTCGAGCACAGTTTTCGGGGCAATCAGTCTGGTCGAATGAGATTGCTATCTCAGACCACTTGATCACTCGAGGGACTCGCGGTACACTCACGAGAACTTCCCGGGCGATCGCCTTATACTGCCTCTTGGACTCGTAAGAGGTTGAGCCCCCGAATATGTGCTCAATTGCTCTGACATGCCCCTGGAAAGGCTCAGGGGTGGAATCATCGTCGTCGGAAGACGTCTCCCGGCTGTTGTTAGCAACCTGAGGGTTCTCCTCGCGGAACCTCTCTCGCTCTTCCCTAAGGTATTTCTTGAAGATGCGACACTGTCGCAGATCATGCGAGTCAGTCTGGTGAAAGTCACACCAGGGCTTGGACGTCTTGTCGGAGGATGTTGTAGGCTTATCCTTGGGGCGTGGCTTCCAGGTGCGTTTCTCGGAGACGTCGGCCATTACCTCGTCGGTTCTGGTCCTCTTCTCCTTACTCCCTCCGAAGGGCTTCTTCTTGCGCTTAGTCTTGCGCGAATCGCCTCTTGACCGGAGGGGAGAGCTGGTCGATTCACCCCGTTGCTGCTTGATATAGCGAAGGGTTTCCTCCGCACAAGCGGCCTTCTCGGCCAGGTCCATGAGCTGCCTGGTGGTTTTTGGTGGGCGCATGATCAGGTCGTGCGTGCACATCTCGTTTCGGTTGCCCCGAGTGAAGGCGCGGATGACATCCGAGTCCGTTATCTCGGTTATAGTGTTGCGGACAGCACTAAACCTCTTCGTGAACTCACGGAATGTCTCATCTGGTCGCTGGACGACGAGGAAAAGATCGTCGACCCGACCAGGCCTCGGGAAGGTGCCCTGGAAGTTCCCGAGTAGCATGTCGCATAGCTGTCCCCAGGAACGTATTGTTCCTGGGGGGAGATTCGTCAACCACGTCCTAGCGGCTCCTCTGAGAGCGGTAGGGAGGTAGTTGGCCATTACCTTCTCGTCACCGCCGGCCGCCTCAATCGCGGTGGTGTAGATCTGGAGGAATTCCACGGGATTCGTGGTTCCGTCGTACGATTCAAGCGAGCCGGGCTTGAAACGAGAAGGCCAGCGTACCTGTCGGAGTTCCTGGGACAACGCCTGACATCCGCTGAAGGATCCCCGATAAGGCACGTTCTTGCCACTATTCGGGGTCGAGGATCGGCCCCGGGTATTGGCGCTGTGCACGTGATCTCTCCGAGAAGGTTGCTGCTCCTGCTGGCGCCTTTGGCGGCGGCGCCGCTCGAGCTGTTCTCGGAGGTCCACCGGCTGCTCCTCCTGAGGAGACCAGTTCCTGGGTGACGTCCCTCCTGATCCCGTTCTTCCAACGGAGGAGGGGTATCCACCCGAGTAGAGCTGCGGG
The DNA here is from genome assembly GCA_019208055.1 of Stipa capillata. Classification (NCBI taxonomy): domain Eukaryota; kingdom Viridiplantae; phylum Streptophyta; class Magnoliopsida; order Poales; family Poaceae; genus Stipa; species Stipa capillata. Next base: position 459,285 of record JAGXJF010002633.1, on the reverse strand, counting down.
CCACCGATCGGGCTCGAGAAGACTCGGCCTGGTTCTGAGCCTCCTGGAGGTCAGCCCCCAGCCATCGTAGCCACTGCTCGCCCTCGGGTGTAGATAAATCCGCTACGGGAGGCTGTGACAGTAGATTGCGCACTTCCACAAGTCTTCGAGTAGTTCGGGACACGTACTCCCTCGTTCCCGGGGGGATCTTTCCCCCGCGGCCGGCAGGTCTCCGCTCCGACGCGGAGTCCTCTCCCCGGCAGCGGGCAAGCCTCCGTCCACGTGGGGGGCAGCCAGCGCATTGCGCGGCTGCGAGCCCCCGGGCAAATTCTGATCTTCGGGGTCTTCTCGACCATCGTCGATCGCGAGTACCATCCGAGGTCCTTGGCTGGACGACGTGTACTCGTATTCCATCACGTTGTCCTCGTCGGATGCCATGCGGGTACAGCCTTGATCGTCACCACGATCAGAATTGGCAGGTGAAATCCCCGCCATGGGGCTGGTCATCCCTGCCGGGGAGTCGTCATTCAAGACCAACTTCCCGCTGAAGGCCCTGGCGCACTCGGTTCTGAAGTGATCCGCTTCGCAGTCCGAGTCCTCTCCAGGGGCGTATTCTCCGAAGTCAACTCGATCCGTCACCGGGTACGGGTCCATAGGGCCAAAGTTGTCGTAGAAGCCCTGGTCCGAGTACCCAGTGCGGGGCGAGGTTGCGACCGGTTTTCCTGCCGTGCTTGCTACTTCCTCCTCGGTCGCAACCGGGAAGGGGTGTGCAAACGGCGCTGGGATCTGATCGCGCCTAGTTGCGCGTCCTGCCGACTTTGATCTTTCCTCGACGGCTTGGTCCGGAGAGGTCCTCATGGTTGGCGCCATCTGTCGACGATCGGTGAACCGGCGATCTTACGGTACTCGTGAGATGATGATTACTGGGGGGTAGGGACCTCTAGGGCCCAAGTGCCAGGAGATCTGACAGTAGGGAACAGCCGTTTTTATACAGGTTCGGGCCTCCCTCAGGATAATAACCCTACGTCCTGTTGCTATATATTGATGAAGAACACGCTTTACAACAGGGGGTGTATGTTAGTGGCTACCCTAGGCCTAATCGTAGACTAAACTATCCTAAACCACCGGGCTCGACTCCTTCGAGGCAGTGGATCTTCTAGGGCTTCGTCTTCCGGAGCTGCGACTAGATGTCTTGACCTAATTCGCTCTCTCCTCCCCTATGGGATATCTGATCCTTATATAGGGGGTTCCCAAGGTCGTACCGGACGTGGACTTACGCCCAAGTAGGACTCTGGTCTCCTTAAACGTCGGGATTGACTTCCTAGTTTCAGGGGAGTCTTCTCTCCCCGAGAGGGGTTACCTTATCGTCCAGGGATCCTTTCCGGGTAAGCTGTACCTTCCTAAGGTCACGGGACTTTGTATACGGATCCCCCCAATATGCGGGACGTCGTACTATTCATCATCAAGGACCTATAAGGTCAAAGAGATAATGACCCAACTAAATACACATGGAGAACCTTAACTCTACATGGAGGTGGAGCCGCATTGTGGTGGGCCCTACAATTCTTCAACACTCCTACTTAGGTACATATCTCGTATAGCATATGTCTCAAAACTCTAAAAAATCAAATGAGAAAATTACTTGGAAAAAGAGCACACAATATACGTATGTCATGTTCACTACTAGAAAAAAGGTCATCCATTGCATATTATCACTGACGGGCAGGGAGAGGCCCGTCACAGTTGTTTGTTATCACTGACGGGCACCGGGTGAACCGTCAGTAGTGAATCTACCAGATGCGTGGGGAAAGTCATCACTGACGGGCAAAATATATGACCCGTCAGAGATTACAAGCTGCCGGCGACGAATCTTACCTGTGACGATCTTGTTTTTTTGCCCGTCAGTGGTACTCTAGTCATCATAGACGGGCGAAAAACCTGCCCGTCAGCGGTAACATTGTTACCGGTGACGGCTATTCTCAGTGACGGGCCTGTAGGACGAGCCGTCACCATTTTCTGCCTCTTCGCCTCCCAGAGCTATAAAAAACACGTACCCCACCGAGCGTGCATCTTCCTCTCGTTCATCTCTCCGTTCATCTTCCTCCCCTCACCGTCTCGCCACCGGCCGGATCCGCGATGGTGCGGGAGCAGAAGACCGAGGAGTTTCCTGAAAGCGCGTCCTCGAGGAAGAGGGCCCGCCACGAAGCTCCCCAGCAGGTACGTCGTTCTCCTCGCATCAAGATGTTGAAGGAGAAGGAGCAGATGGAGGAGGCGGAGCAGTTACATCGTTCTTCTGGCGCGGAGCTGCGCGTGGAGCCCGTGGAGGAGGACGACGCCGCTGACGCCGTCGAAGAGGAACCCGTGGAGGAGGACGACGCCGCTGCCGCCGTCCAAGAGGAGCCCGTGGAGGAGGGGGACGCTGCTGCCGCCGTCGAGGAGGAGCCCGAGGACGAGGACGACGCCGCTGCCGCCGTCGAAGAGGAGCGGCAGCTCCAGGAGGCGATACGTCGGTCCATCAACTATGAACGCGCCATGGCCGCCATCATAGCCGAGGAGGACCGCATGACGGCGGAAGCCGTGAAGGCTTCCCTCGCCGATGCCCGCGCCGCGGCCGCCGCCCCTGCCCGGGAGGGGAAGATGAAGGAGGTCGAGAAAGGAGGACCTTCTGGCTCGGAGCCGCGCGTCGAGAATCAGAGAAAGAAGAAGTTGTCGAAATGACGGACAACTGAAAAATTTCTTGTCTTGTATTTTGCAATCGGATGAAATGGATGAACTATCGATGGCGTACTAACTTTATTTTTTCACTATGGATGAATCGGATGAAATGGATGAAAAATTTCTTGTCTTGTATATGTGCAATGTTGATGGCGTTCTGTATTTTTTTTGAGCCCACAGAGATCACCACTGACGGGTGAAACTCGTTCGCCCGTCAGTGGTATTATACCGTTGACGGTTGGAGAACGGCGGCCCGTCAATGATGACTTCCCCCGATTTTTCACTGAGCGGTTGTAGCGTTACCACTGACGGGCGGCCATTTGATGACCGTCACTCATAAATAGAAGTGACGGGTCGGTATTGTTTGCCCGTCAGTGATGACCGTCATCAACAACTGTTAGAACTTAGACATTTTAGGCGCACACAACAACAAACGTTAGAACTTAGACATGAAGCAAAAAATTTCGAACTTAGACATGAAGCAAAAAATTTAGGCGCACCAGCCTATCCCGAGCACAGCGCCCAGGCCCACGAGCCCAGGCCGCGCAGGGGACCGGCCATAGGCCTATCCCGAGCACAGCGCCCAGGCCCACGAGCCCAGGCCGCGCAGGGGACCAGCGGTGGCTCGACGTATCAGTAAAGGTTGTAAGGAATTCGAAAGCCGAGGGCGCAGCTGCCCTTTTAAGCTGGTGCGCGCGCTGCTCGCTCGGCGAGGTGGGACTAAATTTCTGCGGTACCAGCGGTTGTAGCGTTACCACTGACGGGCGGCCCTTCTTTGCCCGTCAGTGATGATAAGTTAATACTGACGGGCCTTTATTTGATGACCGTCACTCATAAATAGAAGTGACGGGTCGGTATTGTTTGCCCGTCAGTGATGATTAGTTAAGACTGACGGATCCTTGCCTGATGCCCGTCAGTGGTATTCCTTCCTATATAAATCCAGCCCAGGCGCGAAAAACTTTCTGTGCCCGCGCGTCCCAAGGACCAGCTGCGTGCGCCGCCGTCGCCAGCTAAACTGCTGCGGCCCGCGCCTCCCGAAGGCCCTCTTCTCTCCAGCCCGGCCTCTTGATCCCTCTCTCAAAGATTGCTAGCTACCCGGGCTCCTGATTCTCTCCTCCCCCCATCTCAAAAGGCCAATTTTTCTCTCCTCCAGTCCCCATCCCCCTCTCAAAGACCCCAGCAGCCTCCTTGTCAACATCCCTCTCCCCGAAGGCCCACGATATCCGTCGCTCCTAGCTCCTCTAGGGTTTTTAGTCTCTAACATGGTAAGTACTTTATTTTATTCGCCTGAGAGAAGAAATGGCTAATTTAATATATTTATTTTATGAAACTATGTTTATTTTGCCGTAGGGATCGATTGATAGAAGTTGGATGTATGGAGATCGTGCCACACAGAGTTTCGTCACCGCTTTGAACGAGTTTCTTCGAGTCGCTCAAGAGGATATGGCGATCAAGGGGAAAGCGAAGATGTGTTGTCCATGTCGTAAATGTAGTAATATGCAAATGTTATCGACGACGGGGGAGTTGCAGCTACATTTGCTGACGAAGGGTTTCATGGAAGGCTATACACGTTGGACATGTCATGGTGAAGAGAAAGAAGTTGCAAACCCGACAGAAGCGGTGGACCTCGTTGAGGATGAGCACGGCGTAGCTATCGAGGAAGAAGCTAATTCAGAATCTTCAGAGGATAGCATGGGGAATTTGAATGACATGTTGCATGATATGGAAGAAATGACTTCGACCCCGGAGAATGAAAGAGAGTTCGCAGAGTTTGTACGATTGTTGGAAGAAGCGAGAGTTCCGTTGTTTGTTGGATGTAAACTCGAGCATACGCGGTTGTCCGTCTCGTTAGAACTTCTAAAGCTAAAGGCAGCGTACAACTGGCCGGACACAAGTTTCACAAAATTATTAGAGCTCCTTTCCAACGTTCTCCCGGAGGGGAACGTCTTGCCTACAAGCACTTACAGGGCAAAGAAGGTTATATGCCCTCTCGGATTGGACGTTGAAAAATTCCATGCGTGTCCAAACGACTGCATCTTGTACCGCAGAGAGTACGTAGACCTACGAAGATGTCCGGTGTGCAAGACATCCCGGTACAAGCGTACTGCAAACCAGCTCGATCGTGACGAGGACGACGATGAAGCGAAGGGCCCCCCTGCGAAGGTTTGCTGGTATCTTCCTGTTCTTCCCCGTTTGAAGCGGTTTTTTGCCAACAAGAAAGATGCAAAACGAATGCGTTGGCATAAGGAGGGTCGAATTGAAGATGGAATCCTGAGGCACCCTGCCGATGCATGCCAATGGAGGGCAGTGGACGATGCATTTCCAGATTTCGGGGAGGAGGCGAGAAACATAAGGTTTGGGATGAGTACAGACGGGATCAATCCATTCGGCAACATGAGTAGCAGACACAGCACATGGCCAGTCCTTCTATGGATGTACAACCTTCCTCCATGGCTGTCGATGAAGCGCAAGTATATACACCTCTCCGTACTCATCCAAGGGCCGAAACAACCTGGAAACGATATTGACGTGTACATGCAGCCAATGAAGGAGGAACTAGAGACACTCTGGCACCAGGGGGCTGAGGTTTGGGACGCTGATAAAGTAGAGTATTTCCAGCTACGAGCTATGTTGTTCACTACGGTCAATGACTATCCAGCGCTCGGAAACTCGTCTGGCCAGAGTGTGAAAGGATACGAAGCTTGTGTCTCGTGCCAAGAAGAGACTGCGAGTTCATTCTTACAGAACTCGAGGAAAATCGTGTATATGGGTCACCGAAGGTGGCTGGCCAAAAACGATCCATGGAGGCAGTGCCCAATTAAGTTTAACGGAGAAGTGGAAAATCGTTCGAAGCCGGTGGAGAAGACCGGGGCACAGATATACGAGATTGTCAAGGATATCGACATTGTACCCGGAAAGACACAAGAGCTAAGACCGGGCATCTGGAAGAGGAAGTCGCTATTTTGGGACCTGCCTTACTGGCAAGTTCTACACACCCGTCACAGTATTGATGTCATGCATGTCGAGAAAAATGTGTGCGACAGCTTGGTTGGTATTTTGCTGAACATTCCAGACAAGACAAAAGATGGTGTCAAGGCACGGCTTGACATGGAACAGATGGGCGTCAGACCAGAGCTGTGGTCCGAACAGATAACGTCAAAGACAAACAAGGGTGATTTGAGAGTCAAGACGCGCCTACCTCCCGCCTGTTACACCCTGAGCAAAGCGGAGAAGAAGAGATTGTGCGAGTGTCTTGCTGGGGTCAAAGTTCCTTCCGGATATTCGGCAAACATAAAGAAACTTGTATCGATGAAGGACTTGAAATTAATTGGTATGAAATCTCATGATTGTCATGTGATGATGACACAGATCCTACCCATTGCAATTAGAGGCCTAATGGAGCCAGGAGTCCGCAAGACCGTCACCAACCTTTGTAGCTTTTTCAACACGATCTCTCAGAAGTCAATTAGCCCAGATCGCCTTCATAAACTTAAGCAAGAGATCGTCGTGACCATCTGCGAACTAGAGATGTACTTCCCTCCTACATTCTTCGATATCATGGTACATCTCATGATACATATCGCTCCGGAGATACTGAGCCTAGGCCCCGTGTTCCTACACAGCATGTATCCTTTTGAAAGATACATGGGCATTCTGAAGCGCTATGTTCGTAACAGATATCGGCCTGAAGGAAGCATCGTGCAAGGCTATGCTGCTGAAGAGTGTGTCGAGTTCTGCACAGATTACATGGCTGAACATCGACCTATAGGTGTGCCAAGTTCGCGGCACTCGGGTAGACTCATTGGTGTCGGCACACTCGGAAGAAGACAGTACGATCCTTTACGTACCGATCGATCAACTGACTTCCATAGAGCACATTTCGTGGTCTTGCAACACCTGTCAGTGGTTGGGCCTTACATAGAGATGCACCAGCAACTGTTGCGCAAAGAAAACCCTAATAGAGGACTTTATTGGATCACAAAGACGCACAACGCGCAATTTTGCCGTTGGCTAAAGGACTACTGGTACGGAAGGGAACCGACCTGTGAAGAAGAAATAATCGTCAAATGGTTGGCAAGAGAACCCATGACAAACATCGTGACATGGCAAGGGTATGATATCAACGGATACACATTCTATACGGAGGCCCAAGACCGGAAAAGCACATATCAAAACTCCGGGGTGACGATAGAAGCTAAAAGTAGTATTGATGGCCCGAAATGCAGGTACTACGGCATCATCGAAGAGATTTGGGAACTTGACTACACCGTGACCAAGGTCCCGGTGTTTCGTTGCCGATGGGTGCACCTGAAGGACGTCTGTGTCGAAGATCAGAACTTCACCACGGTGAATCTTCGGAGTGTCGGGTCCAAAGAGGAACCATTCATATTGGCTAAACAGGTCGCGCAAGTGTTCTACGTACTGGATCCATCTAATAAGAAGCGCCACGTTGTAAGAAAAGGAAAAAGGAGTATCGTTGGAGTGGATGGTGTAGTGGACGAAGAAGACTACGACCAATTCGATGATCCGGATACCGAAGATGAAGATGAGAAGACAAAGAAAAAGATGAAACGTCATACTGATAACAGTGCCAAGCCGTACGTACGTACTGATCATAACGAAGGACTGACATATCAAGGGAAGAAGCTAGTCGATGACGATGACGAGAAGGACGGAACTTAATATAAGTGTTGACATTTATGTGATGTAGATATGTAAATATATATGTGTGATCGAGATAACTGTTGTCATTTATGTGATGTAGATATAAATATATATGTGCGATATAAGTGTTGTCATTTATAAGGATATGCAATTTTGATTATGTTGGAAGCCCAGCAAGTGATGAATCCTTTACACTTAGCAAGCATTTGGTTGGATGGATGGAAGTTGGATATGATGAGCCAATTTTATGTTTAATTGGTTGGATGGATGGATTGCTATGGTTACCATTTGTCTGCGATGGTGAGATTACCCACCTGAGTCTCAGGTGACAAACTCAAGCTATCCTGTTCATTCTCAGGTGACAAACTCAAGCTATCCACCCGAGTCTTAGACTCTGGAAACACTAAGATGAAGTCAACACTGACGGGCCTTTATTAGGAGACCGTCACTGCTAAATAACACTGACGGGGTCAAATACAATCCCGTCAGTACTGATCAAGTCAACACTGACGGGCCTTCTTGGCGCCCGTCACTCATACATACAAGTGACGGTCACCAAATAAAGGCCCGTCAGTGTTAACTTCTCATCACTGACGGGCCAAGAAGGCAGCCCGTCAGTGGTAACAGCTACCACCGGTGGTACCGCACATCTTTAGTCCCACCTCGCCGAGCGAGCAGCGCGCGCACCAGCTTAAAAGGGCAGCTGCGCCCTCGGCTTTCGAATTCCTTACAACCTTTACTGATACTGTCGAGCCAACGCTGGTCCCCTGCGCGGCCTGGGCTCGTGGGCCTTGGGCGCTGTGCTCGGGATAGGCCTATGGCCGGTCCCCTGCGCGGCCTGGGCTCGTGGGCCTGGGCGCTGTGCTCGGGATAGGCTGGTGTGCCCGATTTTTTTGCTTTATATAATTTGTTCACTTCTATTTTCCAGCAAAAACCAAAAACAGGAGTGGAGCAGGCTTGAACGGACGCGCGGGCACGAAATTTTTTCTAAGTGTCTAGTCCTATACATACAAGTGACGGTCACCGCATAATTGCCCGTCAGTGTTACTAGTCATCAGTGACGGGCATAGAAGGCACGCCCGTCAGTGGTAAGCCTAAATTTTTTACTTTACACAACAACAAACTGTCAGAACTTAGACATTTTAGGCGCAACAACAAAAATGTTAGAACTTAGACATGAAGCAAAAAATTTAGGCGCACCAGCCTATCCCGAGCACAGCGCCCAGACCCACGAGCCCAGGCCGCGCAGGGGACCGGCCATAGGCCTATCCCGAGCACAGCGCCCAGGCCCACGAGCCCAGGCCGCGCAGGGGACCAGCGGTGGCTCGACGTATCAGTAAAGGTTGTAAGGAATTCGAAAGCGGAGGGCGCAGCTGCCCTTTTAAGCTGGTGCGCGCGCGGCTCGCTCGGCGAGGTGGGACTAAAGATGTGCGGTACCACCGGTGTAGCGTTACCACTGACGGGCGGCCGTTCTTGGCCCGTCAGTGATGAGAAGTTAACACTGACGGGCCTTTATTTGGTGACCGTCACTTGTATTTATGAGTGACGGGTTCGTTTTGTTTGCCCGTCAGTGATGAGTGTGTTCTATATATAGGACTAGACACTTAGAAAAAATTTCGTGCCCGCGCGTCCGTTCAAGCCTGGACCAGCAGCGAGCCCTAGTCGCCTCAGCCGAACTGCCGCCGCCGCCGCCGACGAATCAGGAGTATCCGCGCTCCATGGATCCCGCAGCCACCAGCGCCGAGGTCGCCGCCACCGCGGCCACCGCCGCCGAGGGCGCCACCACCACGGCCACAGCCACCGAGGTCGCCGCCGCCGCACAAGCCGCTGCCGCGCCTCCCAGTCGCACTCCGGCGCCTCCACCTCGCACTCCGGCGCCTCCACCTCTCCCTCCAACTCCGGCGTGCCCGGGTAAGTCAAAATATATATATATGCACACAATGTTCTTCCATTTTCGAAGTTGATAATGTTTAGTACTTTAGTATGTTTTTGGGTTAATTCCTAGCATCTTAGGCCATGAAAATTCTCTTCCCACATGTGCAAACTATCACCTGATATACAACATTAGGCATAGATCATACGATCAGTTCCTGGTAGTCAAACTGAATTTGGGTGTTTGGATGAGGTTCTTTTTTGAGATATAGTTCAACAAAACCCCAAAATCCAGTGTCCTTTAGAGATAAGACACTAGAGCTGTCCTAATATCTCTTATTGTATCAAACTGTGAATTTAATAAAGTTTCTAACACAAATTGTGCAAAGGTGAGAGCTTTCTTTGAAGAATTGGAGTATAAAATTTTGATTTCGCAAAGGGGGCTCATAGACAACATTTCCAGGTCTGCAGTGTTTCTCAAGAGAGAAAAAATAATCCTTATTGGATTCAGTAGTGAATGTGGCATGTATTGACAATGTTAGCATAGCACATTTATCATCTGAATTGTGTATGTTTTTTACTAATAATAGGGTGTTTATATTAGGTAAGTGTGCTGAAACTTTGCTTCCATGATATGTTCTCTTCTTAAACTATCATGAGCAAAAATTACACTAGAGCATCTTTACTATGTTCACACTCTGCAGCTAGCCATGGTCCTTAGACTATCACGACTTTCTCAATCTCCCATATCTACTGTTTTCTGACATAATACTATGATGTGGATGTTAATATGGTGAAAAATTAGGAGGTGGTGGGAAGAAGGTGGATGCTGCTAGTGAGAAAATAACTTTATAGCCAAAGTAATTTGATATTTCTAATCACCTATGTCCCAAATATAATATTAACATGACAAAAATATAGATCTTCGAAAAATTAGCTTTATTATAAACACATTAGGTCTTTATTTAACCTAGTTCATATATTTACGTAAAAAAGAGGCTCTGGACCGTTCAATCCTGGGGATGAGGTCGAGGCCGAAGTTGTAATGGCACCAAGAAGGCAGCGCAAACCAAGAACGGGGAACAAGCTGCCGACGCAGACCTTAGTCATCACGGGGGTCGACCCCGACACAGGCGCACCACGTGAACCAGCGAGCTCGGCGTCGAAATTCAACAACGCCTGTGGGGTGCTCGTACGGGAGAACATCCCGATCACTACTCCCGAATGGAACCAGGTGCCCCGGTCAGAGAAAGATGCCTTGTTGACTTCGCTGTTTAACCTGTTCGAGGTCCCGGAGCACCTGAAGGAGACGGTGAAGCACCACGCGGAGATAACGATGTGTAATGCTCACAAGAACTGGAGGCACACTGCGACCAAGGAGTACGTGATGAAAAATCGCCATCCGAGAAGAAGATGGTCGAAAGTAACTGATGAGCAGTGGGACCAATTCGTCGCCTCGAGGAGCACTGACGAGTTCAAGGCCAAGAGTGAGAAGAACAAGGAGCTGCGAACGAGGAATAAATTCAACCACAGAGTTGGCAGCCGCGGGTACGCCGGGATAAAGAGTAAATGGGAAAGAGAAGATGCTGCACTACGAGCGGCTGGGAAACCAGTTCCTTTCGAGGAAATATCGGAGCCTCGCGCCAGAAACTGGGCCAGGGCTCACACGAAAGTGAACCCGACGACGGGGGATGTGACGTTCCCCACGGAGGAGGTCCAGGCGGTGTCCAATCGATTGGTACTCACTCGACCTGTCCTGTCAATCCATCGTAAATAGCTTGTTTCCTAAACGCTCGGTACTGAAATATGATACGTCTCTATTGCAGGTACAGTTGAGCCAGCAGGAATCGTCTCAAGATTCCGTACATTCCGAGAGGTGGCAAACACCTCTATCGGTTGCTCTAGGAAACCCAGAGAAAACTGGGCGTATACGAGGTGTCGGTGTAGCCGCTACATGGGATAGAGTCTTTCCCAAATCAGCTGATGCCGCCCGCCAAAGGAAGAGGAGCAGGCACGAGGCTTTAATGGAAGCGATGATGGAGAAGGCGAGAGAGGCGGCGAGACAGGAGATCAGCGAGGATTTCCTGAGACGGTCGGAAGAGGCGGCACGAGAGGCGGCAAGACAGGAGTTCGCGAGGCTATATGGGGAGCTGCCACCCACGCATCGTGCGCCGAACGTTCCTGGAGGGAGCAGTTGCGCCTCTACCAACGCGGCCACCTCCGATGGGGTAGCTACAACGTATCCGTACGAAACCCTAAATGTAAGTTCATGGCACTTAGTAGAATCTTTCATACACATCTTATGTTTCAAACACTGCTCTAATGGCCGAGAACCAACCTTTAACTGTTCCACAGGTGCAGGTGCCCACGAAATGCCGATTGGTTTATCCTGTGCCGGGCGCCAATGTTACCGTCGCACACGGCCTACTGATGCCAGCTTCTTCGGGGGCCCTGACGCACCATCAGAGAACATCGCCGGACATGGTGAAGGTACAGGTGGATAGGGTAGTTGCCGAGTTCGGTGCCATGACTGTCCCTGTACCTCCTGAAGAGGATGCGACCACGCTAGGACAATGCCTGATGACCTTCATCCAGTGGCCGAAGGCTCAAGTGGTTGTAGAAGGGGCCTCGACTCGCACATCTCCGGCCAGCGCCTCTCCATCAACCCGGATATCTCCTTTGGCCTTGAGCCAAACACATCTGTCGTTTCGATCGGAGAGACGAAGACCCGATGCCAGCCCATGAGGGACCGGAGGCAGGTGCCACTCCAATGGATGTTGACCTGCCACTTGTCGATGCACCCGAGCTGCCGAGAAAAGAAAGACGCACCAAGCATAGGCAGGAGCCAAAGAATGCCGTACCGCCAGCGGAGCCAGACAGTGCGCAAGGTGCCGCGAAGACTTTATCTCCAGGCACACTTCACGGCGCAATGAAGGAGGCATTTGCTGGCCCTACGCCTAGGGAAAACATAATACGTACGGAGAGTGATCCAGCTGCGGTCCAAAAGGCTCCGAAGAGAAGGAACACCAAACGGGGCGGCACATCAAAGAGGAAAGCAAATCAAGATAGCGCCGCTAAGTCCCTGTCCTACGCGTCAACTCCCGTCTTTAAATTGACAGCTAGGGCTAACAAGTACATGCCCGGACAGCCGCTCCTCCCAGACGATGAGGTACAATCTTTGGGACTGGAGGCAAGACGGCTGCATGACATGATCGTGCAGCATGCGAGTCAACCGAATCAATATGTATCCTACCTCACGGTCGAAGTGCCACGAAGCTATCACTTTTATCGAGAGTTTGACTCTCCAACATTCAGGGTCGACTTTGAAGACCTCTGGTACATGTACAACCTGAACAGGCTGGAGACCAATCTGCTAAGGGCCTGGACACTCTGGCAAAACAAAGAGGCCATGCACATCAAAGCGGACATTGGGTTCATCGATCCGTGCCTCTTGCAGGATCGTCAAATTGACGAGGCCGAAGAATCGGTCGTCGAGTACATCTTCCAGGCATGGCTCGCGCAAAAGGACAAGGATGCGATACTCATGCCCTACAACCCCCCGTGAGTTGTTCACTAATTCTGTCAATTTTTTCTCATGTACGTAATAAAATAGCTAAATGTGTTTACATGCATGTCATCTCGTCTATGCAGCGACCATTGGGTCCTTATCACCATAGTCCCCGATTGGAACAAAGTATTTTACTTTGATTCTCTTATCCGAGAGAAAGGACTACCCCGGCGGGACTTCTCGAAGATTCGGCGGTGCATTGACGGGGCGTACGCCAAATTTAGGGCATGCGGAGGGATGGCGCGTCGGAAAAAGCCAGCGCCTAAGCTCACCCACAGGTTTGACTGGCCATGCAGGCAGCAACCGCCGAATATTGTGACTTGTGGGTTTTACGTTTGCGCGCACATGGACGCGTTCATCCAAAGCTGGAACCCACGGTCCACCGAAGAAGACTTCAAAATCTGGATGCAGCATGACAACTATGACTACTTACAAGATCAATGCCGCATCAGAGATGCGTTTGCGTACTTCTTCAACCAGTATGTCGTCCGGCCAGGCGGTGAATTTTACGCCGGCGTAGAGCTGCCCCCACCCGCTACATCTCATCATTCTGAGGACTAGTTGTACAAACTTATTTGTTTATTCAGACTTGTCAAATAATATTGGTTCATTCATTATCAACGTAAATTTCTACCTTATTCTTGTTTCAATACAATGTTGTTATATTGTGCCGTCTACTATCTTCTTGCAGGATATACATCTTCACGATCATCGAACGACTCCTTCGCAACATCATAGAAGCTTGATGACATATTTATTATGAATTTCAATGTGCTTGGGTGTAATATATGTGCATTAATTTAGATTTGTGAATTTCATATATTGTGAATGTCTTGTACTATGTTGTCAATATATATGTGCCGATTTCTGAAGTTCATATAATTATGAATGTGCTTTTGATGCTTTGTGCCTCGCAGCTGGGGCTGCTGAGAGGCTGTGTAGCTGGGGCTGCACAGCTTGGGCTGTTTTACAGAGGGCATGGCTAGCAAATCCTGAGGCTAGCCAGCAAAAAATGGTGCAGGGATGCACCAGGATATGGTCATCACTGACGGGCGCAACATCGGTGCTGGCTTTTTCTGCGTCAACCGTGGTAGTTCTCACTGACGGGCAGAACAAAGAGAGCCGTCAACGGTACAAATCATAACTGACGGGCAGATAATCCAAACCCGTCACTGGTAACCAATTATCACTGACCGGTCAAAATAGGCTACCCGTCACAGGTAACACATTACGACTGACGGGCAGGAAACACTGACCCGTCAGAGGTAAGCCATTATCACTGACGGGTCAATATTTCGTGCCCGTCACAGGTAACAAATTAGCACTGACGGGTTGATAATGGTACCCGTCAACGTTAGATGTCATCACTGACGGTGCCTCTCTATGCACCCGTCAGCGATGACTACTACAGGTCTTCCATGGCGTCCCCCCGAACTGGTCATATGTGACGGGTCCGTGTTTCCTGCCCGTCAGAGGAAATGTGTTATCTGTGACGGGCGTGGGCACCCGTCAGTGGTAACATATGTTACCACTGACGATTAGTTCCTGACGGGCGCTCCACCAGTCACAGGTGGGCTGTTCCTGCCCGTCAGAGATGACCTGTTCTGTAGTAGTGGTTGTACAAATTGACTCATTAAAAACCTTGTCCGAGAAACTACAGCAAAACTCATCCAAGGGAAAAAGAGTACAATTCACCGGACTATTACGTTAGTTACTCGACTTTCCCAGTCAAGATTTATCGATGAGTTTGTGAATGTTCTCCCCCCGAACACTGCAATTCTCTAAGTCTCATCATATGACTCCATGTACACACCTTTCAAAAGTAGATGCTGGCAATGTGAAAGTGCATCCAGTCCCAAGGAGTGTGGAAGGATGATTATCTAGCCCCAAGGTTTGGTTTTGATGGTTAATGGCAACCCTCACCTGTATCTAACGTTTACAATGAGTGTGAACAGGAGTTTAGATGAACAGGTGATCGATCAAGACAACATCTGATTGATGATGAGGCCTAAAAAGAGCAAGGAACCGTGAAGGTCAGAAGGGCTAGCTGAGCTAGTCTCCTGAGGCTCAGTTGCGAGGAAGCCGAGGCTGTGCTCGAGGGCAAGCGAGGTGATGGTGGCTTGATGGAGTTCAAGGACCGTGACTGCAAGCTGGATAAGACCTGGAGGAGCTAGGAAGCTGGTGGATCTGCGTCAAGGGGTTCGCTGTGCGTCTTCAAAGGGCTGTCGTCTTCAGATTGTTAGCTTGGAACCAGTGCCAAGATTCTGAGCGAGCTGGTCAGTGGCAGTGGTGAGTCCATTGTCCTCCTGAATCAGTCTTTAGGCTTGTAGTGAGCCGGCCTGTGTTGTGCTCAGGTGCTGCCTGAGGCAACCGAGTCCACCTGAGTTTGGCATCTGAGACTCAGGTGGGTAGCTCAGCCGTGGCTAGTAGGTTACCAAGTGTAGGTTAGCTGAGTCTCAGATAGGTGTGTCTGGTGGCTCTTTGTCTGACGTGGCATGAGGGTAACGGCTAGCTGCCAGGGACCCTATAAATAGGGAACCTGGGGAGGTTTCGACCTCAACCTTTACCTCTACCATAGAAAGCACCCTGCTGTCGGAAGAAAGAGCTCTTAGTCTCCGAGAGAGCGTTGCCTGCGTGCATCCACCGTGAGAGAGAGTTGCTTTACATCCTGAGTGCTTCAGAACTGAGAGAGTTCATGGTACTGGTTCCTCCAAGAGACTGAGAGAGCTCTTGGAGTTCGTCTGCTCCAAGACCGGGAAGTTGGAGTCGCTGGTGAGCAAGCCAAGTCTTGTGTGGCTGCCTCCAAGCGTTTGTGAAGGCGATTTGGGTCTGCCTGTCTCGCTGCGGTGAGATCAAAAGGATTCCACACAAGATAAGTGAACGAGGAAAGAGCACGGTTCAGTGCCGGCTGTGAAAGCAGCTTCCTCAACGGAGACGTACCACTTTGCTAAAGTGGGAACTTCGGTAAAACAAACCTTTGTGTCTTCTCATTTATTTGTATGGTTTGTGTTCACTTGTGCTGATATACATTGTTCACTCTCTGCTGCACACAACTGAGTTTCCCACCTGAGACTCAGTTGACACTAAGAGCAAGTTGTCTCCTTTACTATTCTGTTTATCTGTTGCACACAACTGAGTCACTCACCTGAGACTCAGTTGACACATAGTTGTCTCTGCTCTGCTCTGCTTGCATTTATCTGAGTTATCTACCTGAGAGTCAGTTGCCTGAGTCAGTTGCTTAGGATTGGCCCATTTATTTTAAGTAAAGCCCATTAGGTTTTAATTTTATAGAGCCGACCTATTCACCCCCCCTCTAGTCGACTCCTGAGATCCTTTCAAGTGGTATCAGAGCCTCGTTGCTCATATTGGCTTAACAGCCAGAGTTAAGGGATGTCGAACTACGAGGGTAGAGTTCCCATGTTTGATGGCACTAACTATGCTTTTTGGAAGCGGAAGATGCAAATGCACCTTACTGCAATGGACCCAGATGTCTGGAAAATTGTCATGACAGGTCTTAAAGTAGAAAATGAGAGCACCCCTACTGATCAAGACAAGATCAACATCAAGAACAATGCTAGGGCTGCCAATGCTATCTATATGGGGCTGTAGGAACATGATTTCAACCGTGTCAGCACCTTTGATGCAGCCCATGATATCTGGAACACCCTTCAGGCCATTCATGAAGGCAGTGATACCTTGAAGAGGTCCAAGAAGGATGTGTTAGAGCATGATCTTGACAACTTCCACTATCAACCTGGAGAGGACATCAACTCTATCTTCACAAGGCTTACAATGATCACAAATCAGCTGAAGGCCCTTGGATCAACCAGAGTTGAAGATGAAGATGTGATCAAGAAGTTTCTTTTTGTCCTTCCCAAGCCCTATCACACTCTGCGTCTGATGATGAAGGAAAAGGACGGCTTCGACAGGATGAAGCCCACTGATGTGCTTGGTAGGATGCTTACTCATGAGATGGAGCTGAATCACTCTAAGAAGCATGCTGCTACTTCTGGCAAGAACAAGGATATAGCTCTCAACATAGTGGCCAGTCTCAAGGACTCCAGTGATGAAGAAGATTTGGATGAAGAGATGTCCACTGATGAAGAAACTGAACTTGCTATGCTCACTCGCAATTTCAGAAAGTTCTACAGAAGAAAGAAGTTCTCTGGTTCTGCTGATAGATTCAAAGGGAAGAAGCAGCTCAACGACAAGAAATGTTTTGAGTGTGGTGACTCAGGACATTTCATTGCTGATTGCCCCAAGAAAGAGCAAGAAACCAGAAGAGGGCAAGTACAAGAAGAAGGAGGTCATTGTCAAGAAGAAATACAAGGAAGGAAGCCACCTACCTTCAGAAAGAAGAAGACCTCTGCTGCCAGAGCATATGTGGGACAAGCTTGGGTCTCAGATGATTCAGAGTCTGAAGAAGAATCAGAAGAAGAAACTGAGCTAGCTGGGTTAGCCATCTGTGTCTCAGATGGATCACTCAGTAGCCCAGCTGAGTCAGGCGATGGCTCAGTTAGGTCACTCAGTTGCGCACCTGAGTCAGACTCTCTCTTCGACAAGGACGCCGATCCTTCATCTGCTGAGACTCCAGCCCTATGCCTTATGGCTAAAGGCAACAAGGTATTAACTGAGGATGACTTCCCTGATTATGTTCAGCTAATGGACATTCTTGACAGGACAGAAAAGCTTCTTCGGAAAGAGAGAAAAGAAAACATCTCTCTCAGGGACAAACTAACTGATATGCAGGTGTCCCTTGATAATGCTCAAGATGCTAAAGCTGATCTTGATGAAGAAGTTTACTTGCTGCAGGTGGCTCATGATAAGCTCAAGTTATCACATGAGCTTCTAACTTCTGAGCATGATAAGCTTAAGGAAACCCATTCAGCTTGCTCTATTGTTATTCCTGATGCTAATCCCCCTAATGTTGTAGAAACCTGCTTAAACTGTGCATCTCGCATCAATGCTATTACTTCCAGTACAGTGTTTGTTGCTGATTCACCTAGTGGATCAAGTACTTCAACTGCTACTAACTCTGTTGATGCAGCAAAGTTTAATGAGCTTAAGGAGGAGCATGAGGAGCTGAAAAGGCTCATGAGAATAGGCTTATGCAGTGCTAACATTGGCATGCAAAACTTTGCTAGACTCCAGTCCACCTTAGTTCTCAAGAACAATGGTAAAAGGGGACTTGGTTTCACTCCTGTGCTTGGCAAAGATAAATTGTCATATATTCCCCCTGCTGCTAACAAGAAATCCTTGAAAAACAACTTTGTTCCTCAAATGGGAAAATATGATGCTAACTCTCTTGCAGGAAATCACCGGAAAACAGGTGGTTATATGAGAATTCCCTCAATCCCCAGGTATGTGCTTAGAACTGGGAAGAATGGTAAGCTTGAGTGTAATACCCAGATTCGATAAGTAGAGTTTTACTCCGCATTCATGCATACATGGCATCATCACCACCCACAGCTGATTTAAACTTAGTTGCATATCAACTTTACTTTATAGAATATGTGCATATCTCATCCTCGGTGGATATGCTAACAAACACCAATCAACTTATTCGAAGTATCGAACTTTGACAATAACATTAGCAAGTGGTGGGGCCAGTGAACCCCGTCGATGAATCCCCCTCCCAACCATCTTCTCTCTTCTCCCTAAGGTTTGCTCCCAAAAACCCACATGAAATAACAACCCGACTAGAATGACCAAGCTCAAACCCTAAAAGAGCCGAGAACTAGGGTTAAGAAAATGGACAAGCTAATGTGGATGAAAGCTTGGCAAACCTTGGGAATAGGCTTGAATATGACAATATTAGCTCCATGCCAAATTTCAAGAATTTTGGAGAAGTTTAAAACCTAGTTGCAGTTCAAATCATCGAATTAGGTCAAACCCTAAATTGAACTAGACCCCCATTCAAATTACCTCCAAATCGATTCAAACTTCTACAGTAGATCAAAAATAATGTTTAGAACCTCCTGTGAAAATTTCAGAATTTTTGGAGAAAGATTTGCACATAAAATGACATGGGGAATAGCTCTGAGAATGAAAATTAAAAAGAAAAAGAAAAACCCTAGGGGGGGATCTGGGCCGAGGCCCACTCAGCCAACAGCAGGCCGGCCCGCGCTCCCCGCGCGCGCGCGTCCTCCTCTGGCTGACAGCCCGACCCCGCTGTCAGCCTCTCCCCCTCTCCACTGCCGCGCCCCGGGCCCGCCTGTCATCCCGCCCGCGCCACGTCGCCGTCGCCCGCTCGCCGCAGTGGGCGGTGCTCCCTCCGACCGGCGGTCCGAAGCCCCGCGCCACCCCATAAAAACCTCCCCTCCGCTCGGACAGCTCCCCCTCGCTCCCCTCTCGGTCGAAAAACCCTAGATTCCCCCCCTTCTTCCCTCCGGTGCCGAAGCCTCTCTGCGCCATCGTCTTCCCGAGCTCCGGTGCTCGGCTCCGGTGAGCAATTCCGCTTCCCCCGGTGAGCCCCGAGCCCCAATCCTTCTCCCCGAGCTTCCTCTTCCCTCTGGTTAACCCCCTTCTCCCCCATTTCGTAGCTCCGCCTCTAGGAGCTCCTCGCCGCCTCGGTTTTCTCCGTCTTCGTCCCCAACTCCGACCACAGCTCCGGTGAACTCTCGCCTCGGTTCCAGAGGCCCCCGCGTCCCATCTTCTAGCTCCAAAGAACCCACTCCTCTCCCTTAACCTCCCCATCCCCTTTTCCTTGCAGATATCGACCTCCAGCAACCTCCCCGACGAAGCTCCGGTCGCCGCCGCCTCTGTCCTCATCGCCAGCTCGCTCCGGACCTCCTCCGCCCTTCCCGAGCACCGATACATCCTCGGGGTGAGCTCCAGATCCTCCTAGCCTTTTCCCCGAGCCCAGCAGAGCACCGGATCTAGCTCCGGTGAGCTCGCCGACGGGAGCGCCGCCGTCTGCCTCGACTCCGGTCGGATCCAGCGAGGGAGAGAGAAGAGAGAAGAGAGGGAAAAGAGAGAGAGTGTGGTGAGGCCGCGTGGCCCCTTCTGATTGGGCCACGGGTCCTCGGGCGGTCCCGCATGTCAGCGGGGTGGGTTTATGAGTTGAAGAATCAGTGTGAACTGAGGTCGGGTGTGCGTAGGATTTGGGTTTTGCGCTGGGTAAGGTTCAGGTAGGTTTAGCAATTAGGGTTTCGGCTGTTAGGGGGCAGAATTTGTACCAAATTTCAAATGTTCATAACTTTCAAACCACACGTCCAAATTTGACAAATTTTATGTGTTTGGAAAGCTTATGAAAATCTCTACAATATGGCTGAATCAAAAATTAATTTTGAGCACATGCACAAGGTGATACTTAGGGTTGATGTTTTGCTACTGTCGAGGGTCGATAAACCCTAGGTTCGCGACCATAGCTCCGATTTCGACAAACCTTATAGTTCTGGAAACCTTGTGATATTTCCTACGATTTGGAGCAATTGGAATTCCAGTAGGGTCACATGCATAGTCTAACCTTGTAGGGTACAAGTTATTAGCCCCTCTTGTCGTCATTCGTCGTCAAACCCTAACTCGACAATTGTAACCCTAGATTGCACGATCCTAATTGCATTGAACTTGTGACTTACACTACTTATATTATACCAATATAACTAGCACGTTGCCATGCACTGTCATCGATTAAGTTAACCCTAGACTCCCAATCGCGACATAAAATGTCAGGCATGCATGCTCAACATTACATGTAATCTCTACAAGCCAAACCTAAGCCATACAAATAAATAAAGTTCCTCGACATCGATTAACCACTGTAGGAACATGCATCTAGCATCAGTCATTCATCACGCATACATGCTGGGTCTTATTATTCTTTCACCGTTTATTTTCCGGTACCTCTTATCGTTCACATCAGAGCCCGAAGAAGGCGACCACCCGGCTTACAGCTCCCCGCAAGATCAGGAACAACCTGAACAAGGCAAGCAGAGCTTGTTGCATCCTTACTTTCCTTACTCTTGTGTATGCCCTGTTTATGTGTGCTTATGTGTGAATGGTTGCTTGAATGTCACATGTGAAGTTGAGCACACTAGTATGCGTAGGATGTGTCTTAGGTTGAGAACATCTGATGGCTCTTCAACTAAATTGTTAAGTGAGTTGGGAGAGCCGAGGACGTGCACAATGGGTACGGTTGGTGTTCATCGTAGTTTGATGGCGACCCAGGAGTAAGTAGAGTTTTGTCGCCACACCAACCCTATCTTCAGCGTGTCGCCATCCCTTATCACACGGGAATGTTAGCGGGAACCAACGCTGGGAATAGTGGGGTAAGCCTACATGCCCTCTGGAGGCTCGCTACCTCTGAACGGTTGTGCACTCACTATGTCTGCAGTGGTTGAGTTGTCGGTAACTGTTCGAGAGATTAAATGAAAATGTGTGGATGCTGGATTGATTTGGATTTGACCTGGGGGCTGCCCTAATTGAATTGGATGACGTTTAATGGATTCTTTTGGATTGGACTCATGGGCTGCCCCAAGGAACTTGGAATTGTTGAATTGATCTCGTGGTGACTTGTTTACCATATGTTGTACTCTGAATTAGATTGTTACTTATCTTGTCGTTACTTCCCCTTGTTTAGGCTATGTTCTTAACTTGTATATTGTTACTCTGAGAAGCATTCATGTTTAAATTGTTGCTGTACTAGTATGGGTAGGACATTTAATCAAGCACGGATAAGTCTTGCGAGTACTTTGTACTCACCTAGGTTATTCCTAGAGCTTGCAGGTGAGCCGGTGGTCGAAGACTATTTCGATGACGCTTAAAATTATGGTTTCCTTGGTTAGCTATTCGGCTTATGGGATAGGTGGTAACTTTTGATTAGCGGTCAATGCGCCGCTGTGGGACTCTTTTACTTGCTTCCGCTGTTGTTTTAATTACCCCGTACTCGGATATGTTTCCGGCTATGCTGAATGATGTAATCTTATAGTCTGATGCGGACAACTAATTTATTATCGTAATGTAGTGCCTTGCTGTGATATCCAACTTGTTATTCCGGTTGCCCGTATGCAATGCGTGTATGATATGAAGCATATGGGTACGCCGTGAAGGGTTACTGTTGTTCCCCTTTTTACTATGTCGAGCAGGAATCGGTTGAGTGACCCGCTGGCTGAGACGCTGTGCCGGCCAGGCAGGGTGTGGGCGTGTTCTACCGGGCCTTCGGGTGACCCACTAGCTTCCGAGCTAGGTTAGGGTGTGGGTAGAATCGCCGGGCTCCTCCGACCTTGCTTTGCGTGGTAGGATCCGGGAACGGCTCTAAACCTTCACCGGATCAAGGAATCGTATGTGGTTCGGGGAAGTCTAGTCGCTTCCGACCGGCTCGCGTTGTGCAGGTGTCGGATCACTCCGCCTTGGTGTGTACGGCGCAGGTACCGTGCCACCAGGTCGACTGGTCCTTCGGCCCTTGGCGACCAGTCGTTCCCCTAATCATATGCAATTTCGGGTCCGTGGCATTGAGGCAAAGTATGTTGGGCCTTGGAGTGAATACAAAAGAGTACCGAGTATTTGGGTACCAAAATCTGTAGTCACCTGTGTCTCAGGTGGCTCACTCAGGTGCAATGCAAATGTGCTAACCCTTCCATCTGAGCTTGCAGGAGATAAGAATATGAGAAAGATTCAGAGATTCACTAAGCTCTCTAAAGCCATAGCTGCTAAGAACCCATCTGTTAAGCTTATTCCTGCTATTGATGCTTACTGTTAGAGACCTGCCAACTTGGGAACCAAAGCCATTTGGGTTCCTAAGTCTCAGAACTAATCATGCAGGGCTCTGCCTCCAGTGGAACTAAATGGGTCATAGATAGTGGCTGTACACAACACATGACTGGAGGCAAAGAGGAGTTCACTGAGATAAGAAAAGACAACCTCCCTTGCAAGTATGTCATCTATACTGATGATTCAAAAAGTAAGGTATTAGGTTGTGGTAAAATTGCTATCTCTCAGGAACACTCTCTTACTGAAGTAATGCTTGTTGAGTCTATTTCATATAACCTCTTATCTGTTTCTCAATTATGTGATGCTGGCATGAAAGTCACATTTTATCCTAAAGAGGTTTATGTTCAGAAACTAACAGATGACTTACAAGTTTTCAAAGGCTATCGAGTAGATAAGCTATATCTTGTAGATTTTCAGGATCAGGAAGCAGCTGTGCCATGTTGCCTGATGGTTAAAGCTCAGTTAGGTTGGCTGTGGCACAGGCGGCTAGGTCATGTAGGGATGAGGCTGTTGAACAAACTCAGTAAAGAAGAGCATGTCCTAGGCCTAAAGCAGATCCAATTCAACAAGGACAAGCCATGATGTGCTTGTCAAGCTGGGAAGTAAGTTGGAAGCCCTCATCCACCCAAGAATATCATGACCACTACTTCTCCATTTGATCTCATACATATTGATTTGTTTGGTCCTACTACATATGAGAGCATTGGAGGTAACAAGTATAGTTTTGTTATTGTTGATGACTTGTCATGTTTTACTTGGGGTATTTTTCTTGAAGGACAAGTCACAGGTGTACAAGAGGTTCAAGCATCTCATTGTCAGAGTCCAAAATGAATGGAATATCAACCTGAAGGCAGTGAGAAGTGACAATGGGACAATTCAAGAACTCAAGAGTTGAAGCTTTCCTGAACAAGCATGGAATCAAGCATGAGTTCTCTGGTCCCTATGCACCTCAGCAAAATGGAGTGGTGGAGAGGAAGAACAGAACTTTGATAGAGATGGCAAGAATATTACTGAGTGAATGCAAGACACCAGCAAGGTTTTGGGCTGAAGCTGTCAACACTGCTTGCCACAACATCAACAGATTGTATCTTCATCCACTCTTGAAGAAGACACCTTATGAGTTGCTGACCAACAAGAAGCCAAATGTCTCCTACTTCAGAGTATTTGGTTGTAAGTGTTACATTCGCAAGAAAGACAAACGTCTTTCTAAATTTGAATCCAAATCTGATGAAGGAATTTTTATTGGGTATAACACAGAATCTCACACTTACAGAGTCTTTAACATCAACACCAAGGTTGTTGAAGAAGCTGTAGATGTGACATTCGATGAATCTAATGGCTCACAAGGTGGGCAAGTTGCTAATGATATTTCAAGAAAAGTAGACATTCTTTACAAGTCAACCGGTGAAGTTAGGCCTCAAGCTGAGGAACCAGCTTCATCAGGTGTCTCTGAGCTACTTGACCCAGATGATGAGCAAGATGAAGTGCATGGCATTGAGTACGAGTACAACCCAGCCAATGATCAACTGGACTCAGAAGCCTCCATGCACCCAGCTGAGTCTCAGGAAGAGCCAACTGAGTCACAGATACCCTTAGCTGACTCACATCCAACTGTGACTCAGGTGGCTGAACCCGAACCCCTGTGATCAGTAGGCTGCAGAAGGATCACCCTATAGACCAAATCATCGGTGAAATTAATAGGGGAGTGACTACTCGTTCTCGACTGCTAATTTTTGTGCTCACTATTCTTTTGTTTCCACCATTGAGCCCAAGAATGTAGGTCAAGCTCTATCTGATCCAGACTGGATTAATGCTATGCATGAAGAGCTGAACCAATTTGAGAGAAATGAAGTCTGGTCACTTGTTGAAAGACCCAAGGACCACAATGTCATAGGAACCAAGTGAGTTTTTCGCAACAAGCAAGACTCAGACGGCCAAATCGTGAGGAACAAGGTAAGGTTGGTTGCTCAAGGCTACACTCAAATAGAAGGCTTGGATTTTGGTGAAGCTTTTGCACCTGTAGCTCGGCTTGAAGCTATCAGGATACTTCTAGCTTATGCAAACCATCACAACATCAAGCTTTATCAAATGGATGTCAAGAGTGCCTTCCTCCAAGGTAAGCTTGCTGAACTTGTGTATGTAGAACAGCCCCTGGTTTTGAGGATCCAAAAAGACCCCATCATGTATATGTGCTCCACAAGGCTTTGTATGGCCTTAAACAAGCCCCTCGTGCTTGGTATGACACTCTGAAGGAGTTTCTTATACATAATGGTTTCAAAATTGGGCTTGTAGATACTACACTCTTTACTAAAGTTAAAGGCAAGGATCTATTTATATGCCAAATTTATGTCGATGACATAATATTTGATAGTACTAACCGTGTGCTAAGTGATGAGTTTAGCAAGATGATGATCAAAAGATTTGAGATGTCCATGGTGGGAGAATTGAAGTTCTTCCTAGGGCTGCAGATCAGACAACTCAAGCAGGGAACCTTCATCTCCCAAGAGAAGTTTGCTAAGGACATCATCAAGAAGTTTGACATGGATAAAGCTAAGTCAATATCAACTCCTGTGCAAACAAATGCTCATCTTGATTTAAACCAACAAGGTAAGTCTACTGATCAGAAAGAGTATAGGTCTATGATTGGTTCTCTGCTATATCTATGTGCATCTAGACCTGATATTATGTTGAGTGTTTGTATGTGTGCACGCTTTCAAGCTGATCCTAAAGATATTCATCGCACTGCTGTTCGTATAATACTGAGATATTTAATTCATACCTCTGGGTTTGGTTTATGGTACCCTAAAGGTGCACCCTTTGAGCTAATTGGCTATTCGGATAGCGATTATGCAGGATGTAAGGTTGACAGAAAAAGCATCTCAGGTACTTGCCAATTTCAAGGGGCTCCCTTGTGTCCTGGAGTTCCAAGAAACAAAACTCAGTAGCCCTATCCACAGCAGAAGCTGAATACATAGCAGCTGTTAGTTGTTGTGCTCAATTATTATGGATGAGGCAGACCATGAAGGATTTCAACATATGCATGTCTCAAGTACCCCTCCTCTGTGATAATGAAAGTGCAATTAAGTTAACCAACAACCCAGTCCAACACCAAAGATCCATACACATAGAAGTGAGACACCACTTCCTCAGAGACCATGTAGAGAAGAAGGATATCCAACTGTGTCATGTGAGGACAGAAGCTCAACTAGCCGATATTTTCACCAAGCCTCTAGATGAAAATAGGTTCTGCACCCTCAGGCATGAGCTAAATATCATGGATATCTCGAATGTGCAGTGAGGAAATGATGATTCACGTGTACATATGTGTGCATTTCTGGATTTTACATTCTCTGCATCCTACATGAGTCATCCACCTGAGTCTCTGGTGAACCTCAGGTGGGATAGGTCTTAGTAGATAACATGCTGATTTTACACCTTATTGAACTCATGGATTTTCCATTGAGCTAAATAAGTTGGATTTTATTATCTATTTCAATTCAACACAGCTTTAGCTTTGTATTGTTGATTGTTTGGCAAGCTGTGTTTGAAAAGAAATATCTAATCTGCTTTCATTTCTTATCCCTGAATTCTCTCTGGTAATCTTATTGAAAATCTTGTCAACTGAGTCTTCCACATGAGTCTCAGTTGAACACTTCCAAAAATCCGGAGGAAATAGACTAAGTTTAGAGCTCTGCTCAGTAATTCAGTTCTACCTGAGTCTCAGGTAGTAGCCAGCTGTCTCTCAGGTGCCATAGGGCCACTCGGGTTATAAATACCCAACTCTGCAACGGTCCGTGCTAAACCCGCTTCAGAGACTCCTAAGCCCTAGCGCACTACTCCGTCGATTGATTCTCGACGATCGTGTGCTTCTCCGCCGTTCTTTTCGCTCGTCGAAGCTAGCTCAAGCTCTTCTGTTGATCAAGCACCTGCATCTCCATCCAAATTCCTCATCGTAAGTCTCCTCGAGCTGTTCTTCACAGAACTAGGGTGGTTTCCGCCTCTATGCAAATTCCACGTTCTCGGGTAGCTCTTAGCTGCGGAATTAGATAGAGATGTTGTTTCTTTAGCCTCCAGAATGAATTCTTGCAGCACATTGTTCTGAATCTTTAGATTTCAGCAAGATTCGATAAACCTAGGTTGTTCTGTCTCTACACCTGAGTTTCGCACTTTATCTCACCTGTGTCTCAGGTAGCTAACTCAGGTAGCATGAGATAAATTGTAAAACCTTCCTAGTGTCACCTGATTTACTCTCCTGAGTATCAGTTAGGTTGGTTAGTCAGTTTCTTTCTGCAATAGGATTACCCCTTACCTACTCTTTATCCTATCTTACCTATGCAGATGTCTGGATCTGGTAATCAGCCTAAGGATATCACAGAGGATCTTCCTTTAGCCATCAGGACTCAAATCTTGGAAAAGAAAAATCAAGAAGAATGGGAGACAGAGAAAGCAAGGAGACTTGCTAAGAAGCTTGATGCTGAAGAGAAAGCCAAGAAAGCTGCTATAATCCTCATATCTCCAACAAAATTGGCCAAGAAGGAAGCCAAGAAGAAAGCCTTGGAAGAGGAAAAACGCCAATTTGATGTGGCAGTAAAAGATTACATCTCCAGGATGAAAGAGCTTGAAGCTGTAAAAGCTGAAAAGAAGGAAAAGCAAAAACAGGAGAGAAAGAAGCTTGCAGATGAAAAGAAAGCCAGAATGGCTGAAACTAAGAAGAAGAAGACAGAGGAGAAAGCTAAGAAAGCTACTGCCAAAGATGCAGCCATCAAAGCTAAGAGGACACCTATTGTGGACATCCTCAAAAGAACCAGAGCTGCTGGGGGACCAGCTGACCTATCTTTGAGCAATATTCCTAAGAAGCCTCGATCAGAAACTGTTATTGAATCTAGCAAGGCTAAGAGTCAGCAAAAATAGGAAGAAGAGGATGCATGGAAAGCTGAAGCTGAGAAGAGAAAATCTCACAGTGCTCTAGTCAAAGAACTGCATGATTTAATGGGGATGTTGCCGGCTGCTTCAGGAGCCGAAAGAGATGCTCTAAATTCAAAAATTCAAGATCTCAAGAAATTTATCTTTGACTCTTCTGATGCTGCTAAAGATGTCTCAGTTCAAAAGGATATATGGAAGAAAGACAAGACAATCAATGAAGAGCTTCATGAGCTGCTGAGAAGAGAAGAGAAAGCTGTAGGAGATGAGAAAACAGCTCTGATTCTGCAAATGGAACTCCTTGTACCCCAGCTCTCACTACAGTATAAACAGTTATGGCGCAGATATCATGATAACAAGCTGCAAAGAAGGATAGATGCCTACACAATGAAATTGAACTCCTGCTCAGATGAAGCTAGTAAGAAGGTCTTGCAGGATGAGATAGCTGCAGTCAATTCGAGGATTAACAGGATAGATTGTTCAATTGCTCCTATCTCAGCAGTCTCTCTACAACAAGAAAGTGCTCCTGCCCCTCAACCGAGTGTGCCAGCTGAGTCTCAGGCAGTATTCTCAGCTGGGCTAGAGATTGTCCTCACAGAAGTAGAAATCCAACAGAAAGCTACTCTTGAATCTATGGAAGATATTCTTGCAGAGTTAGATTCCAGTGGAAAGCAGCTAGAAAAGAATCTAGATGATTCTATGACCCAGCTCAGAACATCCTTTGATGCTAATCCACCTATGTCTCAAGCTAATCCCTCAGCTGGAATATCAGTAAGCATGGGATTAGTCTTTCAGTCCTTATCTAATTTCGTACCTGCTCAAGGAGACCAAGAGCTCACTAATCAAGAGAGAGCAGTGACATCCTCAGCACCAGAGTCTGCACCAAAAGAGCCAACTGAGTCTCAGGCTGAATCAGCTGAGTCTTAGTCAGATGGATCAGATGACTCTTACTCGAGCCCAAGTGACCCTCATCCTCCCTCTCCTCGCAGAAAGAAACAAAAGCCAGATGATTCAGATGAAGAATATGAGGGTGTGGAAGAAGATGTTGAAGAAGAAGATTCTGAAAAAGAAGCTAGAAATGCCACATCTTCCTCTGACTCAGAAGCCAGTTCAGCTGAAACTCAGGAGGCAGACTCAGATGAGTCTCTGGAAGTCAAGTATGCTGCTATCTTTGCTAATGCTGTAAGGATAAACTCTCAAGAGATGAAATTTATGTCTGCAGCAACACTCAAGTAGCTTCCAAAGGCAGATGCTAGTCTGGCTATCATAAATTTGGACACAAGAAGCACCTCCAACTACACTGTCATGAGAACTACAAATCCATATTTTGACAGCGAAGGTAATATCAAGAAGAGACGATGTAGTGATCAAAGATTTGGAATGATCAGCAGCAGTCCAGCTATCATCTTCTGATACCCAAGAAGGGTTTTGTTGATAGCATGCCCATAGATTGGGCCAATCTGGCTAAGAATGGTTTGGGCGATCTAAAAGATATCTTTGCTGTTGTTCAATTAGATCAAATCTGCAGCATAAACCAAGAATATGATTCTAAAGTGATCAAGGAATTTTATGCAACAGTTTTCATTGAGCAAGATCACCAAGATTTCATGCTATGGATGACCAGAGGTCAGTTGCTGTGCATCACAGCTACAAAATTTGCTGAACTGTTCAACTTGTCATCAAGGCCCAAGCTATCAAAAATAAGCATCTCCAAAGGATCAGAAGAAGACAAAAGCTTACAACTAGATTGGGTGCCAAATGAGACAAGACAAAAAAATTTCCCATTGACTTTGTGATTCCCTCAGTCAAAGGTGTGGTCCCCAAGTATATTCAGAACTTTAAGGGACTCATGAAGACACCAAAACATATTGTGAAGATTCTAAATGTGTCTATCTGTGCAAAGGGTGGAGGAACTGATGCTATCTATAACCCAGTCTGGAGAATTCTTGAGCTGATTACAAAGAAAGAAAAGTTTGATGTTGCACGATATATCTTCTCTGAGATCAATGAATGCCAGAAGAACAGAACAGACAAGATGAGGTATGGCTCATACTTAATGCATATGATCCTTCAGAGAACAGTTTTAGCACCTTCATCTTTTTCTTTTGACAAGAAGTGTTATCTCAGCAAGTTCAGACCTCAAAAGGATGATAATGAAGATGAGAAACCTTTCTACAGCATCCTCGATGTCTCTCAGCCAAGTGCCCCAATGCCACCTGAGCCAGCCACCAGAGCCTCAGTCAGAGTCCCTCAGCCAGCAGCTGTACCCCAAGCAGACCTACCTGAGCCTCAGGTGTCTCCCGCCCGAGACTCAGCTAGGGATCCATCTCCTCCTGCTGAGCTTCAGGCTACAGTATCAGTTGGCCTTTCCTCAGATAGTGTGCCTATGGTTCAACATCTGGACAACCCTGCTGCAGTTGATGCTTTTATCAAGAAGGTTGTGCCAGTCTAGATTTCTGCTATCAAGAGAAGGCAAGATGAGCTGCAGCAAGAAATGACAGAGCTGAAGAACGAACTCAAGTCTAATATGGCAGATCTCAAGGCTTCAGTCAGCAGCAAGTTTGATCAGATTCTATCCCTTCTGCAACAGAAGCCAGCTCCCTGAAGATCTTCTTCCTATCTCTTTTTAGTGTTTAGTGGCAAAGGGGGAGAGATTAGATTCAGGGGGAGAGATTAGAGAGAGTATAATATGTAAAAAGGTGTTTTAAACAAATTTGCTTATTCACATGATGATGCTATTCTCTATTTTTCATATGATGCTCTGATACAATTATTATTCATATGATGATGCTCTGATTGTTTGTCTTGTTCTGATACATGTGTCTTTGTGTCTTTGCCTTTTCTGCTCTGATACATGTGTTGTTCTTTTTCTTTTTGCTCTGATACATGTTGTTTATTTTGCTCTGATACATGTGTTTAGCTTTGATACAAGTATTTTGCTCTAAATTCTGTTGATTGTTCTAATATCTATTTGCTCTGATAATATCATTAGAAGCTCTGATACAAGTATCTCTGTTGATTGCTCTGATATCCATTTGCTTCGATAATATCTATTCTAATGATATCTGCTCTGATAATATTTGTTTTAAGCTCTGATAATATTTGTTTTAAGAGAGTCTAGATTCGTACTCAAGCATGCTATTCCTTGTGCATCTGTTGCTGAGTACTTATTCAACATAACTGCTATTCTCCGCTGTGCTTAATCTTTCAGTTATGTTCATGGCAATCCTGTTTAGCATTTACTCTCCATGATTAAACAGAACTATGCATTTGTATGCAAATGCAAATTTCTTATATGCACAGCTTTAGGGGGAGTATATACTAAACTTGGTTGAATGTCATACCCTTTTATACATCTAATGCTATGTTTAAAGGAGTTGCCACTAACCACAAAAAAGGGGGAGATTGAAAGTGCATCCAGTCCCAAGGAGTGTGGAAGGATGATTATCTAGCCCCAAGGTTTGGTTTTGATGGTTAATGGCAACCCTCACCTGTATCTAACGTTTACAATGAGTGTGAACAGGAGTTTAGATGAACAGGTGATCGATCAAGACAACATCTGATTGATAATGAGGCCTAAAAAGAGCAAGGAACTGTGAAGGTCAGAAGGGCTAGCTGAGCTAGTCTCCTGAGGCTCAGTTGCGAGGAAGCCGAGGCTGTGCTCGAGGGCAAGCGAGGTGATGGTGGCTTGATGGAGTTCAAGGACCGTGACTGCAAGCTGGATAAGACCTGGAGGAGCTAGGAAGCTGGTGGATCTGCGTCAAGGGGTTCGCTGTGCGTCTTCAAGGGCTGTCGTCTTCAGATTGTTAGCTTGGAACCAGTGCCAAGATTCTGAGCGAGCTGGTCAGTGGCAGTGTTGAGTCCATTGTCCTCCTGAATCAGTCTTTAGGCTTGTAGTGAGCCGGCCTGTGTTGTGCTCAGGTGCTGCCTGAGGCAACCGAGTCCACCTGAGTTTGGCATCTGAGACTCAGGTGGGTAGCTCAGCCGTGGCTAGTAGGTTACCAAGTGTAGGTTAGCTGAGTCTCAGATAGGTTTGTCTGGTGGCTCTTTGTCTGACGTGGCATGAGGGTAACGGCTAGCTGCCAGGGACCCTATAAATAAGGAACCTGGGGAGGTTTCGACCTCAACCTTTACCTCTACCATAGAAAGCACCTGCTGTCGGAAGAAAGAGCTCTTAGTCTCCGAGAGAGCGTTGCCTGCGTGCATCCACCGTGAGAGAGAGTTGCTTTACATCCTGAGTGCTTCAGAACTGAGAGAGTTCATGGTACTGGTTCCTCCAAGAGACTGAGAGAGCTCTTGGAGTTCGTCTGCTCCAAGACCGGGAAGTTGGAGTCGCTGGTGAGCAAGCCAAGTCTTGTGTGGCTGCCTCCAAGCGTTTGTGAAAGCGATTTGGGTCTGCCTGTCTCGCTGCGGTGAGATCAAAAGGATTCCACACAAGATAAGTGAACGAGGAAAGAGCACGGTTCAGTGCCGGCTGTGAAAGCAGCTTCCTCAACGGAGACGTACCACTTTGCTAAAGTGGGAACTTCGGTAAAACAAACCTTTGTGTCTTCTCATTTATTTGTATGGTTTGTGTTCACTTGTGCTGATATACATTGTTCACTCTCTGCTGCACACAACTGAGTTTCCCAACTGAGACTCAGTTGACACTAAGAGAAAGTTGTCTCTTTTACTATTCTGTTTATCTGTTGCACACAACTGAGTCTCAGGTGTGTGACTCAGTTGACACATAGTTGTCTCTGCTCTGCTCTGCTTGCATTTATCTGAGTTATCTACCTGAGAGTCAGTTGCCTGAGTCAGTTGCTTAGGATTGGCCCATTTATTTTAAGTAAAGCCCATTAGGTTTTAATTTTATAGAGCCGACCTATTCACCCCCCTCTAGTCGACTCCTGAGATCCTTTCACAATGACTTAGTGAAATAAATTTGCAAGATTTTCACTTAACTTAATATGCAATATTTTTATTTCGTCCATCTGCAATTCATGAGCATAGAAGAACTTGGGTTGATATGGTTAGTGAGATTGCTCTTCACATAACCCATCCGCACCTGTGCAACACAAGTTACATTATATATCTTCATAGATTATGGTGGGGGTTTGTGCGGTGTACAACCCACAAGACTATCGTTTGTGGTTGATCATCCGCCGAACTCATACACATTCTCGTGAGACCTTGTATAGCGCTATGATTTTCGAGTGGTTCCTGGAAGTCGATATAAGACTTTGCTTAGACGATTTTCAGGAAATTAAAGTTCCACCACATAGAAAAACATATTTAGTCTGTGACTTGGCTGTGTGTTGGCTTGACAGGTAACCAGCACGGCATAACCCATCAAGGACATGTCTTGGTTCTTTCTGTAGAACAAGCAAAGATTCTTGGTTCTTTAGAGGTAGCAAAATATATCCTTAATATCTTTCAAATGTCGTTTTGTAGACTCAGAACTACACCTTGCTAGCAAATTCATGGCAAATGCAATGTCTAGCCTTATGCAATTTGTGAGGTACATGAGTGCTCCTAAAGCACTCAAGTATGAGAATTCTGGTCCAGAACTTCCTCCCCCTCTTCTCTAGGCTTGTATAGGTCCTTATCTTGCTGTAAGGACCTCTCGAACATTGGGACCTTTGAATGATATGCCTTTCAAAGCCAAACTTCTCCAATACTTTTTGAGTGTACGTTGACTGATGCAGTAATATCCCTTCAGGGACATGCTCAGTTGCAAACCTAAGCAATAATTAACATCCAAATTGGATAGCATATACACAATGAATCAAGCAATAATTAACACTTCTAGACATCCAGGATGCAAATTTGTGCAAGAACTTCATCCACTACAAGCTTGGTCGGCTTGGAGGCGGGAGAAAGTGGGCAGCGATGGGAGGGGCTCAGCAGCAAGAGGGAGTAGCGATGAAGCTTGTCAGCAACCAAATTTGGAGGGGAGGGATAGAGATAGAGGTAGGAGTAGGCGTGAGGGAGTCAGCGCCGACCAATAGGCACGGCGGTCGAAGGAGCTCGACAGTGGCGCAAGGGGAGCATGTTCGACGGTAGAGCTTGTCAGCACGACGACGGGAATAGCTCACCGACTAGATTTAGAGGGGGAGGGACGGAGGTGGAGGTGGAAGGAGGCATGACACTTGCTGGCGGCGGGAGTGGAGGAGGGAGCAGGAGCGACTACGTTAGGTACTCGGGTTGGATCGGGTAGAGGAGAGCGGATAACAATAGGACGAGAGTAGAAAAAACTAAAGGGTTCTTAGCATTATATAATAGGTGGCAATTGGTTGTAATTTTTCTTAAGCACAGAAGTATTTACTAAAGTGGGGAGGTGAGAGGCCCAAAAAGCTCGAAAATCCTCATTTTTTAGGCTTCCTGATATGTTAAGTATCTAGGGAGCAGAAAGAGATCATTAAATAGGCATTAGGTATCTTATGATTTATTTGGACCTAAATAAACTCCTCATGAGTCATCCCAAAAAGCCCTAATCATCTAAGGCCTACTTTACACGGTAGCACATTTTGAATAGAGAATTCAGAGCACAAGTTGGGCTAGTTATCCATCGTGCCAAGCCGTATTTGAAAGCAACCCTAGGTCAGCGGTTGAGTAGTGCCCTCGGACATTCTTTCCCTTTGTTTGATTGTACAAATACTCCTTTTTATTTCAATTTTTATATATACAGTAGGGGTCTCCCTCCTCTTTTCCGTCAAAAAAACAAAAAAGAATCGCCAAGTAACGACGTAATCTCATCAACGCATGTATTCCCAAACATTGACAAGTCGGCCGCGTATATTCCTCACAAGCAAAATCAATACAAACGGCTGGGTGCTTAAACAAGGTAAAATAAAGGGTTATCCCTTGTCGGGGGAAATTCTATCTTAAGTCTTGCAACTATCAGATGAGTCCCCTTTGGTTCTCATCCTATCTGGAGCGCTAATGTTTACCGAATTCAGCTGGGCACCAAAAATTGTATACGACGGCCAGAAGCCTGCAATGAAGCAGAATGTCAGGAACCAAGCACAGCCAAATGCAGCATGTCATGTGAGCACAATCAAAATTTTGCATGCAAGCATTTTTTCCGTCCAATTGCATGTAATATTAGTTTGCTACCTCGGGATGTAAGGGAATAACAGCATTTGGCAACCAAGAAATAAGGCATCCTCTCGCGTCTGATAATAATAATAATAAACAGTAATATTCCTTTGCTCGAACTATGTATATAGAAATGCTGCTATAATAAAATAGTAAAATGCAAACCTCCTAAGAGCAAATACGAGTATGGATGACAAATAAAGTTGACTACCATCCTTCTTGACAATAAAGCTAAAGTTGACTACTACCTTCTTGATAATAAAGCACCCTAGAAAAAAGTAATTTACTCCCAAAAGGAAAGTGCAAAACAACCAACGGGAGCATCTTATGACCAAAAGATGAGGGATTGGATATTGTGTCTTTGAGCTAAATGCATTTCGTATCTGCCAACTGCAGTTGCTCATCCCAGCACAATTCAAAAACCGTGCTAGAAAAGAAAAACAAAAATCGAAGATGCCATGGAAAAGGAACACATGCTGTATAGTACAACCACCACGTATTTGCAGGGGGATAAAGGTAATGCCGTGGTGCATTTTCAAAAGAAAAAAAAATCTTCTGAGCTAATATATGTATATGGGATTTTTTTTCTACTTAACAAACTGATAATGTCTGTCTATCATCTATGCCATTTCCATGGTGCCGACAAGCAATGCTGTATGGCTATGACATCTAAAACTAAAACCAAATTGTCAACGAAAATACCTGTAGTGTGTGCTTCAGTATAGTTGCTTTGCAGATATTGCTCCCACGATCACGAGAGATCATCAAGCGAACATGTGGAACAGCTTTCCAGCTCTCGCCAAGGGCAGGTTTGGGAGCCCCATTCCCAGCAACCATATGATTGGTTACCTGAAGTTAATGCAAAACCATTACTCGATGGATGAATTTAAAAACTGTGGTTGTTGTTTCAGATCCGACGGATTTCGTTAGAAAAATTATAGGGCACACATTTCAAACATTCTATAAAGTCATAGCCATATAAATTTGTAAAACCAAATGTTCAAGCCCAACAGTTCGTGAATGTTCGCAGGAAACCAAGCAGTGACCGAGCAGTTCTATTGACTATCCAAAAGTTCATTTGTACTCTTTTAGATTCAACGAATTTTCATATACCTAAATCTGTATAAATGTCCATCCTTGGGAGTCATTCAATTGTTCGCATTAGAGGTACGCCTATTAGAGGGGCAAATGATCAATTCCCTCCAGAAAGAAAAGTTTAAGGGCTAATAGATACCTTTCAGAAATTAGTGAAACTAGAGCAATATTGCTACATCTTTTCTTGTGGGATTTCCCATAAATGCATTAGCAAGCACATCTTGAGATCATGCCCTTAAGCAATGGGAAATAACTAAGTACTTCTCAGAAAGAGAAAAAAAAGCCAGCAGTCACCTCCTCTTGTGACTTCATGCACAACTGCACAAAGAATACAAGAACTCAAGGAAAGAAATAAAATTCTATTTGAGTTTAGAAAGTTCCCTTATATGTCAAACCTAGGTCATCTTTTGAAACTCGTGATGCAGAGTTGCAGAATTGGATTAGAACGATTGCTTAAAAATCAATAACTGGGATTTCCTTTCATCCTTTCCAGTTTCTTTTTTATTTGGGTTTCATACAGCTGGTTCCATTGTTTTCTTGGAGCTCTTGATGCAGAAGTGCAAGCCTTTCATTTTTGATAAACTAAAATTACAGGACCTTTTTACTATTCTCTCCAATGAATATGGCTGTCACTAGGGACATGAACACTGGTGATATGCAACAGGTGCTACAGTTCAGTACAGAACTGGAAATGTACATGGACAAATACACTAAACTCAACAGTTTACCAACAAATTACTCTCCGACAAAAGAGTAAACAAGGAAACGAATTAACAGAGGAGCCTTATCCAGATGCAAGGAGCATCTTGTTCTTTAAAAAGATGGCATGCTGAATTAGTGAATAGTGAGTTTTGATCAACAATGAATACAAATCAATTTGTTTGACTCATATGGAGAAGAAAAAATGAAGCTGGGCATCCACCTAAGGGTCTATTAGAGCTCTGCTTACGAATTAAAATTTCAACATCAAGCCAACACTATTGTTCTTGATTTTCTCCGAGCATATCCATTATGAAACTAAATGTCATAAAGAAGTTCTTTTGAGACAAATGCGATAAAGAAGTTGAATGTATATATCAGAACAATATTTTAGAAAGGAAGTTAACGTATGCTCAACTACATATAAACTTTACGTGCCATGAATGATTACCAATCAAACTAGAGTGAGCAGAATTACCAGAACAGATAGATTATGCTTATCTGCTAACTTCTTAGAAGCAATGCCACTGAAATCATCATCGACCGCCCTGCTGGGTTATTAATACAGGTTCAGAGAAAGAAAACAACAAAATTTAGTTCAGACTACACTTTAAGAGTCAGTGACGCCCCTCTCAGGTAGCAATCATGCCAATAAATAATGTTTTTAGAAACTGCAATCATTAACGATGGCACACTGAATTTATGACCAGCTCAAATTATAAATGTCAGGCTGCATAATTGCAAATTAGTTGCACTATGATGTTGAAGTTAGTGACAGTGTAAATTATTTATCTTATCCAAGCTGGTTGCTATACCGATTTCCTGCATTTTCTAATTCACAAGATCGTACATATTATGTTTCGGCCTCTCAGGACATTCCTGTTTAAATCCTGAGTTACTCCTTGTATAGTTGAAGTGCTAAACTGCACCTTATGCTATGTAAAATATTCTAGTAGACAAGGCTCTTCAAGTACCTTGTGAGTTCTTCCCTCCGATGATGGGAGCAATTAGAGATGATATCGAGTCAATGATAAGCAAGCATATCTTGCTACCGCCATTGTTTACCTATTAAGCTTGTGATATGTGAGAGAAATGTTTGAGATAATAAGAAGGGAGAAAGAAGACTTCTCTTCATACTAACCTTGTCATTCAGTGAGAGTTCAAGTTGATCTAGTACTTCAAGCAAAGCAAATATATCAAATACAGACTCACAAATGATGCTGCTCATGACCCCCTTAAGCCTCACATCCTTTGGCTGCAAGATGGAAATATGGTACTTGGAAACCATAAGCAATCACATGCTCAATAAGTTGTTAGGGTAATCTAATAATTGCAGAAACAAATACCCGTCCCTGAATGACAATACGAAAGAGCAGGGCAGGAATATGGATTATTACTAACCTCTTTGACCAAAGGGATGGGAAGTTCATCAATAATACGAGCAATCCGGCTAGGAGAGAACGAATTGCTAGTATCCAAGTACAAAACTGCACCCATATGCCTGGCTGCAGCATGTGAAGCAGAATATAGACACACCTGCAGTTGATGTACATCAGTACATGGAGTAATAACAGCATGCTTATGAATTAGGTCGTAGTCTACAGCTGTTCCAAGGTCACCATGTCCAGAAGTAAGCATATGAACTAACTTTAAGTTAGAAAAGATCAATCATTTTTTTCACCTGTGTTTTACCAGAAGAAGACTGACCAGTTATTTCTGTTAACTGACCTTTGCGCAGCCCGCCTCCAAGAAGCATGTCGATCCTGCGAATTCAGGGCATCATAAATCATAATATAATCTACTTCTTAGAACAATGTGATTTTCTGCATAATGATCAGGAGGTCCTATAGACAGACATCGGCAGGTTTGTAAAACAACAAGAGGTCCCAATACAGAGGGAATGATTACATTCAAGATAGGAGTACCCTTCAAGTCCAGTAGGGAGGAAATGTTTTCTTTCTGTCGCATCTTTGAGTAAGTCCATCCCATTGGACCATGGTCCGCACCAATTTTCGTCAGGAGGTTGATCTTGATTCATGTCCTGTATGATCTCACAAGTTCAGTCCATGTGCCGTGAAAGAGCTGTGTAAATACATTACTCAAGGCAAAAAATGCATGTTGGCTGTATTGCTAAAATCCTCATGATCTGATCATGCCGAAGGACCCTGCAAGCGCACAGGCGCCACTTGAATAGTGGTGAGTGTGTGTTCTAAACAGAGACTAGGCTAAAGCTACCGGTGAGCTAACGCTAGGTCTATCAAAGCAGGGGAGAAAATGGGATCTAAACAAAAAACTAAAAACTAATCGACTAGAAGACCGCACACTAGTACAACAAGAATGATGGCCTAACTACCAATCGAGGGACAAATTTGGTTTTCATTTTTCTGTTGAAGAATTATACATATTCTTCATTTTCTGTTGAACAAACTGACAACTACTAACAAACATAAAGGTCAACTTGAACTAGAGGCTAATAAATGACCGAAAACAGATTTACTACTACTGCTACTAATGAGAGGCGCACAACTATCAGGAACAATTACCTAGTACAAATTCGTAACAAGAAAACAAAATTAACAAAGACCAAAGCGAAACGAACAGCAATCCGAGCAACCTAGGGCTTCCTTACCACAAAAGAAATAGCGCCCGGGGATCGGAAGAGGAAGATCACGAGGGAACCGAGTTCCACCGCTTCGAGATAGCAGGCGTGCGTCGGTAGGAGGAGCAGGGAAGGGTTTTAGGTGGCGAGTGACAACGGGACGGTGCGGTGGGTTTGGGGGTAGAAGGTACCGCCAGCGCCGCCGCCGGTGAGAAGTCGCCGCCGGTGAGAAGTCGCCGCCGCTCGATCTGGTACAGGGAGCTAGGGTTCTGGAGAGGCGTTGGCCATGGGTTTTTTTTCGTAAAATAGCTGCGACTGGATGCTGTCTCTTGGATGTCGATTGGACGGCTAACATTCGCTTCCTAACACATCCCCACACCCTCCAATATATTTCTTTGAACCAAAAAGAACACGCTCCCCTCCCCCTTCTCTCTCTCGGCGAACGGCCGACTCCGGCGGCCGCCGAACCCTCTCTTCGCCGGCGCCGTAGAAGAAGCTCGCGGGCCTCCTCCTTCCTCCGCTCAGCTGGACTAGACTGGAGTGAAGTGGACAAGTGGACAAGAGATCCATCCAGCCTGATATCTTCTCTTGGTACGGAAACCCTAACGTTCTAAGAGTTTTTTGTACTTTGGTGTTAGCAATCAAATCCATATATTTCTTCCTTTCCGAGTTACTTCAGTCCATCCAGGTAGTGGTGGGTTTGGTTTGATTCGGTCTAATAAAAGCTTGTTTTTGCCAAAAATTGTAATATTCCTTTAGCATGTGAACTTGAAATGAGTATTTCACCTTAATGTGGTGGTTAGCTTCTCTAACTGGACTCCACACTGCAAGTCTAGTGTTTGCTAGATGCAATTGCAAACCAGGAGTCCTGAATTTTATTGCCACATATAGTTTACATCTAGTCCAAAGGTAGCAAGGCTTTAGGAGAGAGACAGGGTCATATCTTGGATAGCTTTGATTCATTTGGAGAGGGTATCTGCTTCATCTGATTTGGATATGGTTCATGGCTCAATGTTTATTTGCCGGCTGCAGTTGCCAGAAAAATTTACAACTAGTTCTATGCTTCACGCGGCTGGAGGATACAATCATATTATTTGTTACTGTACATGCATTTTGAAACTCAGGTTTGTTATGTTCAGTACATGCCCTCCTCCCTGTCATCAGTCTATTCTTGCTACTTTCATGTCCATTGTGGCATCTGTTATTTTCTGTAGCCCAAAGAAAATTACGAATTTCAAATGCATAATCTGAACATGGGGTGTAAACATGTCCCACTCAAACTTAAAAGCAGAATTCGTATCCTTAACTCATACTTTGCTGTTCTGTTCTATGTAGGCAGATTCAAGGTAGACTTGGTATCTGCAATGTAGATCCTGGTAGGGATAGCAACATGCAGCAGCTAGTCCCACTAGCACCACCGACAAGGGCTTCTGGTGGTGACAGTGGGAAGGAGCTGGTGGCAAAGGCTTCTGGTGGTGACACTGGGAAGGAGCTGGTGCTGGTGGAGGGTGGAGAAAAGAGCTCAGGAGGGGTCAAGCTACGGAGGATGAGGAGGACCTGGAGGTGAAGCTGAGGCGCATCATGGAGAATGTCCCTGTCCGTGTCAGCAACACCTCTGGATCCTCTGCTGGATCTGGCTCAGGCGATTTCCACCAGGTACTCCCTCTCCCTCCCTCCTTCACGTGTGGAGAATTCAGCTAAAGTGAGTGTCAGATTGAAGCAAAATCTTTTACTGGTTTTCGTATTATATGGATGAGACTTACCTTTAACTCTGCATGGTGGCTGTAATGAGATTTCTTTTGGCAATTAGCACTTGAATAGATGGTTGAATTGTTTCGGAGAAACGTTATTGTCTTATTGATTTTTGTCCATAATTCGTTTGAACATGAAAAAACCCGATTAAACTATTGATTCGAGATGTGGTCCTTTGGTGTCTATATAGAAATACCATGGTGTTCGTGACAAATTGCACGTGGAACATGTGCATTTTGGTTTAAAAACTTAGCACAGAAGCCTTTACCTGTTGTTGTTTATAAAAATACTTACATTAGTTCCTGTCAAAAAAGAAGAAGAATACTGAATGACTGACAGACTTGAGTAGATTTTGTGTATGTTGTTGGAAAGTTGGCTATACCAAGACGTTCAAAATTTGCTCGATTCTCAAGAAGGTAAGTTGGTCTGGTTATTAAGGTAACATCTTTTGAATATGAAAAATAAAGAGAATTTTTTTGTTGACATCACTTAATCAATGGAAGATTATAAGACCAACGAATGGTCACTGTGAGTTGAAAGGTAAGAGTCAATTAGGTTATGTCGTGATATGAGAGGAGTCAGATACAAGATCTTCACACGTGTGGGCTTACCTGCTATCATAGGCATGATGACATGATGATTAAAAGTTCAAGTGGCTTGTGAGTGCTGGACTAAAAGGAAGGCTAGAATTGCTACCAGTCCACCAGGAGAAGATTTAGTGTTTTGCATGCATGCTATGTGCTTTTAGGGCAGTTTCTTTAATTATTAAGTAACTTCTAGTAACATATTTAACCCACCAACCGGTTTTTTTTATGAGGCCTTCACATCGCAATTTCCCATTTTTCTGTGGAAAAACATTGCTCTATCCTTTGTTAGAGGACACTGTTTCGTTGTAAAGGACCTCGGAATACCAAATGTAGAATTCAACATAATTTTTGATATATGCATCATCATCATATGGAAACTTGTTAGCAATGCATGTATGATCTGTTACAAAATAGCGTGCCAACAGATGGGATGCACACTGAAGTCTCAAAATGGGAGGTCTTCCTGTTGAAATTAATTAGTTGCAACTTTTGGTGGTTACAACAGTTTGGAAAACCCTGGCAAGTTCCCCCTAATTCTCCCCAGTAGTCACTAGTTGGTAGCTGAAATTATTGTAGATAGGTAATTAAAATATGATAGGTAATGTGTAAGAGTATATAGTCTGGTGTAATCTCATAGTTCGTAAATTGTCCACGCTTTGTTGACCAACACGTGTATTAATGAACTTATGCGCAATTGAGAATTAATTGAGCAATGAAAACATAGCGCTATTTTACTATCAAAGGACATTTGTAAATTGTAATAGGAAGGA
The DNA here is from genome assembly GCA_019208055.1 of Stipa capillata. NCBI lineage: Eukaryota > Viridiplantae > Streptophyta > Magnoliopsida > Poales > Poaceae > Stipa > Stipa capillata. The sequence goes on along the minus strand of JAGXJF010002633.1, from coordinate 417,273 downwards.
TCCCCCTTTCGTTGAGACGAAGCTCCAAGTATTATAGCTCAATTCTGTGGTTTACTGGTAGGTTCAAAACATCTTTGGCAAAGTACATGCTCTTACTCAGGAAATATGGGCACAAAGACAGCCTTTGCCTGTTTATATTCATCTGTCCTATTTTCCATATGTTCTGGAAGCATCAGTTTTATGTTTGATGATTTTAGAAGCATATATCATTTGCGCTGAATTCTTGGAAAATAGTAGAGATGTTCTATTCGTGAGGTGAAAATTTTGATCAATATACCAATTAAATGGCAGTATAGCCGAAGATATATCTCCAGGTTCTGATATTAAATTAAATGGTCTATTTTAGCTGTTGCCAGCAAAATTAGGATGCAACTAGCAAACAAGAAACAATATGGTAATTAGATATTTCATAGTAGTAGTGTCTATAAAGGTCTGGTTTTTCTCTTGCTCTTGTCAGATGTTCTGGAGCATAGGAGCTCATTTACTATCCACATGTTTCTGGTTTGATCAGTATTGGCATAATGAGTAGTGAGACATCGTATAGCCTATTGATAGTCATTTTCTTTTGAAGGTGGTTCTGATTATGTAATTCGTGTTAAATGTCACCTGGTTTAATAGATTTTGAATATTACAAGACATACATAGACAGCGATACCCTTATTATTCAGTGATCATGGGATATATTTTTTTTGTTCAAAATATATGTCATGACCTCCCTCCTTGCATAATTGCAACCTGCCAACCTCTAACTGGAAATTGTTGAATTTGTGATACCATTGGATGATATTTAAGGCTAATTAAAATATTAATAATGTGGAAAGTTTAGAATCAGCTATTCTCCATGCAATTTTAAGATTTCCATTTTACCAATTTGAAAGTAAAAACTATATATTTCCTATAATTTTCAATGACAACCTACGTAGCCATATGCTACTGCAGCTAAGGGCGTATGTGTTTGCGTGTATGGCTTCCAAGCTTATTGCACACCTTCTCTGTTTGTTACTGCCAACTCTTCATTTGAGTTATGAAACTGAAGTGCTGTTGTTGACTTGTGGGCACAATCCTACTTGAACCTTTAAACTGCTACTGACTTGTGTGTGGGTTGAAGTAGATGCATACAATCAGTCTCAGTGGAACAAAGGCTGTCACTGTTGCAATAGTGATTGTTTTGCTGAGAATGTATACATGTTATTTTGTTCATTTAAATATTATTTTCTTCGAAACTCTTGATAATTATATATATTTTTCTGTGATAAATTATGATTCAATATCTATTTTGTCAGTCGTGTTTGTTCACCAGAATTGTTACCTCACATCCTTGTTTTGGGTAACATCATAGCAGCCGAAAATCATGACTTTCTGTATTTGGTTCCTCCAATTCCAGCATTCACTAGGCAGAGCAAACTTTTTCTTGATGTGTTCTCAACCATCTTGTTTTACTGATTTTTTTTTAATATACAAATCTAGCTCCAGATTTCTCAAATTTCATGGCATGAATGATTTGAGAACTTGCATGGAAATATGTTGGTACTTATGATCTTATGATTTAACTATAAGCATTCTTGTTTCGACAGTATCGGCAAATGAGGAGGAGGGAGCAGGACCGGATAACAAGGATGGAAAACTGATTACCAAAAGAGGAAACAGGTGGCTGAATTCAATCTGCGGAGGGATGAAAGGCTAAAAGCAGCCGAGGAGCGGACAGCGAAGAAGCGCATGAAGCGCCAAAAGAAAAAGCAGCGTAAGAAAGAGAAGCGAACTAAAACCAGTAGTGGTGGTGAAGAACCTAACCGAGCGGAGTCCTCAGATGACGATGAGGGTTCGGATTATGAGGGTGATGATAAGTTTAAGCAATGTATTTAAAGATGCTATTAGATTGCAGGCCACCATCCTGGAGATTACTTTTCACTAGTAGAGATTCTTGATGACACAGAAGACTGTCGGTCACTCCCTGGTTTGGCTGTGGGCACGAACTAACGTCGGGTGCCGCCTCTTGTAGTAATAGACTCGGAAGTATACTAGGTTGGGCCCTCTGTTTTTTTGGAAACATTTATCTGCTGTGAGATGTAGTTGGATGCCAGTGGGCAATGCTCCCGGAGCACAGGTGAAGCATTCGTTTCTTGTTTTGATGTAGTTGTGTTTTCTTAGTGGTCTGCAAGTTGTTATGCTTAGCATCAACATTCTAGACTTGTTTGGAATTTCGCGTGGTAAATTCTCGAGCTCGGCGGTGATGTTGCCTCGAGTTTTGTACTTTGGCGCTTGGCCTCTTCCTTACGCATGAGCTCTGTCGCCGCACAATCTCGGTCTGACGCTGGTAATGGCACTGCCATGCTCCTCTCGCCCGCTCATGCCGTTTCTGCGCTGCTGCACCGTCTCTTTGACTTGGATGCCGCTGTCTCCAACCCTAGGTTTTGGGCTTGGCCACGGTTGATGCCAGAGATCCAGTGCCTCGCCCCGGCTTGATAGCTGTAGTGTCGTGCCGCATGGTGGCGCGCTTCCCTGCACTGGAGGTTCACCACCCATCCTGCTCATGTGATGCGCGGCCCTAATCGACGGTGGCAATGGCCACGGCGTCGCAACCCGGCACTGGCTAGTGCTCCGTCTAGCTTCCACTCATCGGCTGTGCATTCGTTATTGTCATGGCTGCCTCCTAGCTTCCTCGCAGTCACCTCGCTCAGCTATACCCGACACTGCCTCTAATAGGAACCCTACCTCGCTGCTGCTGTGTGATGGCGGTGAGTTCATCACGCTGCAACCGTGACAGTAGTGCCTTCTCCAACAGGTACACTTCATGTCCTTTTCTTCCTTCCCTTTCTCCTATCTTGTTCGGCTAGGATTTGCCATGTATGGTTAGCTCGGTCAAGTTGATGCTAACACTAATTACGAAGAATTTGGTTTGGTGTTTGATGCTTCTGGCCATCTTATTGTGATGACAAGCACATGAACTCTATTGCCCGTCTAATGATGGTACTAAGGGCATGCTTACACTTGGATAATTAAACTTATATAGCTAGTTGAAGTCCTAGAACTATTGATGCTATGGCAGAGCTAGTTTAATTCTAGTGGTCATTAGCTTGGTTCATGTTTTTACCTACTCATGTCTCATTCTTGATATATATAATGGTTGATTACGGCCATTAGGATGTAACGTTATTCTTATCTAATCATTAACTGAAAGAACAGATGTTACACTTGACCCTTAGCTAGTTGATGACGATTGCTAGGCATCTGAAGCAACTGTGCATGTTTTGTATGCTTAAGATCTGATAAGGATAGATACCTATTACCTAAAGCTCTATGATGATTTTTGAGGGCTAAACTCCCCCAACATGCCATGCCTACCAATCGGACTAGCAAGCAATTGCACGAGCAACTATTTTTCTTGGAAAACTCAAATCTCTTGTTGCTCATAATACGAGGTTATACCTTGTTTTGATGCGAGGACAAGCTAACGGCTTTATGTTATATGGTTTGCTTGGCTGTTTCTTGGTCTTTCTCCTCTTGAGTTGCTGGTGGTCTCCTTCCTTTGCTTCAACTTGCTTCCTCAACTTATTCTTCTCCTCCTTGTTCTTGGTGGTCTCTTAGTTCTGGACCTTGGCTTCTATGTTATGGTGATTGGATATGGTGGTATACTACTACTGTGTTATACATCTCTAGTCGGTTACTCCTGTCCCTGATTTTTTTACAGAGGTCTTTATGTGGTCTCTTTCCTTTGGTGGTAAGATGACCACCTCCTGCTCGCCTAAGGTTGGCTGCTCCTGATGGTTTTTTCATGGATTCCATGCTAAGGCCTGAACTTTGGTCAACCATGGTGGGCTGCTAGGATATTTCTCTCCTGATGGATTGATGCCTATCTCAAAACTATTTTACTTTAAAAACCTTTTTGCAAAATGGATTTCTATTGGAGGCATATTAGATAAGTATTATAGGTGAGAAGAATACTTTTTTACTACTCAATCTCTTAGTTGTATATATATACACATATACATTTGAGTTATTCTAGTCCAATAAGGGTCTTAGCCATGTGGTCGTCGGATATTTTTAAAAACAAAATATTTACTAAACTTAATTTTGGAAGTAAAAACTATTTATGTTCCACTTTTGATGCTCTTTTGTCCTTGTAATTAATCTTGCGGGTTAGGCGAAAACATGTTTGTGGAACTACTATTGTTCAAAATAAAATACTTTTTATAGAAATTGCTTCTTACAACAATTTGCATGATCCTAATGGTTAGCCCTTGAGTAGAACCCTAGAAATTAGGGATTTTAGGCAAGGAGGAATTTGGGGGAGAGGTACTTACCTTGGAGGAAGCCGACGGCATGGGGAGTCCCGGCCCGCCACCGGCGGGAGGCGGACCGGCGGAGCCCCGGTGAAGGAGCTGCGACGCCGGCCACGGCCGTCCCGGGCGGCGGTCGAGACAAGGCAACCGGCGGAGGTGGCCAGTGAAGCGGCGACACGGCAACCAGGAGGCGACATCCCAGGCGATGTGCACCCAGAGGCGGAGAAGACCGGAGCCGAGAGGAGTAGGGTGTCGGCGACCATAGGGAGGAGTAGCGGCGCTGCTCGAAGGACTAGGGCCTGAGTCGGCCGGGACCGGCGGGACCATGGGAGATTGGAGGAGCTTCGGGTGAAAGAACAGAAGAGAGAGAGAGGGCTTGAGGGAGGCGGCGGCGTGTAGGGATTAAGGGGAGGTGGCCGGAACCGGTTAGGGTAAAAACCCTAACCGGGTGCTAAGCGGGCTGAGCAGGCCTTGGGCCAAAAGAAGGCCACGGCCGGCCCACATTTAAAAGATAAGAAATGTTTTTTTATATTATTATCCTCTTTTCTCTTTGTAATATTAGAAATTTCTCCCTCATAATTTAAATTTAACCAAAGATTTTACTTCAATTCAATTTGAAGAATCTAAAATTCTATTCTAACTTTAAGAATTCTTTAAAGTTATGTAGATATATACCCTTACACATATTTTTAGGAAGAAAAACCTAATACCCTTTCTATAACCCTCTGCAAATTTAGAATTCAAGATTTTTCATAAATGCTTTGAAATTACAAATTTCAATTATTTAATAACCATACCACACCACAAAGTTATTAATAGTAAATTTTATAAGTTCAAAAGATAGAGCAGATAAAAAATTAAGGAAGTTGTAATAAATATCATCTATTGCATTGTCTTCGACAAGGTAGTCCACATCAATCCAATTTCTGTAAATCAACCTCATCAACATGAGCATGCATATACGCATATACAATTGCCATCTTTGGAAATAGTCCTTATAGGACAATTATTCCACTTCAGATCCCGAAGTTCTGCCGATTTCGTCCGAAGGGACCTCTCACTTCATTTCTTATTCATCTCAAGGCAAGTTCATTTCTTGTTCATGTTTGAGAATTATTTCTATCAACATATATGCAAGTTTCCTTCTTCTTATCACCTGGCTTGTGATAATTAATAAATGGACTGCATTATGATTCGTTGAATCATATATTGGTGGGCAGTGGAACCCCGGTTGGAACTTGTGGGGTGTTCAGGGTTCCATTGCATATGGTATAATCCTAAGGTTAATAACAAATGTCAGTTGGCATTCTCACGCCGTATAGATAGCGTTAACCACAAGATCTGTTATGGGACAGGCGAGTCAAGTAACACCTTCTTAGTGCATATCTCCCAGAAACGTATGTAAAGTAATGCCTGGGAAAGCGTTATGTCCCTCGCCTAGGGGAGCGATAAACACTGAATTTACGCTTTGGGAGGCGTTATGTCCCTGAAATATTCAGAAAAGTACGCTATAATGACGAGGTGGGTAGTCGGTGCTGGACCGACTACGTAAGGGGAGATATTGCCAAGGGAGGGGTGAAATGACTCAGAACCTTAGACCTGGCCACGCACCGATGGGAGTGCGATGGGTCTCGTACCTGGCGTGAAGGCTAAGTACCACTTGTGGGTAAAGTAACGCACCTCTGCAGAGTGTAATGAAGTGTGGTATTGTCACTCCCTGTTCTGGGTATGAACTGCGATCGTGGCGGGAAAGGAACCATCGGAGGTTCTAACGACCCGTGAAGCCTTCTGAACATAGATAAATTAAAACTTGACTTCTGTCTAGAAATGTGTTAGAAAAATGCATATCCTTTGAGGACTTTTGTCCTAATAGAAATAATCATGCAAACACCTTTTGCTATTATGAACTTGTTGAGTACCTTCTGTACTCATCCCCTACATAAAATCTCCTTTATTAAACTCTAAATCATTAGAAGTCGAATATGAGGAAGTCGAAGCCCAGGAGGAAAAAGAGGAGCCGGACCTAACAGGTGGAATTGAAGGAGTCGATTACTACATCGACTATGAGGAACAAGAAGCAGCAGAGCAAGAATAGCTTAGTTCTAATCGTAGTTAAATAAAACCTTGTTTATATGGTTTTCTGCCTTTTTATTTTCAGCTCTATATTTCAGTTGTTATTTCCAGTTGAATGTATCTTATTGTATTTCCGTTGTAACTTTTGTATATTGGAGTTTGTAATATATATATTGTTGGACCATCAATGCTCCTGTTGTACACTCTGATGGATATAATATAATGAGATGTGATTTTGTTATATTATGTCAAAGACTAGCACACTACACCATACAGTGGTGTGCAGGGTCGCTTCACGATGTTTACTTCTTGCCATGATGAATATATGTACTTATCATGCTTAGTTCAGTGATGTGTGATGATTAAATCGATGATCTAATTCACTTGAACTTAAATGGTTAATGAGTGACAAGGTAGCATGGTCGTTGGGCGAACGGGACATGGTAGATTGGTTTTTGAGCCTGAATTCAGGGTTACAAAGCCTGAATTCGGTGGAGATCCTGGGTCGACCCATACGATGTGTTACCTATTAGCCGTTGAGTACTAGTTGTGGGAACACCAAGAGTGTGGTCTGGTGGTCCTTGCCCATGTGAGGACTTGCAACCCTCACTTGGGGAGCCCCAGGGGCACTCGGTGGCATGTCTGCACAACTAGTATCTCTTTTACACTTGAGAAATGTTGGTGAATTCAGATCTGAAAATTTGAGCATATACTAATGATTGGTGACTTGTCATGGTAGGAATGGATGGATGATTAAGACATGAATTGAAGTTGTCCTTATGATCTCATATTTACCTGTTTTTAATGTTTCCATGATATTTCTGGATGTTGTTGAGAAGCCAATGATTAAATGGTTTAAAAAATTTCAATGCCATGCTACTTTTATGTCATAAGCACTACTAAGACTTGCAAGTAAGTTTGTACTCATTGGTAGCTGTTGTTGCATGCATAGGAACAGGTGAACCCTCTCCCGATGAGTATTTCCAGGACGATGTTTGATGTTTACCTTGTTAGCTATCAAACTTGTGGGTGTTTTTGGGTATTTTGGGTTGAATGATACTAGCTTGTATCCAGGGTTGAATCTTCATGTTTCCGCTGTTTGACTTGTTCGGTACTTGTGACCTTCTGTAATATATGTATTGCGTAAACATAAGGGATGTGAACTATTAACTAGTTAACTCCTTTAGGGTTCATGTGATGATTTTCAAGTTGTTTACCACGTCTCTCCATACATAGTGCGTGTATTCTTGGAGTGCATGGAGGCGACGGTAGAGAGTTGACATAGATCTTCCATGCGAGCCTCGTAATCACTTTAATTGAGTGAACCGCTAGTTGAGATGCGATTGCCCGCTAGGCAGGATGTGGATACCTGTGTTGGGCCTTTGGGTGACCCACTAATTGTGCTTCAGCCAATTAGGTTAGGGTGTGGACACATGTATCGGGCTCCTCTAAGTGATTGTGATGTTCATCACAAGAGATGTGCGTCAAGTCTCTACGAGTAAGTTTGGAATTATATGTGACTTATCAATTGATGCCAGTTTGTAGTCGGTTGGACCAAAAGTGAGGTTTGTATGCCGTATTGGTTCGGTGTTGGACCACCTAATAGTGGATTCATATGAGGTAAGCATATGACCTTGTTGGGTGGTTTCTCGTGTGGTGTTGGACCACCTAATAGTGGATTCATATGAGGTAAGCATATGACCTTGTTGGGTGGTTTCTCGATCTTTGACAATGCATCATCCCCTAAGTCAGATATGATTTCGGGCCCCGACACGTACCCTCATGTCCCTCCCGCCGTGCTTCATTTCATGTGGAGTCAGAGACATCCGTTGGCAATTCTGTCTTCATTGTCGAGCATAGTTATCGTCAACTATTGAAACCCTTAATGTGGGTAGCCTTGGTCCTTGGCCATAGCTAAGTTACATCCGGTGATCTTCACAATAAATTTTCCATGCCTTCACCTAATAACGACATGCACAACAACAACTCATGCTGCCCGATAGTCCTTGCCGGGACCACTCTTGTGGTGATTATTGCTGCCCCGAAGACACTTATTATGACAATTCCCCGTAAACCCTAGATGCATCTTTCAGCCATCAACATGATTATTAGATGACTCGTTGATTCCTTCTGTCAATCAAAACCCTCTCATCTAACCTCAACATCCGAGAGTTACTCGAAACCTAGTTCTCTGCCATCTCCAATCTATTTTATCATCTTCAACCCTAAGCCAGAGCTGATTAGGAGCATACATTTATCAGACTCTCGTAACCTTCTGTCTGTATTCTTTTGACTATCAGTATGATTTGGATCGTTTACTCGATGGGGTCATCAATAGAAACCTCTATCGATATGATCCTTCAATCATTTATCGATATTTTCTTATCACCTTGAACCCTAATCCTAGACAATGGTGAATCCCTATTTATCGGAATGTGTAGATACCTCTATCCTATCCATTTGACCATGGTTTCTCTTTCAAGTCGAACCATAGTTGGTTCTAACCCTTAACCTTAATTCTTATTGGTGGGATTGCCATCTTCTTGGGAATTCCTCCATATCTTTAGTTCATAGCTTCCTATCATTCTTCTAAATCAAAGCGATGGACACTAACTTGTTTTAACCTATCTCACTTACATGTGGTCCCCACATGTTGGTGTCCTATCCTTGGTCAACCCTTAAGCCATGTATCTGAAACCGTAACAGTTGATGTGTGTTCCTCGCCTATCAACCTATCGTATCCATATGATCATTCCTTCGTAAAGTCTTAATCTCTTCATGGAGCAGGTCCATAGACCTAGTGCCCTTATGACTCTTGAGCAATCCTATGCTTTCTATTGTCCCGGTTGTAAGTTCTCAGAAATTATTCCAAATCCTTGAAAACATAATCTCGAGAGAATATCCATTGTCCCCTTTCATTCAACTAAGCTTCCCTAAGCAATCCTTCTATCCTAACCTGACCGAACCCATTATTCTTCTACATCTAGATCCTATCTTTCCAAACCTTCCATCTCTATTCAGCTTTATTTGAATTTTTACTTACCTCTATGTTGAATTTAGATATTCTCTTGTTTAGTTTCGATTGATAGTTAGGACATGTTCTAGAAGGAATTGAAGACTAGAGATAAGGATCAATTGAGCAAGGCAAGTCACCTTTGATCATGCTAAATCCCATATTTTCAAATTATTACCTTTGCTTGCAAAAAAAATTATGCATGCACGTTAGTTTAGCAAGTCTTAGTTGGGGTAGTTTGTCTGTTGCCATGTTGTCATTACCTCCACATATATGCAAACTATATCGTGTTTACCCATTGCCCAAAACCTAGGATGGTATAACCTAGCTTGTTAGTTCATGCTAGTGCTAATCACGTTGGTTCTAATTGAGTCTAATCAACTTCCACCTATTAACTTGTTTGAGTCCAATACATCAATGCACCGATGATCGCTACTCTTTTCATAACTAATCTTTAGGACCATTCTTCGATGCCCAGTTAATTTTATTGAACCATACTCGGGCAATGTAATGGCCCTATACTATAAACTTGTGTAAATGAGATCCTTGCTGATCGTCATCTAATAAAGTGCATTTTCATGTTATAATATTTCTGCATTTAGAGTAAATAAAATAACCCTAACTTAAAAATGTGCAAAACTCGATCTAGAGTCAAACATAAATAAAAGTTTGAAACAAAATTACTCCAAAAGTATCTATGATGACTTTAATAGGTCTCCCACACCTCAAAGAAGGCCTCTGAATTTTTTATAAATTTTGGAGATGTTTTGGAATTTTAATTAATTGTTATTTATTCAAGTTCTAAAATTGGTAAAACTTTAAATAATTAACATGGAAATGGAATGTTTTTCTTAAATTCTTCAAAAATTTATATTGGTGCCTCATATTTTCCTCCAAATCCTAGTATAAAATTTTCATTAATTTAGGATTAATATTGCTCCCACTTATAGTTCAAACCTATATTTGGGGCACAATTGAACTTAAATTTAAACAGTCAAAAACACGTAGAAAAATATGCAGAAATTCTCATAGGTCAGAAACATGGTATAGACCCTCTAAATTTATCAAGATTTTTAAACCTACTTCTGAATCCCCTAAAATATAAAATAACATAAAAATTAAATAAAACAAAATATAAGAAACCCTAGCTACCAGGCGAGCCTTAGGCCCAACCCCTCTCTTCCCTAGGGCGAGCCCATGACCCAGCTCCTCCACAACCCGGCGGGGCCTGCTCTCCATCCTTCCCCGTGCTTGCCGCGCCCTTACTGTTGCTATAGTTACTCACTAGTGGGACCTGCTGGTCAGGGCGTCGTCTCCACACAACCATGCCATATGCCGCGCAGCTTCTATTCACGCGGACGATGATGACAACAGCCAACTGCCTCATTGGGTTGGCCATTGCATTCACCATTGCACCAGTGCCTGTGCGCTTGTGTTCGCACTGCTCTCTGCGTGCCATGTTGCATGTACCATTGCCATTTGGCTATTGGAACCAACAACGCCAACTCCGGTCAACTCTACCATTAATCATCCCCGTTTTGATCTCACCATCTCCTCCACTTCTCTCAGCCTATGAAGCTACCCATTGCGACCATCTCATCTCGCTGCAGCTTCCCAAGCGAGAAATCATGCTCACCGTTGAGTTCCTTACTCGGAACACCACCGACATTGAGAGCTTAGGTCAATGCACCACCTCAGCACCATGTGTCCGCTCGCATTTGAAGGTAACCGAGGCCTATGCGTCATGTCTGTTAACTCCGCCACACTCACATGAGCTCACCCAAGTGCTTATCTCGATGTTTGGTATAGAGAGCCGATCGGATAGTGCCTTCTTCTCCATCTCTGGTGGAATAACTTCCGCGAGCTTCCCCTCCCCCTCTAGTGAGATCCAGCACCCAGGCGTAGCCCCAAAAGATTTTCGACGATCCCCACTACTCCCCTAGCCCATGCTCCTTTGTTTGCATGCACTGGAAGCTATAGCCAATGACAAGTCGATTGTCTTCACCGGTGACAACGTGGAACCCCTCGTTGTCATCCTTCACGAGACCAATTGGTGGATGCAGCATGTTTAGCACCTCTCTGCGAAGCTTGCACCGCGAAGCACCACGTCGCGGGGCCTCTCCACTCTCTCACCATCGACTTCATATTTTCCTCACCACCTACAACCATCGCAACCCCTGCCTCGTCCACCTCTGCCTTGATTGAGCTCCGGATTAAAAATTCGCTTCTCCCCTGTCTTTAATCCCTATGTCAAATTAACGCCATTGATGCTCTACCTCCAGCCCTTGCTGATGACCACCGCGATGCCACTACCAGCGACCATTGGTTCCCATGCCGACACGGTCATCTTCACGGTCTTGTCAAGGGCCCAACATGCCAACTCACGCGTGCTAGGACCCCCTATAGCTCAATTCGACCCTGTACCACCGTGTTCACACTCTTGGCCTTGCCATCGTCTAGTCGCCAGCGATCTGACATGCAGACTAGGCGGGCTTAAGGGCTAGGTGTTGTTAGTTCCTATGTATGGCATGTGGACCTTGCATGTTTAACCTCGGTGTGTATGACAACAGGACCCCATCACTTAAGTAGATGAACTAATTAAATGTTAAAAGAAATTAATATGACAAGTAGGGCCCAGTTTGGTGGTTCACAAGCATAAAAGGATAAAAATGAAAAGCAATAGAGAATGATAGATGAGCCCAAGGGCCAACTTGACCAGTCAATCCATGATCAGTCAAAGTAGACCCCTGGTCCTGCAAGTCAGCCTCTGTGGCTAGATGACCTTGAGTATAATTTTTTTTCTCAATTTAATTAGATTAATGAAAAGACAAAAAATGCCAAAAATAGTTAAAATTGTAAAAATCATAGAAAATTCATATGAAGTCCAAATGAGATGAACTTTATATAAATATTCCTGATTTAACCTGTGCTATCTCATGACATTATTTCCATCCATGTTACTGTTGCACAAAAAAATAGATTAATTGCTATGCTAATTAACTCTAAAATTGACATATAGAAATTAGAAAATTCTGAACTTTAATTGTCGAACACCAAATTGAGTGAAACCAGTTGCATTAGTTTTATAATTCCAATTGCTATGTTCTAGGATGCATTTGATTATCATATGGCATTTTCAAATTTCTGTTATTGATTTACTCCCTCTTTTCGGTATTTTCAGTCATTTCTTGCCTTTTGCTGGTAGAGCTCGGCAAAGAGACATTGTATGAGTGCGATACCTCTCAGATTCAGAGTTTGAACAGCAAGGCAAGCAGCAGCTCACTAAATTTTTATAGTTAATTTTACAATGAAGTTGCTTATGTTTACTTCTGCAAGATTGCGGCTTTATTGTTCTAATTGTTGATGATCATGCTTAAGTTGATTTTGGACTAGCATGAGTAGGATTAGTTGTTGTTTATTCGGTAGGATACGCTGTTTAAATCTACTAATAATGATGGAACATTTAGTAAGTCAGATGTGAGAGCCGGGGATTGATGCCTATAGATGGATTGGTCTGTTATGTGGCTGATGCAATACCGGATCTGTTGGGTCCTTCTCTTCCGACGGTGGAAGTGTTAGTGAGGGAACTTAATTTGGCCAACCATGAACTAGGAACCCGCGGGAACATTTACCTTTTGAGAATTGGGGTGGTTAGCCCTATCCAAGATCCACTTTAACTCGAGAATTGGGGTATTAACCCTATTTTTGAGTGCATGATAAGTTAGTGAGGACTTAACCATGTTAAATTTGCTATTTTGGTGGTGATTTACACTTATGTTTAGATTTGAAATTTGGAGAAATTAAATTGTTAATCAAGTGGCTAGCTTGATTTAGTTAGATGCTATGTTGCATTGATGTCTGTATTATGCTAAGTTAAGTTGGTGAATTAATGACTTGTATAGTAATTTATTTATTGTCTTATGTCACGCTTATGTTAATTGGAGTGAGCATCATTAAGTCTTACAACTACAAAAATATTCATTGGAATTTCATTCCTTAATAATTTGCAGGTGATCCTAGTGTAGAAAAGTGTTACGATATCGAGCATGTTGAGGCGATGCTTAATTTACTTGGTTACTTTATCTAATGGATGTGGCTTTTATGTGGCTTTTATGAGATGGTTGTGGCTATCATCTCAGGTGTTTTAAGTTGTTTCCGCTGCTAAACTTTATCTTTTTTGGAGCTTTATCGACCTTCGAGTCAATTTGTTTATAATGTAAATATCTGCTCTAATATATGATATGTGGATTATGTATCTGTAATTCTCCCTTATAGAGTTTTGTTGTCATACATTGTTGTAACATGCACATGCCCTCCTATATGTATTTGTGTGTATGCGTTCCTAGAGGGGGTGAATGTGTATGAGATTCCTAGAATCATTCTTATATGTGTGAAAATTTGTTGATTTCAGAGTTTGAGGCCTCATCAACTCGACCATTTCTTGTAACACCGAGTGTAATGGAGGGGATCTTCTTGTTTAAGCTGCATTCGACCGTTTCTCATCGCACTAGGTGTTGAGGAGCAAGAATCTCGTGGCATCCTAGGTTATCCTTCATTGATCAACTCTGTCAGACTGTTTCTCGTAACACCAGGTGTTGATCGGGATAAATAACTTAACAGGTTCCAAAACGATCAATCTCCTCTCTTACGAGCTTAATTTCAGGGGTTCATGATAGGCTAGAGTTTGTCAAGTTGGTTGGTACTCAGCGACGAATGGTTGTTCGTGAGTATTTTTCTTTTTTATCAGCAAAGAAGGACTGTTTGTGAGCATTTACCTTTTCATCTTATTTTTGGTTTGTGGAACATCTCACTTGATGTGGACCTAAGGAGTTCGCAAACTTGGTCTGAACCTTAACAACACTGCCACAAGCACTAGTATGGAATGGTCCTGATACAACTAGCTCGAAAACGAGTCATATATATATATATATATATATATATATATATATATATATATATATATATATATAGAAACCATCATAAAAATAGGTAATGAACATTAAATCAGTATATAGATAAGCTCTCAGCAACCCAGGAGAATTTTAGACATCTTTACTCACAGCCACAGCTCCGACAGCCAGTTTGTCAAACGGCACTCTAGCTTTCCCACAACACACAATCCATAACAGCTTTCTCACATTAAACAACCCACAAGTGCTTTTAGAAAAGTCACGGCTCAACCAAACACCCACTAAAACATAGTGGACGTATCACTGTCTGCTTGTGTCAAGCTATGTTGAAATCCAACCAGGAGATTTCACTACATAAAAGTTAGCCCGTCAAGAGGAGTTCCGTCGAGAAAGCAGTGGACTAAAAATGAAAAGCATGGGGTGAAGCTACAGGTGCTACTTGACTGTCTTTGCCGCTATTACTAATAATCAACAGGAGTAAATTCCACAAAACCATAATTATCACATAAAACCACAACTCCGTCGCCCACTATTAAATCCAATAGAATATGACATGTGGGACCTCTAATCAATCACATTAGCAATTGAGCTCCACCTGTCATCCCACTCTTCTTCCTCGCCCCTTCTTCTTTCTCAACTCTCTCTCTCTCTCTCTTGCTCACCCCCAAACAAGCTCTCTATCGATCGCCTTGGAGCAGTGTTGGTGATGAAGGACGGTGGCCCGATCTTTCGGTGAGACGAAGATAACTAACGGTTTTGGTGGAGTTTGACCTTGGCGATCCGACTATACCGTACACACGACGATATGCCTTAGCAATCGTTAAACCAACCTCTGATGGTTATTAACCTTGCCGTAGGGACGATCAACCTGAACATGAAGTTCGAGTTCCTGCAAGCAACCGAAGAACCAGCAAGAACAATGATAAATTGCAATCTGAAATTGCGAGTATGAAAATTAGCACAAAGATACAAGAATAAAGTTTGGGATTCCACTGGAGATCTAAACAAGACAGTAGTCCTACACGACTTGTAGATGCAATATTGTAGCAGTAGCTAAACAACTCAATGAAACTCGAGGCTAAAGAGATAACCCTAGGGGGTATTTAAAGAGAAGAGGTGATCTGTTACAAAGATAGCTCCGGACTGTTTTGGCAACTGTCACGTGCTCGTAAGGAATTTGGAGATGGGGTTGGACAGGTTGGAAAGAGCACGAGATAAGCTTTCCAAAAAAGTCCAAGATCATCCAAATCAGAGTCCATATGCTCGAGATATAGAAGTTTGAAGTCAGGGCTGTCTTAGGAATCCGAAATAGAGTCCAGAATGTGTTGGACCTGATCTCTAACTCTTCTTGGGCCAAAAGTGACATGGGAGATCTCCTTGTACAGCATAAATCCATGTGAGACATCTTCATGGTCACATGAACTTTATTTGCTCCTCCTCCTGAAAGCTTGAACTTGACTCCTCGCTTGTTCTTGACGATCTTCCCGGACCTCCTTTTATTGTTTATAGCTTGCGTAGCGGAGGTAGTTGAAGTAGTGGAAGTAGAGATGGCAGTGGGTGTATCCATGGGGGTCATGTCCTCATCATCCTCCCTTCCATAAAAACAAAGCTGTCATCGGCTTTGCATAAGCTGAAAACCACCAAAGAGCAAAGAAAACGTGTATGCAGCATATATGTATCTATCAATCATGGTTAGCTCGCTGTGGTTAGTAATTGCATCCAAACTAGAATTGAAAATGTGATGCGTCATGGTAGATTGACAAGCATGTTTAGTGCCATATCCTTCTTAGATTTCCAGCAAGGATTGTAACTCAATTTGCAAATATAAGTGAATAACTTGTCGTTATGATGAACATTAGCAAAAGGGAAGAGCTTATCAAAACTAACCATACAACAAGTATTGCGACTAGTTTTGCAAGCATATGTGAAGCATTCATCGTAATATTGCTCCAACATGTGCCATCGAAATTTATGCGAATGTATATTCAAAGAGGTGAAAAGATTATCACTAGCATGCTGAATTTTAGGATGTGGAGGAACACAAAAATTTGTGGCAGCATGCAATATAAGTCTTTGAATGAAATTCTCATATTGCAAAGTTGACAAGATAAACAATTGCAAATGATCATCGTCGGAGCGAGTAAGTTTATCAATAATTTCAGCACGGGTGAGGCAAAAGCTATGCACTAAAATTCCACAATCTACATTATATTCTCCAATCACATTAATTTGATAGCACGGAGTATAGATGAAATTCCACGAAGGTAAACTTACTTGTTCAGAAATTTTTATTAGAGCATGTGACAATTGCATAGGCATATCAAGATTAACATAGCACAATAAATTAAAGAATATGGCATCAAGTTCCTTTTCAGGTGCTACTAACTTATCACATCCTATCTCAGAATCATTTAATTCACAATGCTCAACTTTTGGTGCTGCTAGACTCTCATAGCAACCATTCTCAACATGTGAAGCAATCAAAGCAGTAAAGTTAATATCACTGTGGGAGGCATAAAATAGTACTGCCACTGTCTAGAGGAACATTAAGCACACCTAAATCTCAAATTTCAGACTTCATATTATTGATATCAATGTTTGGTGCAACCAAATCAGTACATAAAACATGAGTTTCACATTGGAGACATATATCAGCAGGTATTTCAATGATTTGATCACATGGCAAGCTCAAATCAGCAAGCAATGCATTGGTTCTAGAAAAAGTATCATGTGATTCTTGGAAAATAATTTCAGCATGTTTAATCAATTTCTCATGAGGGCTAGTAATAATTTCAACACATGGAACACTAATTTGAGCATTAATATGTGATTCTAAAACACAAGTAGCATGTTCATCATCTAGTTGTGGCATATATATAAGTGAAGTATCATCACACAACTCTTCCTTATCACAAGGAGCATTATGTAATTCTTCACAAACAACATTCTCAACTTGTGGTAAAGGTAAAATAACAAGCGATTCCACTCTAGGTTGCTCTAAAATAGCATGAGTAGTGGACAAGTAGAGTTCATCACTGAGAGCATTGAGATGAGTACCTTTAGTAAGTTGCAACATGAGAACTTGTACGTTGTGTTTATTGGCCTCATTTATCCGTCTCTTGATCACCTGTTCAGCTTTGCAAGCAAGCCGAAATAAACGATTGATATTGCAAGCAGTCCTTATGCATAAGTTCGTCCTGAATATCATGGTTCAAACCTTTCCAAAATCTATTAAGAGTAGCTTCCTCACTTTCATTGATATTACTACAAAATAAGTAATATTAAAGGTCTTGATACTACTCATCAACGGTGTTACTACCTTGTTCTAAATGTTTCAACTTTCGAAGCTTGCTACGTATAAAAGAGGATGGTACGAATTCGTATCACATTGCAAGTTTTAAATCATCCCAAGTAGCAGGTATATAATCAGGGTATAATCGACAATATTCATCCCACCAAATAGAAGCAAAATCAGTGAATGTGCTAATAGCAGCTCGTACTTGCTTATGCTTAGGAAAGACATGGCTAGCAAATATTTCATTGAGTTCTAATTCCCAATCGAGATAGAAATCAGGCCTATTACAACCCTCAAATATTGGCATGGAGTCAACATGATCATGTACCTTTTTACGTTGTGGTACCTTTCGTGGAGATAGTCGTGCTTGCCGTGGTGGTGATGAAGAAACACACGCCTCAGGGTATGGCACATCTCCCACTATAGATCCAGCCCAAGAACTGATTGCTCCAGAATCTATCATTGTTAGTGGAAGACAAGGAAACAAATCACAAGTATATGTTCCTACCAACTACTAGAATGTGGGGTGTGGGGTGGAAGGAGTCTCAACAATTTTGTAGCAAATACCAAGCTCTTACCAGTTCTTACCGTGCTGTAGTGGTTGTCAGCCTTTGGCGGTGTCAAGGATGATCAAAAGATTAGTATAGCGATTATCAAGGTGATCGGACAAAGTACAGTATAGGAAGGTGGAGCTTGGTTGGCTTCAATATGGTAGCAAGGAACAGCAAAAATCAATTCAGCAAATGCAAATTGAATAAGTGCTCAAAGTACTAGTCGATGTTGCTGACCCTAGCTTAGACTAGTTACTAGACAATCAATGCCTAAAAGATATAAGTGAAGCTCAAAGAGATGTGGTACAACAAGCCCTAAAGAAGAGTGAGAGTTCTGATATTTTTTTATAGCAGGCCTTCTGTGTGGCTTCTTCTTC
Organism: Stipa capillata; assembly: GCA_019208055.1. Lineage (NCBI taxonomy): Eukaryota > Viridiplantae > Streptophyta > Magnoliopsida > Poales > Poaceae > Stipa > Stipa capillata. The sequence goes on along the minus strand of JAGXJF010002633.1, from coordinate 398,774 downwards.
TTTTATTTTTTTATTTTTTTATCTCAGAAACTCACTCAAACAAGCAAACGGGCTAGGAGTTGAAATCTGATTGTCGTTGGCTTGCCACGGCAACAAAAACAGCTAAATATGGTGCCACGGCAGAGAAGTGGCAGCAAACAGTAAGCTCAAAGTTGTCGTGTTGCTACCGTGGCAGCAGAAACAAGCAAAAACTTTGCCGCAGACGACCTCAAGTCTCCGGGACTGAAGTCGGAGGTGCCGGGTTGAGCTTCGGGGAATGCGCCGTCGTCCCTAGAGTCTCTGAAGTTACGATCTCGGAGTCTCTGGAACTGAAGTCGAAGGTTCCGAGTTTAGCTTCGGAGAATTGCGAATTTCCCCAGAGCCTCTGGGATTGAGGGAAAGTCGATTCCTCCGGAGATGTTGGAGCTGCCGGAAAAAGTCGGAGCCTCCGGGAGTTAAACTCAGAGTAACCGAGCTTAGCTTCTAAAAAGGGCGGCCATTCCCGGATCCTCTGGAATTGAACTCGGACGATCCGAATTCACCTTCTGTCCCCACACGAGTTGGGAGTCGGAGGGAAAATCAATTCCTCCGGAAATGTCTGTACTTCCGGAAAAAGTCGGAGCCTCCGGGAGTTGAACTCAGACGAACTGAACTTAGCTTCTGAAAAGACTAACATTCCCGGAGTCTCTGGAATTGAACTCGAAAGATCCGGATTTTTTTTTGTCCCCGCGCAAGTTGGAAGTCGGAGGGAAAAGTTGATTCCTCCGAAAATTTTGGAGCTGCCGGAAAGGTCGGTTCCTCTGGAAAAAGAGCTATCCTCTGTCGCGGCAACAAAATTTGCTATTTTTCTGGCCGTGGCAAGGACTTTGGTGGCTTCTACTGGAAGTTGTGTTTGCCCTGGACTCTATCCGTAACAGATATGGAATTCATCTCTTACTTTTTTCTTGAACCAACTGAACAACCCAAAGAGATGGTGGTGGCAGCGATGGTGGTGAGCGTGCAGCACGATGATGGATGCAGCAGCAAGATGATGGTGGCAGCGGCAACACAATGGTGGCAAAGGCAAGATGAACTAGACACGATCTACAACTATGACCAGCAACTTGACACGACGATACAACCATGAATTCAACAATGCAAAATTACTGAAAAGAAAGATGCAATGGCTCAAAACGGTTCGAATAGTGGGGAAACGAATCTACTTTTTTTGTAGGCTTTTTCTGGACAATAGGAAAAACAAATCTAACTACGAAAAATGATAATCTCACCGATCAAACTGTGCTCTGATACCACTTGATGAAGGATGGTGGCCCGATCTTTCGGTGAGATGAAGATAACTAATGGTTTTGGTGGAGTTTGAACTTGGCGATCCGACTATACCGTACACACGACGATACGCCTTAGCAATCGTTAAACCAACCTCCGATGGTTATTGACCTTGCCATAGGCACGATCAACCTGAACATGAAGTTTGAGTTCCTGCAAGCAACCGAAGAACCAGCAAGAACAATGATAAATTGCAACCTGAAATTGCGAGTACGAAAATTGGCACAAAGATATAAGAATAAAGTTTGGGATTCCACTGGAGATCTAAACAAGGCGGTAGTCCTACACGACTTATAGATGCAATATTGTAGCAGTACTAAATAACTCAATGAAACCCGAGGCTAAAGAGAGAACCCTAGGGGGTATTTAAAGAGAAGAGGTGATCTGTTACAAAGATAGCTCCTGACTATTTTGGCAACTGCCACGTGCTCGTAAAGAATTTGGAGTTGGGGTTGGATAGGTTGGAAAGAGCACGAGATAAGCTTTCCAAAAAAGTCCAAGATCATCCAAATCAGAGTCCATATGCTCGAGATATAGAAGTTTGAATTTAGGGTTGTCTCAGGAATCCGAAACAGAGTCTAGAACGTGTTGGACCTGATCTCTAACTCTTCTTGAGCCAAAAGTGATGTGGGAGATCTCCTTGTACAGCACAAATCCATGTGAGACATCTTCATGGTTACATGAACTTTATTTGCTCCTCCTCCCGAAAGCTTGAACTTGACTCCTCGCTTGTTCTTGACGATCTTCCCGGACCTCCTTTTATTGTTTATAGCTTGCGTAGCGGAGGTAGTTGAAGTAGTGGAAGTAGAGGTGGCAGTGGGTGCATCCACACAAGAGACCGAAGCCCACCCTTCTTACACCCATCAGCCGTCGAGGAAGATCACCAAAAGGTCCATTTCACCAGAGCTCAGATCTCCACTGCCATGGAGCACCTTGCCACCATCAAATCGTCATGCCCCAGCACAACCATTACCAGTCAGAGCTTTGCAACGTTGTCAGCAACCTTCTACACCCCTCCCCTGCCGAAAAGCATCGCCGGAACCACCGTGTCGATGGCGACTGGATTTGCGACGCCGTTGAAGTCCTCACCGCCAGCCATCTCGTCGTTCTCATGTGAAGTCGTGTACCCAATTGCACTTCTTATCTCCCCTTTGTTCTAACGCACTATTCACCATCCTCCGCCATCCACGGCAGAGCTGACCATTGGCTAGGGTCCAAGGAGGGAGGGCAGAAGGATCGCGCACATTGGTAATGGTGGCAGATCTAGCACAAGGCTTCAGAGCGGCAATTTGGCAGTGCTTGGATAAGGAGCAGCCATGGAGGAGGAGTCGTGGAAGGTTACCTCATCGGGGGCATGGAGATGAGGTGGCCAACGAGATTGAAGGTAGGATAAGATGAAAGAAGAAGATGCTTACATGTGGGTCCACTTGCTAATGTACTAACTAGTAAGTCCCACCTGTCATATTCTATTGGAATTAGCGGGGGGGTTGATGGAGTTGTGGCTTTTTGAAAACAATAGCCACAAAAGTTTGAGGTTAAGTGAAACAAAAATCTATGCTCCAATAGTTTTGGTTTTGTGAAATTTACTCAATTAACAATCTATGCTTTGCTTGTATGTTTGCTGTTAAAAATAGTTTCATACTTATAATTTTATTAGTAGAAATTGGTTAGCTGAGAACCACCTCTTGGTGGTAGAAATGTAGGGATATGACTTTCTCCACTAGGATTTAAATTCTGATACTCACATTTGCACACGTGGTTGCGTTCACTAAAAATTTAGTGAGATTCGTAGATCTCCAGTCTTCATCAAGGATGTGGTTAAGAGACATGCTCATGTGGTATATATGTATGTTGACATGTGTATCTACGTCTTTCTTATAATCGAAAAAAAATTGGTTAGCTGTCTTAGTCGTTCGTCGCCAAAAGGCGCACCGGATTTGTGCTTGACTAGTCTGGCCTGACGGCCTGCGCCTCGCCTATATATCTCAACGAGACACCTGTAGCAGCCAACAAGTTGCAGAATATTTTTCATCTCGTGTAGCGAACTGAATGCTTGTAATGAGGTCTAGAAGGGACAATTTTTTTGTTTAAATCTGCAGCGTCGCTACTATGCATTTAGAGGTAATCTATTTTGAGCGGTGGGGGCCATTGGCTACTTTGGCCCGCCGCTGGCCAATTCCTCTTCATACCAATTAAGGCGTACAATTTGTATCACGGTGAACAGAAACCGCGGGGAAAGAATGACTTCCCGCCCAGGATGTGTTTTCCCGTTGTTCGTCCGTTAGGGATGGATCAATTGGCGCGGATCATCTTCTTGCACGACAGGATTGTCATTCCGCGGCAATTCTCGACGGCCGTCGACAGGAAACACAACACGAATATGGGCGACTCGGATGGGTTGCTGAGATCAGTGTCGACTTTAGATATGATGTGGTTTTTTCGTCGTGATCATCAACCACCAATAGGAACTTTCCGTCGGCGATAGCTATCCCGATGGTGGCTCCGATGGAAGGTTGAATCATCCAATGCCTAATCCTTGTCGCTTACTGCTAGGAAAACTGCGTCGGATTCCATGAAGTAACAAAAGAAGAAGAAATTCAAGTGCAGAAATCAACCCCCCACCCCCACCTTCTTCCTAACTCCTATTCAGTACGACAATTCCGCAAATGAAACACGTTGTGATAAATGGAGTTTCTAGTAGTGCGCAAGAAGTCGACAGTGACAATCATATTCCATTTCTTCTAATAAGCCTATGTAACAAACCAAAAGTCAGATCCAAAGGAGTCCACCGAACGCTTTCTCTCTAGTTCTCAGGTGCAATTGCTCTTCCATCTTCCCTGCCTCGTACCATCTTCCTTGCGTCCTTCTCCTAGTCTTGTTCACCTTCCAGTCCCTACTCCTCAACACACTCTCTTCCCTTGGGGCTTATTTGGATACTCTGATCTGACTCAATCTCTTCGGGTACACAATAAGTTTGAACTAAAATCTCTTCCAATGGCATTTGAAGCGCCAGACGTCTAGGCGCTAGCAATGTACAAGGAATTGGTAAGAACAAACCATATCAATCTTAGTCTGGAGATGAGAACGCAAGCGGCCTTGGCATTCTTTGTCTCCTTGTTTGTCGGGAGCGCCTAAGTTAAGGAGGCGGTACTACCAGTGGACGTATCGCCCCACCAAAATAGGGCCATGGACGCAGGACACAGAGACCACGCGCTCTAGGAGGTAACCGGTTGAAACCCCTATGGCGACGTTGGGACCCTAGTGAATCAGGGTGTCATGACGAAAGTGTTGAGAGCTAATGTCCCCGGGTGCTTCTGAACTCTTCTTAGCTAGCTAGAATCCTCAGCCATTCTAGTATGTTATGTTGTATTTACACTGTTGTGGTTTCCTTTTTAAAGCTAGACAACCTGCATGGCTTTCTTTTCTCTAAGTACTTCCTCTGTTTTCTTTTATCTGTCTTTAAATTATCTTGTACATTGACTAAGAACCTATAAAAGTGTTAGTGAGAAACGGCCATACATATCCATATTAAATACCATACTGCAACTATTTAATCATTTTTAAAACATTTAAATAGGGGTACAGAATGAAAATATTACAATAATTACATTCTAGATATCCTCAATGGAAAGTACTTTATCCCGATGCCAAGAATAGATATAGTAAAATGGAGGGAGTAATTCTTCAGTAGCATCTATTAGACACAATGGAGTCTTTGTCCATGTCTTAGATGAGATCTAATGACAGTTAAAGCCAGAGCACATAAGTGGGAAGAAGGCACACTAATTACACTAGGAAGAGACTAAGGATCGGATGTTCGATGTTGGTATATGATCAGACGTCCGTGGAAACCTTTAATTGTGAGACGGAAAACACTTTGTTAAAATCTATGAAACATGAGATTTTTATCATGGAAACATTATATTTGGGATATAAATCTTCTGCGATGAAGACATTTTGTCCATATGATAGAAATATTTTTTCATACAATGAAACTTATCATACAAAATCTGGAATTGGACTATGAATCTAACATTTTCGTGCAATGAAACTCGTCATACAAAAAAACATTATTTCTCCATACCACATGGACAACGCACACCCTCGTGCTCGTGCTAAAACAGAAGACTTATGTTTTATCTTACAGACGGCCATATCTCTATAGAAATCTTTCTTTATTCTAAAATTAGTTCCTAAAGCAGCAACTAGCTGGTTATCAGTTAAAGAAAATCAATAATCATATTTATTACATACCCCTCTGTACCATAATGTAAAATATATTTTGATTGGTTAAGATAACACTTTAATAAATAATTACTTCATTAATATGTGCTTTATGTGACATAAAGTTGATATCATTAGATTCGTATTTAAAAATATTTATTTATGATTGTGACTTTATATTACATAAACTATATAATAATAGAGTAACTGATTATCAAAATCTTATTTTAAACCGATTAAAAAATATATTTTTATGAAATTGGAAGGTGGAGGTTTTGATTAAGAGGACCAACAGGTGCACGTCAACTAAACCGGTGTCTCTACCGAACCAACGCGCGCCGCGCGTCGCTGCTTTTCTCCAGACGCGGCGACGCCGTCCTGTCCATCCCTTCTCTCTCACACACACACGCGCTCCCTCTCGCGCGCGATGGTGTCTACAGGAGACAGACACTATGACAAAGCAAGAGACGAACAAAAAACAAGAAAATACTGCTTGCATTGCCTCGGCAACGACGACAGTGCTAACGAGTTTGATGCAATGTCCTCACCATTTCTCCAGAAACGCCGCGGCTACGCCTTTTGACGTTCACCTACGCTCAGTTTCGGTTTGTCAGACTCGATAGGAAGGACGGCCGGGTCGGTCGCCGCCGAGAAGAGCGAGGCCGCGTCGGTGGATTAGTACCTCGGGAGCGTACATCAGCAGCGCGTCGACCAAAGCCCGTATGGCGCTAAGCTTGTTGTTCCTCCATGCTAAGACCTGCAACCGAGCTAAACAATATGGCAGAGGTGCGCATGCAGATCCTAAAGAAGATGAAGAGCACAGGGGCGGAGCTAAGGGGGGACGAGCGGGGGCCACGCACAACGTCTGCGTCGAATCACTTGATTTGCAATTGATTATGTACAGATTAGGTACGATTAGGAATAATTAGCAACGGTGAGCTAGCGCAAGGTTTGAAGCCCACGAACGTGGTTGCAGCCCATGCATCAATTGCAATTGCCAATTAGTCAGCCCACTACGGTCTACGGAATACAAATGTAACTTTTTTGCATTATTGACTGACCATATGGTCTGTACTGAACCATCAAAAGAATTTATTATATTTGCAATGCTAGAACTTTTTTTACTTATTGTGTCTTGCCCCACAATCCTGGCTCCGCCCCTGGAAGAGCACAGATCATTTCGTTGCACTAAGAACTTGCATCTTCAGCTGTCCACTGCTATACCATGCCGCGCTACGGGTATGGAATTTACCAATACGAATGGACATGCACTTCTCTATCTGCCATGGAGATGGTGAGCAGCAAGAGCCGAGAAACCGTCTGAAGATGAGAGCGGTGCGAGGATAAGTATGCTGACTAATTATTTCAGGTATGAAAAGTATTTAATTTCGTGTGGTTATCGGTGGAAGAAAGATGCACTCATACATGGTTGGCAATGACCATCAGGCCATGTACATGCCCCTGATGGATTATCATTCGTCTTGCAGGCGACATGAATGGGAGCGGTTTCAATTTGGTTGTTTAACAGATACAACCACAAGCACCAGAGCCATTGGATATTTATCGGATGATCAAAAGTAAAACAAAAAAGAATGACGAGACAAAAACATAAGTGAATTTCGAGGGCAATCATCTTTTGTTATCAACAATACATATCACTTTCGTGTCACAAAACATATTATTTTGAACATTAACATGATCACCAAAGTATATTTTAACCATCAATTTCCATAAAAATATGTTTGTTTAAATAAAAATAAGTATAGACTGTGAAAATATATTTCAATGGCGATAAAATCTTATCAATTTTGTGTTGTCAATATAAGTAAAATTTGCTATACTTATAATCGAACCATAAAATATTTAATTAATATATTTCCCTAATATTAAAGGACGGAGCGTTTCTTCGTCCGTCTCCGCCCCGCACCCCTCCCTGAAGCGCCTCCCCACGACCACAGCGACGCGCCGCCCCTCCTCCCACCCCGACTCCGGCAGCGCTCCCGCCGCTGCTTCCCCCGCCCGCGGAATCCTCCGGCTCCGTCTCCGCCACCGGGTCCGACATCGCAACCTCGTCGCCGGGCTGCTGCTCTGCCTCCAGAGTGCCGCCAAAATGGAGCTGAATTGATCCGAATGGCGGGATCCATCTCCCCCTTCTTATACTAGATTCGACTAGATTTCATTGAATTGGTTCGATTGGGTTGGAGTGAACTTGCTGCAGATTGAATTCGTTTTTTGTGTTCGATTCTGATGCATTTGCTCCGTTCTGCTCTTGATTTGATAGGGAGGTGAAGGATCTTAGTAGATGGAAGAGAAGGAGACTCCGCTGGACTTGCCGCAGCTGCCGAAGATGGAGATCAACTCGCCGCCGCCGTCGCACAGCGACGATGATGGCGATGAGGCTGGTGCTGATGACAGCAACGACAGCGATGGCGAGGAGGAGGTAGGCGGGGTTCGAGCTGGAACTGGCGGTGGCGGCAGCGCGCTTCCCCTGAAGAAGGGGCCGTGGACGCCCGACGAGGACAAGCGCCTCAGGGCGTACGTGGAGGCGCACGGCCAGGGGAACTGGAACCAGGTCCAGAGGAACGCCAAGGTGATCCCAGGTACTCTCAATTTCTTGCCAGTTTCTACTGGACAAACGATTTCACTTTAGTTTCATGGGTGTTCCGATTGAAATGAGGCATTATCGTTTGAATAAGATGATGAATCGGAAACGTTGTATGGAAATATGATTTGAGGTGGGATTCAGAGAAGCAGCGATTGTTGTTTGTTTATTTTCGTGATGGATGTAGCTCTGGTGAATTGGGAAATGAATTGCTGAAATTTGTAGTGGATATGCAGTTTGTATGGTAAAATTGTTGCCTTTATAGCTTGAGCTGTGAATAACTTCACTGCTGAGTGTTCTATTAAATTATAAGATTCACTGGGTTCCAAGATGATTTTTAGTGGGAGTTGCTAATAATTACTTGAGTTCTTTTTCACCTTGGGAGTACTCGGATTTTTATTTTAGTTTAGTAAGACAACATCAACAAACTGACCCAATCATAGAAAAAGGGAAACACCGATCTAAATGATATGGGCAGTGTGAATCAGTAACTGTAAAGGCTATTGAGATTTGGGAGTAGGTGGATATAAATGGTTACTGTGTCATTACCTGAAATATTTTCAATTTGGATCCTTACTTTACCTGTTATCTTTCTTATAGGTTCTGATGAAGACATCTATGCTTGGGTTGCGGCAAACTATGTTCTGGGCACACTTGGAGGGGATCCTCACAAAACCATTGGAATAATTGAACTTGGGGGCGCTTCAGCTCAGGTTTTCTTATGAACACAAACACAAATTTTGTTTTCCTTTACTCTCAAGTAGTCGGGTGTTGGATGAATTAACAATGTAGTTACATCTTACATCACAAAAGGCTCACCTGATATTGTGATTGCTAATAGCTGCATAAATGGCTTCAGTGAAGAGGAATAGCCATATTCAATGTCGATACAGACAATAAGTTAATGTTCTAGCTGTATTCCAGGGAAATTGCAATTTTGTGCTAATGCAGTTGCTGCTGTTTTGTTTCAGCTGACGTTTGTTTCTGATTAAGTACTTCCTCCAGAACTGTCGAGTAATTTTACTTTTGGTGAAACAACATACGCGCTCTATAGCAACAGCTTTCTAAACTTTGGGCAAGTGAGTTATTTGTATCCATTGAATTGAATCCTTTAAAGGACGGACGATTTCTTCGTCCGTCGCTCCCGTCCGTGCCCGCTCCCGTCCGTCCTACCCCAAAACCCCAAACGCCGTCCCCGACCACCGCCACCACCCACCACCGCCGCCTCCTCCAACCGCCGCGCCCTCGCCCCGTCCGTGCTCCACCTCCTGCTCCGCGCCTGCGGCCACAGCGTCCGCCTCTCCGTCTCGGCCGCCGCTGCCGCCCCCGCGGCGTCGACCGCGTCCCCCTCCGCCCCCGCCGCAGGAGCCCGTCCGCCCGCCGCCACCACCCAACACCGCCTCCTCCTCCCTGCCTCCTCCAACCGCCGCGTCCTCGCCCCGTCCGCGCTCCGCCTCCCGCTCCGCGCCCGCGGCCACGGCGTCTGCCTCTCCGTCTCGGCCGCCGCCGCCGCCCCCGCGGCGTCGACTACACGCAGTTGTAGCACTAGGAGCCGAGGAGGCGCGGGGTGGAGACGAGGGTGACGGCGAGGCCCGGGCGGAGCTCGTGGAGGAGGCCGGCGAGGCGGAGGAAGGCCGGGATGTGGCCACGCGGGGTGGAGGACTCGGCGCCAGGGGGAAGGCCGTGGTCCGTCGTGGAGGAGGCCGGCGAGGCGGAGGAAGGCCGGGATGTGGCCGCGCGGGGTGGAGGACTCGGCGCCGGGGGGGAAGGCCGTGGTCCGCGAGCGCGAAGGGGAGCACGTGGAGGCGGACGGGATGGGAGGTGCCCGGAAGGGAGAGGGAGCCGAGGAGGCACGGCGTGGAGACGAGGGTGACGGCGAGACCCGGGCGGAGCTCGTGGAGGAGGCCGGCGAGGCGGAGGAAGGCCGGGATGTGGCCACGCGCGAGGAAGGGGAAGAGCACGACGTGCGGGCTGGCCGATTCCTCTGCCGCCATGGCAGATGTCCCGATGGGGACGCGGGACCTCCTCCCGCCCGAGGCCGCCTCCCCGCGGAGGTGCTTCGCCGGTGCAACGCACGGACACATTTACTAGTAAATTCTAAAACGATATACATTGTGACACGGATGGATTATCATTTATATGACTTACCTATCAAAGATATTCAATAGAAAACAAAAAAAAGCACCGCTAATTATACTAAAACCACTCAAGAAAATAAGCCACTTAACCATAAATTTATCTTTTATATACTATTAAATTTATTTTTTAAAAAAATTCTATTAAATATTTCCCGCAGCAACACGAGGGCACGATATTAGTGGACAAAAGAAAAAAAAGTCCACCAGTATCACTCCCTCCACCGTCCCACGTGGATGACTGCCGCTCCCCAAGTCTTCTTCCCACTCTTCGGCTCTTCGGTTCGCTTCTGATTCCCCATGGCCCCTACCGGTCAGTCTCGAGCCCTCTTGCTCCTGCTCCTCGCCGCCGCCGCCGCCGCCGCCGCGCCGGTCCACGAGACCTTCCTCCACCTCCCGTCCTCATCCTCCTCCTCCTCCTCGGCGCGGCCCCTCGACCCGAAGACCCCCCGCTCCGCTGGCGCCGACCTCATCCGAGCCCTCAACCTCCACCCCCACGACGCCTTCCCCCGCCGCTCCGGCGGCAGCGATGCCGTCCCGGCGGGAACCCTCGTCGAGAGGCCCCTCCTCCTCGCGTCTGTGGCAGCCGGAAGCGGCGGCGGCGTCGACACGTCGGTGGGCGACCTCGGGCACCACGCCGGGTACTACCGCCTCCCCAACACCCACGACGCCAGGTGAGCTCATTCCTCCCGTACCCTTCCCGTCCGTGGCGTGTCTCTTAGGAAAGATCCCGGTCTTGACTTGTGGCTTGCGCATGTAGGATGTTCTACTTCTTCTTCGAATCGAGGCGCCACAAGGAGAAGGACCCCGTGGTGATCTGGCTGACGGGAGGGCCAGGCTGCAGCAGCGAGCTCGCGCTCTTCTACGAGAACGGCCCCTTCCACATAGCAGACAACATGTCGCTCGTCTGGAATGATTTTGGCTGGGATCAGGTATATATACACACACTTCTTTATATGCTAATCATTCTTCGCCTCGGTGTGTTTTGATGTTGTTCTCTACTCCTCTTTAGTTTAGAACTCCATATAATCGTCATTCTGCAGGTATCGAATCTTATCTATGTTGATCAGCCCACTGGGACCGGGTTCAGCTACAGCTCTGATTCGCGCGACACCCGTCATAATGAAGCGAGTGTTAGCAATGACCTATATGACTTCCTGCAGGTAATATAGTAGTCCTTATTGGGACAGGGTGCATCTGCAGTTATCCACTCAGTTTAATGTGAAGTTGAAATGTGATGGCATGCCTTCCCAGTCAAGGTGAACATATGTAGTAGGAATATATGCATTATATGTATTGTCTTGATTCACTGTATTGCAATCCTTTTTTAGAGATATATTCAGAACTTGTTCATTTTGTAGTAGGACATTAATGATATGCTACTTGTTAAAACCATTAGGGTACTTCTTATTGTGTTGCCAAGGTTAATTAGGCAAGGAGTTGAGGTAAACTAGAGTGATTATCCTTAAAATAGAGTTAAAAGTGGCGTTTGGTATTTTTCTCAAAGTTCCTTGCTTAGTACTCTGTTCAATATTGGCAGGCCTTTTTCAAAGAGCACCCGAAGTATGCCGAAAACGATTTCTATATAACGGGGGAATCGTATGCCGGGCACTACATTCCCGCCTTTGCAACTCGTGTGCACCAGGGGAACAAGAACAATGAGGGCATTCACATCAGTTTGAAGGTTTTGATTTTCTCTTTCTGGAAGAATCTATATTGTTTTGCGTTATAAAAGATTATTGTCGTTGCTAAACCCCTCTTTCTATTATTTTTCAGGGCTTTGCAATTGGCAATGGACTAACAGACCCAGCGATACAGTATAAGGCATACACTGATTACGCGTTGGATATGGGGTTAATCACACAATCACAATTTAACAGGATTAATAAAATAGTTCCTACTTGTGAATTTGCTGTCAAGCTTTGTGGTAATTCCTGGACTCCTGGTTTATTTGTGTGTAAATCTCTCCAATTGATAGTCAATGTAGCCTCTTGGACTTTCATAGTTATCAACAATGTTTAATGGTATTCAGAGATGTGTTCATCAGCATCTCTGCTTTGTAGTGCCAATTTGTTTTCGAGAAAAACCCGCCATGCCCTGCTCTGATGCCCTCTAACATGTGTATATCAAACTCAATTTTATCTTATGTTGCAGGTACCTCTGGCACTGTATCTTGCTTTGCTGCATATTTTGTTTGCAATGCAATATTCAGTTCCATCAGGACAATAATCGGGAATAAAAATGTAGGGTGGAATGCACAACTTTTTTTTTGGCCCATCTTTTGATATCTTCTAATTGTTCATCCCATGTTTGCAGTATTATGACATCAGGAAGCCATGTGTGGGGAGCCTATGCTATGATTTCTCTAATTTGGAGAAGTTTCTCAATCTGAAATCTGTCAGACAGAGCCTAGGAGTTGGAGACATAGAGTTTGTTTCATGCAGTCCAACTGTCTATGAGGCTATGCTGTTAGATTGGATGAGGAACCTTGAAGTTGGAATCCCTGAACTCCTTGAGAGCGACATCAAAGTGTTGATTTATGCTGGAGAGTATGATCTCATATGCAACTGGCTAGGTGAGTGTTTTGCAACTTACTATTAGTAAATCTGAGAACCCTATGCTATAGTTTGTCTCTGTTTTGTCACACTCCATTCCACAGGTAATCTCACTTTACACTGAGAATCACAATGCTACCTTTCGTCATCTGAGATTTTTCTTTGATCCCTTGCTGTTGGGTTTGCGCAAGAGATCCAGTAAGAAATTTACCAGGCTTTATATGTATAATAGAACTTGAGTTCATTTGGTTTGTAGTATGAAAATTGTGGTGAAAGCACAATCTAAAAACATGCTGTCACTCACTTAAATAAGGCATAATTGACCTAGTAGGGGTCGTCTATACTTGTCTAATCCCAGAAAAGGATAAAATTTACCTTCAATGCTTTTCATATTATGTTGTACATAATGGCAAAATGTATGGCCAGTGGATAAAATAAGCAGATAATGTACTACTCAAGATATTTTCCACTATTGCTTTTCCTGATTCTAGCTGTGCTTTTCCTGATGTGTATACATAATCTTTTCGTGATTTGGGCAGGAAACTCAAGATGGGTAAACTCTATGCAATGGTCTGGAAAGGAAGCTTTTGTGTCCTCAACTGAGAAACCCTTCACAGTTGATGGAAAAGAAGCTGGCGTTCTTAAAAGCTACGGCCCTTTGAGTTTCCTGAAGGTTAGTTCTAGAATACGCACACACAAGAGGGATCTCTCTTACAACAGTTGTTCCGGGACAAACAATAACCAGCGTGATTTTTAGACATACCTGCCCTGCCTATATTCATAAATATTCAGTATACAAGATAAAAAAGAAACATCTATGCAAACTATAGAGATAAACTACGATAGTAAATGCAACGAGGATTATAGATCAAATTTGTTGTCACTCATTTTGTTATACCACATCACTTTGCATTTCACGGTGAAACTAACTGGAGATGTTTTGGGCATCATCAGGTCCACGATGCTGGTCACATGGTGCCGATGGATCAACCAAAGGCCGCCTTGGAGATGCTCAAGAGGTGGACTTCAGGAAACCTTTCAGACGCGGCTTCGGGCTTTCAGAGGCTCGATTTTGCTGTGTAATCCACCACACGCTGTGTAAGAGGAACTTGACTTCCGCTTGAATAGTGTAAAGTCTCTTGTGTGCTCATACATCGGGATGATCTTAGATGACGAGAAGCTCGTTGGCGCCCGTACATATGCTATTTCCCTTGTACGGCGCTCGAGGTTCGACCAGCGTGTAATAAAGCCCTTCAGAGGATTGTTGACGACAAGTGAATGTATCATGAAGCTTATAACTTATGAGGGCCGTCCATGTCCAGTTCTTGTAAACATGTAAATGTAGTTTATGCATGAAGCTTATCATGTGACAAAGAGGTCGAACCAACTGCATGGTCAACAAGCATGTAAGAGTGGCTTCAAGATCGATCAAACATTCAAACTGCATCTGTTTGTGTTCAATGGTTCTGTAACAATGATCACCTGAAAATTGGGTTACCAAATTGGAATTTCTTACTGACAGAATCAGTCTTTTGAAAGACAATATTGACAATATCAGTATTGTTAACGGCTCACTGAGGAATTACTAGAAATATAAATGTCGCAATCCATTACAATGCCGATACGCCAAGCTGTTGGGCTGTGTTCTTCTACATCGATTCACACGGCACACACCCGCACAGTGCAGGTGGCCACGAGAGCACTTAATGCACGCCGTTCATGGTTGCTGCTGCTCAACGTCGACATCGCGAAAGCCTTTGACTCCGTCTCATGGCCTTTTCTCCTACGCATTCTCGGCATGCGGGTTTTAGGGTGCAAACGGTCAGCTCATCTGCGCCTTGCTGTATTCCTCCGCCTCCCGGGTGTTGCTTAACGGCATGTCTGGTCAGAGAATACGACACCGCCGTGGGCTACGGCAGGGGGACCTTTGTCCCCCATGTTATTCCTACTCGTCACGGAAGTGCTGAACGCACTGCTCCGGGTAGCCGACGTCGCTAACATGTTGCAGCCGCTTCCGTGTCACGAGATCAAGCATCATGCGGCCCTCTATGCCGATGATGTCGCGGTATTCCTATCGCCCACAAAATGTGACCTGTTGTTGATGCGAGCGGTGCTCGACTGCTTTGGCGGCGTCTTTGGGCTTAATACCAATGTCGAAAAGTGCTCCGCCACCCCAATGCCACCCCAATACAATGCACGCCAGTGCACCTGGCAACTATTGTGTCGCAATTTCCATGTGCCGTTGTCCACTTTCCTTGCAAGTACCTTGGGGCTTCCGCTGTCCTACAAGAGGGTGTCCAAGGCTGCGCTACAGCCTAACATTGATAAGATTTTCCGGCGCCTAGCCTCGTGGAAAGCCAACTTCCTAGCCCCGGCGGGCCGCTTGGTGCTCATCAAGTCTGTGCTGTCCTCTATCCCGGTTTACCATGCCATTGCCATGGATCTTCCGCAGTGGCTGGTAACTGAGTTGGACAAGCACATCAGGGCGTTTCTGTGGAAAGGCACCGAGTCGGTTCACAAAGGGCACTGCCTCGTCGCCTAGGACCGCGTGTGCAAGCCAGTTGAGTATGGCAGCCTCGGCATCATGAACCTTTGGGTGTTTGGCTGCGCCCTTCGCCTGAGATGGTTATGGCAACACCGCACCATGGACTGCACCTGGGCAGCGCTGGATGGCGAGCCGGAGAAGGCGTTGCTCCCTATGTTCCGCGCCTCAACATCCGTCGTCCTTGGGGACGGCCGCCGCGCGCTGTTCTGATAGACAAATGGATGGATGGCCATAGTATCGAAGATTTGGCACCATCCTTGTTCGCCACGGTTGTACCGCAAGCCCGCTCCACCAGGATAGTGCACTCAACCTGGCCACATGGATTGAGGACATCATCGGCATTCCGACGGTGAGAGTGGTCAATGAGTTTCTCGATGTCCTTGACCTCCTCGACGCCCAGGGGCTGGCGGATGACGTCGCAGATCGCTTCATTTGGAAGTGGTCTGCATCCGGCAACTACTCTGCCTCTGGCACCTATCGCGCCTATTTCCATGTTCGCGAGTTCTTTCCCTGCGGCAAGATCATCTGGAAAACATAGGCGACTGGGAAGTGCAAGATGCACGTTTGGCTCGCGTTGCACGGACGTCTTTGGATGGCGGACCGGCTTGAACGTCGACGACTCCAAAATCACAGGACATGCCCTTTCTGCACCCAGGAACAGGAGACCTCAATGCATCTAGCGGTGAACTGCGTCCTTGTCTGGCAAGTTTGGGCGCAAGTGCTCACACGTTGTGGATGTGTTGGCCTCGCGCCAATCGCGACCGTGTATCTTGACGACTGGTGGACCACTTCACACAAGCAGGTGCCCAAGGCATTCCGCAAAGGTTTTGATACGCTATTGCTGCTTGTCGTCTAGGTGCTCTGGCTGGAGCGGAATGATCGAGTGTTCAACGCGTGGGCCAATCCTCTGCAGGCGATCGTATGCAGAATTGAGGGTGAGTGCACGCTGTGGTGCAGGGCCAGTGCGAAAGGGTTGTGTGAGTTCTGAAGATTTCAGCATTAGGATAGTAGACATTGTTGTACAGCTATTTAAGAATGGATCTGTCCAAATCTGCCTAGTGCTCCTTATAATACCACTCTTGGCTTCTTTCCATCTGATACAAGTCGCACGCAAAACTTCTGCGTGTTCGCAAAAAAGACGGCACACACCCGCAAGTCTCAACACGATAGAGCGAGAGGGAGACCTCGCCGGCCGGCAATGGCGGAGTGGAGGGCGCTGGCGCTGACGGTGCCAGCTACACTGATGCAGGTCGGCACCTCAGTAGAGGCCCTCAGGCTCATCGACGTCGCTCTCAGGAAGCTTGCCACGCGGTCCGAGGTGGCGCAGGGTCCGCGCGGGCTACTTCATGCCCATGGACATCGACCCGCTCCTGGAGGGGGTACGTCTGCTTGAGGGAGATCCTCGGGGACGCCATCCGCAAGGTGGCGCGGCAGAGAGCGCTCCTCGGCGAGGCTGCCCGTGCCTTGGCCCTCTACGGCGTGCGCACCGGCCTCGCCGACCAGGCCGCCATCGATCCGCTGCTCCTGCGGTGGGGCGGCCACCACGTCGACGCCAAAACAGCCACACCGATCAGGCGCTGCTGAGGCTCCGCTCCGCCCTGTCGCGGGTCGAGGCGTACAAGGACGCCATGGCCGTGTCCTGGGGTTCGCGCTGGGGGGCGTGGATGCTGGCGGTCTATCGTCTGGCCGCAGGAGCCGTGTGGGACGCCACGGTGGCGCTGCTCGAGGTGCGCCGGTTGCGGCAGGCCGCCGTCGTCTTGTTCTTCGAGTCCTGGATGGTCCTGAATCGGGATCGCTAAGCACCTCCATCCATGCGCGCAGGCAAACATGCAACACGCCAGTAAGCCTCGACCTCGATCTGTTCGACACCGCAGGGGCAGGTTATGCGTTTCCCTCTCCACTTAATTGTATCGATCAAAGGTCACCACTGATCGATCGAGCTTGCCGCGCATGAGAGACTTGTACAACAGATCGATAGACATTCTATACCATGGTCTATACATAGGCATGCATGTCAGTCGTTGTTCATCGACCTCTTACCTAGTTGGTTGATGAGTTAAGAGTGTTTGTTTAATTCACATTTCTCTTCTTCTTCTAGTACAAATGGTGCATATGCCTATTGCTTTTTGAGCTTTTGGTTTGATGCTAGGATTCGGGGCAGGTTAAGGGTTTAGGGAGGGGTTGGCCGGTGTCCCCGGCTTAGAGGGGTGGCCGGAGAGGCGACGAGGAGTGGCGATTGGAGGAGCAAGGCGTAGGGCTGTGGGCTGAGCCGGGCGGCGGGTCGATTCCAAGGAGAATGACAAAAAAGCGACAAATGAGTTTCGAACATCGAGCGGCATGAAGACCAAGAATACCAATCTTTTCTATCATCTAATAGCTTGCACAGCGTAACAAACTTATGACAATTGAAACTACATCATCAGTCATGGTACTAGCTAAAATTACAAAACACACGAATATCCACAGCAGGTTGCACAACTCTGCAGGAATTTCAGCCTATCATTGCACACGTCTGCAGGCAAGTTCATATAGTGGCTTCTTTTGCTCGAAGAAGATGCCTGGAACAAAATTGTAAACCACCAGGAAGAACCTTCTGCCGTTTCTTGTGTTCTGCTTAATCTTCTTTCTTCTCTTTCTCGGAGAGGGCTTTTGGTACATCATTATCTGGCCCAAGATCGTGCCGTTTGTCACGATGCCGATTGCAGAGCCCATTATCACTTTCTGGGAGTTAAGGGTCCAGAGGAGTACAACAATGGCAAAGCAAAGACATAAAATAGGCAGGCAAAGCATAATGTATCTATGTATTACGGATTAATAATACTAGTACTATATTCTTTCGAAAGCTCATGAGTTACGTATCTTCCAAATCAAATTAAACTATGAGGATTTTGAATGAACGAATAGCAGAACAGTTCAACAAATTTATTAGCTAAAAGCTGGAAAATTCATGTATACAGTAAAATAAAGCATATTGTTAACAACCTACGTACCACTACATAATAAATAATTAGCGTGTAAAGCAGCAAATAGAAACAGCACGAAAAGTCCATCAGAATGAAGTAAATGAACTCAAATCAGAACCAAAGGATACCACTTAGCGGAGTCTTCTCCTGGATGCTGGTGAAAACTCTTACTGCAACAGAAATGACCATTAAGAATTAGCCAACTTTCAACTCTCTATATAAGGAGAAAGTTTTACGTAGGACTGGAATACTGCATCAAAAAAACTATGTATCTCAACGCAAAAAGTACTTGGCCAGATAAGAATGTGATTGATTCAAGTCATTAGTCATGTTCATTGGAGTATTCGGTATCACAAACTTTAGCGGTGCTAATACTGTGTTAGTTTCAAAGGCAGTAACATCAGAACTAAAAAGGATCTGCAAGGCAATAAAAATAATGGCGTGACAATTTATTTGGCACCTATGCAAACTTACCAAGGGAACCAGCGAAGTTCATGAAACAAGTCAGGAAGCTCAGCTCACCAGTACTCTTATTCTGCATAATACCAACAACCATTTTACATTCAAAATCATCTCTTCACATGAAAGAAGGTTCTGAAAGAGTGCTACTGAAAGGACGTCATTATGAAGTGCTAGTTAAGAACATACTTGCTGTAAATATCCTGTTGATAAGATGCAACTTGCTAAAAGAAAAACAAGAAGCATATTGCTTGACGTAGTAAGATGTAACAGCAAATAAACAACGTACTGTGAAATTTTTCCATATCTGTGGTACTCTAGCAAAAAAGAAGATAGCATGCTGTGAAGCCTGCAAAATATATTAGACGCAATATCAAAAGACGAGCTCATACAAAACTTTTTCAAGTGTCATACAAAATAAAATACAGTTTGCTACTTACATAAAGGACTTCAAAAAGAGCTGGATCAATTTTTCCGGCCAAAATAGTTGGAGCTAATCCACAATATCTAAACAACCACTGTTTAGGAAAAGCAGGTAAAATAAATACTAAAATCAGCATAGTTGTAACAAATTCAGTGATTTTCAAATTTTGCATAAGTACTGCCATGTCGTTGTTATCAGTAGTTCAGCACCTAATAAATTTATAATAAAGTAACGGAAAAACAAGGATACAACAAGGCTTTCATCCATGTTTTGCTTCCCATCGGTGGAGAGTAATAGTAAATGATTGCAATCAAGATAATTGCTGCAAGCCAGATGACATTGGTCAAGAACATCATGAAATTTTACTAAGCAGCTTTAGCAATAGAAAACCATAGTAATGATATTGAGCCTAGCCGCCTACTCCACTAAAATTAGGTCAAATACAAACCTTGGATCAACAGAAAAACTAGTTCTCCATAAGCTGAGAAGGGCAGTCCTTTATGAATACAATATGCCAGAGCAATCGTGTAGCCAATGACCTCAAGCTCAAAGGATGCTACACTAAGTCCTCTAACACTTCCATGCTTCAAAATCTTTAATATCTGCAGCAAGAAAGTTCATATTAAGGTAGTACACTGAAAAGAGAAGGTTATCTATTCTAGGTTAGTTTACCTTCATGTTATCTACTCATCTTAATATGTAGTCTGTAGTCATACTTAGTGCCACAGGCTTTTCTAGAATGTAATTTTTTGCTTTATTTTTAAGTTGGTTGCTGAACAACTTTAAACCTTTGCAAATATAGCTGAGCATGTCGCACGTACTGTATCAGTATCATACACTATCTACTATAAGAACACTTCCGCCACCGTCAGTACACTTCCACTATATGCTATTTAAAAGATTGCTTGCAGCAGATTCCTACTCTGCGTGATTCTCTTGAATTCACAGATTGGTTAAATATGCCTCACAAATTTTCTGTCAGGTCACTACCAGTCTACCACTTTTCTTTTTGAAGACCAAACAGGCCTTCTCCTATTGTAACAATCCATGTCAATATGCACACACTGCAAGCTCTTCCACGTTTGCAGTACTCACGAACTAGCAATCCAATCTTGTTGATTCACACTCATGGCATGGTTGTGTGGCTGATCCCTGTCATTGCAGGGGTTGATGTACTGCACGACGAAATACACATGTCTTCATTTTTTTAATTCATTTCCAAAATTAGGCACAAAAACACGACAAATACAAATAAGCTAGCTGATACCATGTGATACAGAATACTGCACGTATCCATGAGAAGATGTGAAGAAGCAAACTCCTCCACAACCATCAAACTAGTTCTTAATTCATGACACTAGATACAGGCACCTGAGGTAGCTTGGTGACAGTGGATGTAGCGATGATGAAGTACCCAAGGACTGTGGACAATAATGGCAGTAAGGAGTCCATGGAAGGAATATTAGCATCCAGGGATGCTGACAGGATGTACCCTATGTCCATGCCAAAGATTTTCAGTGTTGTCCCACTGGCTGACCTCTTCCTATTGCTCATCTCCAAGGCCTCCATATTTTGGCCACCTGGCAGCAACTGAATTCCTGTCGAAGTTGAAGGCTTTCGCACGCAACAAGCCATCAAGGATGAAGGTTTCCTTGAAAGTTTTATGTTGGTAGCTGTGGGGGTTGTAGAGCATGCTGTTCTGTGGACTGCACAGGATTGCAACACCCTAATGGCGGTGTCAGAACAGAGCATAGGGAACCCGGAAATCATGTTCGCTAATCAATGTCAAGAATCCAGGACAGGGGGTGACAAGGAGAATTATGAAGGCTGTTACTTCTCATGGGCAAGAAAGGATTTGCAAGAATTCAGTTACTTCTCATGGGCAAGAAAGGATTTGCAAGAATTCATGACCTATAGACAGACAACCACAAGGATCACACAGCCATCCAGCAAACAAACGAAGAATTCCAGCGGCGCCTTCTCGATTTTCGGTTCCTTTACCGAGCCGTGCCACGGTCACAGCCAAGCCAGGCCAGCAGCTTTCTATGCACAATTTCGCACGCCATGCTCACGCAGAGAACCTGAGATCCTCACTCACACCCACCGCCAATACCACCAGACGAGCTAACAGATCAATAAACGAAACAAAGCACGTATGCTTGGACTTATATGGTGCAATTATCTACGGGGGGCAAAGGTCGAAATCTCAAGAAATCAAGGCAAGCTACCTAATTAGGCCAGTGAGATTAAGGCAAGGACGGACCTGCGGGAGCTTGACGGTAGTGGAGGCGGCGACGATGCAGTACCCAAGGAGCTTGGAGGCGAGCGGAAGGAGGCAGGCCTTGTCCGGGATCTTGGAGTCCGCGAGCGCGGAGAGGACGCACCCGAAGTTCATGCCCAGGATCTCCAGCTCCATCATGTCCACCATGTGCCGCGGCCGCTCCTCTTCCTCGCGCCGCTCGACTCTCCGAGGCGTCAAAAAGGATACTGGCGTCCCGGCTCCGGCGGCGGCAGCTCGTCTTCTCGGGCGTTGCCCGCGCTGCTGCTCCGCGCCGTCTCCCGTGGCCGCGCAGGATAGAGATGGCGTGGAGGGGGAGGAAGGTACAGAGATGCCCCCAAAGCTTCTCAATTGGGCCGGAATCACCCACGCGAATAATTCGGCCCACATCTTTCTATGTGTGCCAAGAAAAGGAGAAGGCTTGCATTGCTGTTGGGCCTTTGATTCTCTTCCTGTTTGCACCACTTAAAAGCACACAATGAACGACAACTGTCATAGATGGGTAAACAGGGCGATCTCTCATTATTTTCAGTTTTGTTTTTAAAAGCAAGCAAGATGAACATTCTATTGATATATAGGTTTTTTGCAAAGCTCTGATCGGCAAAGCAAAATGGGCCTTTCCAAAGCCGCACACATAGGATTACACATGGAGAACAAAATAGAGACGGCATGAGCCAACCGCTCGTTCGATTGAGAACTCCGATAGGAGCCAGTATCTTCTACAGTCTTAGATGTGCTCCCCAGTTAATGTCTCCCCGTGGCTCTCCTAGCGATTACTCTAGTATATGCACTTGAGGTAAGAATTGTTGAGTCGTGGATATAAAGTGAGCATCTCTGAGCCCAACCTCGATTGGTGGTGTTGTCAAACCTAGGCACAACAATGAAGACTCTTTTAGCTGTCTTCGGTGCACAACTTAGACAAAACCACCCTCCAAAGATACTCTGATCGATCAAGGTTGTGTAATTGCAGGTTTAAACTCTCCCAATCAGCCTCAATTCAGGGCCAAAAACCACTCCCTCGAACGGGCTAGAAGAGAGTTCCTGGAATTTATTTGGTAAATGTTTATTTTAGACACTTTGGCACAAGGTCCAAGTTGAACCCCAATTATAAACCGGATTTCGGGACCCTTAACTTTCCAGAGTAAATAATTTTCCAAATGTTTATGCAATGTGGCATATGATGTGGACGTCCTTTTTTTTTGCCTAAGTGGCACATGATGCTGACAGCATGGATTTCTAGAAAGAAAGAGTTTAATTAAACTCCTAAACTTTTGACACGGGGTGCGACTTAAACCCCAATTACAAAAAAACATGAAAAAAGCATGAGATTAATTTATTTTTATTCTAAATTTAAAGTTCATCGTCAACATATTCCAGAATTTTTTAGCATATTTTTGATATTTTGCTAAGTTCAAATTCAATTCCTAAGTGACGATGGCACAGCACCCAAGTATCGTCAAGGAGGGCAAAGCCGGCCTTCTGGAAATAGGATAGGCCGGGCCGACTGCTCGGAGTCCGACTTCTATACGGGGGCACTTCATCGACTTGGAGTACAGATATGTATCTGTACTTACCCAGTAATCCCGGATCCTAGTTGTAAACAATTAGGAAATCAATCTGTAAGCCGATCCGGACTCTTGTAACCCTGTCCCCGCCGGCTATATAAGATGTGGTAGGATGCCCCAATCGGTAAGCAATAAAAGCAAGTAAGCTCTTAGGCCATCAGGCAACCAAGCAATCTCTTAGACACATAAACCCTAGCAACCCCGAGATCTACTCTTGTGGTCTTGCGGCACTCGGGATACAAGCAATATCATCCACCAAACACAGAACGTAGGGTATTACCTCCTATCGAGGACCTGAACCTGCCTAAACTCTGTGTCCCGTGTGCACCCATCTAGATTTGCTGCGCGTACGTTGCCCCATATTCATTATTGCCGGATCAAAACACCGACAGTTGACGCGCCAGGTAGGGGCTGTGCACATAGATCCATCGGAACAGATCTAGATGGGTTTCTCCAATGATAATGACGATTTTGCTCCAAGCCGATCCGTGAGGTTCGGTCTCCTGGGGCCTGTCCTGGATCCAGGACAGCTTTTCCGATTGGGAAAGCTGGACTTCATCGCCGACAAACTCGGCAAACTTCACCTCTGCGACTCGGCTTCCAGCCAGTCGGCGGAGGCTTCATCACCTTTCTTACTGGGACTCTCCTCCGAGTCGACGACTTTGGCGGTCATCTCTGAGGACGAGGTTATGCCCAAGTGGGATCTACTGCTTGAACATGGGTTTGAACCCGTCGAGCAGGGATCCCGACTGGTCGGCACGATCGAGTCCCTCTTGCCCGTCCTCGACTACGAATCGGACAACTTCGAGAGTTCGGGAAGTCATCATCCTTCCCGGGAGGTCTTCATGGCCGATCCGGATGCGCCATCGCCCAACAATGACAACCAACCCATCTCCATCATGGATCAAAACCCCGATCAGCTGGAAGTCACCCGACTCCACCTTCTTGCCAAGGAGGAGAGACTGGCCGAGCAGCAGACTGCGCTCGCTCGCCAGCATCAGGGACGACAACGCAACGATGACATGCGGGATCGTGGTCATCAGGTCAACAACGCGCTTCGCATGCGCGAGAGGGACGGCGTCCCGATATTCCCGCTCTCCAGTCACAATCTCGTTGCTGCCACGGTGGCGGCACGAGCCATCAATATCCCCGAGGGTACCCCAAGTCACGACGATCTCCGATGGCTCCGGATCCTGATGGAAGAGGCAGCCCTCCAACAGGCTGAGATTTCCAGGGACCACGCGGTTTCTCCTGCGAACACTCGGAGTCGGCGTACTTCCCCACTAGAGAATTCACACACCACCGAGGGTCGCCATGCCAACCCAGACAAGACTGGGTCGGTTCGTGACCGACTCGGACTGGACCGCGATGCACGGGATACTCTTGAGGCAAGACGCCGCGCTCATCATAACGCGGGGAAAAATAATCATCCCACCGGGTCTGTCCACAGTCGATTCGGACCCAACCGCGATGGATGGAACGCTCCCGAGGCCGGGCGCTACGCCCAACGGGATGCCGGGAGAGACAACCACGACGGCCATCAGGGTGACAGCCGCGCTACTAGCTTGCGTCGCTCTTCGACTCCTCCTGACATGGCCTACGCGGGTCCAAAGGCGTTCGGTCCCCACATCCGCAACGTCATCTTCCCGCCACGATTCCGAGTCACCGGTATCGACAAGTATACAGGCGAGACTCGCCCAGACATCTGGCTGGCCGATTACCACACGGCGTGCAGAACCAACGGAGGCAACGATTATGTCGCGATCCACTACTTGCCCCTGTTCTTAGCCGATTCGTCCCGAGCCTGGCTAACCAGTCTGCCTAAGGGCAGCATCCAGTCCTGGGCAGAGCTTGAGACCCTCTTTGTGAACAATTTCCAGGGCACCTACAATAGGCCTGGGAACACGTGGGATCTCCACAGTTGCACCCAGGAAGCGGGCGAGGCCCTCAGAGAGTACATCCAACGCTTCTCCAAAAAGAAGAACTCCTTGCCAGAAGTCCGGGAGGGCGACGTCATCACCGCTTTCTCCAAGGGTGTTTGGAGCATAGATCTCATCCACAAGGTTGCACGCAAGAATTTCTAGACTACACGCGAACTCTTCGATATTGCCAACAACTTCGCGACTGGTGAAGAATCTATTCGCAGTGCTACCAAAGACGACAAGGGGAAGGGCAAGGCTCCCGAGTCCCCCAGGGTGAAGGATCAACTCAGGTCGCCCAAGAAGAAACACCGGAAGCGCAAGAGTGGAGACCTCGTCGCCGCTGCTGAGCGTGCTCCATAGCGTCGTCCTCAACGCGGTAACGCCACTTTTGAGGAAATGATGAGTCAGCCATGTCACTTCCATGGACCAAAGTCAAATCATCTCACGCGTGACTGCAATCTCTTGAAGATCTGAACAAGCGTTTTGCCCCCAACCGGAACAAAAAGAAGCCTCCTCCGGATGAGGACGACGAGTTCCCAAAAGAGACTGTGTACCTCATGATCTTCGGCAGTCTGAATGGCTACGAGTCCAAGCGCCGCCAGAAGCTCACGGACCGCGAAGTCAATGCTATTGAGCCGGCTGTGCCTCAGTACCTTTGATGGTCCGAGTCCATCATCTCTTTCGATCGCTCTGATCATCCCGACTACATCCCTCACCCCAGAAGGTTCCCTTTGGTGGTAGATCCGATCATCCGTGACGTTCGCCTCACCAAGGTCCTCATGGATGGAGGGAGTGGTTTGAACATCCTTTACGTTAAGACTCTAGACGAGATGAAGATCTCCCACTCAGAAGTCAAGCCCACCGGTGCACCTTTCCAAGGAGTCGTACCCGGCAAGCTGGCAAGACCACTCGGGCAGATCGTTCTGGCTGTTACTTTTGGTACTTTGGACAACTTTCGGACTGAGACCCTCACCTTCGAGGTCGTCGACTTCCCAGGTTCGTACCATGCTATCCTGGGGCGTCCCTGCTACGCCAAATTCATGGCTGTCCCTAGGTATGTCTACCTGAAGCTCAAAATGCCAGGTCCCCACGGGATAATAATGGTGCGAAGTAACTTCTAGCATGCTTATGCGTGTGACCTGAAAAACTGTAACCTCGCCGCAACCCAAATCACAGCAGCCGAGCTTGACAACCTCAAGTCGGCTGTGGTTGAGGAAGCACCCCCGGCCAAGAAGACTTCAGCATCGATATCTTTCCAGTCGGTGCGGGACACCAAGGCGATCCAGCTCGACTTGGAAGATTCCTCCAAAACAATGCAGATCGGGACTGCACTCAACGACAAATAGGAAAGCGCGCTCATCAGCTTCCTCTGCGACAACCGAGACATCTTCGCATGGACATCTTCTGACATGCCTGGAGTTCCGAGAGAAGCTGCCGAGCACTCTCTTAACATTTGGTCACACGCCAAACCAATCAAGCAACGCCTGCGCTGTTTCACCGAGAACAGGCGCAGAGCAATAGGAGAAGAGATAGCCAAGCTTCAGTCAGCTGGCTTCATCAATGAAGTATACCATCCCAACTGGTTAGCGAATCTAGTTCTCATTCGCAAGAAGAATGGAAAATGGAGAATGTACGTTGATTACATGAGCCTCAACAAAGCATGTCCCAAAGATCCCTTCACACTGCCTCGCATCGACCAGGTGATCGACTCCACCGCCGGCTGTGAAATTTTATGTTTTCTCGATGCCTACTCGGGCTACCATCAGATCAAGATGAAGGAGGACGACGAGATCAAGACATCATTCATCACTCCATTCGGGGCCTTCTGCTACGTCTACATGCCTTTCAGTTTAAAGAAGTCCGGCGCTACGTACCAACGGTGCATACAGCGCTGCCTCCAGGGGCAAGTCGGCAGGAACGTGCAGGCCTACATCGATGACATGGTAGTCAAGTCCGAGAAGAATGAGGATCTCCTAACCAACTTGGGGGAAACTTTCTCCAACCTTAGGCGATTCAACATGAAGCTCAACCTAGAAAAGTGTATTTTTGGAGTGCATTCGGGAAAACTACTCAGTTTCATCGTTTTCGAGCGAGGAATCGAGGTTAACCCGGAGAAGATCGACGCCATCGTCAAGATGGGGCCACCAAAAGCCTCAAGGATTTTCAACGATTGACCGGGTGCATGGCGGTCCTTAGCCGATTCATCTCTCGACTCCGCGAAAAGGCTCTGCCCCTCTACAAGCTCCTGAAGAAATCAGACAACTTCACATGGACATCTGATGCTCAAGATGCCCTCGACAGATTGAAGAAGCTCCTAACCACGCCTCCGGTACTGGTCTCCCCAATGCCCAACGAGCCGCTGCTCCTCTACATTGCAGCAACTATCCAGGTGGCCAGTACTGTCTTGGTCGTCGAACGTTCCGAGTCAGGCCAAATCCAGAAGGTTCAGCGCTTGGTCTACTTCATCAGTGAAGTACTTTCCGAATCCAAGGCGCGATACCCACAGATATATAAGATCATCTATGCGGTGTTCATCACATCCCGGAAGCTAGTCCACTATTTCTAAGGACACCCGATTACGGTGGTCAGTTCCTTCCCGATCGCTGACGTCATCAATAATCGCGACGCCACAGGAATGACTGCTAAATGGGCAATGGAATTCATGGCATTCAGCATAGTTTATGCCCCCCACACGGCTATCAAGTCTCAAGCTCTCGCCGACTTCATGGCCGAGTGGACAGAAGTCCAATCCCCGCCCTCTATCGTTGACCAAGAACATTGGATGCTTTACTTTGACGGTTCATTGATGCTTCAAGGCGCGCTGACATCGTTCTCATTTCTCCGAAAGGGGAACGCTTCAAGTATGTGCTACAGATCCACTTCTCAGTATCCAACAACGTCGCCGAATATGAAGCCTTACTACACGGCTTACGCATCGCGACCTCACTCGGAATTCACTGACTCCTCGCCCGCGGAGACTCCGAACTAGTGGTCAGGCAGGTTATGAAGGAATGGTCGTGCAGAGACCCAGTCATGGAAGCCTACTGTCAAGAGGTGCGCAAGCTCGAAGCCATGTTCGACGGCCTCGAGATCACGCATGCCCTCCGCTGAGACAACGAGGCTGCAGACACACTCGCCAAGCTGGGGTCCAGTCGGGATGTTGTCCCGGCTGGAGTTTTCCTCCAGGAGTTGCATGCTCCCTCCATCAAAGCGGAGACAGCATCTGAGACCGAAGAATCACACCCCGAGGGATCCGATAGCATTCAGCAAACTTCGCAAGAAGTCTTGGTTATCACTCCCGACTGGACAACGCCTTTTCTCGACTACCTCCAGAGAGACATGCTCCCGCAGGATCAGACCGAGGCACGGCGCCTTGCGAGGCGTGCCAAGACTTACGTTGTAGTTAAAGGTGAACTTTACAAGAAGAACACCTCTGGCATCCTCCAGCGGTGCATATCTCAAGATCAGGGGAAGCAGCTGCTGCACGACATTCACTCGGGAATTTACGGGCACCACGCGGTGCCAAAGTCGCTAGTCGGGAAGGCTTTTCGATAAGGTTTTTACTGGCCGACCGCCATTTCAGATGCCGAGCACGTTGTGCGCACTTGCGAGGGATGCCAGTACTTCGCCCGGCAGACACACTTACCGGCTCAGGCACTCCAATCTATCCCAATCATATGGCCTTTTGCTATCTGGGGTTTGGATATGGTTGGTCTCCTCAAGAAGGCTCTCGGGGGTTACACACATCTCTTCGTCACCGTCAATAAGTTCACCAAGTGGATTGAAGCCAAGCCAGTTGCCACGATCACTACCAAACGGGCTGTCGAATTCTTTCGGGATATCGTCTACCGGTTCGGCGTCCCCAATAGCATCATCACGGATAACGGCACTAAGTTCATTGGCCGCACCTTCCTCCGATTTTGCGATGACTACAATATTGGCCTCAACTTCGCCACAGTGGCACACCCACGCACAAACGGGCAGGTGAGCGGGGCCAATGGTTTGATTATGCAAGGCATCAAACCTCAGATCTTCCAGCGCCTGAAGAAATTTGTGGGTCAATGGGCAGCCGAGTTACCCTCGGTGCTTTGGAGCCTGCGGCCTACACCCAACCGATCCACCGGTTACACACCTTTCTTCATGGTATATGGAGCCGAGGCCGTGCTGCTGACTGATCTGGACTACGGATCCCTGCGCATCCGTGCTTACACCGAGGCTGAGTCGGAGGAAGCAAGATAAGATGTCATTGACCAGCTTGAAGAAGCACGCGAAGTCGCTTTCCTTCGGTCGGTAAAGTACCAGCAGGGCCTACGATGCTATCATAGCCGGCACGTACGCGGCCGCTCATTTAACGTTGGCGACTTGGTCCTACGCCGAGTCCAGTCCAACAAAGACAAGCACAAGCTCTCGCCGCCATGGGAGGGTCCGTACGTGGTCGCTGAAGCACTACGCCCGGGACTTACCGACTGAAGGATCAGGACGGCAACCTCATCACCAACGCATGAAAAATTGAACAGCTATGTCATTTCTATGCTTAAATTTTTGTACTTCTATATTTTAAGAATAGACAAATGAATAAATATTTCTTTGCTCCATCCGAGTAATTCTTGGGGTTCCCGACTGGCCTGCTATGCACGCCCACGGCCACGTGAAAGGACCGAGGATGCCGACTAGAGGGGGGTGAATAGGAGGCTAACTATTTTTCACTTGTTTTAACTTTGGTTATTAATTTAAGCCTTAACAGATTGTTAGGATAAGCTAGCTGTGAGACAGTGAATGACACAGGCAATATGTGATATGCAAATTAACACTTAGCTGTCACACAGGTGTCTAACACAGGTAAGCTAAAACCTTAGAACATATATACAAGTTAACCAGCTGTGTAACGGGTAGCTGGTACAGGCAAGCGATATGATATTCAGCAACTGAGACACAGCTATGCTAACACAGGTGTAAAGGTAATCAATCACAGATGAACAAGATATGAATGATCAACACAGGCAGGCAAGTCTAATGAATATCTAAAAGCAATGTAGAGGGAACTAAGAGAGACAAGGTGTTTTTCACCAAAGTTCCTTACTCTTTACAGAGAGGTACGTCTCTGTTGGAGAGGCTACTCCGAAGAGATCGCCAGCACTGAATCGTGCTTGTTCTCCGAGTACCTGAGTGATCAGGCATCTTCCTTTGCTTGTGAAAGTCCTTTAGCCTTGCAGCAGGTAGACTTCAGATCACCTTCACAAATGTCTGGTTCAACCCACACAAGCTTGGGTGATACCAGCGACTCCTACGCCCGTCTAGAAGTAGACACTCCAAGGGTAACAGATTCAGCAGCAACAACTCTTGGAGGAACCAATGCTCTTTGCTCAGAGACTCTAACTCTCGTGAACTAACACTTAGGAAGTTTGGCTTCTGTTCTGAGAGTAGGAGGCTTTGCAACGGTCGAATATGATTCACTGGATTGAGCAAGGTTGAGGTTGAAGACCTCTCTTGGTCTCCTATATATAGGGTTCACAGGCACCCGACCGTTACACTGTTGCCACGTAGGATTAAGTGAGTCACCGGTGACAGACACCAGTGACACAGCCAATCACACCGCCCAATTATAACCGGCTCGAACAGACCGACACATGTGTCACCGGTGGCACACACAGGTGAACTCTTAGCTGACGTAGCCTAACTACTCAGCCCGATCTTGGCACACTACATGCCCTCAGCGCACAACTAACTCTGATCCCTAATAAGGAGAGAATCTCCGACAGTCTTCTGACTCGGTAGACAGACCATCACAGTGCAGATCCCTTAGCACTTACAAGCTCTCCCCTGATACAGAGGTGTTCCTGAGTCACAGAGCGAAAGACCACCTGTGACACAGCTGTATCACACCGGTGGCTCTAACCTCTAGGGTTTTCTACTGCTAGCACTGCAGAGTGCTAGCACAAGCCAGTTTCACACTTGTGCAAAACTGTTGACACAGGGCCACTGACCTCAAAGCATCAGTGCCACTGTCCAACACTCCGAGCATTGAGCAAAAGAATCTCCACAGAACATTACTACTTCATCCCTCTTGATAGTACGGGTGTTTCCTATGGACTCAAAAAAACTAGCAAATCTATGCTTTACCTGCCACCAACTGTATTCACGGCTCTTGACGCATCAAGCCACCATCACCTTACTTGCAACTCTTTGCACAGCGCCGGCTTCCTCACAGCTGTGACACAGCTGCCTAGCACAGCCAATCCCTTGTCCTGGAAACCACCTTTGTACTTTTTGGGTGGTCATCCTTTCCTTGATGACCCTTTTTCCTGGAACCTATTAAACCTACTTACACTCATTGTAAATATTAGATTCTAGTTTGAGTTGCCATTAACCATCAAAATCAATTAGGGGCCTAGATGCTCTTTCAATCTCCCCTTTTTTGGTGGTTAGTGACAACCCAAACAACAATTTCAAACAGAAATTTGAATGGGTGATACATGTGCAGGTTGTTAGAATATACTCCCTAAAGCTGTGCACAAAAGATTTGCTTTTATTATGCAAGTGCACAGATTGTAATTTTGGATATGGGCAGTATTTTCATACAACTTACACTTTTATTAGTTCAAAGAATTAGATAGATCATACGAACATGATTTAACTGAACTGATATATTTTTATTCTGATGTAGTTATAATAATCAGAGCATATGAATATGTATCAGAGCACAGATTCTGACTAAACATGTGTATCAGAGCAAAAGTTCAGAATAAACATATGTATCAGAACAAAAGCTTCATAGAGACATATGTAACAGAGTAAACGTGGAAGCTTGGCGGTGGTAGCGGCACTCGGTTGATCTCCACCTCTTCCACCGGAAGCACCAAGTTCCCCCGGTGATCCGACGGAGCAGTCTGCACCTGACTCGGACCCGCCTGCTCGGTCGCGATGGGGCCTTGCGCTCCGGCGCTGGACTCTGCCAGCCGAGGGGCAGGTGGCAGGGTTGAGGGCGCACCGCCCGGACCGGGGGAAGGCTGCGGCGAAGGAGCGTCCGTGGCCCTTGGTGGAGACGAAGGTCGGGCATCCGGCCCTGATTCGCCTCCGCCCTGAGTGGGCTCCGGGGGGCTCGGCGTACCCCTGGGGATGTCTGTTTTCCTCCCCCTACAAAATACACCCAAGTTATTACTACTTTCCGCAATAAAAAAGCAAGGAAGACCGCACTCGGCGACATACCTGGAGGACCGGGGAAAGGGCATGCGTCTCCTAGGCCTCGGGGCTTGTCGCCCCGGCGCGGTAGTTGCTGATGCCGGCGGCACCGAGGAGCTGCTCGACCCACCGAAGGCGGCATCGGCCGTGCGTTTCCTCCTCCGGATGAGGGGAACATCATCTCCTTCTTCTTGAGGGTCTTCCTCAGTCGCCGCCGAAGTCGGCAGAGGGGCACTGGACTCCTCCGCTACGGATGCTCCTCCCCTCGATGACCCGGCA
The DNA here is from genome assembly GCA_019208055.1 of Stipa capillata. Taxonomy (NCBI): domain Eukaryota; kingdom Viridiplantae; phylum Streptophyta; class Magnoliopsida; order Poales; family Poaceae; genus Stipa; species Stipa capillata. Next base: position 366,339 of record JAGXJF010002633.1, on the reverse strand, counting down.
CCAGCGGCGGAGGTTCTGGACCCCCCTGCGGTGGTGGCCCGCCGCTGGGGACATCGACGTACTGTGGCTGATTCCAGATTTTATTCTCCGGCAGAGGGGCCCTGGAACCGAACCCGAAGAAATCCTGCGAAGTCGGGGTGCACAAACGCAATCCGAGTATGACTCGTTTGAAACACAAACTGCAGATGACAACATCGGAGGATTGGTCGCTCACCTGGCTTGGGGGGTGGCCCAAACTGAAGGGCGTCGGGTGCCCGGAGGTATCCAGGCTCGTCCCTTGGGCCATCAGCCTCCCAACCCGGCGACGCACTTTTTCTTCAGAGAGCACGTCGGTCGACTCCCGGGTCACATCCTGTTGATTGATGTACTCGCACATCGGATGGACCCTCAGCTTCGCGGGCTGGATCCTCCGGCTGATGAAAGTCGAGATGACCCCAACTTCGGTGACTCTAGACTTGAGCACCTGCGCAAGGCACCCCATGAGGACTTCGACTCCGGGCTGCTCCCAATCTTGCGGAAGCTCGGTCCAGCTTGGCTTGATCTCGGGAGATTGACCCTCGAACCTCGGAAGCGAAGGCTCGAGGTTGGAGCAGTAGAACCACTCCGAGTGCCACCCCTTGTTAGATGACTGGAAGGGGAGCTCCAGGTAGTTCTCGACAGTACCGGGCCTTAGTTGGAACCCGGCACCCCCCACCATGGCCGGATTGGTCCGACTCGGCTATGGCTTCACGATGAAGAGCTGCTTCCACAGGGCGAAGTGCGGCTCAATTCTAAGAAAGCACTCGCACAGCGTGATGAAGCAGGCCACATGCAGCATCCCGTTCGGTTTGAGATTCTGCAGCTCTAGCCCGTAGAAGTCAAGCAACCCGCGAAGGAAGGGATGAACCGGGACCAAGAACCCCCGGGAGAAGAAGGAGGCAAAGACGACGACCTCGCCCGTATTGGGAGTGGGGAATTCCTCCCCGTCAGCGGCGCGCCACTCAATCAACTCCTTGGGCAGCAACACCCCCGACGCCACCAAGGCTTGCAACCTGGCCTCCGAAGCAGTGGATTTCGCCCAAGACGCCATTGGATCAACCAGATAGCCTTCATCGTCAAATGTGGCTTGCGGCACCGCGTTCTCCTCCTCTCCGAACAAGTCCACTTCTTTGATGATGGTGGGCATCCAGCGGCGGCGGAACAGATCTAGGGTTTTCTCGGAGACCCGATCTGGGTTTGGCTGGCTGAAATGAGGAGCGGATGCATGGAGCATTACGCGGTGGGTCCTATCGGCGGTGAAAGTGTAGTCGAGAAAGCGGCGGCTTGGATTTGGGGGCGAGGCAACGGTTTCAAAAATGGCGAAGCGCGGGGAAGACGAAGAGGCTGTTGGGCGCAGAGGAGATAAAGTGTGAAAAGGAGCAAGCGTGAACGGATCACGCTATAAAGGAGAGACAGCCTGGCGGGTGTGACTTTTCCGCCTCCGTGGGGTGACCCTTCCGATTCCGCAGCGCGACTTCTCCGCACTCACAGCGCGGCTTTTCTGCTTCCACGGCGTAAGGTTTCCATTTCTGGATTCCGCGTGACCAGGATTTCAACGGTTAGCCTTCCGAGGATAACGGCCGTTCGAATGCACCCCACATAAAGAGCAACTGTAACGTGCCTCTAACGGGTCACTAATCGGTTATCGAACAACTCGGAACTGAATGTTATAGTTTTGAAGGGTTTCGGTGGTTGGCCTCCAAGGGAACGCAATCACTTGAATACACCCGAGTGGAGGGCAGTTGTGGTGCACCTTCAGCAGGCCACTAGTCGGACATGACCGGATACCACCAGGACTAACCCGTTATTAGCTCATCTGCCATGATATTCCTGCCTTACAGGTGAATATTACTTGGCTTATTATTTTTATTCCACAGGACTTCTAAGAGTCCCTCACAATCTCCCTGCAAGTGACACAGAGGCGCGCTCAGGCGGATACCACTCGGGAAACTTGCCCAAGGGAGAAGGCAACAAACACTTGGCTTTGGAGCAGCGATGTTACCAAAACAAGCGGCAGCCAGATCGTGAAGGACTCGGGGGGCTACTGACGATGCACAGCATCCGGGTATCGTCAAGGAGGGCAAAGCCGGCCTTCTAGACATAGGATAGGCCGGGCCGACTGCTCGGAGTCCGACTTCTACACGGGGGCACTTCATCGACTTGGAGTACAAGACATGTATCTGTACTTACCCGGTAATCCCGGATGCTAGGTGTAACCAATTAGAAAATCAATCTGTAAGCCGATCCAGACTTTTGTAACCCTGCCCCCGCCGGCTATATAAGGCGGGGTAGGGATCCCCCGATCGGTAAGCAATAAAAGCAAGTAAGCTCTTAGGCCATTAGGCAACCAAGCAATCTCTTAGACACATAAACCCTAGCAACTCCGAGATCTACTCTCGTGGTCTTGCGGCACTCGGGATACAAGCAATATCATCCACCAAACACAGGACGTAGGGTATTACCTCCTATCGAGGGCCTGAACCTGCCTAAACTCTGTGTCCCGTGTGCACCCATCTAGATCTGCTACGCGTACGCTGCCCTATATTCATTATTGCCGGATCAAAACACCGACACTAGGATTGTGACATAATATTAAAAAAAATTCATGTGTGGAATAATAATAAAAACCATAATTCTATTTTACATATGTTTCCCTTTTTAATATGATCTCTAAATGAGGATTTTTAATATGATTTCACATTTTATTTAGTCCAATAAACTGAACCTGAGCTTAGAAAAGTATCGGACTCGACTAAAAAGTTCTAGAATATTTTGGAATGAAATTTTGATTATTTAGAATAAAAATAAATTACTTGTATGTTTATCACTTTTTATTTGTAGTTGGGGTTTCAAGATGAACTTCGTATTTATCAAAGTTCAGGGTTTTTACCTGACCTTTTCCTCAAACAAGATGTTGCAATCTTGTAAGAAATTGTTCAATTCTTACAGGTATAAATCGAGGAATATTCCATTCCTATGTCCCAAACGGAACTTCAACTGGCTTGAATAGAATCAGTTGTTTCAGATCCCAGGGAATGGTGCATGTAGGCCGATCGTTACTAATGGTAACCCTACTGTGGCACTTTGTATCTTGCCTAGCACATTGTTATCCTTTTTGGCTTTTCTCTTCAACATTAAGATTATGAATGTCAGCCACTAATTTGTTGAAAATAGTAAAGAAATATATTTTGAATGGCCAGTCCCAAGCCCGGATAAAGGAGGAGGGTTGTGATAGGCTTGACGAGCCAACGTAAAAATCCAGCCATTCCTATGGATATGAAACCCAATAGAAATTCATAAGGGTGTAACCCTCTTAGCAACGCGCCATATCGGAACCCGGGTGTGGTGTTAAATGATCAAGGGCTGGGTCGTCACTCCCTTAGTGGTGCGCTACGTTAGCGTCCAGATGTAGTGATAAGTGTGCTAGGGTCTTCACATTTTCAAGTTGATGCAAATAGGATTCATGTGGGTAGTTGGAATGTAGGGTCCTTAACTAGAAAGCTACAAGAGTTATTTGATGCTGTGATTAGGAGACATGTAAATATCCTGTGTGCTCAGGAGACTAAATGGACGGGCCAGAAGGCGAGGGAGGTGGAGAATACTGATTTCAAGCTATGGTACTCAGGGTTAGTTGGGAATAGGAATGGTGTAGGCATTCTGATTGATAAGAACCTCAAGAATGGAGTAGTGGACGTCCGGAGATAATTATCCTAGTCAAGCTAGTCATTGGGGATTTGGTCCTGAATGTTATTAGTGCTTATGCCCCACAAGGACGTCTTGATGTGAGCATAAAGAAGCAATTCTGGGAAGACTTAGATAACATGGTTAGAAGTGTACCTACTAATGAGAAACTCTTCATAAGAGGAGATCTCAATGGCCATGTGGGTACATCAAATGTGTGATTTGAGAGGGTGTATGGGGGTTTTGGGTATGGCGATAAGAACCAAGAGGGCAAGGACATCTTAGATTTTGCTCTAGCTTACGACCTGATGGTAGCTAACACCTTTTTTAGAAAAAGGCAATCCCATTTAATGACGTTAGTAGTGCTCAGCATTCCAGCCAAATTGATTTTGTCCTTACCAGGAGAGTGGATAGACGGGTTTGTGTAGATTGGAGAGGGTGTTGTCCCACAACATAAGCTGGTGGTGGCTGATTTTCGCTTTCATTTTCGTATTCCTCGGGACAAAGGTGCCAAAATTATAAGAACAAAATAGTGGAAGCTCAAAGGGGAAGCGCAACAGATCTTTAAGGATAGGATGATTGTAAGAGGACCATGGAACGAAGAGAAAGACACGAATAGCATGTGGATGAAGATGGCAACTTGCATTCGAAGGGTGGCTAGGAAAATACTTGGAGTGAACAAAGGAATGAAATGCGAACCTAAAGACACCTGGTGGTGGAATGAGGATGTCCAAAGGCTATCAAGAAGAAGAAAGAATGCTACAAGTGCTGGTATCATGACAGAAGAACAAACAACATAGAGAAGTACAAAGATGCCAAGAAAAAAACAAGGCGAGCTGTGAGTGAAGCATACAAGAAGGGGATTTGTGGGCACTAAGTGTCCACAAATATCAACCGCAGCATATAAGTGTTACAGAGATGCATATGCTATGGTGGATTTGTGGGCATACAAGAAGGGATCGAATTCGGAATGAGGATATACACGATAGGGTAGGGGTGACACCGATTGAAGAGAAGCTTGTCCAATATCGACTAAAATAGTTTGGACATATCCAACAAAGGCCTCCAGAAGCACCGATGCATAGCGGTATTCTAAGATCTATCGACAATACTAGAAGGGGCAGGGGGCAACCAAAGTTGACATGGAAGAAGGCAGTAAAAAGAGACTTAAATGATTGGAATGTATCCAAGAATTTGTCTCTAAATAGGACTGCGTGGAAATTAGCGATTCACGTGTCCGAACCATAATATTTCTTTTAAGCATTTTTTCCTTTACCTTTTGGCTCATGCAATTTTTATTGGGTTTCATCTCTAGCCTACCCCAACTTACTTGGGACAAAAGGTTTAGTTGTTGTTGTTGTAGAGTTTGATACCACATGGCCGATACCAGCTCACCAAATTTTTTTGGATAAGACTCAGATGTAACCATTCCACCCGCATAGGCTTGGAGGGCAAACGCAGCGGTGTCCCTTCTTCTTTCTCAACCCAGTGCACTTCTAGTCTTCCAGCTCCACTTTTTTTGGTTCATCGTTGGCGTACCTCCTCCCATCCACTATCAGTATAGATCCGCCTCTTCCTACTCATCCTCCTCTAGCTCTACCACCGGTACCTCCGCCTCCTTCTACTCGCCCTCTAGCTCCACCGCCTGTACCGACGTCGTCATCGTCACAGATCTGCCACCATCGACCTGCCACACCGACCCCACCCATCGGCTGTCCACCGCCCTGTCCTCGATCCGCCGCCATCACCGGTCTGACACCCTTTGACGGCCATCCCTCTAAAGCCCGAAGGGCACAGGTGAAACCGTCCGGTACCGCTGCTAGTCCATATAAGAGATTTTTTTTTGTTTTGTTTTGGAAAGCACCATTTGAGAGTTGAGAGCTTCAGTTCCACATTGGGAGTTAGATAGAAGGATCCCTGGTTAAAGGTGTCAGATGGCTCCAAGCTTATCAAGACATAGATATTAAAACGCTAACGGTTGTAGCTATCCAGTATCTCGACGCTTATCGAAACGTACTTATTAAAACCTTATTAAAACGCTAACGGTTGTAGCTATCCTGTATCTCGACGCTTATCGAAACATACTTATTAAAACCTTATTAAAACGCTAACGGTTGTAGCTATCTTGTATCTCGACGCTTATCGAAACATACTTATTAAAACCTTAATGGTTGTAGCTATCTTGTATCAATCAATTTTCGGTCATGTTGCATATTCCAATCTTGTGTAAGAAGGCATGTCACTTTCCCTCCGTAAACATCAATTTTCGGTCATGTTGCATATTCCAATCTTGTGTAAGAAGGCATGTCACTTTCCCTCCGTAAACAACATGATGGAGAAAGGGCGACATAAAAGGTTTCAGTTTGGTCCCAAGAAAAGGCTCCCATTTCTACAAATGTGTTGGAACTCGCCATCCAACGTGATGAAAGGACAAGTAGCAACTAGCAGCCTCAGATTTTTCTCAGATTCGTCGTCCTGAAGAAGCTCTTGTTCTTTGAAATCTCAAGAGTCTCTATTTGAAAATTAATGATGCAGCAGTCGTTGATTTGAAACTCTTGCCCCCTGAACAAATAGTAGCAGCACAGTACAACTAGCACCAACCTTCAGTTGCAATGTAAGACTCGGTCCTTGCAGCAGTTGCAAAGTAGCAAGCAGTTTACCCTCTATACAAAGTCGAGGAAGACATCCCCAAAGCAAAGACACCAAGTACATGGCCATAGTTCGGAGAGCTTGGTAGTCAGTTCCATTTAGAGAATGTACATATCATGTTATTACTATGACAAAAACGTGCAGCTGGAAATATAGCCCCACAGGAGACTGGCAAAAGGAAAAAAGAACTCTATGTATACAAAGACTATTTATGATATGGAACGCGAGCACGGGTATTCGACTATGAAAATACACCAGGTGCGCAGCAAGTTTTCTTTTTACATATGTATATGGTCTATATGAACACCACCCCTGCATAGTGGGCAGGACGCGTTCCTGAGAAGCCAGTTGTCGATGCATTGCACGTGGAAAATGTGTTGGCACTGAGGCAAGGATCTCACGAATTGCCGTGATCCAAAATCCTGGTTATTCGTAGTTTAGCATGTCGTCAGTACAAGAAACTAATTCTTCGCTGCTATCTGGTGTGAGAATACAGCATGTCAAGATCACACTAACCTGAAGGCAGACTGAACAGCAGCTCCTATCAGTTTCCCGGTCAGAATTGGTTGCAGTGTCAAACCTGATTGCTGGAATCTTGTTGATCAGATCTCTTGACATACCACCTGTACTGCCTGTTTCGAAAAGGTCATTGTTGTCGATGAACGGTGTACTCATCAGGCTCATCTGCATTACACAAAACACTGAATCAGACCTAGCATTGTGTAGAAGTAACTCACATCAGAATCACATAGAACCTTGCAAAGTTGCAACCAAAACCAAATGCAATTATGGTTGTCATGCCTACAAGTTACTGCTTCTGGCACTATCTGGTCCTATAAAAGAAGACCTTATGTGCATAGAAGTAACACTTTGGTCTTATAAAAACTGATATGAGCATGTGCACCGAAGGAAACACTATATGGTCATGTAAAACTAGATATCATGTGCAATGATCACTCACAAGTTTAATCTTGGATAGTGAGTGATCTATTCCACATACATGTTAATATCAAGGTTTTTAATAGTTCGCAAATTAATTTTACATCATGTAAATTTCTTTGGATATTTTCAGTTGTGCTAATACCTTTCTCATGCACTATTTACATTACAGTTCAACCTTTAGTATTTATATTGGTAAGTACATCTTAAAGTTGTAGACTTTGAAGGTTAATATTTACAAGATCTCTTGCAAGCTGTAGCTAAACATTCTGATAGTACAGCTCATATGTTAGGGAGCAAATACAGTGTACCAGAAAACCATTTGACCATCCATACTACTATATCAGATGGTATGCCAAATGGCATGATTGTTTTCAGATACGAGCACTCGACATCATATCTGCCACACGTTCAGATTTTAGATGGCACAACAAAGATACTTAAGGGTTGATCTCTCTAGCACCAAAATCTAGTTCTAGATATTTCTATGACTAGAAACTTCTTTCAGTGGGAGAAGGAGGCGGCATTGTTGTCCAATGTCTATATAACCATCTTAATCCTGAGAATCCCTTAAATCATTAATCGTAAGGTTTGAAAGCGCTCTATATTAGATGTTTATTAGATTTATTTTTCCTAGAATCAGGCTACTGCAGTATCCTACCATTTAAGCCATACGAGTAGGATGAGTTTGCACTATTTCTGGACCCTTTGAGGAATAGCAGGAGGAAGCCCGTTTGCCCAGCAATGACACAGCACACTACCAAACATTATGAATTTACAACTAGCTTATAGAAAGAGCTATATACCTGGCTTTGCACTGCACGCTGCAGTGCTGGACTGACCTTCTCCCAAACAATTCTTCCACTGAAGAGGCTAGAGATGATGTCAAGCTGAAAGAACCAACACAGAACATCAGAACAAATAAAGCCTAACTCTGGTTACCAATTGCCGCTTCACTTATTTACACAAAAACCGCGATCAGTTAGTGCAGTAACACTGAAATAAAACATTATTTCCTAGAGCAAAATATATACTTCTAGCATGTGTTCCATGTTTTTTTTTATTTCTCTTCAATTGGATGAGCTCCAAAATAAATCAGCCAAACATAGCAAATCCCATAATACACGCACATCTCATGCTTATACCAGTCAGACATCATAGTGAGGTATGCGGTAGAGTAGGTATGTGAAAATGATCTTTCACCTTTCTAAAAAAAACATAAAAAAGGAGGGCACTGCATTCTTTCATACTCACCACAAAGAGAATGCTATATTTTCCGGATTCACTAGATCTCCAAATTTCGATGCAGGATTCAACAGCCTCAATCGAGAAGACTGCACCGGAGACTGCTCCCACGCCGGCGCCTCGGAACATGCCGCTTTCAGTGGACATCCCCATGCAGGCACCAATGAAGATTCCAACTAGTGAACCCACTGTATTCAACATAAAAGTAGCAAGAAAAACATTACAATGAGGATAACTTTCGGATAAAATTGTGCCGACTACTTCACAACATCAGGTACTCGTGGAACAATCGCAATACCCAATGAATTAAAACTTGCAACCAGGACCCAAACAAAGAACAAAAAGAAATGACAACAATGATCAACCATGAACCTCCTAAAACCTGCCTAAAACTGAGGCAGAAGCTTTTAAGGTAAGCATAGCATATCTCGTGACGAAAGTGGCATAGAACCTTCAAAATTTCTGCCTGCGAGATTGAATTGTTCCTAATTTGAGCAAATAAGAACCCACCACAACGTAAACCCAAGAATCCCAAGAACAGTAACACTTGCGCGGCAGGATTTGGGAAATGAGCAATCAACAAACCCCTAATTACCGATACCGAGGTATGAATAGATCCTGACGATGAACGACCGAATCCAGCAAAGAGTAAACCATCACACTCCGCAGAAGCAAGAATTGGCACGGAAACCCAAAATCGCACCACCAAGGCTGCAGCTTTCCCTAATCTCGAGCAACCCGTCCCCAAGCAATCCCAAAGTACTAACTCGCAACCAAGCACCGAAGGCACGTCTAACAAACGGTCGGAGCCGCGGCCGCACCAAGCATTGACCCAGGAGCAGGGACAAACCGACGCCGCCACGTACCGACGGCGAAGACGCAGGTGAGCAGCGCGCCGAGCGCCCACCCGGCCGCCTCCGTGACCGCGGCGCCGCACCTCCCGCAGGCCCTGCACGCCGCATCGAAGCGGCAGCGGGGACTCGAAGCGGCGGCGGAAGCGGAAGAATGATCCATTCAAGGCCGTCGGCAAGCACGCTCGCAGCAGGATTCAAGAAACGAGGCGGCGAGCATGCTACAACAACACGCACGCGTGGAATGGTTCGGGGGGGCGCGTATATATAAAACCCGGGGTGCGGCAGGAGGAGGAGGGAGGGGGGAGGGGGTTAAGAGGGGTGGGAGGGAGAAATCTTGGTGGGCGAGGAGGGAGAGGGGGAGAGATTCTTGGAGTGAGACGAGACGAAGGGGACAGGGAGAGGAGGAGGCCATGGGACTAATGCCAATTAATTGCAGAGGAGAGGAAAAGAGGGGTGAGGGAGCGACCGTCGCTTCTTGGACCGCGTGAGCGGTGTTGGCGTTGGGTCAGCCTCCTGGTCAGGCTGCTTCTTTGGTCTCAAGCTTGAACAAGTTCGGGCACCACGTAAAAGACCGGATAACTAATGTCTGACAATTCAAATTAAAAGGGTATTATGGTCATTTCATCGTACGTGGTCAAGCCTGTTGACCCTTGTCAGAACTGCAAAATGTTTGCCTTGTTCTTGATGCCTGAACTTTTTTATAGAGGTTGATTGATCGAATCATAGAGTATTGGTGTGAGGGCACTTGTTCTGGTGCATGTTGTTGATATTTCTAGCATGCCTTTTCGTTGCTTTTGTGCCAAACTCTTCGATTGTTCGTCCAGCACCGCTGTATGTACGATCAATTAAGTAGTCACAGGAAAACATTACTCGCTCCTGTTTCACTCCAGGGTCACACCCAGGGCGCCCAAAACCCTAGCCCAGGGTCCGTCTTCCTCGCCTTTCCAAAGGAGGCGACCGGGGGCTTGGTTTTGAGTGTGGTCTCTTGGGCACGATGGTGCCGGTGGGGGCAACGAGTAGGCTTCAGTGGTGGTCACAAGAGGGCATTGGCGAGGGGGGCTCCACGCCATCGGGCGGGGTGTTGGGTGACACTTGGTTGCTCGTGCTCTAGATCTAGCGTTATGGCCTCCTGGCTGCTCATGCTCAAGTCTAGTAGCCGTGCTTGTAACAGCCCTGCGCAGCGGTTGGCCAGGGGAGGGGGGGTTTGCGGAGGGCTCCTTCGCAGTTGCAAGGTGGTGGCTCTCCTCTGTCGGCGTCGCCGAGGCTAGTTGACGCCGGGTCTACTGGCGATGCATGGGTGATCCTAATCGTGTGAGCGGCAAGACGGGCTGGTGCAGCACTGTCCCTCAGGTGACCACTCAGATCGAGGCCAGCTTACCTAGATTTGCTAGCCCTGATGGTGGTAGAGGTCACAAACTAGGGGTATGGACACTGATGTAGGAGGGTTGGAGCTCGAGGCAACGCCGGGTGAAAATTTTGTTCCGAACTTGGTTGTAACGGGGTGACGGTGATGCTCGCGGGTGCCTTCTTCCTCCTCGGAAGCGTCGTCGTGAGGTTGTGCTCCTCTCTTCTTCTCGGAGTTCCTGGGGAAGCCCTAAATCCAGGTCTTCTTGGATCGGACGATGGCAACATCTCTAAGTCATTTCCTTTCTTAGATGAGTCATCTCGGAGCCGGCTACAGTTGGGAGACTGGTGGTTGGCGGCTTGTTCGCGTGGATGCCGGAGCGACAGCCCTGGATCCGTTGGTGTTGCGATTCGTGCGGCAACGATCATGGAGGTGAACGGAGTTGGGTCGTGTTATGGCCTTCATCCTCGACCACCCATCGTGTCAGTTGGGTTTCTCTACGTACCGCTTTTGTTGTGTCGTCGGATGGGTGTGTTGGTGGACATCAGTGATGAAGTCGGAATTGTCGGATCGGGAGCGATAGATGATGATAATGATGTTGTGGCGTCTCGATAAATAGATCTTTTTAGTAGTGTGTATGAACTCTGTTTTAGTGATTGGTACCTTGTTTTTCAGCGGTTATAGTCTTGGTTTTTATCTTTTTAATTAATTGAGCGTAATCAAGAGATTGAGTAAATTTGGATCCGGTTAAAAAAAGTTATAGTTACCTTACGATATACTACATCAACCTTTCATCAAGTCCTTCGTGTGGGACCACGGCGAAGGAGATCACACTATTAATTGGTCGCAACAAAATCGTAACGAATCAATTGTGCGTGAAGTCGTTCTGTTGTTGGTACGTGGGTATATCCAATTTTATTTATTTTCCATATAGTTGCATCCGCGTCCGTATCTCGAGATTCTCCATGCCTACTTTATTTCTTCCATGTTTATCTCTGATTCATTTTATCGGCTTTGTGCTGTCAAAATTTGATGCCAACACTAGAAACCATAGGTTTTAAGCTAACTTGTTAAACGCTCGTGCATTGCCGTGAGTAAACAAAATCGTATTAGCCGTCGCAACACCCTGTCGTCGTTGGGCTCGACTTGTATTTACTCCCTCGACTCCATCTCTATCTTCTTCCCCTGCCTGTGTTGTGCCTCAATCGCTATCGTCAGCATGTTGTGTCCTTGGCCTTGCTCTCGCGGTCGGCCTTTGTTCACGTTCTCGCATCCAAGTTACGAATTACCCCCATCTAGGCGGACTTAAAGAAATTTGTGGAGAGGTGAGGACATAGTTATCGAAATTAGAATAATTTTTTGCAAGTTAATTGAAGTATGTCCTTTTTTTTTCCGAGAATTGAAGTATGTCTTTTGGAGAGATCATTTTTGGTTTTGCTTTTCTACAGTGTTAATTTATGTGATCAATGTACGACTTATATCACTACCATAAATTGTGAAGCTCACGAGTGTCAGAATACTTCCCAAATGTACAAGAAACCACCATTCCCTTCTACTATTTTTTAAACTCTAACTCTGTTTTTTTAGTTTAAGAAACTTTTGAAGAAGGAACAGGAGAAGACGCCAAACAATAAATATCATGGTTAACCTATTCTTGCCAGGTTCTGATAACCGGTCATTATTTTTGGTTACCGTATGGTTACCGGATTTATTGGCGTTTAAAAAAGAATACCGTGGACAATGTTCGTGCAAATTGACAACTTCATCCAAAAAAGGTTTCAATTTCGGATGTCACTGATAGTGGAATCCGGTAGTTGATTATCAGCGGTTACTGGTTCTACTGTCTCATCTCCCTCTTTTAAAATTTTGAATCCGGTATCAAGACACTGGTTACTGCACTGTTAAAAGAGGTTATCAATTAGAAGGATATATATGTATTTTTTGTCTTATCTATATAAGGACATGGGATGATATAAGCCCTCTCTTTTAAAATTTTGAATCCGGTATCAAGACACTGGTTACTGCACTGTTAAAAGAGGTTATCAATTAGAAGGATATATATGTATTTCTTGTCTTATCTATATAAGGACATGGGATGATATAAGCCCTCTCTAGATAATTGCTGATATGAAAGAGATAAAAATACGAGAGAAAAACATGTCTTTCTTAGCTAAGGGATGACCCTCACGTCTAAGAGAAGGTCATTTTCTGTATTATATGAGATGTCATCTACTTTTTACTCTTTTTTTATTTAGTTTTAGTTACTAAATATTTTAGATACATGTAAACATGAATTGTTAGAGATAACATTAAGAGATAACCTATATAACATATTTTTATTGTTATGTTTAGATGACATAAAAAAATTTACATTCCTTTGTACATGAAGTACGCGTCGGTTGTCAGGCCGTGTACACTAGTTGCTAGATAGAATACAATGTTAGGGTGGTTGAGCTGGTGGGTCTAAACCCTAATATCTGCACTAAAAGATATTCTATGATACCAATTCTTTTGTCTCTTTTGTTCTTCTTTCTCATCCGCACAAATATTGTAAAAACAATTTATCTATATAACAAAACAGAAATATCAGTTAAATTGTGTATTGGGTGCTGTAGGTGTAGACATCCATAACATCAATCTTCTGTGACCGAATGGAGTATAGATAGAAATTGAAATGAGTATATCGATCCTCTGTTAGGCACCATATATATCAGCGTCCACGTACCAGTGGCTCAACCGCTCAAACAAATAGTTTTTCTTTGAAAGAACTAAGGATTGGTGTAGTTTATATGTTAGCATCTTGATGACTACTGCTGAGAAACCACTAGGCTTAACTTGTGTTATAGTCATTGAAAAGCACAGCGGCGCGGTCCTTAGTTTTGAAGCCAAATTAGCTAGTACCGCGTCAAATCCACCGTTAAGTGAGGAGAAGACTTGTATGTGAGGATCTCATTGATGGTTCGAGAGAGCACGTACGAAATTAGAAATGGTCAAAATGTTCGTACCTCTAGGTTCGCAGCTACGTGGATGTCCCTTATGTTATGGCCTCAAGTAGCACCTAACAATGGTACACTGATATATGTTTCCATCGATTTTTTTGTTTTGGAAAGCATGTTTCCATCGATTTTGCTGTGCCATACATCCATCACTTTGGTTGTGCCATCCGTTGGGAGTGTCCCATCCCATCGGCAACCCTGTGAGTTGTGACGTCGCACATGAATTCCAGCATTTGTGTCGTCTCGTTGTACGTCGCGTGTCTACTCCAAATTAATCATATACGGTCATGTTTGGAACGTACAAGTACAAATTAAACGGTATTTTTACAGAACTTTCAGGGGATTCAGTTCGATCATTTCGTGCCGGGAACAGAGAACCGAGTCCGGGAAAACAGGGCTAGATGCGTACACGTACGGTGATCAGACACTCGAAACACCGGTACTCCCCTACAAATACACACACGTAGATGACGGGGTGTAGACGAGAGATCGAGTTCATCGATGCAATCGCCGGACGCTGCATGGTTATCCTGCCGTGGCTGTGCGCGCACGCCCTTTGTCCTTTCGCCTGGCATGGCCCCCCACCTCCACGTGAACGCCGCTCCAGCTTGCGTGTCACACAACTCACCACCGTGTCCGTATAGGCGCCTACTTATCCACGCACCGTATACTCGGTAGTAAACTACTACTCTCTGCTCCCAAAAGACCTGTCACGTTCAATCGTTTTCTCTACACAAATCCATGTCACTTCACAGTTTACTATGCATAATCTTTTATTTTGCCCTCGTCCCTTTCCTCTTCTCTTTCTTCCGCCACACATTATGTACACTTCACATTATCAGTCCCGCCGGCGCACGTACATAGGAGACATAAAACTAAATAATATTAGATGAAATTAAACCATATTTGGTATAGCAGGTACCTTTTTTAAAAAATTCCTCGAGTTACCTGATTTAAAATTTTATTTCCCATTTTAACCTATTTAATATTGAACTCCCATTCTGACAAAGTGGTCCCACATGTTAGACCTATGTGGTGGCTGAGTGGGATACCATATAGATGCTACATCACAAAAAAGATAATTACAGTAATTCTCTTAAGAATCTTCTTAAAAAATCATGTCTCACTTATTTTAACTCCAAACTGAGTGATACTTTTTTCTAAATATTTTTAAGATTATACTCTAAATTATGATTTTATAATTTTTTTCTGAATTCAAATTTTATATAAATTAATTTTAAGGTACTTCAATTCTAATCCTTAATTAATCTGATTTAACTTCAATTTTAATACTTAAGAAATCTGATTTCACTTCAATTCTAATCCTTCCAACTCATTAAAAATCTCTATAATTATACTCTAAACTATACTACATACATTTTGAATTTCAACTTTTTTAATACTGAATTTAATTTTAAATTTCACTTAATATAATTTTAAAAATCCTTGAAAGATTCAATTTAACTTCAATTCTAGCCCTTTATCCTCCATGAAATCCTAAAAACTATATTCTACATTATACTAGAAAAATACTAAATTATATAATGTTTCAACTTTCAAATTTTAATTTAAGCTAAAATTAAGGTAATTTAAAATACTTAATATATTTAATTTAAAATGAGTGAGATATGATTTTTTTTGAATTTAATAGAATTTCTATAATTATTTTTAAGTATCTTGTGATGTCATCCACGTGGCATCCTAGTTAGCCGCGACATGTGCTTGACACATAGGATCACACAATCAAAATGGAGCTCAATGTTTAAATGAGGTAAAATATAGAATAAACTTTTTAAACTGGGTAACTCAAATTTTTTCTTAAATGGAGTGGCTGTTGTCACCTGAGCATAAATTGGGGGTAAAAATTGGAATTTACTCATTAGATAATAATACTACTAACCTATCTAATGGGAGCAAGTAAAGCTTGATTCCATAAATTACCTCAATTTTGTGCTTCTTAGATATGTGTTCGAGATAAATATTATAAGACAGAGGTAGTATTAATTTAGATATTAAAAGTATTTTGATCACTTAAAAACATATGTTTTCCTTGGTAAACTTTTTTAGATAAATGAGGTGATTGTTCCCTGCATCTGTATCAATCGATTGAGGCACATTTCCTTAGTAAACGTGTATAGATTGAAAGTGTCAAACGTAAACGGAGACGGTCGTAGTAATGTGCCACGGAACAATCAACCTTTGCTAGTGCCTGCGAGGATACATACTGACAGCGGATAAGATAATTATCGGATTGATCCCCATGTGATCGAGCTTCCAGATTATTTTGAGGATCATAGCCGGACGGCAATGCATGGCTGCAGCCTGGGGCTTCCTCATGCAGCGATCAACCGTGTCGATGCATTAGCCGCCTAGGAAGCTGGCTGATCGCAGCAGATTCTCCTACATAACGATCTCATCGATTATCTATGAGTACAACTTCAGGGTACATGTCAATAGAAAAAATGAATAACATTTCAGATCACTTGAAAATCTTAATAGCCAAAAGAATTGAACGAGAGCATAGGTGCTACGTCAATGTTTTAAAATGTGGAGGATAAAATAGGAGTAAAGAGAGAGAGAGCTGTTTTTCTTAAATCGTCTTTTTATTAACAAAATTTAAACGATACTTTATTGGTTAAATAAAGACGATACATATCAAAATTGTACTAGACACGAGAAACAAATACTCCTGATAAAAAATAAAAGTTACATCAAGATCTTTGGAAACCGTTGTCTCTAGTTTCGCCATTTGCATCTAGATGTTACTCTAAGCCTCGAGTGAAGAAATTACAAAAGACCAAATCTGCACAAGCTGGACTAACCTCAAAGGTTTCGAAGAGCCGTATGATCCGCCTACCTCAATAGGTAGGAACCTAAGACCATTGAACGTACTATGGGGCTGTTTGGTTGAGCTGTGACTGTTGACAAAGCTGCTGTTGGCTGGCCGTTTGGAAAAAACTGTTGTGGCTGTGTGAAAGTAAATATATGGCTTTTGGTTGATCCAAACGATCTACATCGTTTTGGAAAATGAGCACTGAAGCTTCAGTACATTGTAAAAAGCTGGCAAAAGGCAGCTTTTCCAAACAGCTGAATATGCACTGCAAAGCACACAGCTACCGTTGGCAAAAGCTGCTAAAAAGCTGGCTGTTTGGTTGGGCTGCAGCTTTTTCCAGTGAAAAGCTGCTGAAAAGCCCAGCCAAACACCCTCTATGGCTGGGGACACACCCCTTGCAAGGCTAAATGCCGAACCGCTGCTTTGTCACCATATCATCGGGAAGAAGACCAAGAACACGAAAGGATGAAACAAGAGAACCACAAATCAGAACAAACTCGATACCACCGTCACCACCAAGTCAGGAAAAAGTGCCGGACGACGCCTGACGGGGGGAACCCATCCGGTAGGCCCAGCACAGCGAGTCGGCCCAACAGACTCGAGGAGTTCCACGGAGGCCCACTCGGATGAAGGCCCAAGTAAGGCCCACACGGAAGCAACGTCCGAGTGCCATCAAGGAAGGCGTTACAACCTCATCAAGGCAGACGTTTCGCTAGCATGAAGACTGGCGTTACTTAGACGGTTACGCAGAATAAATGTATCAATTAAATTATGCAGTTACTGTAGCTCGGTCGACTGGCCGAGTCGGCACACGTACAGCCTATAAAAGGCAAGAGCCCCATGCAAAGGGGGAGGAGAGTTTTTTTCAGAGGCTAGAGGCTAGGCATCGTCTTCAAGCTCTAGACAAGAGTCCTCCATTTTTCCTGTAATCTTTCTCACGCAAGGCTAGTAATACAATCAACAGGAGTAGGGTATTAACTCCACCATTGGAGGGCATGAACCTGCGTAAAAACCTCTTGTGTGAACCCGCTTAGATCTTCCACGTGCGCTCCCCAAAATCCTACTAGAAATGTATATTGCCGCGAAATCCCCGCGGTAGTTGGCACGCCAGGTAGGGGGCACGCGCGTTGGAGCTATGATTCAAGCGGGATCCTCTCCAGCAACCGGCCGCAAGCTGGTGGCCGGTGACGCGCCGTTTGCCGCGCACCCTGAAGGCACGGAGTTTCTCTTCGGAAGCCTTCGTTTTGTGGCCGACACCTTCGGCCAGCTAAACCTCCAGGACCCGCTTCCCCGTTCCACGGTGGAATCGGAGCCTGAGTATCTGCTGGGATCTCCTTCCGCTCCAGGCAATGGCGTGAAGCGTTCCCAGCTCGTCGCCATGGTGGGCGCCGAATCTCTCCTCCCCTTCTTGGATTCCGAATCCGATGGGGACGAGAGTTCGCATAGCCGAACCGCCTCGGCTGAGGTATACGTGGTCGGGTCCCGGCGCCATGAACGACGTGGGCACGTCTGCCGCGGCGGCCAGGGCAGCGAATGAGCACCTGCTCACGCCCATTGATGGGCAATCGGAAGCTGAGAATGCCTTAGAGGCATCTCGGCGAGCCATCCTTGCTAAGCGAGAACGTCTCGATCAGGAGAGAGCAGCTCTCGAGGAGCGAGAACGGCAGCATGATGAGCCCCACGGTTCACGGGGACGCGCGAACCGGCGTGCTTCTTCAACCGTCCGGAGGAGCCGGGTCGTTCGCGCCCCTCTCTTCGGGCGAGAGCAGGACGGTGTCCCTGTCTACCAAACACCGGCCCAAAACCTCCTCGCGGCTGCCGCTTTGGCCGACTCGCTGCCGTCCTCGGCGGATGGTCCTGCGGCAGAGATCCACCGCCGAGTCGTCACTCTGATGAAGACAGTAGTGGAGCAGCAAAACGAGGCTGGTTCGGTCAGCAACCGACTGGCCTCCGGAGCCACCCGAAGCCGGCCTTCAGCGGCTCCGAGTTGCCCCATCACTGTGGGCTCGTCACAGCCGAGTCGTTCCACGAACCGGCGTCCTGATGCTCGCCAGGAGATCAACCGACTCCAGGCGGAGCGTCGTCAAGCCGACTCCCTCCGAGCCCGGGCAAACGATGTCCGTGACGCTCGTGACGACATCGAGGGATGACGGGCGGCCAGGTTGCGGGCTGAACGTCGTGGCGACGCAGTCAACCAGCCGGGCGGCTCCGCCTCCACTGGTCCGCTGTGTTTTAGCAGGCGGATTCGGTCTGAGCCATTTCCGGACCGGTTCCGGATCGCCAGCGGCGTCGACAAGTACGATGGCACTGCCAAGCCGGAAACTTAGCTTGCTGACTACTTAGTCGCGTGCAACATTGGAGGAGGCAACGAGCGTGTCACCCTCCGAAGCCTACCCCTGATGCTTGAAGGGTCAGCTCGGGCATGGCTTAACAGCCTGCCCGAAGACAGCATCTATGACTGGAGGGACCTCCAAGAGGCCTTCGTCAAAAACTTTGAGGGCACGTACAAGCGTCCCGGGAATGCGCAAGACCTGTGGCTTTGCGTCCAGGAGAAGGGGGAGTCGGTCCGCGACTACATCCAGCGCTGGACTCGCTGCGCAACTCCATCGAAGACGTCACCGAGACGCAGGCCATTCAGGCTTTTTCCCAAGGAGTCAAATATGAGCTCCTAAAGCACAAGTTGGCCCGGTCTAACATCCAGACCATGGGCCGACTCATGGAGGTCGCCAGCAAGTACGCAATAGGCGAGGAGATCATGCGGTACGAGGACAAGGGCAAGTCAAAAGCCGAGTCTCGAGCTGTAAAGTTCCCACCGACTCAGGTCGGAAGCGTGTGGACAATCGCCCCCCGAAGTGGAAGGCTAGTGGCGGAGATGGGGTCAGCGGAGCTGACCTAGTCGCGGCCGCTGAGCGTGGCCCCCAGCGTGGCGACGGCGGCCGGAAGAAAGAGCGCCCTTGGCAGTAGCGCAAGGCGCCGAAGCTCACCTTCGAGGAAATCCTCGATAGGCCTTGCTCCTTCCACAGCACTGCCGACTATCAGGCGGGGCATTCAACCCGGGAGTGTAGCTTCCTGCAGCGTCTTCGGGAAGAAAAGCAACCCGAGCCTGACGCCGGCGGAGAAGGAGGTTCCGCTGCAAGTGGCGGTGCCGTGCAGTACCCCCCTCAAAGGGGTGTACTCATGATCTTCCAAAGATCCCGACTCCAAAAGGGGTCGGAAGCTGCGCTGTCGCGAAGTAAACGCGACGGCGCCAGCGGTTCCTCAGTGGTTAGACTGGTCCGAGGTGCCAGTCGGATTTAGCCGACTCGACCATCCCGGATCGAGTCCCGCACCCTGGCAAGCACCCCCTGGTGGTGGATCCGCAAGTCGGCGGGTTCAAACTCCGCAAGGTCCGTATGGATGGTGGCTCCAGCATCAATATAATCTTCATGGACACGCTGAAGAAGATGCAGGTCCCGGAGTCCCAGCTCCGTCCCAGTAGCACTTCCTTCTATGGAATAGTGCCTGGAAAGTGCGCCAAGCCTCTGGGTCAGGTCTCCCTAGAAGTTGTGTTCGGCGAACCGAACAACTTCCGGGTCGAGACCTTGACCTTTGAGGTAGTCGGCTTCAAGAGCGCCTACCATGTGATCTTTGACCGCCCGGCCTATGCCAAGTTCATGGCTAGGCCGTGCTATACATACCCCAAGCTGAAGATGCCGAGTCCAAAGGGCGTCATCACCATCACTGGCGAGTTTGAGCGCTCCAACGAGTGCGACCTCGCTAGTGCAGATATAGCCGAATTCTTGATTGCGGCTCAAGAGCTGGAAAGCATCCAAAGGTCTGTTGACCCAGACCAAGCTCCACCCAACAAGAAGGCGGCGACCGAGTCCACCTTCCAATCGGCCAAGGACACTAAACGTGTCCAGGTCCACCCTGAGGATTCGTCTAAGACGGTCCAGATCGGGACTGACCTTGAGGCCAAATAGGAAGGCGCGCTCGTCGACTTCCTTCGTGAGAATTGGAACATCTTCGCATGTAAGCCAGCTGACATGCCGGGTGTTCCAAGGAAGTTCGCCGAGCACTCCCTCAACGTCGCCAAGGACGCGAAGCCAGTCAAGCAGTCTCTCCGCCGCTTCGCTGAAAACCAGCGTAAAGCTATCAGAGAGGAAATCGCCCGACTCCTCGCAGTCGGGTTCATCAAGGAAGTTTTTCACCCGGACTGGTTGGCAAACCCGGTCCTGGTTCTTAAGAAGAACAAAACTTGGCGCATGTGCGTGGACTACATGTCCCTGTACAAAGCATGCCCCAAGGACCCGTTCGCCTTACCTCGTGTTGATCAAGTCGTCGACTCCACGGCCGGTTGCGAACGTTTATGTTTTCTGGATGCCTATTCAGGCTATCACCAGATCAAAATGAAAGAATCAGATCAAATAAAGACTTCTTTCATTACCTCGTTTGGGGCTTTTTGTTATATCACTATGCCTTTTGGTTTGAAAAATGCTGGCGCAACATATCAGCGTTGTATGCAAAAGTGTTTGCACGACCAGATAGGCAGAAACGTCCAGGCTTACGTTCACGACATTGTGGTGAAGACAAAAAAGACTGCGGATCTCTTGACTGATTTGGCCGAAACCTTCGCCAATCTCAGGAGGTTCGACATGAAGCTCAACCCGGAGAAGTGCGTCTTCGGAGTTCCTTCCGGCAAGCTGCTCGGCTTCATCGTTTCCGAGCGAGGAATCGAGGTGAACCCGGACAAGCTTGATGCCATCATCAAGATGGGCAAACCGAAAGATCTGAAGGCTGTCCAGCACCTAACCGGGTGTGTAGCCGCTCTAAGTCAGTTTATTGCCCGACTCGGTGAGAAGGCTTTGCCTTTTTTACCGACTTCTCAAGAAATCCGACTCCTTTGAGTGGACGAGCGAGGCTCAGAAAGCCTTCGAGGATCTCAAGCGCCTTCTGTCAACGCCTCCAATTCTCGCTGCACCAA
This sequence comes from Stipa capillata, assembly GCA_019208055.1. NCBI lineage: Eukaryota > Viridiplantae > Streptophyta > Magnoliopsida > Poales > Poaceae > Stipa > Stipa capillata. Next base: position 344,816 of record JAGXJF010002633.1, on the reverse strand, counting down.
TGGAAGGAGACCCATGCTACTGTATATCGCGGCCACGAATCACGTGGTCAGCGTTGTTCTAGTGGTGGAGCGTGCAGAAGAAGGCCGAGTACAGAAGGTGCAGCGACCTGTCTATTACGTCAGCGAGGTCTCTCCGAGTCGAAGCAGCGCTACCCGCACTACCAGAAACTCGTCTATGGCGTGTTCTTGGCGACACGGAAGCTGGTTCACTACTTCCAAGCCCACTCAGTTACCGTGGTCAGCCACGCCCCTTTGTCGGACATCATCAACAATCGGGATGCCACGGGCCGAGTTGCTAAGTGGGCGATAGAGCTCATGCCTCATGACATCAGCTACGAGCCCCGCAAGGCCATCAAGTCTCAGGCTCTCGCGGACTTCATCGTCGAGTAGACTGAAAGCCAGTCCCTTCCGACTCAAGTACACCTAGAGCACTGGGTTATGTACTTCGACGGATCGAAGATGCTCGCGGGCACGGGGGCTGGAGTCGTCCTTATCTCCCCCAAAGGCGACAAGTTAAATTACGTGTTGCAAATCCACTTCGCCACTTCCAACAATGTGGCGGAATACGAGGCGTTACTGCATGGTTTGCGTATTGCAGTCTCACTCGGCATTTGCCGGCTCCTTTGCCGCGGCGACTCGGATCTGGTGGTGCAGCAAGTAATGAAGACGTGGGACGCCAAGGACCCCACCATAGCGACATATTGTGCTGCTGTGCGTCGGCTAGAAGGACACTTCGACGGCCTCGAACTTCATCATGTTCACCGAGCTGATAATGAGGCGGCCGATTCCCTTGCCAGGATCGGCTCTGCTCGTGAAAAGTGCCACCTGGAGTGTTCCTTCAGCAACTTTTCCAGCCATCCATTAAACTAGAGTCGGCAATCGAGTCAGCTGAAGCCGGGTCGCCAAACCCTAAACTGGCCAATCCAACCCAGGAAGACGTCTTGGCAGTCGTTCCCCTCTGGATTCAGCCGTTCCTAGCTTACCTTTTGCGTAAGGAGCTACCTGAGGATCCGACTGAAGTGCGCCGCATTGTGTGCCGCGCTCGAGCTTACACCATCATTAACGGTGAGCTCTACAAGCATAGCACCACTGGAATCTTCCAGCGTTGCATCTCGCCGGAAGAAGGCCGAATGTTGCTCGAGGAAATCCACTCGGGACTTTGCGGCCACCACGCTTCGTCGCGGGCCTTGGTCGCCAAAGCTTTTCACCACGGTTTCTTCTGGCTCACTGCTCATGCTGATGCAGAAGAACTCGTTCGAACTTGCGAAGGATGTCAGAGGTACGCTCGACAATCACACATGCCGGCTACCGCGCTCAAGACCATCCCCATCACATGACCCTTTGCCGTGTGGGGGCTCGACATGGTAGGGTCCGCTTAAAAACAGCCCGAGGAGGTTTCACTCATCTCCTTGTGGCGGTGGATAAGTTCACAAAGTGGATCGAAGCCAAGCCAATCATAAAACTTGATGGTCCAACTGCCGTCAATTTCATGAAGGGAGTCATCTTCCGATTCGGTATCCCTCACAGCATCATCACCGACAATGGCAAGAACCTCACTGCCGAAGTCTTTCACCAGTTTTGCTGGGATCATGGAATCTGAATCGACTTTGCTTCCGTGGCTCATTCGCAGTCCAACAGCCAAGTCGAGCGCTCCAATGCTCTTATTCTTCAAGGCATCAAATCCCAGCTGTTAGTCCCGTTACAACGGGCCGCCGGCTGCTGGATCGACGAGCTTCCGTCTGTCCTCTGGAGTTTATGGACAACTCCAAACCGGTCGACTGGCTACACGCCTTTCTTCATGGTTTACGGAGCCGAAGCCGTCCTGTCGAGTGACATCCTCCACGACTCCCCGCGAGTCACAGCATACGTGGAGAAAGGATGCCGAGTCGGCGCGACAGGACGATCTTGATCTCTTGGAGGAAGCGCGGGAACTCGCTCTTTCACGCTCGGCCATCTATCAACAGAACTTGCATCATTATCACGGTCGGCAAGTTCGGGGCTGAGTCTTTAACAAAGGAGATTTGGTCCTCCGACTAATCCAAGATAAGGCGGGCATGCACAAGTTGTCTCCGCCTTGGGAAGGCCCGTTCATCATCAACCAGGTGCTGCATAACGGCGCGTACCGACTGGAGGACCTGGCAACCGGCGCAGTCACTGAAAGGACTTGGAATATTGCTCAGCTGCGTCCCTTTTTCACTTAAACTTTGTACTTCCAATAGTTCATCATTTCATTATAAATAAACATTTGTTTCCCTCGAGCGGCACTCAGGAAGCACTTTGTTTCTTCAATTTTATGTTGGGCTCCTTTTTGTCCATTTTCATGATTCAACTACGTTCCCTCGGGCACTCCCCGGAGGCTACGTTTAAAAAACTGAGTGGCTTAACTCGGGCAACCCCCGGAAGCTACCTCAACCCACTGGGTGATTCTTCACTCGGTACAAGTTATTTTGGATCTCCTAACTTTGTTTCTACACGAGCGTCTAAGTAAACATGTACGGTACCTAAGGCCCACTCTTCGTCCCCAATTACAGTCGCAACCCGGCTGTCCGGTTGGCAAGAGCAAAAGTTAAAGGTCGGCCTGCACGCGAAAGATCCGACTCAGCGGAAAAAGCAAATTCGGACGAACCAAATAACTTGCGCAAAATAAATTGGAAGCATTTCAATTCAAAATAAAGTAGTCTTTACATTTTTTCTACTCGACATACCAAGAGATATTACATGATAACTTTATTCTTCTGGAGTTGCTTCTACGCGCTCCTCCAGGTCGGTGAACTCGACGATCCGGCTGGCGGCGGTGCGGACTCGGGGAAGGAGCTCCAGAGGGTTGACCGACTATCCCTCTGCGTCGACTGGTGCTCCAGCGGAAATGCTGTCGACAGTCCGCATCAGGATGGTGCGCCAACACCATTGCCAGCGCCATGCTGGCTCCCGAGCGGGCTGCTGACTCCTTCCACTTCTCCACCTCCGCCGAGCCTTGCGACAGCTTGTCGACGAGGGCGAAGATGCTGGAGCCCGGCTCTTCTCCGGGCCATAGCTTGGCGCAGAGGCTTTGGGCAGCCGACTTCATGTTCTACACCAAGCTCTTGACTTGGAGGAGTCGGTCCTCCACAGTCACGACGCAGCTGGACATCTGCTTAGGTGTCCAGAAGGCGTCAAGAGCTGACCTCGCCGGGTCGGATAGTGCACGAAGTCGAAGCGTCGCTCGCCTTGCCTGCTCCTCCAGTTCCGGGCAAGCGTCTGGGTGCAAATTATTGCAAGAAAATGAACAAAGAAGCGTGCAAAAAGAGGGAAATAAAGGACTCGGAGGCTTACCGAGTAGAGTCTCATTGGTTTTCTTGAGATGGCTTATGAGTTCTCCCTCGCGCTTCTCCCAATCGACGATGGCCGCAGCGTGTCGCTTCTGCGACTCGGTCATCTGCCTGGCGAAGTCGTCGACGGCCACCTGTAGCTCGTGGTTCGCAGCCTGCGACTGCTTGTACTGCGCCACCAGCCGCTCATGCTCCGTCTGCAGCATGGCGGCGGTCTTCATACTGTGCGCGAGCTTCTTGCAGCTCGCTGTCAAGCTCGGTCGCTTTGGCATCGAGCATTTCTGTTGCTTTGGCCATCGGGATCATAGCCTTCATTTCTTCCCGAAGTCGGGCATTTTCGGTTTCGACGTCTGCCGACTCAAGAAAGTCAATACCAGCAAAACCTTAAGGCAAAGGAGCTGAAGACTCGGATACTTACTCCCGATGGTGGTGAGCTTCTCTTCGAGCTGCCGACTCTTGGCCCTTTCTTCGGCCAACGCCTTCTCAAGGGAGGCGTTCCTCTCCACGAGGGCTTGGCCGCTTCCGCCGAGCCGAATCGTAGCCTGGACAAGGAAAAGTAAGTTAGCATAACCCGAATTAATAAGTCTCCAACCGACTCAACCAGTCGGCTAGAGACTCGGGGGCTACACCCACTGGGTGCACTGATCGTGCTCCCAGTGTTAAGAACTAAACAAAGTTCAGATGCAAAACTTACCCCGACGAAAGACTCCAAAACCTCGGCCGAGTCTGCCAAGGTTTTGGCCGCATCAGCAAATTCCCTAAGCTTGGAGCTATGGGCAGCGACGCGGTTGGTGGCTGCTTCCGCTGCCGTCAAGTCCCCCGTGCTGCGGCCCGGCAACAGCAGTGCGGGCACGAGGCTGCCGCACGAACCCAGCGCCGACTCTTCGGTCGCGGGCGCAGGAGCCAAGGCCAGACTCTGCTCGGCCACCGGAGAAGATTCGGTGACGAGCTGGCCTCCGGCTCCGCCTGCCAGTTCCGAGGAGTCGGCACCAATCACAGCCACCGACTCCGTCGTTGCCTCGCTGGAGGGAGCTGGCGGCGGCTGCGGGTTGTCAGCCGGAGCCGCGGTTGACCCGGCATCCACGCCGAACTCCGGCGCCTTCTCCACGGGTGCAGCAGGCTGCGGCGCGCTGGGCGCGGCGGCAGCCGGAGGCTCGGTGACTCTACTCCCGTGGCCGACTCCGATGCCACAGCGGGGGCGTTTGGCGTCTGTGTGCTGGGCTCGGCCGCAGTCCGAGCTGGAGAAGCTGACTCCGGCGGCGGGACCGGAGTCGGAGCCGTGGACGTGCCGGTTGCGAAGTCTCCTTTGTCGGAGAACTTCTTTTGGATTCTGCGACATTAAAACCAAACCGACTTCAGCATCTTCTTCTTCGACCGGAGTATGAGGCAAAGCAAAAAGATTCGTACCTGGTGGTTGTGGGGATTGCTTTCTTCTTCGATTTCCCCGGGGCAGGCGGACCCCTGGAGGAACTGACGGACGCCGGCTGGGGTGCAGTCGGCTTGGCAACGGGAGCCGTAACTTGTGCCGCGGGGCCGGCAGGTACGGGGCGGCTGACTCCGCCTGAGCCGGCTCCGCCTCCGCTTGCGGGGTCTTAGACCTGGAGGCGTCATCTTCACGCCTCCGTTTGAAGGTCAGAGGTACCCTTTCTGACTCGGAATCCGAGTTGACCTGAACGCGCCCCCGTTCGGGTCTCCGCCCCTCGGGGGCTTCTTCGTCGACCTCCACGTCGTCCAACGCCTCCGGAGCTGAACTTTGCTCGAGGGAGTGGCGGCATGGAGTTCAAGTTAAGGAAAGTTTGCAGCATTAAAAGACTCGGCGTTACGTGGAATGAATAAGCAACAATATGCAAGAATCCGACTCAGAATGCGAGACACTTACAGTCGGCGGGGGGTTGGCGGTAGAGAAGGGGGTCATGTGCGGCGCCCTGGTGAGTCCGGCTCGCTCCTTGGTCAAGTTCTTCAGGAGATCCATGAAAAAATCATCCGGAAGCCCATCGACCGATACCCTGGTCGAGTCGGATGCGCCCGAGTACTCCCACATCGAGTGCGCCCTGGCTTGAAGCGGTTGGATTCGCCGACTCAACCAGGTGGCGATGAGGTCGGTGCCCGTGAGTCCTTTCTCCTGGAGCTTCTGGATCCTCCTCAGGAGTCGGTCAACCTCGGGCATCTCCGTGCTGGAGGGCTTGGCGCTCCAACGCTTCCGCCACTCGGGAGGACCTTCGGTGTACGGGGGGAGCCCTTCATGGCTAGTCGGCGTGCGCTCATCCGGGCAGTAGAACCACCCGTCCCGCCACTTCCGCACGGTGTCCGAGAGTTGCAGCTTGAAGTACCAAGCGCCGGTCTTGACTTGAATGCCGGCTCCCCCGCAGACGGATAGGCGGCCGCCGGCTTTGATGGGCTGCGCCTTCACCAGGAAGATCTTCTTCCACAACCCCCAGTGAGGCTGAGTCCCCAGATAGCATTCACGCAGCGTGATGAAACACGCGATGTGTAGAATGCCATTGGGGCTCAGATGGCGAAGCTGGAGGCCGTAGAAGAAGAGAAGGCCGCATACGAAGTCGTGTGGGGGCAGCGAGAAGCCCCGCTCGATGAACGGGATGATCATCACGCGTTTGTGCGCGTGCGGAGCGGGCTTCTCCTCTTGATATGGAGCCCTCCAGTTGCCGATGGAGCGGGGAGGCAGCAGGTCCCTCGCCGGCGAAGCCCGAGAGGATCCGGTCGGTCACAACCGACGGGACCCAGTCGCCCTTTTTCCACCCCTCGGAATGGGTGGCGGCGGCGGAGGAGGAGGCGTCGGTCTTCTTGCCTTTGCCGGTGCACGACATGGTCGGATGGTCGAAGGACAACGGCGAAACAGGTGTTTTTCTCGGGAAGAAAGGAAGCAATGCGCGGTGGCGGAGCTCTGGAGGCAAAGGGCTTGGGCGCGAGGAAGACGAAGGCAGATGGGAGCTGCGGTCGCCTTACGCCCGCTTTTCTAGTCGAGGGAGGCAAACCGTCGGCAATCATGCGTCATACATGGCGGCAAACCGCCGCGGCAACCGTCGTCCCGCGCGCGCGAACCCGCGAGATTCGGGGCGCCTTTTTCGCCATGACTCGACGTCCCAGGCGTCTCGGCCGCCGAGCGTTACGTCAGCAACCATCCCGTGCGCACCGCCCGCGTGATTCGAGGCGCAATCATGATGAACCGTCGCTCGGACGTCCTGCGAAGTCATGGCAGCAGCAGCGGATGTCTCGGGCACGCTTCGCGCGGGACTCGAGGTAAAATCATTGCGCTGCGGCGCTGCAGGCGCTCTGTCCAACCGACTGCGCGCATTAAATGCTGAAGCGACGTCGTTTAGTCAAGACGGTACCGTGTGACCACAAGCCGGCTTCGACCGGGTTCGGCTCGATCGAGTTGAATCGCGCTCGGACGCCGAGTCAGCTTGAAGTCGGCTTGGCTCATTGGGACATGTCACAAGCTATACCGACTCCACCAAACAATTCCGAGGCGCATCGGCCGCCACACTCGGAAGCAGACTAGTTCTGCGAAAGGGTGCCGATGGCCGACCCAACAGGGTTCGCAGGTCACTCGGCAACACCCAAGCTAAGGATGAACCCGGCGTCCACAGCGGCACAAGATAGTCCTTGATTCCGAACCGGACGCCACAGCGGCGCAAAATGGTTCACTGATTCGGGACTCAATGCCAGAGTTTGAGGACTCGGTTTCGAAGCTGAAGACCGAAGGCGTCCCCCCTGCGGGCGCAAGTTGGCAACGGTCCACTCGGACATGCCAGGCGCTATTTCGGATTCACTCGAAATTCATGATACGCCTCCCGGAAGGCCACTAGCCGACTTCCCCAGCCGGAAAGCGCGGGTATCACCGAATTCCTAGCACTTAGCACAAACTTAACATTTTTTCAGGTATCACGGGAGTCCATCAAGGTCTCTCATCAGCGACTTGGGCATACGCAGCTTGCTCACCAGTCGGCATCCGTGTCGAGATCACGAAGCACTCGGGGGCTACTGACGGGGGGAACCCATCCGGGTAGGCCTAGCACAGCGAGTCGGCCCAACAGGCTCGGGGAGTTCCACGGAGGCCCACTCGGATGAAGGCCCAAGTAAGGCCCACACGGAAGCAACGTCCGAGTGCCATCAAGGAAGGCGTTACAACCTCATCAAGGCAGACGTTTCGCTAGCATGAAGACTGGCGTTACTCGGACGGTTACGCAGAATAAATGTATCAATTAAATTATGCAGTTACTGTAGCTCGGTCGACTGGCCAAGTCGGCACACGTACAGCCTATAAAAGGCAAGAGCCCCATGCAAAGGGGGAGGAGAGTTTTTTCAGAGGCTAGAGGCTAGGCATCGTCTTCAAGCTCTAGACAAAAGTCCTCCATTTTTCCTGTAATCTTTCTCACGCAAGGCTAGTAATACAATCAGCAGAAGTAGGGTGTTACCTCCACCATTGGAGGGCCTGAACCTGGGTAAAAACCTCTTGTGTGAACCCGCTTAGATCTTCCACATGCGCTCCCCAAAATCCTACTAGAAATGTATATTGCCGCGAAATCCCCGCGACAACGCCGCTGCCAATGACACACAAACCTAACATAGAACGAATCTAATCTGCACGTTAAGCGTTGATCGGGGTTCCCCGCCTCCCGGCACCAGATGGACCACCGGAGGTGAGGGGAACCTACGAAAATAATGGCAAAAAACATAAAACAATGGTCTCCCCTCTCTCTCTAACGGCTAGTTAGATTGTTGCTAATACCTAAGAGATAGAAACAAACAATTTTGTTGTTGGAGGATAGTTGTTTTGTAGAATACCACTACTACAGAAATGGTCTTTCAAGACGTCTTATCACAGATGCATTACAAAAACCATCTGTGATAAGTCTTGTAACAGACAAATTTTTATCAAAATCCGCATCACAGACGATTTTTGAAAAAAAACCGCCTGCGAAGAGTAGGTCATCACAGACTGTTTTAAAAAACCATCTACGATATCATCGACCGCTTGTGAATTCCGAATGCCCAGATCCACAAAATCGAGCCCAGTATGGCCCAATTTCCCATTGCTTATAAGCCTCTCCTAACCCTATGTTGGGGAACGCGCTACGAAAAACAAAATTTTTCCGCGCACGAACCAAACCAAGAAACACTATCGAGGTGTAGGTAACGATATCATACCTTCGACGATCACGTCAATGCAGCGGAGAAGTTGACCGATGTCGATGAAGTCCGCAGACTCCCGCAGCTAGGTTATACCTCCCAGCCGCGAGAGCGATCTCCTCGTGAATAGTTCGCCCGATCAAATGCCGAAGTATACGACGTCTCCGAGGTATCCACGCGTACCGGATCAGCGACACCGCGGTAATGTGTGGACCAGCACACAAGAACAGCGGGGATCTACGAGAAGGAGAAGCAGCAGCGCGCCGGCAGCTGTACTAGATCCAATCTAGAAGAGAGAGAAAAAGAAGGCTGTGGCCAATCTAGAGATGGCCGGCCTAGGGTTTAGTCCAAGGGACTAGGGCTGCCTCTGTGGCTGTTTGGGATACCCTTTGAGGTGCCCTGCCCCTCTATTTATAGGGGTTGGGGCAGCTCTCCCTAGGCAGGTGGAGTCCTACTCCAGCAGGGACACCCTGTTGGAGTTGGAGTCCAACTCCACTAGAACCTTCTAGAATTTCTAGAACCTTCTAGAACCTTCTAGAACCTTCCAGAACCTTCTAGAACCTTCCAATACTTTCCGGAACACTTCCGGACATCACCGGAACCATCCGGGACCTCCCGGAACACTTTCGAGATCATCCGAAACACTTTCGGAACCCTTCTCTCTCGTTCTCTATAAATCGTAGCATTCCTAAATGTCGCTAAAACGTTAAGCGTGTGACCCTATAGGTTCGAGTATATGTGGACATGTCCGGAATACCTTCCGGTCAATAATCGTCAGCGGGATCTGGACACCCATAACGACTCCCACATATCATCGAAGATCTTTATCGAGCAAACCTTGTATTGTCGCATACAATTCCTTTTGCCTCACGATACATTACACAACCCGAGGCGAGACTTTGACGGTATCCCTGTGATCAACTCCTTGATCACCATACCTAGTTATCCTCGTTACCGGTTTGTACTCTTTTCTCGTTTCCGTATTCCGGTATTCCCGTGACTAACCTTTTAGTCACAATACCTGGCCAGGCGATGCTGGACACCGTAATACCGAGTGGGCCCAGAGTGTATCTCTCCATCGCCGGATGGGCAAATCCCAGTCTTGACATATCTAGAACCACGATATACTTTCTGGTGTACCTGAAAGTCACCTTTATAATTACCCAGTTACGGCATAACGTTTGATGACCCCAAAGCAACCATCCGGTATCCGGGTCTATGATATTCTCATGGTCTAAGGACGCAAGTAAACGTTAACACATCATGAGAAGATACTGACAACATATTGACGAAGTGATCTCGCAGTATCTCATAAGGGGTCTATCCAACACCATTGTTACCCTAACAATGTGTTCCCATTATTGCCGGCATCCTTGTTACATTAACAATGCCCATGATCAGGAAAACAAGATCATCAACAATACATGAGCTAGTCCAGAGGCCTGACTAGGGATCTGAATGGTGTTTATTATTCCACACATGCAATTAGGTTTTCCTCTGAATCTCATATTCAAGAACCAATGCAATTTTAGCATAGAACATAAACTTAATCATGAACATGAAAATAGAATAATAACAACTTTATTATTGCCTCTAGGGCATATTTCCAACACCCTAATCCTCCTGTCAGCTCCTCTCTCCTCATCTCTCTCCCACCCCACCTGACGGTGCCTCTCATCTCATCTTTCTCCCACCCGACACCCCCCTCTCCTCCTCTCCGAGCCGCCTCGCAAGCTCACCCCTCTCCTAAGCGCCGCCTCCCCTCTCCCACTCCTGTGGAGGCGTGGACACTATAGCTACTGTTGTGACAGGGCCCGCCTTGCCCTTCCCTTTCGTGGGTGACAGCTATGACTTGGATGATGGCGACGCCTTCGTGGCCGCTGGCTTCGTCGACTCGTCTTATCTCATCTCTCTCTGCCGCGAAGCCCAGATCTGCGGCGTCATCCCCAAGATCAGCACGACAACGCAAATCTGGCAACCATGGCGGTGACCCTGCCGACGACGACCCCTCTACCGTCGACGATCCCTCCGATGACGCACCGCAGCAGCCTTCTACCTTCCTCAACGCCATCGTCCTCGGCAAGGTGTGCCCTTCTCTCTTCCTCTCTCGGATCCAACCAGCGATGGCCTCTCTCTCTTCCGCTCTCATGTAGGCACCGTAGCGCTCGAGGAAGAGCAGGGTGTCTCAGGAGAGGAGTGCGAGGAGACGGCCTTCCGGAGCGGCGAGGAAGAAGGCGATGGAGTAGAGGTCGTTGATGGCGGAGAGCCGGTCGGCAATGTGGTCCATCGCTGCAGGCTCCATGATGCGTGTGTGCCGGGCTTTGGAGGACGCAGATCCGCTGCTACCAACGTCGTTGCGGCAGGAGCGGCTCGCCGGCTAGGGTAGGGCAGTGCATTTTTTCTTTTTGTATTTGCAAAAAGGCATCATAGGCGGTTCTCAATCAGCCATCTAAAATTGTCTGCAATGAAACATTGACATCACAGGCTCCTAAATTCAGAAAACCGCCTATGATGCAATTTCTGAACCGCTCGTGATAGCTACTTCTGTAGTAGTATATGGTCTATTAAAAAAATCTATTGAAGAGTTTAGGATCTAGTCCATATTTCTAGAAAAAGTGTCTCGTGTTTTTCATTTTCATTCCCACAAGAAAAAAATACTATAAAACGAAGAAATGGGTCGTTAGAGAATTTGTTATTTAAAATATTGTGCTCCCTCTTCTAATAAGCCTATCGGAAATGCTTTGATCTCCATCGAAACGAAGCAACAGTTAGCACCTGACTAGTCGCCACCACGAAATAAGGAACAGTCGCTGACCGTCTAGTCCTGATCAGATCACAACAACTCAGCCGCCGCCCATCGCCACCGTCGGCTCTCCACCAGGGGGTCACATCAACCCATTCATCGGAGATCTGGATATGATTACCAAAATCTGGCTGGAGCTGTTCTTCCGGAGGCTGCTAAGTAATACACGCACACACGCCCTCAATCATGTAGTTTCTTGACTTCTTGCGAACGAGCTCTTTCTACACAGGTCTTGTATGTTGTATGCATGCCATGCATGTAGGCTAAGTGCAGTGCATGTTGTATTAATGATAAATAAATTAGGGGGGAGGGGCGTGGTGTGATGCATGTACTTGCGTATATTCAATGACTGGCAGCTAGGATTTTGTTTCCAGAACACGCTCGATAGCTGCCAATCTCCATTAAAGAAGCAGCAGGAGCGGCAAGGATCCTGAAAAATCCATAATGATGTCAAGAAAAGGAAAAAAAAAGAACAATCCATACTGTATTAGCACAGGTCATGGTTTAGAGCTTAATTTCTCCAGTACAGTGTCCTACAATGACTTTAATTTGGTGGAATTTTTCGTGTTGACAAAAGACAAAGATGCCGCTTAGAGAGGAGAAATGAATAGACATTTTAAAAATAATTATAAATTTGGTTTAATCTTGATACAAAACTAAATTAGTTGGATTTTGATGGGCATAAATCATAAATATACTAAATTCAACTAAGTATACCAACGTACTATGTCTATGTTAAGGTTCGCAATCTTAGGATGACAAATAAGTAGGACAGTTTCTACTAAAAATAATTGCATGGATATAAAGGAGACAAAGAAATACAAACGGTACTTGATCTTGGAGTTCGGATATCTACCGATATCCTACGTCTCCGGTGAGGAAACTGGGTCACCTAGACCCAAGACGGCACTGAATTGTGCTCTTTCCTCCTTGAGGGTGCACCGAGTGAACCCCCTTCACTATGACTAGGTCATTCCTCCGCTCCGGAGATGACTAGCTCTACAACCACTTCACAAATCATTTGGGGCTCTTCACAAGCTTCTTAAAGAGATCACCGAGCCAACACTGTCAAGCCATCTACAAAGCGGTGGCCTCTAAGAGTAATAAACTCTTGAATTCTCACTCGAACCGATCGATAACCAGTGCTCAAACCGATGCAACAAATGAAATCACGCAATGCAACCAATTCAGTAAACTTACCTCACACCTCATGAAGAGCAACACATGCACTAGACGGATTTAGAGAGGGGGAAAGCAAGTGGAAAAGGTCAACAAATGACTCTAGTGGCAACAGCAACTCTCCTAAGCCGGGCCCAAGGTAGCTACTTATAGCAAACCCTCAAAAACTAGCCGTCGGAGAGTTTTGGTCAAGGCTGACGGTTTAAACTGACCCTCCTATCGGTTAGACCAATTGACCACCAACGCTCGGAAAACGACTGTTGGACACTGTGAGACACATGGGAATGCTTTGCCCCGGAGTTTCTGACTCCAACCCCGGATACTCCAGAGAACCTTCCTGGACATACTAAGTGAACCCCGGAAACTCTAGAAAATAGCACTCTAACTCACTATCTCAGCCTCGGAGACTCTCGTTGGGGTTGTCGGTTAGATCACCCTCCAAAGCTGGTCAGACCGACCCTTTGGAGCCAGACTCCAAACACAGGGGGAAGGCACAAAAGCATCCAACCCCATGTTCCGATAGTCTGATGAAACATTCCTTCTAACTATTGAGTCAGGATACTCATGGAAAGGAATCTAGGAGTCTCCAGACCAATGCAGATCAAACCATACACCAATATGATTAGATCACTAAGCCTAGGCACAAAGTCTAGGGACAACTCATGCAAACAACGAACTCCGCCTGGAGCATCTAAGCACTCATAGCTCATAACCTCTGGACAGTTAGAAACCCAAAGTTTTAGCACCTCTACGATAAAAGAAACACGGCGACATGCAACTCATGCAATGGTTTGAGCACTCGACATGTAACATGTCAAGCTACTTATCCAATAGTCCCTCTTGATAGTACGACTATCTATTCTGTAACCCGGTCTCCTTCCAAACTCCTTGAGACCGGTCAAACTAGAAAAATCTAGTCTAGGCATACCTTTGACTTGTACATTCCAGTTGAGCTTAATGGCGTTCTTCATTCTGCTCAAATCCAGTACTATCTTGATCACCGTCGCTTTATGAAGTCTCTCATTAGCTCCCCAATAATCACTTATGGGAAGCCTTCTCTTGAAATTATCTTCACTTGAGTGACACCTAACCCGCACACACCATAATCACACATAGACAATGGGACATAATTTCTTACCAAGTCCAATTGTTTACATCATCACAAGTGGCACATCCTTCAAGCTCTATGTTGACCATCTTAAATCCACCCTCGAACTTCATCTTGATCAACCTTCATCTTCTTTTTAGCTTAAATTGAGGTTCACATGTTCTAACTCCATCTTGATCTCTTGAAGCCAAAACTTGAATACTTCTCTTGAATTCCTTGCTTCAAGATCTTGATCACCCATAATCATCTTAAGTTATACCATGAGCTTTATCTTGGTCACTTCTTGATCTTCTCTTGAAATTTAACATGATCACATATGGTTCACCCTTTAAATCCATTCTTGATCCTAGAAGTTCACTTCTTTATCTTCTTCTTGATCATATGACATTCGCTTCTTGAACTCATTTGATCTTGATGTATATATTTGATTTGATGACATTTATCCCCGAATTCATCCAATATCTTTCATGTATCACCTATGGAACATAGCCTCGTATTCAACTTAAGAAAACCGTTAGTCTATAGGAATTATGATTAAATTACCAAAACCACACTTAAGTGTTATTTGCACTTTTATTGACAGATTTGCAAGATTGCATCTACTCCATTAGTTCCCTAAAAGTTGTCATTTTGAACATCGACATGATCTCCTAGATACAACGTTGACCACTAATTTCTGCAACAATGTATTTACAAAATCTAACAAAACTATATATTATGAAAGTACTTTTCGAAAAAATTCACGCACATGTTTTTCAAGTATATGATCTAAATATTTTTAAAGATACTAGTAGTCAAAATTTTGAAAGTTTGACTCTACCTGTATCTAAAACGACAACTTTTATGAAATTGAGTAAATAGTCATGGTTTGTACGTATGTTTAAAAGGCTATCTAATAATTGGAATTTAGCAATGATGCAACTTGATTATAGTATTTAATTAGCTAGATGGGTAATGAATAATATAACTAAGACTCACTATGGGGTTAGTATAAGTATTAGCTTGGCATTCACACATGGTTTTATTTTAGTAATTTTGGGTCTATTTCCAAGCATCTTAATCTTAAGGTCCATGGCAACAAAATGCTGATAAAATTGTACGTTACACCCGCGACAAGATAAATTATCTACGATGATACTTTTTTCTTTTTGTCGAGAAAACTACTACAGCAAAATCTCACTAGAAATCGCCATAAACAATTCTATGGTGAAGGGCATCGCAATGGCCACGACTCGGCCCTTATAACTTGGCCATGTCAATTGCTTTTTAATAATAGAATATAAACTATCAGTCTCGACATCGAAAGATGCATCACTACCAGAAACTGCAATTTTAGTGTGGGCCCGAAACCCTCACTAAAATAGCTTATACCCTCAGGGATATTATCCCTGTCGGTGCACCGTTAGGCAAAAACCGTCAGGTCTAGCGTGACAGGGAAATGGAATTTGCCTGAGGGTTGCCCGTTAGGGATGGTATCTATGACGGCGTGTTCTGACGGTAGCCGTCGGAGAAATAAATTGTCCGTCAGATCTGAGTCGCAGGGAAACCTAATAATCGTGAAGGGTTCACCGTCAGGGAAATATATGTCCTGTCGGTTGCAACCTTCAGGAAAATAGTATTTTCTGTCAGTTGTGTATTGTTAGATAAATGTACATATTCCTGTCAACCTTGGCCGTCAGGGAAAAATATAAACTCAGATTTCTGCTTATTCCAGTTGGGACTGAGCACCGTCAGGAAATTTCATGCAACCATATATCACAAAAAAATAATTTTGTACATATACATTCACAGGTTCAAAACTGGGCACACATCCATAAGAGTACAACACACAGGTTCAAAGCATTGCACCACTACCATATATATATGCATGATCAATTTACAAACTACCAAAATAGGATGCCACCGTTAGTTTACAACTCCAGTACATAAAAACAAAGTATACCAAAATAGGCTATCACTGATCTTGCACCAACAGAATGGATAATCCATATATAAGTTTGATACTACCATTGCTGCAACATAATCAATTCACAACAAAATGAGGAGAACTGCCGCTGCACTATCTAAGTCAAGAAAAGCACAAATGTCGGCGTGTCGTTCATATTCATGGTACCAAGTTCTCAGTTTCATGGTTGTTGCTGCTATTTGTGCCAGCACGGGCACTAGTGGTGCTGCTACCAAGGTTCGTAGATCAGTCGCTGCTGACAATGTTCACACCGCACTCTCCGCCATGGGTGTTGCCATCGACCGCTTGGGAGCCAGCGTGAGATGAGTTAGTCCCCTATACAAGGATAAAATTAATCATGCTATCATTTGAGAAAATGCCATATACAAAATTAATAAGATTATCACAAAGGAAGATGTCTTATAACAAAAAGTGGTTTCATCTACAAGTGTCAGGTTTAATAGAGAGATTTTACACAAAAAAATAGTGTCACCAGCATGGCACTAGGAGCTTATCACCCAAAGCATATAGCTAGTAATTATGACAACAAAGATGGTATACATAGATAAAGACCATACCAATCATTATTTGCAGTAGAAGCAAAAACAATCAGGATTTCAGTCCTTCCTAACAAACTAGCAAAATAAGAAATAAAAAACATTACAAGTCATGTAATGACCTTACCAACAGGACAGATTGATCTAAGAAAGTCATGCTATATGTCCTATTACAAGAATCAACATGAGGCCACTTGCTCACTGCTGTTTTGCTTGTTTCCATTCTGACATACCAAAAGATATCAGTTCTCCCTTTCCATTATCTCTTTATGTACAAGGGCAGGTTATTATTCAGGTAAAAAAGTAAGATTAAATAGTTAGTCAACTTACATGTGGTTGTGCACTTATTTTGGGCTGCAAACCCTCTGGTAGTTCTCTTTCTATCTCCCTAAAAAGTGTCTGCAAAGAAAGAGGCAACATTAGCCCGAAGCACTGATGTTAAATATGTATAAGAAGTAAATGTAGAGAAGTATTAAATTTACCAATATATACTGCTCGTGCCTCTCTTGTTTCTGTTCTAGTCTCTCATTATTCTGCCTTAGCCATTCATTTTCTTCATTGGCACGCTCTAGCTCTTCACGGACATGCTTTAGCTCTTCATTTTCCTGAGTGGTACGTACACGTGACAGATAACTTGGTGGCCTCACATTCCTTTGTCTACCAGCTGCTATAACATCTTCCTTCCTAACAACCCCATCCGCTATTGCCACATGACCATGTGGAATGCCACCCATCATTCGATACAATGCATTTATGTCTAAGT
Organism: Stipa capillata; assembly: GCA_019208055.1. Taxonomy (NCBI): domain Eukaryota; kingdom Viridiplantae; phylum Streptophyta; class Magnoliopsida; order Poales; family Poaceae; genus Stipa; species Stipa capillata. The sequence continues at coordinate 328,002 of JAGXJF010002633.1, read as the reverse complement.
CTCGCTGCTCCCAATCATCCGGATGCGCATCTCTAGCCATTGCAGAGTAATCATCCTAGAATAATAGCAATTTTAGGTTCGTATTTTATATAAGACAGGCAATACAAAGAAACAAGAACATACGATGCGTTTTTGTGCTTTCCGACATATGGAACCACTGCTGCCACTGCTGTCCATATTCTTTATTCCAGATTTCATTGCAGCATATGTAGTTAATATGGTAGCCTTCTCGAGTCCAAATCTCTCCGCCTACAAGATTATGGAAATTAAGACATGGCAGCATGTAGAATAGAAACAATCTTTCAAGTAATTAATATCATAAGCATGCATGACATACCAAATATTGTTGTCTCCACAAATTCCATAAACAAATGGCGGTATGTAGTATAGAAATAATCTTTCAAGCAATTAATATCATAAGCATGCATGACATACAAAATATTGTTGTCTCCACAAATTCCATAACACATGGCAGCATGTAGTATAGAGACAACCTTTGAAGCAATTAATATCATAAGCATGCATATATGACATATCAAATATTGTGTCTCCACAAATTCCATAAAGACATGGCAGCATGTATATGTAAACAATCTTTCAAGCAATTAGTAAGCATGCATGTCATACCAAATATTGTTGTGTCTCCACAAATGGTCGTGAACCCCCTTGATTTTGTGCAACATCATTAGATTTCAAGCGTGATTCTTGCCCTAACCTCCTTTTGTTCTTGTACTCTCTCGAGCACCAATAACTGCATAATAAAGGCCATGCATGTTCCCTGATCCACTCTATCCGGCTTTCCAAATACTGATCATACTCAAGTTCTCTTGGACACGCTAATTTTTCATCAATAAGCTCTCCTTGATTCTCATAGTATAACTTCACAGCATCCACACAGACTTGGTACATAATGTCCTTCACTTTCTTCCTTGCATATTTTTCAAAAACTCGATCAGCCTCATCCTCAACCTGGTCAGACTCTTCCTCCTCATTCAAATGAACCTCAAACAGATCCTACATATGCAGACATTAGCAATTCAGATGTGGACTCTACAAATTTCAAATTTACTACAAAACAGATTATACACACCCAAAACATATTCTTCACACGATCTACAGCCGTTTCTTTAGCCTCATTTTTAGTATCCTTATGGTAATAGTCATCCCATTCCAAAGCAGGATGGACAATGTGGTTACCATTATCATCCTTTTCCTCAATTCTGCCTGGGTATTCTCACTTGAGAATAACTTCAAGTTGAGTAGTATATTTATAGTCGGTGGAGTGGTAGTCACTGTACCTAAATTGCCTACACAATCAAGTTTCTGATTTCAGTTCAGTTTCAGATTTCTCATAATTTTTAGAAGGAAAGGTACAAGTTTCAGATTACAACTTAGAGACTTTTACAAGTTTCAGATTACAACTTAAGAGACATAACAAGTTTCAGATTACAACTTAAGAGACATATACAAGTTTCAGATTACAACTTAAGAGACATATACAAGTTTCAGATCATTGAAAGAGATCAAGTTTAGGCAAGCACATAACTATCACCATTAGGTACAAGGCCAACCTTGCGACCACGACGAGCAATTTTAAGTTCTGTAGTGGCCCTCCTCTTCCTCCGTCTACGCTCAGGTTGGTGCTGATGTGGGCTGACATCAGAGTTAGTCTGAGAAGCATCACCATTTTGGGACAAAGGACAACTAGAGTTGTTGTAGCTATCAGACATGGTCCTTTGAGACTGAGAAGCATCTCTAGCCACAATCGTTTGAGAGTGAGAAGCTTCAGCAACAATGGTCCTTTGAGCACTACTTCGTGTCACACGATTGCCTACACCACCAGCATCCTTTTGGGGCACACGGCTGCCACCACGGTCGGTACGATTGTGAGGAAGTCCAGCCATTCCTGTATTAGTAAATTGATCTGTCAGAAGAAATTCTTGTAATGCTATGTTCAAGCTAATTAGGACAGGAATAGCAAGAAAACAAGTATACTAAACCTGCATTTTTCATACAAATTGATCTAAAAGTACAATAATACACAACTTTCAGCTACACTTAGAACACAAAATAACACTAAATAATACACAAAACACTGCAATTTCATCATCATAGGATCAGAAATCATTTGGATCATAAGTTGGGATTTCGAGTTCTTGATCAGATTCTTCCTCCTCATCATCTGATTCTTCTTCCTCTTCATCTTCTTCACCCTTAGAAGGTTTCTTTTGCAGAATTTCCAATTCTTTTGGATCGGTGATCTCATCTAAAATGGGTGCCATCATACTTTCTAAGCCATCTCCTAAGTCAATGACAAATGTGCCTTCAAGTCCATCTTCTTGATAGAACGAGTCATCATGTGTTGGTCCTTGCGGAAGGTTGCCTCCATAAGTATTGTCATTTGGAGGAACATAGCCTTGTGGAGCAACCCGATATGCAACGGACCATTCCAATAGATCCCGTCTAGTCTTACATGGGTAAGACAAATATTAGACTTGACTAACTTGACCAGCCATAACAAATGGATCAAAATTTGACAATCTAGATGAGTGCTTTATCTCTACCAAGCCCAGATTTTCAGTGCGTCTAACTCCAGCGGGAGTTGGATCAAACCAGCGGCAATCAAACAAGACTAACTCAAGTTGCATGCTGCCTTTCCAAGTTATTTTGATTATGTCTTCAATTACACCATAATAATCGAGAGGATTGTCATTTTCATCAAGAGAGGACACACACACCCCACTATTAGTTGTAATTAATCCTGACCTCGCACTTTCATACTGCTCTGAACGAAACCTATACCCATTGACATCATAGCATCCATACGTGCTCACTCTAGTGCGAAAATCATAAGACATCTCACGTGACGCATTGTGAATGGTAGATAACTTTGTGCACTGCAAGAAGTAGTTATTTATGTTAGTTTTAGTATCGATCGAAAAGAAGATTAGTATACGTCAAGTGTTTAGAAGCATTACTTTATATTTAAACCAATCAAAAAAGTTAGGCCCATGATTTGTAGAACGGCTTGATTTCCAGCCATTCAATCTTAACTCACGAAGTTGCTTATCTGTAGGTGCGATTCAGCTCTTCCACTGTTCTCTATCAAACTCTCTACACAAAAAACACTAGTTATAATTACGAAAACATGTTATCACTCAAAGGAGTTAGTTTATAACTTTGACACGTACTTGAAGAAATCTTCCATCTCAGGAATGTTTGTCAATATGTACAAGAAAGCAACCTTGTACTCTTCTCTTGTGAGTTCACGAGTTCCTCGAGGGCTAATGCATCGACCAGGATATTGAAATATTTGGAGGTCACATGCAGATTCAAATGTAGAGGCACCATCATCATGACGAGGCACCTTATTTCTAATTGACCGAGCTTTAGGGTTGAAATATAGCGAAAGAAAATTAGTAGCCTCCTCAACTAGGTATGCCTCAACGATGGAACCCTCAACTCGAGCCTTATTGTGCACTTTGCTTTTAAGTTTCCCTATGCATCTGCCAACGCAGGTTAAGATGTTAGGACCTAACAGTATAAACAATACCAAATAATTGTATTTATGCTTTAGGATTTACCTTTCATAGTTGTACATCCATCGAGCTAAGACAGGGCCTCCTAATCGAGCTTGATAGGGAAGATGAATGATTAGATGTTGCATTGGATTGAAGAAACCGGGAGGGAATATCTTCTCCAATTTGCATAGAATAACTACAACATTCTCTTCAAGTGAGCGCACAACATCCTTGCTAAGTTCTTTCACGCATAGCTGCCTATAGAAGAAGCTTAGCTCGGCCAAACAGAACCATATATTCTCTGGAAGAAAGCCACGGAATGCAACAGGTAGCAAGCGTTCCATGAAGATATGGTAATCATGACTTTTTAGGCCAAAAATCTTTCTTTGCAACAAGTTAACTCCCCTTCTAAAACTTGTTGCATAACCATCGGGAAACTTTAGCTCTTGAAACCATTTCAAAATGGTTAACTTGTCATTCTTATCTATGACAAATGGCGCCCTTGGCTTCTACCACTTCCCATTGTTCTTCAGTTGCAAATGGAGCGAAGGGCGATCACAAATTTCAGCTAGGTCTTGCCTTGCCTTCACATTATCTTTTGTTTTGTCGAGTATGTCAAAGCATGTGTTAAATATAGCTTCATCTACATTCTTCTCATTGTGCATAACATCAATGTTGTGTCGCAGTTTCAACTTATGGAAGTAAGGAAGCTGCCAAAAGCAACTAATGTGAGTCCAATTGTGAACTCTATTGTAGCCTTTAGTGTCACCTACATGGGCGTTCATGTGAGCTCGGACTTCTTCTCCCGTTAAACGCATTGGTGGTCCCTCAAGCACTATTGTATTCTTTCTAAAGGAATTGGCTTGAGTTCTATATTCATGGTCTGTAGGTAGAAAGCGCCTATGGCAGTCAAACCAACATGCCTTGCACCCATGTGGGATTTGAAATGCTTTTGAATCACTCATGCATTCCGGACACGCTAGCCTACGATGGGTGCTCCATGCAGCAAACATGTCAAGTGCGGGGAAATCATGGACTGACCACAAAAATGTTGCCCTCATTGTAAAATTCTGCTTGAGAGAAGCATCCCATGTTTCAGTCCCCTCCCACAACTCCATTAGTTCATCGGCTAAAGGTTGCATTAGGACACCAAGATTCTTTCCAACATGCTCAGGACCAGGGATAACAAGGCTAAGGAATATGAACTCTGGCCTCAAGAGAATACCGGGTGGAAGGTTTAAAGGAGCTACGAGCACTGGCCAACATGTGTAAGGAGCAACGCCTAAGCTGTATGGTGTAAAACCATCAGTGGCTATGACAAGTCAAACATTTCTAGGATCACTTCCAAAGTCTGGAAAGTCCTCATCGAAACCTTGCCAAGCTTCACCATCACAGGGGTGCACCATCTTGTTAGAGTTGGATGGAGAGTGCGACCGCATCAATTTTCCTGTCTCCTCGTGTGCATATAGCCTCTGTAGACGGTCTTTAATGGGGAGATACCGCAACACTTTACGAGGGACTTTTTTGTCGCCATCCTCATAGCGAGATATTTCACAATAGTCACACTTTTCCTTATGCTCGTTATCTTTGTAATACAGCATGCAATTGTTTTTGCACACATCAATCTTCACATATGGCATACCAAGTCCCTCCAAGAGTTTCTTGGAATGATAGAAGTCCTCAGCCAATTTAGATTCCATAAGCATAAGTCAATGAATTATTTGTAAGACAGCATCATAATGGAAAATTGACATGTTGTACTGCGACTTCATAGCTAGCAAATGAGCTACAGCAGAAAGACGTGAGTGTGTTGTGCCCTCATGGACTATTTCATCGGTACTACTGACCATCCTATAGAAAGCCTTGGCAGAAGAGGTTGGCTCTTCATCAATTGGTGGAGGATGGTTACCACCAAGGTCAACTAACATGCTATCTATCCGGTCAGTGTTATCGTATCCCTCGTGATATGCTGAAGGGGCAGATCCATCGTGCCTAACACCAAGGCTCTCACCATGTGCTGTCCATGTTTCATAGTTTGCCTTAAACCCATATTTACACAAGTGTAGCTCTACAACGTCCCTTTTGTGCTTAAAATAATTTTGACACATGCCACATGGACACTTAATGGTACCATTTTCAGCTACAGCAGGCAAAGAGAAGGCAAGGTCTATGAAGCGTTTGGTTTGATCAAGCCATTCATTAGAAGGAGCTTTGCCATACTGCCAACCACTATACATCCACGAGCAGTCTGCCATTTAAAAAGTTCTGCGTTTAAAATTATCAGTGTCATTTATTTGATTCAATTTGTCAGTATAACCCACATGATCTATGATGAACTAGTAACGAATATATACAATTATATGCCAAGATATATACCAGGCAGGCCACACACAATGAAAAAACAACATTGAATACACTTCTTACACAATACAGTACTAACATATTTAGACAATAACACTTCTAAAACTATCCAAATAATCACAGCAATCAGCACAATCAGAAGTTCAACTAGAAGTGCACAATCACAATCACAATAACACAGGAGATAGCATGTAAAAACATTTGCTTATTGAGATAGCTATTTAAGATGTAGTTCAAGTAGAGCTCACCGAAAGCTTGTTCGAGTTGTGAATAGGTAAGTGGCATCAAGAGATTGGCAAGAACACAGAATCACCACCCACGAACACGCAATCACCACCTGTAAAGCTATATCTGAAACAATCGAGCATCAAAGCTATGTGATTTTTCTCCCGGCAACAGAGGAAAGAAGAAAGGGGGACAGAGACCTGTTGAGTGTGGTCAGATGTGGGAGGCAGCGAGATGGAGGCTGCTCGGTGGAGTGGGAGGCGACGGGGATGGCCACCTAGGGTTGGAGATGGAGGCCAGCAGGGAGTGGGAGGCGATGGGAGGTGGAGCAGGGGAGGTAGAGGCAGCAGGAAAGGGGTGATGCAGAACAGAGGTGGCGGCACTGCAGATGGCCGGAACGAAGGCAGCGGCACTGCAGATGGCTGGAACGGAGGTGACGGGGAGCCACAGGTGGAGCGGCTTGATGGGGGCTTGATGGGGCACTCGGTGGAGGCTGCAAGCACCGCCGTTGCAGCTGCCGGGGAAGAAACTTTCCCTACCGGCGCTGCAGCTACGGCTGCGACTGACCGGAACGGAGGTGGCGGCGCATATCAAGCGCGATGACGAGGCGGCGGCGACTGGGAAACGGTAGCGAGCTTGGTGGTTGCACGGGGCGGCTGGGGAGGCGGTGTTGAGCCCGCTGTACAGGAAGAGGGCCGGCACTTGAAGTGGATCCCGAGCTGGACGAAGGGGATTGGGGCTCGGGCTCATTGGGGGCGAAGTCGAGGCGGGGCGCGGGTCGCCAGTGTTGGTGAAGGTGCGGCCGGCGGGAGCTCCTTCCGTGTCCCTAGACACAACGAAGAGAGGGATGAGCGCGAGAAGGAGAGGGAAACGGGTGTGGAGGAGAAGGAAAAGGAACTCGTGCCGCTTGGCCGAGGTCCAGCTACAGTTCCGTCGTCTCGGGAGGTGGCCGGGAGGTGGAGGCGGCTGAGAGGATTGGCCGGGAGGTGGAGGCGGCGGGGAGGACCGGTCGGGAGGTGGAGACGTGCGGTAGGGAGGTGGAGGCGGCGGGGAAGACTGGTCGGGAGGTGGAGACGCGCGGTAGGGAGGTGGAGGCGGCAGGGAGAGGCCTGGCTGGAAGGTAGAGGAGATGGGGAGACGATCGGACGGGAGGGGGGCGGAGGCGGCGGGGAGAGGGCTCGCTGGGAGGTGGAGGCGGCGGTGAGATGCCTGTTGGGAGGGAGGTAGAGGTGGCGGGGATAGGACTGCTGGGAGGGAGAAGAATTGGGAATTTGGGATTTAGAGCTGCACTGAAATTTTTTGTGTGAAAACGCTTAGCGCGTCTAACATGTAACGCCTTCAGCTATCTTTAGTGTCGGTTAGAACTGACAGAAATATACTATGATCCCTGTCGGTTCACTTCTAACCTACAAGGGAATCTATTTCTGTGACGGGTTAGCATGCCCTGTCACGGAAATTTTTTTCTCTACGGGGTTTTTTGTTGACCGTCACTAAAATATGCAGGCCGTCACTAATATTCATATTTCTGGTAGTGCACAGATGCACAATTATCACAAATTTATTCCAAAAGTCTAGTATTAAAAGTTTAAAAAGCAAAATGAAGTTCAAACAGTAATACATCAACCACCACATAGCCTATGATTAAACAACCAGCATGACAGGTGAAAAGCTTTCTAACCATGATCTCTATTGACTTGCATGCAGAGGAAGATCCAGAAAAAGTTCTTGATGATGTCAACTCTTCTAAGCATAGTAGTGTTATTGCCTAATCGCTGGTATCATTTGTTATTTCTCAAGCTAGCAAAAGTCCTCGGGTTCAATTGACCCCAATGCTATAGTATTGGATGGGCCCTGCTTGCATGCAGCTATAGTATGACCTCCAGCACATCTTGCTTGTGCAGCATCGACCATTGCTGCATTTAATGAGCACTAATATATAAAGCATTAAAAATATTTTTTTATAAAAGACAATATCATTTCTGTATAGTCATATTGATCAATAAAGAGCGTCCCGTCCCCCTTCCATATATTAGATAGTTCTGAAACATGTGTATTGTAACACTAGTTTCGGCGGAAGACTAGTAGCCGCTTGTATAACGTGCAATGCGGAACGAAAAAGTTAATAATCAAAATAAGATGTTGAATGGTCTCATTATTGTCAGAAAATAATATTGTGTCGTACCATTCAAATTCTTTTTTTATAGAGGTTATTCTTACTCAAGACGACTCTAATTTTAATGGAAGTTTCAGCTTCCACAATTGCCGGTTTATATTTGTTCCACACAAATTTAATTGTTACGGTGGCCATGCCCTGCTCCTTTCTCAGCGGCCTGCATTACCGAAACCAAAGAAATCTGCAAATGGAGATGTGTTCGTCCTCCAAGTTAATACAGAAAGTACATACACACTGCGAGACAGCTAGCAATATTCTACAGGACAGCTAGCTTGGAGTGTAACTTTACATGAACAACCAGTACCATTAGAAGCTCATAGCTAGTGTAATCTTAGTTACTTAGTGAGACCGCTTGTCGGTTTCGGCAAAAAATAACTTGGTGAGATCCGAGGGAAGTATGGCTCTGCTACGTAACAAATGCACGCACACGCCGACGAGCAGTTTCTGGACTTCTTGGTAATTGAGCTCTTTCTACACACGTCACGCGGGCTGCATGCATGTATGGTACTCCTGCAATTAATGCATGTCCTATTATGCGATGCGTGTAGTTACAATCAATGATTGCTAGCTGGAGTAGGATTTTGTTTCGGGAACACGCACACGATAGTCGCCGGTCTCCATTAAAGGAGTAGCTAGGGTCCTGAACAATCTATACTTTCTTTGCGTGCTGTATTAGCACAGTTCGTGGTTTAGTGCTTTCTTGAACACAGTGTCGTACAACGACCCTAATTTGGTGGAATTCTTTTATGTTGACCAATTTGTTGCTCATTAGGAAGATATGTCCTACGTGCAATCGTGGAGATGATCCTATCACATTATGTATATGATTTTGGAATAATATGTTATCTTGTCACTTATTTGTAAGACTATATATTTATGTTATATTATTCTAAATTTACTCGTAATTGGAAATTATATGAGGACACATATGAAGAAAAGACTAGCATATGTATTTATTGATGTCATATTTGACAGGTCATAGATATGGAGATGTTAAATCAATAATATGGATACATGTTGGACAACATGAGGTTGGATTGACCCATCATGAGACACTACGAGAACGGTGTAGTAGGTCTCATGCCATGTTTATGCTATATCCTTAGACTTGAGCTCTTCGTGTATACTCCAAATGTGTATGCGACACTAGGACGGTCCTCAAGTCCGTGACGGTCAAGGGCTATTGGTGGATGAATCATGAGAAGCTAATACGACTACGACTATATTGATACGCCTGAGTCTGCTTCCACTACTCAACGTGTCTAGTGGTAATCCTGTGATCTAAACTGTGGTGGTTCCTTGATTTACACGGTAGAGATTTTCAAATTGTGCTAATACAGCCTACCCGTTCCCCTTCATCTCCAGCCAAAATGGTTTGTATGGTTGCATCTAAGTAGCCATGGTTTATATAGAAATGCCTAGGGTGCAAGTTTTCCCACCTCCAAGTTTTTTAAAAATTCCAGAATATTTCTGGACCTACATTATTTGATTAAGTGAATTTGCAAATTTGGACAAAAATATGTCTATTTTGCGTACTGCACAAACACTTAGATATCTGTTTAAGACTCTCCTCCCTTATTTTTTTATATCACCTAAATAGACATATTTTTTGCTCCAAAATTTATAGATTCATATACGTCTGGAAAATTTTACGAATTCCTAGAAACTTCTAAGTTTCTACTTTCGGGAAACGCCAATGTGTACAACACCCGTGTGCACAAAGTCTACACTCTATTTGGGTCACTATGTTTAAAAATTGAATAATTGAAATATAACATAGTACAACTTGATTACAGCACAGATAGATGGGAAGATAATTAAGATCAGCTATGGAAATAGTACCACTTTAGGCTTAGTTTGGCATATATTCATGCATGGTTTTGTTTTTAGTAACTTAGGATATACTAAACTCTTTCGAGCATCTTTTAAGATCCATGAGAACAAAATGCTGCTAAAATTGTTATTAATCTCCATAACTAGACGTCGCTAGAACTGGTATCGATCTCCGTGACATAAACGATTTTGGTGGTGCAGGACACTGCAACGACCACAAATCATCTCTTATAATCTGGCCATGTAAATTGCAAGTTGAATCCACGGAGTACAAATGTAGAAATTTTCCTCCAGGTGCCCCCTGCTCCTTTATCTGCAGCCTGCATTACCAAAACCCTGAAATTTGCCAATCGAGATGTGTTCATTCCTCCAAGTTAGTACAGAAAAATACATACACACTGCAACACAGCAAGCAAGTTTTGCAAGAGCTAGCTTGGAGTGTAATTTTAGATGAACAACCACTGCCATTAGTTAGAAGCTCAAGCTAGACTAGTTATGTAGTTATGTTTACTCACTGAGAGGAGTATGGTTCAGATCATAATGAACTGGATTGCCTGACCTCCTCTTGAGGCAATAGATTACTTGAAGTTAGACATCAAGCTAGAGACAGGATGGACCTTGCTAACCAATTTAAGTTTGGTAGGATATGTAATACGACAATTAGTTTGCATGTAGACATCAACAACAACACTTGGCTAGTATTTGGCTGATTTTCAGCAAATGCTATCCAAATGGGATGTCCAGGAACCAAATTTGGGTGTCTAAAGTGGTGGCAGGTGTTTAATTAGCGGTTGTTTTGTTACGTCGGAGAGAGAAGTTGTCAAAAGCATTGATACTTGTGTATGTGTTTGTGAGTGTGTTCGAGTATGTAACCACCCACATAAGAAGAGGTGCTTGCATTTTAGGCACCATCGCATTGAGGATGGCAGGTTGGATGCATCAGAACACAAGAGATATGTGCAAGTCAATCGGTTCGGATGCTAATAAACTTGTAAACTAATCGAGCACTGAATCAGAAGTTTCGAGTGCCGGATCACCAGGTCTGAATCTGCTCCCTTTTCAGCAGGCAGCTGCACTGGGTATATCGTTTGCTCACCTAAAAAACTGGAGCAAATCTATGTGGGTACATCACGCTTCTTCTAACAAATAGTACCTTTCTGCAGAAAGAATAAAAGTACCAGAGGTTTCTGAATTCTTCACTGTGCCAGCAAATAGTACCAAGCAGTCCTTTCCTCATGATTGAAGCACTCGCACCTGCTTGGATACATCTGTGAGAGAACGTAACCTAACCGCACACGCACATAGAAGTTTATTTACGGGGTATTCCTTTGTGAGCGGAGCTACTATTTTGGAATGGCATGTTTTGAATGTAGGATTTTCGCATGAATTTCACATGAAATCGGTTCATTTCACATTGGAATAGCAAAAAATTCCCACGTTCTAAACAGTCTGAAACTTTATGAAACCGTAAAGCATTAGCAGTTAAGTCAAATTCGTACTAGTAAAAACTAACTTGATGACCCAGTCTAACTAGAAAGGCCACATACGGTCTCACCCTGAAATTTGCATGTTCTGAAGATGAGACAACTCAACCATTCCAGTGCCAAATACATCTTATAGACCATTCCACAGTTAGCCATGTGTGATCAGTGCTACTCCATGACTAAGAATAGATATGCTGATAAGATACAAGTAAGAAATACGAAAGTCCCAGCCCCTTCTACGGATTGTCTTTGACATAAGGCTACAACTTTGACTGCAATAGCGTCTCTAAATTCCTGAATAAAATACCTGTGTCAATGTACTAGCAGCGATTTTCTTGAAGTCCTGTGAGAACTGGGCAATAGCCCAGTAGTAGGATCGCAGTGGCGCATCACTGTTGACCCTCGTCGCTTCTACGTTAGTTTATTTCCACGGAGATCCTCCCTCGGTGGACTATTTTTCCCCCTAAATTTTTAGAGTTTAGACTCTGATTAACCAATAAATTAAGTGGGAGTACTGTACACTAGCTCTTATACTTGCATGAGAAGTATTCCTGTCTGTAGTCACAACTCACAAGTCACACCGTCAATTAAGTAATCACGCATAATGATAGTAGAGAGAGGACCATCGAGTTCAAATCCAAACAGGCGAAAAGAACGTAGAACTCCCCTCTTGCTCAGCACTCAGGAAAGCAGCCCTTGGCCGGTGGTCCATGCACGGACGGACAGGTACATGACCTAGCTTATCTTATACTGTACATAATTGCAGGTCTAATGCCCATGTACTTATGATTAATCTTTCGGCAGTCTGTCACCTAAATTAGCCATTTGGCTTTTTATTTGTAACGACTTTCTAATAAATCTTAGATCATATGCATCTTATAATATAGAAACCGGGAAGCTTGTCTTTTATTATCTAGAAAGGAAAATACCACTGCAAGATTGATGGTCCTATCTCAATCAGTGTAAATGCCGCATACGTCGATCAATACGCCTATGAAAGCCACATAATCCACTGGTGCCTTAACTTTGCGATGTTGTGCTAGCACAAATAATGTCGGCTGCGCAGGACACTTGTTTTAAGAGAGGATTGTGGCACTTAGTGATGATAGTGCACTCCGGCAGCTGGCATTCAAGCCCTTGCTTAATTAGCCAACCGTTATATTGTCCTGCAGAAAGCTTAGTCAAGAAGAAAACTTTGCCAGTTATTTGAAATTAGAAGTTTGTAACATTTGCCGACCGTTATATTCTCCTGCAGAAAGCTCAATCCAAGAAGGAAGACTCGTACCGATTAAGCATGACAAGTGTTTAACTTCTAAGCTATCACGTGATCCTGGCAAGTAACATGCCTACACAATTAGGAGGACCGCAAGATATGTTCCGTTTTAGGCCACACACCAGCTCATGGACTACACGGCTCCAAGTCTTCAATCAGAATTACCCAAATGCTAGGGTGGGTCTCGAAATCAATCAATCAAATCAAACCGAAACGTTGGAAATCAGACTCGTGAGACGTATGATTGGAAGACATCAAGATCAAACTCACGGGGTGCCCATTATTGTCTTGTGCAGTTGTACTTGTTGCTAGGTTGGGGTATTTTGCTGCACAACCCCCAGTTCCATTCCCTTTGTCGTCTCGTGACCATCGCGAGGGTCGCACTTTTCTTGGTTTGGTGCCCTATATTAGCTTGTCAATAGTTTGACAAGTCAATTATTAGCAAATGTTAATATTTACCAAGATTGCTTAGAAATTGGTAATCAATTTTATTGGGCTAGCCTAATATTTGGCAAGTCAATTTGAAACTTCAAACCGAACATGCTTGACTCACACTACTACAGAACAGCTCATCCTGGACGGCACATCGCAGACGGGCTCTGAGACCCGTCTAGGACATAACACATTACAGACGGGCTGACCAACTAAGCCGTCTATGATGACGTTTGCCCGGGAGCCGGTGTCTTGGATGATATGTCATCCAAGACGAGTCAGAGCCGACCGTCTGGGAAAACGCCATCACAGACGGTTCGGGTGTCCAACCGTCTGCGACGTATCAGGTTATGGCAGACGGATGTAGACTCAACCGTCTGCGATGACACATCAGAGACGCACATGTTATGAACCGTCTGCTATGTGTCAACACATCGCAGACGGCCTTGTGTTCACGTGACTGTGATATGTCATTAAAGGCGGTTCAAGTGGCTTAACCGTCTGGAATGATTTCTCCATCTTTTATAACAGATCCAGTCCCCCCAATCTATTAGGGTTTCCTAAATCTGTCGGGCTGGTGGCGGCGGCTGAGGCGATTTTGAGGCGATTTTGGGGGACGAGAAGAAGATTGGAAGGAGATAATTGATTTGGTGTGCCAATAGGTTAGTACATTTGGTTATTTAGTTAGTTTAATTGCTATATAGCCCTAGATGTAGTGCCTTTATGTTAGAATTCTATTAGAAGATAATTTTGGGTTTAATAGATTTGTAGGTATTGATGAATGGTTTATTAATTGTGATTTAGATGTAATATATACGTATGCTTGGATGCATGGCTCTAGGTTGGATGGTTTTGCGCATAATTAATTAGAGAAGTGAGAGAGAGCGATGAGTTTAATATTTATTTTGACTCACATAGATAATTAATAAATCAACATATGTTTATATGTATGCCATAGTGGCGATGGATCGAAGATGGATGTATGATGCGAACCGTGTGAGCCCTGAGTATATCAGTGGCGTGAATGAATTTTTAAGAGCGGCTGAGGATGATATGTCGAGTAGGAAGTCTGGTCATATGTGTTGTCCGTGCTATGACTGCAAGAACGAGAAGATGTTCAAGAACACGACTCAGTTACAAGATCATTTGATCCGTAGGGGATTCGTAGCTGGCTATACAAATTGGATCCATCACGGCGAACACACGGAAGGGAGCGATGAAGGAAGTAGTGGCGAAGAGTTGAATCCGGAGGCTGATGATGATTCTGAGTCGGATGAAGAGGATGCGGAGATGCGTACCAATGAAAACGATCTCGAGCAAATGCTGCGCGATGCTGAAGGTAATGACCTTGGTGGCAGGCAATATGACAAATTTCTGGGTCTCATGGATGACTCGGAGAGACAACTGTACCATGGTTGCAAGGCGAAATATACCCGGCTATCAGCTGTTCTGGAACTGCTCAAACTGAAGGCAAGCGGAGGTTGGTCTGACAAAAGTTTTACTGCACTTTTACAACTCTTGGCAGACATGCTTCCCGACGGGAACGAGTTGCCAAAAAGCACATACAAAGCTAAGAAGATTCTCTGTCCGTTAGGAATGGATGTACAAAGAATACATGCTTGTAAAAACGACTGCATCCTCTTCCGTAAAGAGTACGAGAAACTACATGGTTGTCCGGTTTGTAAGACTTCCCGATACAAGAAGCGCAACAATGCTACGGACGATGACATCGAGGGCAATGACGAGAGGACCGGCATTCTGGCCAAGGTTGTATGGTATCTTCCGATCATTCCTCGCCTGAAGCGTCTGTTCGCAAATCCGGAACATGCAAGGAAAATGCGGTGGCACGTGGAGGGGCGGAAAGTTGATGACTTGATTAGACACCCAGCGGACTCCATCCAGTGGAGAAACATCGACAAGAAATTCCCAAATTTTGGTGCGGATTCTAGAAGTGTACGGTTCGGGATGAGTACGGATGGAATAAATCCCTTTGGTAACATGAGCAGTCGTCACAGCACTTGGCCTGTGGCTCTTTGTATGTACAACCTCCCACCCTGGTTGTGCATGAAGAGGAAGTACATCATGTTGGCCATGCTGATCGAAGGCCCGAAGCAACCCGGAAATGACATAGATACGTACCTGTCTTTGCTGAAGGAGGATCTGGAAACATTGTGACACGAGGGCGTGGAGACGTGGGATGCAGACAAGAGAGAGAACTTCACCCTACGAGGTTTGCTATTTTGCACCATCAATGACTATCCTGCGTACGATAACCTATCCGGCCAGAGTACTAAAGGAGCAACAGCCTGTGGTCAATGCATGGAAGATACGGCCAGTTTGTATCTCGAGAAATCACGCAAAACCGTATACATGCGGCACCGTAGGTTTTTGCGCCGAAATCATCCTTACCGCAACTTGGCTACTGAGTTCGACGGAACCATCGAAGAGGGATCGGCTCCATCAGTTTTAACCGGGAGACAGGTATACAGAATGGTTGAAAATGTTGATGTTCTTCTTGGAAAGGGGCGTAAATTAATGAAGGGTCTGTGGAAAAAGAAATCACTATTTTGGGGTTTGCCTTACTGGAAAGAGCTAGATGTTCGCCACTGTATCGACGTCATGCACGTAGAGAAGAACGTCTTTGACAGCCTAATTGGACTCTTGCTTAATATCCCTGATAAAACAAAAGATGGCGTGAAGGCACGTCAAGACTACGTGAAACTGGGCATCAGGCCTGAGTTAGGTCCGATAGAAACCGACAAAGGCAGAACCTTCCTCCCACCTGCATGTTACACGCTCTCTAAAGCCGAGAAAATTGAGCTATGCCAGTGCTTGCACGATGTGAAAGTTCCAAGCGGCTACTGCGCCAACATCAAGAAGCTAGTTTCAATGCAGGAATTGAAATTATTTGGCATGAAGTCTCACGATTGTCACGTTTTGATGACGCAGATACTTCCTATTGCTATTAGAGGGATTTTGCCTGGTGATGTCAGAGATACAATCATAATGCTATGTCAATTCTTCGACAGAATATCACAGAAGGCGATAAGTATACCTGAACTGGATGCTCTAGAGGCAAGGCTCGTGGTTGTCCTATGTCGCCTCGAGATGTACTTCCCCCCGTCATTTTTTGATATCATGCCGCACCTCATGACTCACCTAGTTAGAGAGATCAAAATGTGCGGTCTTATGTTCCTACGAAGCATGTACCCGTTCGAGAGATATATGGGAATTCTGAAGGGCTATGTACGAAATCGCTCGCGGCCTGAGGGAAGCATTGTGGAAGGTTATGCCACCGAAGAGGTCGTTGAGTTCTGTTTGGACTACATGCCGTATGCCAACCCGATAGGTCTACCTGAATCACGACACGCGGGTAGGCTCCATGGTACCGGGGTCCTCGGAGCTAAATCCATCACTCCTGATCACGACGATCATGCTCGAGCTCATTTCATGGTCTTGCAGTACATCTCGGTAGTGTCGCCTTACATCGATGAACACATGGAAATGCTACGACATCAAAATCCAAGAAAAAGCGAAGCGTGGATCAAGAAACAACATATGTCCCTATTCAACCAATGGTTCCAAGACCGGATCACCACCACGTCGTCATCTGATGAAATGCTGACATGGTTGTCAAAGAAACCGTACTTCACAGTCCGGACATATCAAGGATATGACATAAATGGATACACATTTTACACGAAGACTGAAGATGCAAAAAGCACATATCAGAACAGCGGTGTGCGGGTCGATGCTATCGATTCCGCCGGTCATAAGCACTGTTACTATGGGTTTATCGAGGAGATTTGGGAGCTCGATTACTTCAAGTTCAAAATCCCAATATTTCGGTGTCGTTGGGCCCACCTCTCGCACATTAAAACCGATGAATACGATGTGACTACTGTTGACCTGAGCCTTGTTGGCTACGGTACTGAACCATTCGTCCTCGCCAAGCATGTTCATCAGGTATTCTATATGATCTATCCATCTGGGATGCTGTGTCATAGCAGACAGGTTGTGAACTAACACCCGTCTGGGATGAGTTATTATCGCAGACGGCGCGTTTGTCAGCCCGTCTATGATGACGTTTATCGCAGACGGGCCTCCCACCCGTCTGCGATGACCTGTGTCATCACTAACCACCAATTTCGGACGGTCCGGCCAACCATCTGCGATGCTTGTTTCAGCCCGTCTCGGATGGGCCGTTCTGTAGTAGTGTCACCATCATAAGGTGTTGTACCCAATGCTGTGGCACATTGTTTCTCTAGCTAAGTGATCAAACCTCAATTCACACTAATCACAATTTTGGTGGGTTACATGTATGTAGAGTGAATTTCATAAAACCATAACTATTGTGTTCGGTATAACATATAACCAAATATTTCCACACAAAAATAATCACATAACTCCAACTTGTGAGACAACGTGTTTCAAGTGCCCTCGATTCCATCATCCTTTCCTCATTTCTGTCATATCCAATAAGTATGACAAGTGGGACCTACTAATCAGTCACACTGACAAGTAAGGCCCACCTGCCATATTCTTCCTCTCTCCATTATTCTTGTTCTTCACTTCTTCCCCTTCTCTTTGTTTTCTCCATGCCTGATTGCTTGTTCTTCCTCACACCCTCCCCCCCTCTCTCTCTCCCCCCACCGTGCATGCGCCACTACCCATGACGATGACAACCTCGATGCCAAGAGCTTCTCCGCGCTAGGGAGAAGAGTTGGCTACGGCCTCACGTCGCGGTCTTGACACAGCCACGGATGACACCAACGATCCCTACAACATGTCAGAGTGCTCTTTTTTAGTGATACATCGATTGATTATTGAAGAAGCACGACGACGCTCTGCATGCATGGATGTGCTGATGTTCGTACAAACGCACATATGAGCACGGTGAAAAGGTCGGAAAGAGGCTTCCTAAAGGCATAAGGGTGCTCTATGTCCATTTTTGGTGTCAAGTTTGGCAAAGGAGCACTGTGCATGTCGGATTTTGGAGTTTTGTGACCGCTGTAAAACCTGGAGTCATGGTTCCTTCCCAAGATTGACAAAGAACGAATGCGGATCAATCCCTGAGGGTTTGGGCCTAGTGGAAAGTGGAAAAATATGGGATCCATGGGACTTTATGGATTGCCAAACAGTGGTATGTGGAGCTCGAATGTGGATTTATATCCATTGGCAACGTTTTTGCCTATTGCACCAAGCGCAAGAGTTTGGCTCATGAGGTTTCGAATGATAACAATACGGTGTAGATGGCGGAACTGAGACACGTATGTCGCATCAATGGAGTTGTTGTAGAAGCTTGGTTGAGCTGTGACGCATACGAGCGAAAGAAGTAGAGTCATGCGCTGTCTGGATGCTAAGCAAAAAGAAGATGACGATACAAGCTTTGTCAGTGTGACTGACGAGTGGGTACCACCTGTCGTACTTATTGGATAACATGGGAGGGAAAGATGACGAAATTGAGGATGTTTAAAATATGTTCACTCACAAGATGTGGTTGTAGGAATATATATTTTTAAAATGTGTGGTCATATGTTATACTGACCATAGAAGTTATGATTCTTTGAAATTTACTTATATGTATTATCCAAGATTAGTTATTGGGTTTAATCTTAAAATGTTATTGCCAGACAATTGCATCCACCCCCAAATAAATTAAACTTCACTTCTTTTTCTAAAGAACTCCACTTTGATTTGACTAGGTACAAAGAATAAATTTGCACAACCAACCGTTATAACCCAAATGGTACCATCCAGGAGGGCTGCTCACCGAGGATCCATTTAGTTAGAGAGATGTGAAGATATGATATCATGATCCACTTTTTTGAACTCATTCTTCTGTTTTATTGATAGGATGTTAGGGTAAAGCAAGCTAACTTTGAGGAATATTCCTCAAATATGCTGGATAGAATTGAGCTAGTTATTTTGGTTGGATGAGTCCACCAATAATCATGATCATTACCAAATGATTAGTGATAATTAATATTTTTATTACTAATTATTAGTTCTTATTGTAAGATTAGTGTTGATAAGTGGTAGCGGGTTGACTATTGCATGATTAGTGCTAATTAGTGATAATTGATACTCCTACTGTCCTGTAATTTAAGGCATATTTTGATTGGTTAAGAATATGTTTTGACCATCAATTACTCTATTAATATGTGGTTTTTGTGATATAAAGTCACAATCAAAAGTCAGTACTTTTAAATACAAATTTATTATATTAATTTTATGTCACATAAACCATGTACTTGTGGAGTAACCGTTGATCAAAATCTTATCTTAGTCAATCAAAATACGTCTTATATTAATTGATGGAGAGACTATATTATTATATTGATTAGCGTATAACTAACGATTTTTAATGAAAACTTAGTATTATTTAGTTAACTAATTATGATTCGTCTATTCTTATCATCTAATCAAATATAAAATCAGTTTATCACGTCTATTTAACCAAATAAATAATTTAGACCTATCAGAGGTTGTCATATCGCATCCTATCATCATCCGTGCAGGTAAAACGGATCCTCGGTACATGGGACCATCCGAGTGGCCGGGATGTGCCCTGTGGCTGTGGTCGACATACGGTGGGCCCGGGAGGGGATTAGCAAGCCGTCGTACATGGTCGGTGACTTGCAGGTTTCTCGACGGTGCGCTTTGGGATCCGTGTTGTACGGTCTCCGAGGAAGGATCGACGGCCACCATCTCTCACGGGGGGTCCAAATTAACCAGCTCGCCTGTGCAGAATTCAGTTGTGCACAGTCATGGTTCGGTTACTGTCTGTACGCGATTGCAGCAATACTCGTACCATGCATGCAACGTGGCACTAAGATGCATAGTCCATCCATCGTCGGTGGTCCGATCAGTCTCGCCATCGAATTTATCTTTTTCCTTTTTCCCTTTTTTAAGGAGATCTTTTCTATTTGAAAACAAAGTTGCAATTTTTGTGATTCAAACTTGAGTGTTGTCTGTTTTGGATGTCAGCGTAGTTTCTAAAACAAAATTTTGATCACTACTTATATAAAAATATATTTTATAAAAGCCAACAAAACCATATATCATAGAAGTTCTTTTTAGCAAATTTATGCATGTGATTTTCAAATATCTAATCTAAATATTTTACATATATTGATAGTCAAAGTTTTAAAAGTTTAAATCTCTTTGTCCACAATGATAGCTTCACATCACTTTAAGCCCAAGGGGCATCAGTGAACCCATCTAGTGTAGTGTGACTGCTCCAAACCACCCCCCCCCCTGGATATTGGGTTAGAGCGCCATCAAACGGCTCTCGATACGTCACTTGATGGGACTAACGGAAAAACGTTCTCTCGTTAGCTTTTCCGTAAAATTATTACCACCGGCCCCTCCACCTAGAAGCCTGGTCTAAGTTTACCAAGTCCATTATGCTGATTGGACCATCGGGCCAGTTAGCATAGGCTCAAACTAACTACACAGACATGGGTTTGCATTTTCTGCTTGAGCTACCGCATTAGCTAGCTGCAGGCAACCCTTAGGGCCGGCTTAGTGCCCTGATCCCTAGAGATGCAGCGCAAGGGAGCAGGACGACTTACCCTGGCGTGGGTTGAGAGCGCCAACCGAGGGAGTCAAACTAGGTGAAGATTCCATGAAGCCAATCACCTTGGACGCTGGCAGCTCGACGAAATCGGGAGGTGGTGATAGCCGGGTTATAGCAAAAACGAAACGAGGGGGCGCTCTGTCCAACCAGCTTGTCCAGAATGGAAGTGATGTAGAACCGATCAAACATCACGGGCTTGTACAGTATCCACGGCCCATGACGCCACATATTGCCAAACATGGGCTGCTTAAGTTAGAGAATTTCTCTCTCCTATAAGGTTACAGCATACTCACTTGAGAGAAACATGATGTCCCGCCTGGACAAAATGCTCGTTTGCAGGGCCGGCACGGTGCTGCCGCCTGCAGCTAGCCGGAGGTGGCTGCATGCGGTAGAGTTGAATTAAGGAAAGAGTATACTTGACTCCTTATTGTTCAGGGATACTTTACTTTTTAACCTAACTTTTGAGATACTCTAAACAGGTGTAAGTAGCCCCTATCTAGCTCTAGATCGTGGTTTTGCCACGTGGACACATAAGTGACACTAACATAGCGTTCAAGTCAACAAATAAAGAAATAAAAACTTATTTCTCTTTTTTCTATATCACCACCATGTAGACCCCGCTCCCCTCTCTCTCATCATTCCTTTCTCCCATCTCTCACCCTTCCCCGAGCTGACTAGTAGCACGAGTTCAGTGTGAGACTCAACACTGCGGTCACTCATGTCATCTCCGTCGTCGTGTGTCGTGGCAGCCGCTGAAGGAGCCTGGGGGCACTAGGTGAGCTCCCTATCTAAGCCGCTACGATGCCTCATCTGCTCGTCATGGACATGATAGTGGCAGTATGGACACAAGATCATGAAATTGATCATGAAGCATTGCAAAGGAGGAGGAATAGATGGTGTGGACAGGAGGAATTAGATGGAAGCTCACCAAGGGTGGAGATCGGCAAGTGGCGACGGGTTGAACAGAGTTAGAGAGGTTGATGCAGATGATGGGGTGCACGAGAGCTCCAAGTGGTCGTGGAGTCGTGCTCCTCAAGATGTGGAGAGGCTCCGGAGGGAAAGAATCATGTGGAGGGTACTCAGGCCATGGCGGCGGTAGTGGCCGCGTATGCGGTGGAGCCAACAGGTGTGACTGGCGACATAGGAGAGTTGGAAGGGGATCAAGTGGACTAGTCGGCAGGCATGCGTGGCAAAGGCTGGAGGGAGTGACTGATAGGTGAGGACAGTGATGGATCTCGCCGCGGATGGGAGAGAGAAGGGAGATGAAAGAGAGGGATGGAGGTTGAAGAAGCTCTGACAAGCCGGCCCCCCAAGGCAATGATAGGAAAAAGAGAAGAATCTTTATATGCTAAGTAGATGTTATGTCCATGCCACGTCTTCATCCATGTGGCAAATTTGTCTTGGATAACCTAGCTGCTCAAGTATTTTTTTTGTCATGGACAACATTATCGAATGATGGCACTTGGTTGCAAAAATGCCATCTCGTGTAACTTATGATGTATCACATGGACAATCAGATGATGAAAGCACCCGAGCCTGATGATGGAGATGAAGATAACCTGGTTGAAGATCCTCCAACATCATTGCATAGGAAGAGGAAAGGGTGATGCCACTTTTTTTTCTGAAAGTCTTGGCCTGCAGCCATGGATTTCTATGCAAGTCTTTGAGTCATATAGCTATTTCTAGTGGTTAACAATAAAGCATTTTGTTTACTATTTAGTAACAAATAAATCTGTACATGGCATTCGATTATGTTTTACATTTTAGCAATCTATGTGCGGACTTGAGTTAATTTTATCTGTGTAGGTTGTCGCCATGGCTGGTTCCAGGTACGGAAGAATCAGGCCATTAGCTTTGGTTAGGAGGGATTCACAATTCATAAGACCTGGATTGATTCAACAACAACATGCTAAGCGAACCTTACCAAATAGAAGTAGTGATTCAGTAGAATGCAGCAATGCAATTACTATGTACACACCTACTATGGGAGAAAACATCTGGGATAAAGAGAGATACGATGACCAAGAAGAGGATGATTTTGCCATAGACACATCGGACAACAAAGAAGGCAACTAGTGAAATTCTAGCCTCTTCAGTATCAAGAATGTTCATTCTGTATTTGATTGTCTTTTAAGTTACTCCTAATGTCTTCTGGCCATGAATAATAGTCATGATGATGCTAGCAATGAAGCTGAGGGTATGGGAGAAAATGATCATTTGAAGAGTGGGAGCATCCAAGAGAACTATAGTATCGTAGCTACCTCATGGAACGGTAAGCAACGTGATGAAATTGAATTTTATTGATGTTAAAATTTTGTTGATGCTCTTACAATTAACTGCATGTTGCTGCAGCTTCTCAAACAGATAAGAAATGCAATATTCGTGGAAAGCATAAATGTAAGAAAGTAGCTAAGCTCTAGGCAGGATAGAAATAAAGTTTGTTTCTACAGCAACCATGCTCTTTCGCCAAGTTTTGCACGTCACTTGGGTAGAATTGTCGGTAATGCTAACATTACCCCCATAAAAGTGAAGGCCTAGCAAAATATTACTGTTGTACCTAAGAAACATATTTTTGATGCAATTATGGTATCATTTTGATTGCAGCGCCCTCTAATAATTAATTCCATCATTCCTGAACTGATATATTCATGTATTCATTTAATTATCTTCTTCTAATAACTATGTAGGACAAATTCGAAAACACAAATGACAACACTGAAATTGATATATACAAAGATGAGATACTTGAGCATGTCAAAAAACTTATGATCAACTTGCATGGGGACTTGCACTGACACTGTGCAGGATGCTCTAGAAAAGGTTCATGATTGGAAGTTGCGGAGCATTTCTTCAGCGAGGAGATTATAGTAAGTGTTCTTGTTACTTCTTTTTTAATCATTTGTACAAATTGACCATGCCAACATTCATATATGCAGAAAAGTGCTATAAAAACTTAAAAAACAAAGCTAACAAGAAAATGGTTCATCATTCTGGTAGCAAACCTTAAAAACAGATCGATTGGGACATGGTGTGTACTTAAATAAATTCTTATATTGTTTTCATTTCAAATAATATAACTTACTTAAATGGTCTCTGTTCGAACAGGGAGGAAAGGAAAACAAACCACCAAGTATGGATAAATTATTTTTGAGACTCACAAGAAGGGTGCAACTACTGCACATTCTGAAACCTCCAGCGAGCATGTAAGCTTTAATTTTTCACGCTGAAACTTTTCCATGTGCATTAATTTTAAGCAATATATACATACGGGTAGTTAGTAAAAATATATATTTTGCATTACTGGTGGAAGTTGAGAACACAGTCAACTCAAATCTTAGTATTTCGGATGTTAAAGTTATGAACATGTGTTACCCATCTAAACAGCACGATCATCTAGTGGGATTTCGTGATGGCATTAAAGCAAAAGAGTTACGAGGACCAGCAATTAGTAAGGCTATACTGCTTGCCAAACTTCAAGCATCTAAGAAAGAGAAGCACGTACTCGCAGAACAAAATCGCATGGTGAAGGATCATATGATCTGTGCAGAGCAAGAGTTGGCAACAATGAAGAGTTCTATGGTTTGTAGCTCCCAAAATAGCAGTCATGTCACCCTGCATAATCAGATGTAAGCTCTTCAATCAAATGATTTATTGTACTCTTATAATTTTGTTTTGGTTGGTAGCAATCTTGGTTTCTTTTTATTGGGACCGATGGCATAAATTTATCCCCTGATTCGATCTCATTTAGAATATGCAATCATACTATAGTTCATCTAGTTCTCCCTAATAATTGATTGTTGATCCACAGATTTAATTAATCCACTATATCTAGTTCTTCCTAATTATTGATTATTGATACACATATTAATTTATCCACTGTTTCTTAATCATTCCGCTAGCCCCGGAAACAGTTTAATCTACATATGATAGATTGGAAGAGGGATAAAAGAATAACTTATACATAATTGTGCTTGGGTCTCAACAATTTTATATTCACTAAAAATTTAGAAAGCATCTGCAGCGGTCTGTTTCTTTTGTTACTTACAACGTGGGCAGATATAGAATTTGGTGTTACGCACCTATAGTTACATGTAGCTATGCTTACCTTAAAAAAATTCATTTATGTAATAACTGTCACAAATATTGTTTTTTCTAGGGCTCACAATGGAGTGGAGTAGATGCGTACACTACTATAGAACTGGTCATTCGAGACCCCTCGTCACAGGCGGATAAGTAAAATCCGTCTCTGTTATAATAGATCATAGGCGGTTCGCAAAGAAGAATGCCTAAGTTAAGTCGGAGAAACGCGAACTGCATGTGATGACAAGATATCACAGGCGGTTCTGTCAAAGAACCGCCTGCAATATGTAGACCACATATCACAGGCGGTTTTGGTTTTTGTTGAAATCCGCCTATGATAATGTGTCCATTTATTATAGTCTGCTAGACCGAGCTCCTTGTTTTCAATGTTCTGTTCTTACACACAGTAGTAGTGACGGCGGAGCTCTTGCGATTTTTCACCTCGGAGATTGAATCAAGCCCAAAAGTTTTGGATTTAGAGAGGATATTGCATATCTCTTTCATATTGGTGATCTAAGGTTAGTGATTGGTTTAAAAGTTTGATTAATTTGCTAGATGTAATATGGTAAAGAGAGAGAATGTAGATCTAGCTATGTTATGAAAAAATTTATTTCGCTTTCTTGAATTTGAGGCATAAATTGGTTTCAATTAATATATTGAGGATGTGGCTAGCTAATTCAGAGTGGCAAAATGATATATTTAAGTGGTTTAGATTTTATGAAAGAGAGATATTTGTATATAGAGGGGTTCGCCCTCGTACCACTAGTAATTTATTATTTTAGAATTGATTTATCTTGTATCGTAAAAAGATGTTGTAATTGTCGAAAGGTTGTATGAAATGAAATTTTAGGAATGTTTTGATTTATAGTAAAAAGCATGATAAATTAAAATTTTGCTTATGTCTTAAATAAATGTGTAATTATTGGTAGGTCATATCTTCGTGAATGAAATAAAATATTGGTAATAATCATTCACATGTAGTAAAAAAACATTACCAACATAGTAATTGTTGGTCGTGAAATAAAAAGACTATTGGTAATTATTACTTACATGTAGTCGAAACCAAATAGTAACGATAATATTAATTAATATTGTATAGATTAGTTGGTATGCATTTTGTGAGCTTCAATATTTTACACGAATTAATTAAATTTATTTAATTTTTCCTGTTGATGGACCGAAACTGGATGTATGATGGCAAACGCTCAAGTGAACGGTACCTTAGTGGCGTGTCAGATTTCATAAGAGTTACAGAAGAGCATAAGTTGAACAGAGGGGAACAATATATTTATTGTTCATGCAAAGATTGCGAGAATGTACACATGTTTGAGAACTTAGAGCAGATCCAAGATCACCTAATTCGTAGGGGTTTCATAGAGCGTTACACATGTTGGACAAGTCACGGTGAGCAGCAGACAATCCAGGAAGGTGGTAATGACGACATCGCGAATGAATATAATTATATCGCACATGATATCGATTATGATTCAGATGAAGAAACATCGTCGGATGATCTTCACCATTTGGATGAGATGTTGCGCCATGCAGAAGAAAACCGTAATACGCGGGAGTACGAGAAATTCAAACTCTTGATTGGGGACTCGGAGAAACCTTTGTTTGAGGGATGCAAGGGTAAGTACACGAAATTGTCATCAGTGCTTGAATTGTTGAAACTAAAGGCAAGCAACGGGTGGTCAGACAAAAGTTTCACAGAATTGTTAGGTCTCATAGCGGACATGCTTCCAGAGAGAAACGAGTTGCCTAGAAGTACGTATCAAGCGAAAAAAGTTCTTTGTCCGTTGAGAATAGAAGTACAGCGAATACATGCTTGTCCGAAGGACTATATCTTCTTCAGAAAGGAGTTCGTAAACCTCCATGCATGTCCGATATGCAAGTCTTCCCGATACAAGCGTGTGGAGAAAGGCGTCGAAGATGAGGGCGACGAGGTGACGAAAGGAACTCCAGCTAAGGTCATGTGGTATCTGCCTATAATCCCCCGTCTTAAGCATTTATTTGCGAACCCAAAGGATGCAGAACTGCTGTGTTGGCACGCTGATAAGCGCAAGAACGACGGAAAGCTTAGACGTCCCGCTGATTCAATCCAATGGAGAAACATTGATAAAAAATTTAAAGATTTTGGGAGGGAACCAAGAAATATAAGGTTTGGACTGAGCACGGATGGAATGAACCCTTTCGAAAACATGAGCAGCCGTCATAGCACCTGGCTAGTGAATCTGTGTATTTATAACCTTCCTCCTTGGTTGTGCATGAAGCGGAAGTACATTATGATGACGATACTTGTGCAAGGACCAAAACAACCCGGGAACGATATAGATGTTTACCTAGAGCCATTGATGGAAGATCTCATGAAATTGTGGACCCATGGGGAAGATATATTTGATGCTCACAAGCGAGAGCACTTCAATCTACGTAGCTTGTTGTTCTGCACCACAAATTATTATCCAGCCCTTGCTAATCTTTCTGGCCAGAGTACGAAAGGGTCAAAAGCATGTACTAACTGCCTGGATGATACGGCTAGTTAGTGGCTTAAGCATTCGGGGAAAACCGTGTACATGCGTCACCGTAGGTTCCTTCGAAGAGACCATCCGTACCGTCGAATGAAGAAACAATTCAACGGACAAATCGAGGATGGTACACCTCCAAAGCAATATAGCGGTATGGAGGTACATGACATGGTAAGTGATATAAAAGTTACGTATGGGAAGGGAAGCAAAATAAAGGCTATGCGTAAGAAGGCTATGTGGAACAAGAGGTCGATATTCTGGAACTTACCCTATTGGGAGCACCTGCAAGTTCGTCACTACATCGATGTCATGCACGTAGAAAAAAATATGTGTGATAGCGTTATAGATTTGTTATTGAATATGAAGGGCAAAAGTAAGGATGGTCTCAAAACAAGGCTTGACTTGTTGAACATGGGAATCAGAAAAGAGTTACACCCGAAAGAGACTCAAACAGGTCGCATGTTCTGCGAACTTGCCTGCTATACTCTGTCAAGGGCTGAGAGAAAAGAGTTGTTCCAGTTCTTGCACGGTGTTAAAGTTCCGACCGGCTACTCCTCGAACATACGAAGACTTGTTTCAATGGAAGAGTTAAAATTGATTGGCATGAAGTCTCACGATTGTCATGTATTGATCACTCAGCTGCTCCCGATTGCTATTCAGAATATCCTACCTATCAAGGTTCGAGAGACAATCACGAAATTATGTACCTTCTTTAACACAATATCTCAGAAGGTCATCAATCACATGGAACTAGATGCTCTTCAAGAGGAGGTGGTAAAAAATTTATGTCAGCTTGAGATGTATTTTCCCTCTTCGTTCTTCGATATCATGGTGCATCTCACTGTGCATCTTGTGAGAGAGATAAAGTGGTGCGAACCTGTGTTCCTTCGAAGCATGTACCCTTTCGAGAGATACATGGGAGTTCTAAAGCATTTTGTATGTAACCGATGACGTCCGGAGGGAAGCATCGTGGAAGGATATGCAACCGAAGAGGTCGTCGAGTTCTATGTTGACTATATGGCTGCAGTAAAACCGATAGGTTTGCCCAAATCTCACCACGAAGGGAGGCTTCGAGGTGTCGGAACCCTTGGCAGGAAAGATGTCATTCCTGACCGGAAGGTTATTGATCAAGCACACTTCATAGTTTTGCAACATATGTCCTTAGTGGCCGCATATATCGACCAACACAAGGCCACGCTACGGGAGCACAATCAGAAAGCGACAGAAGCTTGGGTGATGAAAGAGCACAATCGTCAGTTCAACAAATGGTTATATGAGCAACCTCATGGGTTATCGTCTTCTGACCCAACGCTCACATGGTTGGCAGAATGTCCATCATGTATAGCTGTGACATGGCAAGAGATGGACATAAATGGCTACACATTTTATACGAAAGATCATGACCAAAAGAGCACAAACCAAAACAGTGGTGTTCCAATAAATGCTCGAGATACAGTTGGTAGGAAGAGCTCATACTACGGGTATATTAAAGAGATCTGGGAGCTAGACTACGTGAAGTTTAAGATTCCGTTGTTTCGTTGCAGCTGGGTAAATCTCTCACAGGTAAAAGTTGATAAGTACGGCTTCACAACAGCCGATCTCAAAAGTACTGCGTACAAAGATGAACCATTCATCTTAGCAAATCAAGTTCGACATATATTCTACGTTTTCGATCCTACAAATCTTAGGCATCACGTAGTAAGGGACTTGAAGAGACACATTGTTGGAGTGGGCGATGTAGTTGACGAGGACGAGTACAACCAGTTTGAGGAGTTGCCTTTCTCCAGAGATGGCATGACGGTCGAAGACGAACCAAATCAAGATGA
The DNA here is from genome assembly GCA_019208055.1 of Stipa capillata. Lineage (NCBI taxonomy): Eukaryota > Viridiplantae > Streptophyta > Magnoliopsida > Poales > Poaceae > Stipa > Stipa capillata. The sequence continues at coordinate 298,687 of JAGXJF010002633.1, read as the reverse complement.
AGCTACGTACGTGCGCAACGATCATCAAGAAGGACTCACATTTGTAGCAAATTAGATGTATCGAATCATGTGGAATTTAAAAGAGTGAAATTCAAGTACAGCCATTATACTTGTCCGCTCGGTTTACTTTGGTCACTGTATTTATAGAAGTCTAAATGATAGTCATTAAGTGGGTTAAATACGGTCGTTATCTGCCAAACATACGTATTAATCCTATGTGGCATATTTTGACCGCTGTTGACCATCCATGTGGTCATCTAATGTGGCATTCTCTTGATCTTTTTACACTTTGCCCCTCCACGCAGTGTTGATGATTCATCAATATTCCCTTCCCATACAGGTCCTGCTCAAGAGATATAGTGGTATCGATATGTGGAGGTGTGAATGTCATGCACAATACTATATATGTGGAAGTGTCAATATGTATAAATGAAATCGTTGAAGAAAGAAAAAAGAAATTAAAAAACAAAAGTAAGCACCTATCCAAATTACACACCGTATGCAAACTAGGTATGAACACTAATTCAAGAAATTAAAAAATAAAACAAAAAGGAAAAATAGATATCGCAGGCAGTTCCTTCAAAGAACCGCCTGTAATTCGTAGTCATCATAGGCCTCTAAAGGAAAATATGTAATGATCCTGCTTGTAACTTGAAAACTGGACAAATCGGAAGTTCGGACCATATCGGATGTTCCGATATTCCCGGAGTCTCTGAGAATATCACGCTCAGCTGCTGGAAGGCGCAAACGCTCTCAGAGCCTCCGGGATTGAACTCGGAAGGAACACCGGAGCCTTCGGAAATGTTGGAGCTACCGAAAAAAAACAAGTCGGACCCTCCAAGCTTGAACTCGGAGGATTCGAGTTCAGCTGTTGTTCGTACCCGAACCGCCTGTGATGAGTAGTCATTACAAGCAGTTTTTGGATAGAACCGCCTGCGATGAGAGCTACTTTATATACCCGAAGCATTTTTGAAGTCTTGAAAAACCTAAGTCTCATATACCGCCAACCACCCGACTTGTTCAGTGCTGCCCCCAACGCCGCCCCCATCTCCCACCTCACGCCGGCAGGCTGCCCGGCCCCGGACCCAACACCGCCGCCACCCCAGACGCTGATGCCGCCGCCATCGACGCCCCCGTCCCTGACGCCCCCCGTCGCCATCGACGCCGTCCCCGACGCTGCTGCCCCCGATGCCCCCCCAGCAGCCACTGAAGCCATCCCCGATGCCGACGCCGCCACCACCGACGCTGCCCCCGACGCTGCCGCTGCCGCCACCGATAGCCCCGTCCCCTACTTCGCTACCCCGAGGCCTCCGCCCCTATCCTCGACGCCGCCGCCCCTTGATAGGTTAGTAATCTTGTTGTGCTTAGTGGATGATGGGGAAGCGACATATGGTGCTGCTCATTTTGCAGTAGATTCCTCTAAAAAAATTCTACAGTACAACATTGGTAGAGCGAGCCCATACTAAAACTTTGAAAAATTTCAATTTGCTAAATCACATCATAGAGGCTAGAGCAATATAATCTTGACAGGCTAACATCTTATTTTGATTAGCTTCGAGACACTCTGCGGTGCTACACTATATGTTAACAACTGGGGAGTAGTGATTCATTGTGTTAAGTCAATTTTCAGATGTTGGCAGATAGGGTTAGCACAAAAAGCACAATGAGTCAAGTGACTTAAAAACCATAATCAAAATCCACATCACATCATTCTTATTCCCTCGTATCACCTTGGATTTGGATACTGTCACTAAAATGTTGTAACATCATGCACATTCAAAGGAAAAACAAAAATGGAACCAAAAATATATTATCACAGAGTAAAACTTTTCTGCTCTGTAGTGATATATGATCCATGAATCCAAATAGGCACACACAAGAGATTTGTGGGACAATACAACCATCAGGTGATTAAATAGGTTACTTCATGTTATGCCTATATTATAATCGGTAGAGGGTTCATAAATCTAGAAAAATGACATAGATCATAGTGTGTTTTTTTCGGCAGAGGTTATTACAAGTAGTTTCATTTCCTAGGGTACTGTAAAATGGAAGTACACCATTTGGACTTCTAATTGTTGTTGTACTACTTGTGTTCCTAGTTTACAGTCTACTTTGTTCCATATCTTACCTTCTTCATGTAATGTGTCTTTTAGAAGATGTCAAGTCCTGGTCGCTCAGCTTCCTCAGAGGCTACCGAGGACAATTCTGATGCGTCTAGAACCACGACAAAATCCAGACGGGCTCCAAGAGGACCTAGTCAAAGGCCGAAGGGCCGATTCCCCATAACAGAGTTAGACCCATCAGGGGCACCGATCGCACTGGAACAAAACGCGGCGAAATGGAGAACAACATGCAGGATCGTCGCACGGACACGGGTTCCATTGACTCTAGAATCGTGGAAGAAGGTGGGGCGAGATATCCATAGAGCTATGGTTGCAGATATCAACACACATTTTGTGATCCCAGAAGAGCTACAGGCCTGCGCCGATGCCACCGCCCTGAAAGTTGCAAATAAAGCTTGGAAGGAGTTCAAGTTTATTCTTCGACGTGACTTCATTGCAAAGGACCTGGAGCCGTTCGACATCCACAAATGGATGGATCGCGAGATGTGGGCCCAATTTAAGGTGTCTAGGGAAACAGAAGAATTTAAGGCGAAGAGTGTAGCGGCGAAGGAACTGTTGGCCGAGAACACCCACCATCATAGATTAGGTAGTTCAGGGTATGCGCCGAAAGTACGGAAATGGATGGACGAAGAAGAGAGGGCACGCCTAAATGACCAGCCCCCGCCATTTCCTAGCGTAGAATCACGGCGCGCATGGAATTGGTTGTACGCGAGGAGGAATCCAGGTGCAACGTCTTCGGACGCCCAATCCTTCGCAAGCGAAGCAACTCGGGAGGTTTACTCTAGATTGGTAATATGTCGTTTACAATACCTTCCTCTCTGTAAATCCTCCACCTGTTATACTATGTGTAGTGACTTGTTCTTCTATTTCAGGAGAACCTGTCGACACAATCCTCTCCTTGCGAATTCTAAAGGGAGAAATATATTCTTACCCAGGCCATCGGCACCAAGGAGCATCCGGGTCGCACGAGGGGTACAATGTTTATGCTACCTGGAGAGATGGATTCCCGGATGATTTACATAGATATAGGAATAAGGGCATGGCCAAAGCCGAGCGTGAGGCAAGAGAAAGAGCTGCTCTTACAGAAAAAATCACCGCCACGATGGAAATGAGGGTCGATGCTCATCTAAGAGCCCTCGAGGAGATGGTGGCCATGGCCTCACATGGCAACGTACAAATGCAAAGCAGCCTTGCTGCTAACTGAAAGAGTAGCCAAGCCTCCGTCCCCAGTGATGAAGTTGATCGCGTCGTCTCGTATCCTGTCGATGAGATCCTGGTAATTAAATGTCAATCTCAAGTTTCACTTAAAATTCTATCGCAATCCATGTGTAGCTAATTATTCTATCTTCTACCACATTTTACCTTCAAGGATACGACGCGGTGCAAGCTATTGGTGCGGCTTCTTGACGACGAGCCCTTAGAGGTTGCAACAGGAATGGCATGTCCATCCAATGAAGGTGACCTCATCCACCGTGTCCCGATGGCGCGCGGGAATGCGAAGGTCAGTGTGGATTGTGTCTACGACACCTGCAAGTCCATTAAGCTGAAGTTTCCGCCAAATGATGAGATTATGAGACTGGGTCAAGCTGAAGAGACTTTCATCCAGTGGCCCAAGAGGGATGTAGTATTGGAAGACTGGCACCCTCCATCTATTGACCAAGCCGAATCATGGGAGGTAGACCTACCCGTGATTTAAGATCCTTATATTGCATATAATGAGGACACCACAATTGCTACAGTGCCGGTGGAAACCACCTTGGCCCCCGAGCTTCCAACAAGGGACCATTCGTCTCCCGCCAAGTTGTCAAAGACGATCGTTAAAAGAAAATGAGGCACTAAGTCGAAGGCGAAGTGCTGAAGGAACCACACCTTTACATTGAAGAAGAGTTCCCCTTCGTGCCATTGGCAGATAAAAACGTTGAAGGAGAGCCATGGCTCAAATCGCCAGAGGCGCTCAATGCCCTCGGAAAATATACCCGCGAGCTGCACAAGTACTACCTCAAGGAGGTCAAGAAGCCAAAGAATCAACGGACCACAACTTTGAAGGTGGACTTCAGTAAGGGGCATATCCACCACGACTTCGAGAAATGTCAGTTCTTTGTGAACTTCGTGGACTTGTGGGAACTATACAACCTCCGGTCCCTCGAAGTCTCTCTCATCAGATGCTACACACTGTAAGTGTTCGCAATTACGGTCAACATTCGTGTTATACGTACTATATCCGCATATATGTAACACATACCTTCTTTATGTGTAGGATGATGATTGAACAAACCAGGAAAAAACACGTAAAAATAGTGTTTCTCGACCCATACATTGTCTCAGCACGGATGATCCTAGATGCGAAAGACTTTGTTGCCGAGTACGTGCTAAACGCCTTACTTGCTCAATAAGATAAGGAATTCATACTTTCTCCGTACAACCAGGCATAAGTATCGCACTACCTACTTCACCATCCTAGGCTATTAGTAATTTTACCAAAATAACGTGAATTTACTAACCATTGAGATTAAATATAGAGAGCATTGGATTCTTGCTTTCCTTATAGCACACCATCCAAGACTCATGTTTATGGATTCATTAAAACGAGCAAATTTTGATATCGAAATACTTGAAAGATTTATGAGCAAGTAAGCATATTTTCAACATACACAACCCTACCGTTCACTACTTTCGTGTTGCAATGCCGAAGACAAACCATTTCGATTCACGTAGAGTGTGGAAGAGCTATCTCAAGAACGGAGGAAAAGACGCCAATCAGCCCCTTTTAAATGACAAGGGTTTTAATATATCTTTCTATACTCAATACAAATTTTCATAAATTGTCGTAATGACGATATCCAACTACTAACCAATTGTATATATTACTAGTGCCACCAACAACAAGGAGGAACAAGCATTTGTGGCTTCTACGTTTGCCACAACATGGAAATCATGCTCACTAACATTAGCAAAAATAAATTCTAGGTTTGACGCTACTGTGATAAGTATTATCATATTTCTCTTCATTGTAAGTACATGGCTTTAATACACATTTCTATCGACAGCAGAAAGGCATTCCCAAGACGTCATTGGATTCGTCTCAACTGGACCGGATAAGAGAACACATCGCCGCGTTCCTTATTAGAGACGTTATCGATCCTTATGGCCAATTCCACGCCTACGACATGGAGGAAGGCGAGTTCGTCTTAGTTAAGAAGTGATATGTATTTTTTTGTGAACTTTTATATAGATGCTGAATTTACTAAGAGTTAAATTACTTTGTGAACTTTGTGACATGAGGTGGATGAAATTAAGAGTTTAATTACTTTATTTGGTGATGTTGATGAGTTTGATGAGAGTTCATTTTGTGACTCAATTTATGTGTATGTATCAAGTTTCTGTTATTTCATATGATTCAATTTTAATTACTGTGAATGAATGAGTATGTGTATGTATTGTGTGTTTATTTTCTGCTACGCAACAATCTGAAATTATTAGGTATGCTGTTACGACAATCATAGGCGGTTCTTATGGAGAACCGCATGTGATGACAACCCCATTACAGGTGGATCTTATGGAGAACCGCCTGCGATGACTTCCCTATGACCCGACACCCCCATTACAGGTGGATCTTATGGAGAACCGCCTGCGATGACCTCCCTATAACCCCTCATCTTAGGTGGTTCTTGTAGAGATCCGCCTGTGATATTTCCTCGTCAAAAGCGGTTATAGTCTATAATCGCCTGTGATGAGGGGTGGTTATCACAGGCCCTTCCTTACAGACGGTTTGGGAAACCGCGTGTCTTGGGGTTTTTGAACCGCCTATAATAAGGTATTATGTAGTAGTGGTAATACAAGCCTACCGTTTGATGAAAGGGTTGCTCTTCACTAAGTCATCAACAGTAGTGTGATAGTGCTCCCCCAAGTCAAAGAATATTTCTAGTTCTCGAGTTGGTGTTCAATTTGATTAGCCACCATAATGTTAGAGCTGACTTAATTCTTTTTTTTACATTTTCAGTACTAAATGCAAAGAACAAGGTTGTTTGACTTCAACGAATAAAAAATACTTTGGAACTCACGTGAAAAACAAATAACAATCAATCTACACTCATTTGCATTCTTTGTATTGAGAAGGATGTTATTTGCATAATGGCAGTGAAGAAGAAGAAGAAGAACTAAAAAGGCACCATCAGTTCTACAAATAATCAAAGCTCTTGATGATCCACATTTTCAAGATGAACCTGCAAACATTTCAAGGGAAATCTACGCTTCAAGGCCAGTTTCAACCACAAAAATGGCAATAGCAATGCTAGAACCCTATGATAATACATGTGTAGCTTTCTGAGCTCGAATTTTCTTTCTTGTGGTAGCAAGGGAGTAGAAATATTTGCATTAATCGTGTAGAATTGAGATACAACTTGAGCCTTTGGATTCACTCTCAAGATGCCTACATATTTGGTCTGCATCTACAAAAACATCAACTATCTTGAGAAGCTTGTTTTGCCTCCAAACAAAGTAGTATGTAAACATCATTAAGCAGCCATTCATGTATGTGTATATCAAGAAAACATACTCAATGTGCAAGTAGTAGTTAATAGCCGTACTAACATCAATCAGATGAAAAAGTATGCGAAATCACAGAGCGAAGAAAATGGAAATTTCTTAGGAACCTCTTGCTACATAATTGAGCCGTTCTTTCTAGCAGCTGGCAGGTAACCTTGTTATAAGTCTACTACATCTGCAACTCATGATTGGTACAACCTATATCAAATCAGATAGCTGGGATTATGGATCATAACATGACGCATCATGGAAAAGCCAAGAAACAGCACGTGCTGGAAATTATGGATCATACACTAATATTAAGCCTCAGGAAATCTTAACCTCAGCTGACTTTGTTGCATAGCAAACCTAGCTGAGGCTTCTGTTTAGGGAAGGCAACTGTTTTGCAATAGGGGCAAATTGTCAAACTGATTTAACCTCATATAACTTTCAACTCCCGTGTCACTCTCCTCCGAGTAACCTGGGAGGCAATCCCTAGCCCCGCCTTTGGCCTCCCATCTGCCCCTCTCTGCCGCCATCATCGCTGGTGTCTGCTGCGGCGGCGGGCCTCGCCTCCAAATGTTGTCTTCTCATCGCAGACATACACCAAATATTTTGTTCCTAGTTTCGGATATGCCATATCTATTAGTTGACATTGTGTTGACTGGCAAATAGGGGTTAGAACTTCATTATTTTTAAAAAAATGACAGAAATACCCCTGCACCACTCTACCTTATATCAGGTCGAGCTAACCGAAACAACAAGCCATTCCCCTCGTGCTTCCGACCTGTTGAAACTCTATTTTGGATGTGGTGATTGAACTCTTACATTTGTGGTTGAAAAGATATATGCTGAAATTATGTTACATGTTGAAATATGCTGAAAATAATTAAAATGGCGCCAATGTACTGCCTATGTGCTACCGAAATTCTCCGTTGCGGAAATGTATTGCTACTTCAAATCATGTCGAATCACCCAATCTTCACCACACGCTAAGGGTATAATGGTATTTTCAGCTTAGACTTAAAGGTCAACACACGATTAATTGATGGAAAAGGCATATACGGAACCAAGACAAAATTTCGGGGGTATATCCGAAACGTGGAAAACGTCGAGGGCAATTCCAGAACAGGGTTAATTTTTAGGGACAAATCAAAAAAATTCTTGAAATGTTCCGCTATTTTCTTTCTTCATGAACTATCTCACTGCAAACCACCAAAGGAATGAGTCAGAGATATTGCAACGCTGTCTACTGGACTGTTCATAAGCTCTTTTGTGTGATACTTTTGTCAGGTTCAGTTTGCTACATGAGTGTTGTTCCAAATGAAGCATTGAAGTTTAGAATATACTTGTTTTAAAAAATGGTTAAGAATAGAGAAACATACCTTCAAATTTGCACAACTGTTTGCAAATGCATACGATGATTCGTCTGTGATAAATGTTCCACCGATATTCAGGTGCTGCAAAAAACGAGCTCTTGAAACCTGCAGGGAAGTTTGAGCAATGCATATTTGTTATTACAACAAAGTAAAGATGTCCTTAATAGCTTAGATTAAATTTTTGCAAAAAGGAAGTGTACATTAACTTGTCCTTAAATAAGTGGATTTATGATGGACAATAAATTATTCTGAAAGCAACATCTTATAATGCATGGCAACAACTTGTAACTTTACAATTCAGTATCCAAATTCTGCTTCGATACTACAATAGCAAAAGCCAGTAGGATGAACATACCATCAAGTTCGATGGAGAAACAGTAAGACAGTTGCATCGGAAAACTGATGAGAGAATTATCATACCAGATGAACAACGCCTTCTTCAGTGATCCCTGCAAATCCCCACAGTGATACGGATCGTCAGATTCCTGACGCACTTCGCGGAGTAAACCTCGAGCAATCCTTGGTCGGTGATATGGCATTTCCAGTAGCTTCATGAACTCCAAGAACGGACAAATAGAATTAGGAAAAAGCTTGGACATGTAGCACGAATCGTCCAATTTTTCAACTGATCGATAAGATAGAGGTGTCAGCGAGTTGCAAGAACCGATCAATTACTCACATGTCGAGGCCGCGGAGGTTGACAGCGGCGCGGACGAGGCGCGCGGTGGACTCGTCGCCGGTGCGCTGCCCCGCGAAGCTCAGGCGCCGCCGCCCCGCCAGCGACCGGTCCACCGCCCGGCGCCACTGCCAGCTCACTCTGCCGGCCCTGAGGACGAGGAAAGGCAACAGTGGTGGTCGACGGGGAGCAAGGTGGCCGGGGCGGCTCCTGGGCGCGGGCGACGAGCGGCCCACGTCTGGTCGTCGGGGCCTGCGCCAGCCCGCCTGCGCGCGTGGCGGCGCGGTCCGCTCCGCCCTGGCGTCGGTGGCTAGCGGGCTCCGGGGCCGGGGCCCTAGGTGCGTGGAGGAGCGGCGGATATGGCCGCTCGGCATGCGATGGTGGTTGCCGGCGTCGACGGCACGCCCAGGAGGTGAGGGTAGAGGAGTGGAAGAGGGTGCGGGAGGGGAAGGAAAGACTACGGTGGTTGCGGCGGCGGCTGCAGCACCGGACGCAGAGGAGAGAATGGAGAAGAAACGTACGGAGCGGAGGCGGAAACAAGAAAACTCAGGTGATGGTTTTTACAGCGGTGAACCGGCTTAAGAAGCGGTGATTCTTTTTCCAGTCTGGACCGGCCTTCAGAGCGATGGTTTTTTACCGGTTTACATTCGTACGTGCAGCCCATATCTGCATTATTAGCTAGATCGCCTGCAAGAGCATGTACGCTTGTTGCGATGGTGCTAGCTATCATGTATTAGGCCATGTACAATGCAGAGTATTTATAAACCGATGCTTACATAGAGAGGAAGTAGCGTTATATTTCAAAAAAATATGTGACTTGTAATGTAGAGTGCTTCATATGGGTGCTTAAGTTGTTTTAACATTCGTGTAGCACCTACTCTTGCACCTGTTATCTCCAATGCACCTGGTAGTAGCAGCAGCATTTTTGATCTCTTGATTTTACTGCTCAGATAGGCACCGATTGAAGCACCTGTCACCTATGTCACCCGTAAGCACCAGCCTAGTACCGGAAGTTAAACTTTGCTTCCATCGACCTTTCTAAGCACCTGTGCAAACCGATCTCACAAAAAAAACCGGATTTTTTTCTGAGTCACATGTCTAAGCACCTGCGTTGTATAGGGCATTAGGGTACTTCATTATTTTTATTGTAGTAAATAACTATTTAGATATAATATTTTTAATAATCTTAGTGTTAAAAGCATTTATTTATTATATTTTATAATTAATACTACTATTTTAGTCTTTTAGGTTGTTTATGGCATAGTTCTAGTATATAGTAGTATGGATTTGAGCCACATAGGATCGTGCAAGAATTAATTTGTATCGGTTACACAGTTAAGAACCGTATTTAGATTAAAAGATAGTTTCTCTCTCTCTTCTATAATTACACTGTCACATAAATTTTTTGCTTGGATAGTATGAATTAAGAGATGCTTGAGATGAAGTATTGAGACTACACTTAGAACTTTAATTCTGGAAAAATAAATGCGGAAAAAACCATCGATCTAGATGTCAGGCGAGATGGCGCTGCGTGGTAGCTGCCGATTACCGCGCCCCAGGGCACAGAATCGATCAATCGATCGATCGGTCTAAATTTGGTAGCTCTATCGAGCATTACATTACACAGACGCTGCATGGATGGTGAAATTCCTCTCATTTGAAACCTTAGTTTTCGTGTATGTCCCCGACAGCCTTTTTGTAGATGCAGCTGGTATGCATGCCAATTTTATGCACAACAAATCTCACGGCCCAGGCAGTCTGGCAGTCTGCATGTAAGATGCCTACCTCTGTCGTTGTATTTGTCGGTTCAGCTCAACCGCGTAGTAATCATCAGAAGGTGCGCTTGAAGTACATGGAGAAAGATAAGTAGGAATTCGTGAAGCGCCGTATGTATATTGATGATCGTATATACAGTGCGAAATTTCTAGCCCCTGTTTATTTGAGCTTCTGCTTCTGCTTCTGCTGCTTCTACCCATCCAAAAGCTCAAGCTGAAACAAAGATCAAAAACAGGCCCTAAGCTTCTGATAAGCACTTCTCCGTTTACACATGAGCTCGAAAAGCTGCTGAGGAGGAGCTTCCCGCTGCCTCCACCGGCTTCCCGCAGCCCCCCACACAAAATTGCCCTCCAACTTCTTCATTTAATTACAATGGATTGCCACCGCCCCCCCAAACCCACCCACCCCGCACCCCCTACCCAGCAGAACCGCTCGCCCCGCTCGCATCCCTCATCCCCCGCCCCCGCCCCTGCCCCCGCCCCCGCCGCCTCTCCCGGTCCTTCGCCGCCGCCGCCTCCCCCGGTCCTCTGCCCTCGACGTCGTCCTCCATCCCGCCCCAAGGACCCGCCGGCGCCCGAGCTCCACCCGAGCAGATCCCCGCAGCCCGCCGCCTCCCGAGATCCGCCCGACCGGAGCGCCTCCCCGCCTCTCGAATCTCGCCGCCCCGAGATCCAGCTGGCCGGGCTCCCTCCGTCGCTCCCCTCGCCCCCCACATCTCGCCGTCGTCGCCTCCCGAGCTCCCACCGCCGCCTCCGTCGCCCCTGACCGCCGTCCTCTGAGCACCCGCCGCCGCCTTGCCCGGACTGCCGGCCCCCGTCGCCGCCCGAGCAGATCCCGGCCCACCGGCCTAGGATTTCGGGGACGCGGCCGCCCGCCTCTCCCTTCCGGAGCGCCGCCGAGCATCCCTTCTACCAAAGCGCCGCCGGATCCCCTCGCTGACCGGCACTGGAGCCCCCCGGCGACGATGACCGGAGGTGGCGGGGTTGGACGGGGGCGGCGGCGGCAAGGCCCAATGGGCCGAGGGAGCGCTCGGGAGGCAGGGGTGGTGGCGGCTAGGGTTTGCCGCTGTCGCCCCACTTTTTTTATTTTTTTATTTTTTATTTTTGAATTATGTAAATGTATGAATATATATTGTACTTCTTAATATTTTAAAATTACAATGATTTATCACTCAAATTGATCGTTTTTATTAAATAATATAAAAAATCTAATTTGTTATTTAAAATATAGGTTATAAACATGTCATTTGTGCTAAATCAAACAAAAACAAATAAACCATGTATAATCAGGATTTAAAATGATCTTAAGTACACAGGGGTATTTTAGACATTTATCACCAGCTACAGGTTCACCAGCCGTCTAGAAACAGCCCAAACAAATGGCTCAACTACTTCCCACCAGCTGACCAGCTCCAGCTGCTTCTCAGATCTCACCAGCTCCAGCTGCTTCTCAGTAAGCTGCAGCCCAAACAAACAGGGCCCTAGAAAGGAATAATTACTTGGGGTTGGAGCAGCTGCAGGACTAGGAGGCATCAGCGGTGGCACAGGTTGTGCTGTGAGGTCCATCAACGAAACATCAGTTTTCTTGCAATTGCAAGTATGTACACAGTCCACGAATGTAATTCCAAACACAGGCTGCAAGATATACAATGAAGTATTTATGGCTTACTCGAGCACTGTGCAAGCGTCTGCAGCGGAAGCGGGACGGCACAAGACGCCGGGAGAGACATCATGCGCATGAAATCCATGGATGCGGGCATAAGCTTGTTGATGTCACCATTCATGCCGTGGCATAGGCAGATGGGCGCGGTGTTGACGAGGGACTCGAAGCCATCACAGCATGTTGTTGAAGGCGTTGGTACGCTGGTGTTGGTGAGGTATTCCATGCATGGCATCAACCCCATCAATGACGATAGGCACTCCTGCGGTTGCGGCGCCGGTGGTGGAGTAGCTGGTGTGCTGGGGGAACCGGCGTGGAGAGGTGGCGGTGAGGCAGACGGTGAGCTTGGTGGGAATGCAGGGGGAGGCGTCAATGGTACCTGGTGAGCTCGGCGATCCAGAGTGCGGCGGCTTAACTGGGAAGCCAGGTATTGGCGGCAGAGGTGGACAACGGGTCAATGGCAGGGAAGCTAGGGAGTGGAGGCAGCGGCGGGAAGCTGGGCAATGGCAGTAACGGTGGGAAGGCCGGGAACAACGGAGGAAACTGCGGTAAGCCCGGGATACTCGGGAAGCCAGGCCATGTTGATGGTTGTGCTGCATCGTCATTGGTGGAGGCAGCAGAGGTCTGTCCCGGTGCTTCTTGATCTGCAGCCACCACGGGCTTGACTCCCTGGACCCTGATGGCTTCCGATGGCGTGGCAACGACAAGGGCGAAGGCGAGGATGCACTTGGATGAAGCCATCTCTTGCATGCGGAGGTTTTCTGCTTTTGTTTCGTGGTACGACGAAGCTTTTGGTCCGGTGATCAATTTATAGGATGGGTTGGTGTTGAGATATGGAGCTTGAAACACTTATGTATTAACATGAGACTCTCACTGCTACAAAAGTGTCATACAAGACCTCTAATTACATGTGGTTTATTTAAAACCGTCTGTATTAGGACTTTTTACAGGCGGTTTTTACGAAATCTGAAATTACAAATGGTTTTTTAAAATATCCACCTGTGATAACCTACTCATTATAGGTGGTTTTAAAAAAAATTCACCTATAATATTATTAGAAATGGTTTTTAAAAAAATCCGCCTGCAATAACTACTATATCACAAGTGAGCTTTTTAAAAAACCTCCTGTGATTCGGTCCAGCCCAACCCGCACCCCAGCCGGTCCACCATATTAACTCACATGCGCGCACCCTAGCTAGCACTCCCGATATTTCCGATCTCCCGATTCTTCTCCAAAGTGCGTGGCGGCGCCTACTCCCTCTCCCTTGCCTTCTTGCTGATCTCTTCTCCCTTCTCCTCGCCGGATCTACCCTAGCTTTGCCTCCTCGCCGGCCGGCGACCCTCATCACCTCGCTTCGCCTCCTTCTCACTCCTCTGCCGTGTTCTCCATCAGGTTAATTGGTGGTTTTTTGTTTTTCGTTTTCTGCACTACTGCAGTATGGGCCTCTGCTGACGGGCGAGAAACCCCCTCTACTGACGGGCTGGGGGCCCGTCAGCCTGGGAATGTCAGTGGAGGGGTGCCCTCCACTGACGGGCCCCGGGCCCGTCAGCAGAGCTTTGGTCACTACTGACGGCCTGGCCCTGGGCCCGTCAGTGGAGCCTTGGTCACCACTGACGGGCTTTATTTATATGCCCGTCAGTAGAGTCTTGGTCACCACTGACGGGCATTATTTAGAGGCCCGTCGGTAGTAGGTTTTAGGGATTAAAAAAATAAAATTCAGAAAATAATACATTATCACACATTACTTTAGTAAATCCTAAATTAGTAAATCCTGAGCATAAGTTTAGCTTGTACAAGCCAACACATATCAGCCCCATGTCAATATTGAACTTAAAATCTCAACGGACATCGTCAAACAGCATGCACATGCAATATACAAGTTAAATATTACCAATGAGTAGCAGCAGCAAGTATTTATATTGATCTTGAGGGAAGGAAATTCAATAGAAACAATGTGAACCAATGACAAACCTTGGAAATATTTGTCATAAGGGACCCATGCAATGCAGCAGCTTCCTTTCCTAGAGTGTAGACATCATGCAACCCCTCTGCTATAGCCAAAACCTGACTATTGTGAACTATATAAAATATTCGTGAAGTATATCAACACTAAATCTAACATGTGCAATAATGCCACAGCCAACTGCACCCTCCATCTCAGTCTATCAAAGTCTAGAATGTAATCAACAAAGCATAGCAAGAAGATATGCAAGCTCCTCCAATTAATTTGCCCTCAAATCAACTAGCTATTTCTTCCATACCATGCCATATCAAATCAAGTATATAGCTCTAGCAGTACAATGCCAAATCAACCATCTATTGTTTTGCATATGTGATAGCATTAAAAGAAAATTCATTTGGGGAGGCTTACCTTGATGGGTTGGTCGGAGTAGAGGGAGGGGAGGCCGGCGGGCAGACCTGGTCAGGGCAGAACAAGGGGAGGCCAGCGGCCGCTGGATCTGGTCGGGGCAGAGGGAGCGGAGGCCCGCCGGGTCCTCGGCTGCTCGCGGAGGGGGACGGCCGGGCGACGGCGTGGAGGAGGGGGCGGCCGGGCGACAACGCGGAGGAGGGGGACGGCCGGGCGACGACGTGGAGGATAGGGGCGGCCGGGCGGCGGCGCAGAGGAGGGGGAGAGGACTCCTGGTTCGAAAGAACGCGCGGGACTTGGTGAATTTTTCGCCAAGTCCCGCCCGTTGCCTTATAGACATGCGGAGTCTCCACCGACGGGCGCTTCGTAGCTGCCCGTCAGTGATAGGGGGGTCTCCACCGACGGGCCCCTCGTAGATGCCCCTCAGTGGTAGGGGGGTCTCCACCGACGGACGATTCGTAGCTGCCCGTCAGTGGTCGAACTTAATGTGAGATGTGAGATTTGTAGTACCTTGCAAAAATATTTATTCAAAATACTCCAAACTTTTTCTAGATCAAAAATACTACATTACGTTGTTCATGTCAAATTTTGGCATTTTTCTAAAATCATTTGCTATTATTTAGTCATTAAATGAATATCTAGCTATTTACTAGATATAATTCAAATTTGAACTACAAGTATCTTTAAAAGGGCCTATAAATGGAAAAAAATTATATCTAAGTACCTATGTATGTTTTTAGCTCGTACCCAGAAAATATATAAAATTTTCAAACATTTCCTTGGGAAAATTCAAACCTTTAGTTGCATCATATTGGTTTTTCATTTTTTATAAAATCTAAATATGGTCTAAAAAATATGAAAATTAACATGGGGTCATTATATGACCTTATGAGGCTGTGTTTAAAAATTTAGACAAATTCACAAAAGTTGGACTATACATTGCTTTGTAACTTAACCATCTCTGAGAAAACTTCATAGCATTTAAAGGGGAAATATGAAGATTGAAGTACACATCATAAATTCTTCATCATTTGAACTTGAGATTTGGACTACAACTTGATATTACACTATTATAAGGTAATATTTGTTCATGTTCCATCTTGTTATGTAATAATTTGTATTTTCTATTTTTTGAAATACCAATTTGAGGTACTATGTGTAGTACCTCAAATATTTATCTAAAATGGTCCAAAAATTTTACATATGGAACATACTACATTATATTGGTAGTGTCAAAATTAGGCATTTTTCTGAAATCATTTGCTATTTTTTAGGCATTAAATGAATATCTAGCTATTTACTGGATATATTTCAAATTTGAACTACAAGTATCTTAAAGAAGGCCTCTAAATGGAAGAAAAATTCATATATAAGTACCTATGTATCTTTTTAGCTCCTATCCATAATATATATAAAAAATACAAATATTTTCTTGGGAAAATTCAAACCTTTACTTGCATCTTAATGATTTTTCATTTTATATAAACTCTAAATATGGTCTAAAAAATATGAAAATTGGCATGGGGTCATGAGATGACCTCATGAGGCTGTGTTTAAAATATTAGATAGTTTCACAAAAGTTAGATTATACATGCTTTATAACTCAAGCATCTCCCAAGAAAAGAAATAAAAAATAAAATAAATACTAGAAATTTCAGAAAACTCAAAAAATTATGAAACCTGATCTGCTGTCTAGATCTATTTATTTTACAAATTTTGCAAAAAGAATCACTTTATTTGGACTTATAGATCAAAAGTTATTGATGTTTGTTGATGCAATGCTTTTGGGCTGAAATACCAGTGACGGGCCCTTAGATACGCCCGTCAGTGGAGATCGCTTCGCCACTAACGGGCACTTAAATAGAGCCCGTCAGTGGAGATCGCTTCAAAACTAACGTCATCTTGGCACCTTTTTGTTCATCTCCACTGACGGTCCGCGTAGCTGCCCGTCAGTGGAGACTTCCTCTCCCCTGACGGGCACCTAAGTACCGCCCGTCAGTGGAGATGATGCGTCATTTATGGCACCGGGTTTGCGTCTCCACTGACGGGCAACTTAAGGGCCCGTCAGTGGAGGTCTTCCGCTACGGCTAGTCAGACTCCTCTGCTGACGGACCTCTAGGTGCCCGTCAGCGGTGAGACCCTCCAACGACGGGCAAGAGTGCGCCCGTCAGTGGAGGGGGTTCGGCAAAGGGTCATTCTGCAGTAGTGCTGATCTGTTTCGCGTTCTTCCATTTTATTTTGAGCATGAGGTGCACAACAGCGGTTGAGGAGTGGTGGATCTGCAGCGATGGAAGCACGAGATTCCAGTGGTGGGCGGACAAGTTGGCCTCCACTGCGGCGGCGGCGGCATCAGTGTCGCAGATCTGGAGGTCGCGCGCGGCCCCCCTTGGTCGCACCCCCCGCTAGCTCGAGCGGTTTCTCCGCAGTTGGTTGCTGCCGTGGCTCTCCTTGCTCTCCCGCGGCGACACAAGTGCCTTTGACAACAACGACAGGAGGTTGACCACAAGCACTAATCCGGCGCTTCTGTGGCAGCAGAAGTGCCTTCGATGATGACGACGGCGAGGTGATCAAATCCGAGGTGAGGATTTGCTAGGCTTTTTCTGTGATTTCTGTGTTTTTTTAATTGAAAAACACATTGCAGGCGGTTCTCAACAGCACCATCCCAACCGTCTATGATGAGATAACCTCATCATAGACCTATACTTACATGCGGTTTAAAAAACCGCCTCTGATGGCGATTTTGAACCGCCTGTAATAGTACTTTGTGTAGTAGTGTCTTGAAGCACCTGCACTATTAGGTCTGTAATGCTATTAGGTCTGTTCCAAGGCAGTTGAATTAAAAAAAAAGGAAAAGACCTGAAGTGCTACAGTTGTGTTCTGATCGGGCTAGTATAGGGGAAAAAGGCAAAAATGGCCCCCCGCCGAGTTCCAATGGCAAAAATAGCCCCCGCTCGCAGACAAAAGCAAAACTGTCCCCGCGACGCGCCGCGCACCTGACACGTGGAAAAATCGCGCCGGGGGACCGCGAGGGGAGCGGATCGCGTGTGGGACCCGCGACGGAGTCCGGTCGCGGGCCTGGCCCGCGAAGGAGGCCGCTCGCGCCCCGGGCTGGCGATGCAGGCCGCATCGCGCTCTAGGCCCGCGACGGGGTCGCGTGGGACCCGAGCGGCCTCTGGCGATGCAGGCCGCATCGCGCTCCAGGCCCGCGACGGGGTCCCGCGCGCGTTTGATCAGTAAACGCGCAAAGTCAGTGCTTCTTTCTACCCTGCGCCACCTCCTTCCTCCCTCGCCAGCCGCGTGGCGCGCGTCTCCTGCCATCCGCGCCACCTCGCCCGCCTCTCGCCCCTCCCCTTAAGAACCGTCCTCGGCCGGCCCGCCACTTCCTTCTCCCGTTTTCTCCACCCTACCACCGAGCTCTCCGCCGCCTCGTCGCCGCCCCCTTTCCGAGCTGCTTCCGGCTGCGCTCCGCACCGCCCCGCCGCCGGTCTTCGGTTCCACCTGCCGAGCTCCCCGCCACCTTGCCTCGGCCACCGCCCCTCTCCGTCGCCTCCCCGCCAAGCACCGCCTCGCCCCCTTCTCTGCCCTCCGCCGCTCGGTTTTACCGCCTCCCCTCGCCGCGCCGGGTCCCGAGCCGAGCAGCTGCCCAAGCTCCGCCCCGACAACCTCGCGCCGGCCCCTCGCTGCCCCGTCCAAGACCGAAGCCCGGTCCTTCGTCGCCGTCGCCGGTCGCCACCGCTCCACCCCGCCTTAGCTCCGCCGGAACCGGAGCTCCGCCTCGTCGTCGTCGCCGCGCCGTCCCCGCCTCGCTTTAAAAAGAAGCATCGCGGGCCTGGGGCGCGACCGGCCTCTGCATCGCGGGCCTGGGGCGCGACCGGCCTCCGTCGCGGGCCTGGAGCGCGATGCCGCATCGCCGGCCCGGGGCGCGAGCGGCCTCCTTCGCGGGCCAGGCCCGCGACCGGACTCCGTCGCGGGTCCCACGCACGATCCGCTCCCCTCGCGGTCCCCCGGCGCGATTTTTCCACGTGTCAGGTGCGCGGCGCGTCGCGGGGACAGTTTTGCTTTTGTCTGCGAGCGGGGGCTATTTTTTGCCATTGGAACTCGGCGGGGGGCCATTTTTGCCTTTTTCCCCTAGTATAGCTGACAAGAAAAAGTTGATACAGTTGGTTAAAGCACCTGCACGTTCCTCCTAGTATAGCCAGCAGTCCTCTTCTGCATCTCAGCACGTAAAGCGCGCAGCGCATCGTCACTGCCCAAGCAATCAGCAAGAGCCGGCACCTCCATCACAATCCTCATCTTCCCGCGACCATCACTATGCTGTACAGTAAGTACCATGCACAGCACGTACGTGTATGCAGCAGCAGTCCTTCCTGCACCTCACGGAAGCGCCGAGTCCAAGTTTTCTTTGGCTTTTGCTGCACCTGCACGTTCAAGTTATTGTTCATAGTACCCTGATCAATACCCTCATGTTGGCCCGTTGCATCATGAACCTGCAGCCTGTCCACCGCAGCGATAACAGTGCAGACGTCTTCTGGCATCTGTGGTGATGTGGAACGCTTCAGTTTGTCATGGTCTATTTGCGGGGGACGCAGCCGCAGAACGCCCTTCTTAGGCGCTAGAGGCACCGTCAGTCCTGGACTCCGAGGAAGATGAATTGCCGAAGTCAAGAAGCCGGTGAGCGCCGCCCTCCTCAGCCGCCACGTACCAGCTTCTGTGTTCATACTTCTTGTGGTGCACGGGAAACGCGACGCGCACGTGAGGAATGGAACCGTGGCACCGCGCATCGACGAGGAACGGCCTCCATTGAGACGGCAAGGCATCACGCAACAAGGCTGAGGTGCGGTGTTTTTGTCTTGGGGAAGAGAGCGACGGAGAAAAGGATCAGAGATGGCAACGGCATGTGCGAGCTCGTGGGAGGATCAGGTAGATGAGGTGGAAGGTGGGCCCCACATGTTTTGGTGAACTAAACCGATCACGGGCGCACACTAGTACAGAAAAACTCATACGAGGCGGTTGAAACAGATTATCCGAGGTAGTTATCACCTCTGTCTCCAAATAGTAGTTGCGGATATTAGGCATATATCGAAACGATTATACAACCGCCTCAGATTATCCATTATCCGAGACGGTTGCCACGAGATAACCACCTCAGATTATCCATTATTCGAGGCGGTTGCCATGAGACAACTGTCTCGGATTATCATTCTCCGAGGCGGTTGCCATGAGATAACCGCATCGGATAAGATATTATCCGAGAAAAAAACCAGGTACCCGGTTAGGATTTCACTGAAATGGTTGTAACTTTTTGGCTCCACGACCACTCAAAATCACCATATCGACAAGGCGTATCTAAAAAATCTACTCATCTTAGACAGACTTTCCCCCTCCAAATTTACCCTCTAAGACAGACTTTTGCCCTCCGAACGAAAAACCACCTCTTCCGACTTTCCGTTGAACTTCTTCCCGAGCTCCAAATGTAATAATTTTTGTGGATTCCAAACTATGCAGGAGTAGAGCTGCTAAAAAAATACGAGAAAAAATTTAAACATAAAAATTTTAGGCACTAGTAGGAATCCTTCGAAAACGTGCCGAAAAAGACATAAATCTTGACTCGGGAGGACCTTCCTTACCTCGAATCCGAGCAAAACTCCCATGTAGCCTCCGCCATGTTTCTTCAACGATGGTGACGTGAAGAGGAGATGCTCCTTGCGATGGATTTGGATGGGAAGGATGAGAGGAGGAGAGGGGTGGAAGGGAGGAGAGGAGGGTGGAAGGGAGAAAAAAATTTAGATCTAGCTCTGAGTGGGGAGATGCACTGAGGTGATAAATTATATACCCGCGGGATTATGAAATTTCGGGTTTTAAAATTTTGAAGTTGGCAGGATTCTAAAATTTTAGATTTTGAACACATTCAAGGCGGTGGTAAATATATAACTACATCAGACATGTGCATTCTCTGAGGCGATTGTATTTAGCCCTCCGCCTCCGATATATATTCGAGGCGGTTGCAGCAGAACAACCGCCTCGGATGACTCTATTATTCGAAGCAGTTGTAACTGTGGTAACCGTCTCAGATATTAGTTATTGGAGACGTTTTAGTCCAATCACCTTAAATAAGGCGTCTCGGAGGAACAATTTTGTACCGGTGGCAATCGGTCACCAATTAGGCTTTTTGCTTGGACACCTACCTAGACGTGGACTTGATATGTATATTTCTGTTAATAAAACTACATGTCATCTGCTAGTTCGGTTGGCAACGCAAAGGCTTGGCCACAATGGCTAGCTCCTCATAGTAGTTGCCACACACCCCTGCCGTTCGGGACTCCTCGACCACAATGGCTTCTGCACTGGCCGTACGCCCTAGGGCCGCGCTCGCCGGAACTTACTGCAACCCGGCCACGCTGTGCGTGCCAGCCCTAGGGTTGTGTCGCTTTCTGCAATGTGCTGCACCCTTGCGGATTGTGACATACCACCGTCCCGTGCCACCGTTACACTTTGTTCATGCACGAACGCCACAACGAGCCCTAGCGTCGTCGCCCCTCACGGTCTCCAACCAGAGGAGAGGAGGATGGATATACAAGTGCCATATAGAATAAAATGTAGTACTAATTGGATAGAGGGGATTCAAATATTCGTCATTCTCAAGGACGACGAGAACCGCGTTTCAGGATTTGCCATTGACATGTCTCACTGACATATGTCGGGGACGCATGAGGAAGCATTTTCTGAAATGCCGCTCTTTACAGTAGCATATATCTTAAGACTCGAAATATGAATGAACATGGATTACAGGGGCAATATCACCAAATTCTCAATGTTATATGCCATGATTTACAATTGAAAATGACATCTGAATTTGCAACAACCAGAGACAAAGTACACCTCAGTGCATGCCTGCGAGAACTGGAAAGGATTGCTATATGCAAGCAAGATCCCCGAATCATCTTCTATATATAGATTCAAGGTATATGTAAAAAGGTATCGCATCCCCATGCTGACATGCACATTGCGTTTCCGACCATTATCGAAAAATCATTTGGAAGCAAAGACCCGAACTGCTCATTTCAAAAGTTTCAGGGTACAATTAGTAACATGTAAGTTCCTCGTCATTACCTTCACACCATCACCATCCTAGATATGCTCAATGCCATGATTCATATTTTAAGAAGAGGCTGAAATTTACATTGAAACAACCAAACACACGAAATACGCCTGAAAAAAACCACAGAAGAAATAAATTTATACAGAACTGATGCATAAACTGGAAGGTGCCAGGCGAGTTCCCAGAAAGCTGCCTCCTTTGCGATCCATGTGCATCTGGAGGAAGGCATCACGTCCGCATGTAGTCAATACAACAGCAACTTGAGATGAATGGACCTTCTGAAGAGTACAGAGATGGTGGCAATTGATACAAGGACAGACAGGTGGAGTCAGCTCAAAGCTTCTCTCTAATCATGATGTTAATGATGCCTATAGGGGTTTTTGGCCGATAATGCTCGTCAGTATCAATTTCTTCAATCTCCTGTTCGTGTAAACAAGAAAACAGAACAAAAAAAGGTGGTAATATTAATGTCATTAGATTGGCAATAATATAAGTGAACATTACACAAATTCAAAGAATCGCTACCCTAGATTGTCAAAAACATGCCACCAATTGAAGCACATATATATATCTAGATGAAATAACCATTTGCAGTTGCTCATGTCATTTTCATTAACGTGCAAAGTTAAACTCCTATATAACTTGGTTATTTCCTATTGACATAAATGAACATCTACTACGCAAGCATTACAAGAACAAATTCTGGCAAACACGACTGGCCATAGTGAAGACATGGCTCAGCGTACTTGTATACATGGTAAACAAAGGAAACCCTCAATACAAAAGATTAATGAAATAGTAAGTTGCATTTCAATACTGATAGCACATCTAACTGATGTAAAGTGTTGAGAAAGAATTCAGAGAAAATACCTGAACAATATCTTCTCCCTTGATAACTCTCCCAAACACAACGATCTTGTCATTCAAGTCAGGAATTGGAGCAGTCGTGATAACTAGATCAAATCCTTTATTATTAGGATTCTTTGTTGTCCCAATCATGAATGCCTCATGCTTTGGACTGCAAAATCATATAAATTCAGGTAAGGTTTTAAGAACAAAATCACGTCAGCCAGAGTGCAAGGGAAGTCAATATTTATACTATTCAGGAGTAAAACCTGAGAGCATTTTCTCCACTGGCTTTGGATTTCAGTATCCATTCTTGGACAGCTCCACCGAAATCGAAATCACCTCCTTGAATTACAAAGTTCTTTATGACATGACGAAATGGCATTCCTTTAAAATAATCACTCTTGCTGTGCCATAGAAGAAATATCAGATGATAAAATAAGTCAATAACTCGATGGTTCATCTTGACGAATTCTTAGTAGTACTATATCTCTCTTGAGACAGTGTAAAGTGTTTTTCCATGAACCGATTTAGTTCTAGCAAAATTCTACAAAATACTCTATCCTAAACGTAAGAACTTAAGCCCCATATGCTAGTTTGCTTATATGATAGCAATATTTTTGCACTAAAAACACACTGCAACATATACGTCACAACCAAATTTTGTTGGTACAGAGCCAAACTGTGTTTCTTTGACCCAAAGGACGACTATATTGAAAATTAAACATCCACATTTACTAATGTCTGCAAATGAGCTCATTGATTGCCAATTAATTGTGTTAAGGTTCCTACAATCTTCCTTTAGGAGAGTATTGAAGCACTTTTTGAATAAATATAATTCTTCATATAACTGGACATAAATTTCACAAGGATTAGTCAAGATGCTATGAACTAGCTGGCCCTGAACCCAAACAGTGTGACGGCACCATGGAGACAACCGCACCACAGGGACAAGGATGGAAACAGAATAAGAAACTGGATATTTTTCATGCTCAATCCCCAAAGTACAGGACGGATGTCCTTTTAAAGGACCAGCTAGCATCTAAATAACAGAGCTAACAAAACTTCTCCTAAACAACCTAACCTCTTCTAGCATGGAAGAGAAGAAACATTTATCCGCTGGCTACTGCCCCCTTGCATGGGTAGTACCCCCCTCCCCCCTTCCTTTCTTATGCTGCTGCACATAAGAGTGCAGCAAGCTAGGAGGTACACATATGAATCTTAGTCTTAGATTAAAAATTGGGTACAGGGTGCTTGATTAAATTTTTGCTTGATAGGCTTCCCCTTGTTATGGTCACCGACTTACTGTGCGACCTACCTGAAGATCTGGTGTTCTTGCTTTTAAAATACCTGCTATAATAAATTATTCAATTTTTATCTTTTCACTTCCAGATGAAGACAGGATATGTAAGGGAGTGAAGCCAGCTTGGAATGGAACATCAATCACATAAGTTCCAAAAGAAAGTCTGGTTCATTTAAATGTCTAGAGTGAAGAAGGCTGAAGCTCTCACGAAATAAAACCTTCTATGCCATTGGATGCAATTCCAACGGGGATACCATCAGGTAGCAGCTTCCTTGAATGATAAGTCCAACCAACTAACTTTTTGGGCCCAGGAAGATGCTGTAGCCTTTAGGGCGCTATGGCAGTATACATACAGCTTATATCACTGGCTTTAAGATAGAAACGTATAAGTGCATTCCCTTTTGTTGAATACACAAATTATACATTAAGTGTCCACACCATAGTTGCATGTCTTGTGAAATTATCATACTTACTGAATATGGCACCAGCTATACCACAATAATAATACAAATAAATAATAGAACAAAAGATCATAAAAAGAACATTTCCAATATTTATATAGTGAAATATTACTATGTAAATCACAGATTCAGTAGAATTTCCAATGCTCACCACAAATTGATAAATCTGTCCACAACACCAGCAGAAGCATCTTTGTATATTTCTATAATAATTGAGCCTTTCGCAGTGTCCATTATCTGTGAAAAAATTAAACAGCAGCATTACATTTTTTTTTGTAATCCACAGATGCTTTATCGCAATAACTAAGGTGATCACATATTAAAACCACTTCACTGTGTGCTGAATATCGGTTAAGTCAGAATTTAAAGGACCAGCTTATATACCACGAACTTCTACTTGCATGTGGTAGCATACAATCTACTATTCTTGCCAATTATATCGCTAATAATCAGTGACTCAGTGTTAAAAAATGTAGCATCTAAACAACACAGTATGTCAGGATAAAACATAAACGATTACGTTCTTAGCACACTTCAGAACTACTTACCAGCATAGTGTACAAGATATCTCAGTATTCACTATCAACTACATTTGCTGATACATTTCACGTCTTGCTGAACTGTAACTACGACATCTTCAGTCAATTCTGGTTGAATTCTGCTTTCCTGACGCGACGTGCACATTTTAAGCACTTATGTATTAAAAAAACCTCTCTAGAAACAAGATTTATTAAAAAACCACCAGTCAACACAGACTTCACAAGGGCTGCTACCGGTTTTCTTATCTTGTTCATGGTTCACACATAAGGCCATAACTGCTATATTGCTAAGAAAAAAAATGGTTTTCCATGCAGGGTGTTTATTTTCAATGCCATCCCATGCAAACAAATAGTTGATTATGGAATTCTCAAAGCATGTCAACATGTTATATTTAAGCTGATCATGGCATCACGTTTCATTTTTTTTTAAATAGTAACATGGTTTAGCTGTCAGTAGCAACACGGTCACAGCGAGATATAAACATATGTTCTACATCAATCGGATATACACACACAATATACGCCCAAAGATTCATCAACTATATAAATATAATTAAATTGATTGGCCATTAAGTCCAGAGAATATAGAACACTTACCGCAAAGCTTGGTCTACTTATTTTTGTTGAATCCTCAGACCTTTCTACATTCTTGGAAGTCATGATGGACATACACGAGAAAACAAGCAATGAGTTTGATGTCTAGTATCCCTTGATTTCATAATAATTCAGTAAGGGCATGCACATCAGAAAATATGATAATCTAAAAAAAGTATATAAGGATACAGATCACTTACCAAAGTCATTGCATTTTAATAGAAAATGAATTATTTGATCATAGCAAATTTAGAACATGAAACAAAAGGTATCCCCATGACCCATGTCCATTCTTTATCGAAAAGATTTCTCATGGTTCCTATTACAAGTTAGGACAATCACAAGGAACGAATTTCAATAGTCACTTCAACAAGTTAAACCACCAATGTATGATTATTTACTCCTATAAGAGTTATTCCTTGAAATTTATATTCCATTATGGGAACTATATTTCATATTTCCAATCAAAATAAGCTACTTCTTCAACCAAGGGAGAAAGTAACATTTTCAACTGCTTTTTGTAAATAAAAAAAATTCAGGACACATTAATCATATTCTGATGCAACGTACTGGCACTTAACTATATACAGAAAAAACACTTTCAGTTTCCTTTTAAGACTCAATTTCATCTGTTCTGGAGGTTCTAGAACATGTAATATGATAAATATTTTTTATCTGTGGTATCGCATAGGTATTCACCTAGTAGGATATGAACTACGGAACAAAAAAAAATCAATAGTATTGATTAGGATTATCATAAGGCAGAAGATAAAAAGTTTGGAAGTGATTCAGAAAAAATAGAGACAGCATGATCTGAATTTATATCATGTCATTCACATAAAAGAGATAACTACTTGGAAATTCAACAAGACAAGAAGAGCATGTGTGTCATGCACTAGTTGTCTAGCGTACCTCATCCCGAGGAAGATCTATTTCAGTCTCGAAGGCAGACCTGTGATAGAGCTCGTCAATAGAGGGAAATGAAAGAAATTTGTGAAAACCACAGCGAAAAATTGTCATGAACTTATTTAAATCAACAGATATTGCATTACAAACTAGCTTAAGTGTGCTTGGGCACACCTACTACTACCAGCACAATAAATTAAGTTTGTTCTTGCAAGAAACGGCACCAACCTGTGATGCCAATGCCTGTAAGTTGCATAAAGAGATAGCACAACCAAGACGACGATCAGGTTCCACGTGATGATACTAGAGTAACTGATTCGAGTCGGACCCTTCTTCGTCTTGCTTTGAATTAGCAACTGCTTCGGCTTTATCCTCGCCATCTGCTACTCGTGCAGGGTAACAGCTCTCTATGGAAATTCTCCCTTGTCTAGGAGTGGAAAAGACATGGTCTCAGTACCAGCTAGAGCTGGAAACCCAAAAGCAACTAACATTTGCAAATGAGCGTGCAATCATCGCGTCAAACTATGCAAGCCGTGCATAAAGCAAATAGGAAAAAAGAATAATTGAAGAACCGTACATCATCCAGCATGTTATCAGTTAATCCTAGGCTAAATAATGTAGTATGAGGAACCCTGTTCATATGAACAAAGAGATGACAACTTCCCCATCTTGCTTCAGTGCCAATTGGCAATTGACCACTTGTGCCAACCTCAACTGACGCTCCGCATACCTAACTAAACAAAATTCGTGCCGGAAATTTTCCTAAGAAAAAAGTTGACCCAGATTTTTTTCATGGAAAATCAACTGCTCCGGCACCTTGGACACCAAGTCCTATGGGGTTAACTCAGATAGATCCTGCGCGCTGTTAAAAAAGAATCTAATTGAACCATGGCAGGGCACCACGCAGTAAAGAAATCAATTTGGGTTTGATTGCTCGCGGCCACAGAAATTAGAAGAAAATCCCCCAGAACAGACGAACTCTTAGAAACAATCCATCCAATTGAGCTAGGGTTCCTAACTAGCAAAAGAAGAAATCGACCCACGCCGGTCCAGTACCAGTCGGGCCTGGCTTGCTGTGTCCCGTCGCGGATGATGAGGCACGAAAAATTGTGGGGAAGACAAGGAGAACAAATGAGACTGGGTAAGGGCGAATTTGGGAAGAAGTCAGAGGAGAAGAATAGGCGAGAGGAGAAAGGACACTTTCCGCCGGACTGAGCTACCTTTCTTTTATTTCTTTTTATAAGGACAGAGCTACTCTCTACCTTCCAGTTAATCGGAAATACTGCATCTCATAAGCATCTAATTCACTGGCTTCCAGTCGTCTTCTTTTTACCAACCTAGTCATGAATTGCAGGGAAAACAACTTCATTGTCTTGAGGATCCACGTCTCCGTCAAACTACTATGTACTCTGCGTTGGAAAACATATACAATATTTCTATTCCAATTTTAAAGAGGAAGCATAACTCGTATGCAACTAATAGTGTAAAACTCACCGCTAACAGCAGCAGGATGATACTGTAACATTTAGCAGCAATAACAAACAAAAGCACAGTACAATTCCCTCGAAGAACTTACCGTGGGATTGGTGATAAACGGGAGCAACGTTGACATGATGAAGTGCTAAACATCAAAGGTGCTACCAAAAAACCTTACTTGCGCTCATACAGGTCTATCTACGATAATGGTTCAGACATACCACTCTCCCTTCTTACAGATGCACGGGTAACAGCGAAAGCAAGTGATAGAATAGTTCTGAGATATCTTATACTCTGCTTCAAGCTAGGTTATGAATGAGAGGTGGTAGATATTTAGGTCCTAGAGCTGCCCCCTTATTTTCAGTGAAGAATGGAAGGAGGCAGACATATAAGTTTTCAACCTAGATATGAATTTAATATAAATAACCATTAACCTGAATCAAGCATCCACTAGCCATGTCATGGTTGTGAGTCTCAAATCACATGGTCTTTTACGCGAAATAGGCGAATAAGTCCACCAGTGTGTTTAGCCCAACCCCTCAAAATGACATGTGTCTCAAAATGGCATTTTGCCTTAGCAACATGGTACTAAATCATGCTAGTTATGAAATTATAAAAAATTAGCCTATTAGATGGCTTAATTTTGTGTGTATCTGCTTATGGCACCACACAGAATTTCTCTCTTAGAGAAGATGACAGACACATGCAAAACTATCCACGTGCATGGCCTGGCTGAAGCCTAGGGGTGTGTCGAACCGTGCCTCGCAGGAGAATAGAGGATTCGGTGGCGGATCGGACGAATAGAGGTAGTTGGTTTGTATAGAATTTTTTTTTAGACCTTGTATAGATTATTTTTGTGAGTGTGCTGTACTTCGAGATGACATGGTTGTTCATGGTCGCTTAAAGTAAGGGAAAGTGTTTGCGTCGGGCGTCCAATCACAGGGTTCGTCGGACGCGTATCGCGCCATTCGCGCTGCAGGAACCAACGGCCGAGATTTCAGAAACAATTACAGGGAAAATGCCACCGCCCTTATCCACTGAGCTGCCATCACGTGAAGCCCAAAACGACGCACGCTGCTCCACTTCTCGGCTCCGCTTCTCCAGCACGCTGCTGCCTCTCCACGCGCGCCTCCGCTCCTCGGCTGAGCCGCGCCGCCGCGTGCCCCTGCCCAAGTCTGAGCGCCACTCGGAGCTTCCCCCGTGCGCCCCTGCACCGGCTGCCACCGCTCCTCCGGCCACCTCCTCCGCAGCACCACGCGCCTGTGTCACCGCCGAGCACCGCGCCGCCGTAGCTGCTCGGATTCGCCGGCCTTCTCTCCGGCCGCCGCTCCAGCGTCCCGGCCGCTCAGCACGCCACTCCCCCGGATCCACCGCCGCTCTCGGGCTGCCCAAGATCCAAGCCCCCAAGCGTGTCCCCTCCAGATCTAGAAGAAGGACTATGTACGGGTAGGGATTTGGGGATTAATTTTGGTTTGTTTCTAAGTAGAGTGCTTGATTTGTATGGTATGTGTTGCTTCATTGCACCGATTCAGATTTTCAGTTGATTTTGTTGTTCAAATTTCTATAACATTGTGGCACTTCTTTGAAACCTTCATGGAATGCAATGAAATCTCTGTGAAACCATGGGTATATAGATTATGGCAAAGGCTGCAGGTAACTGATCTTTTGGCATGCTTCTCTCTGAAGTAATATATTTGTATTGACCAAGTATGTTATGGGCTCAATTTTTTTTTAGGGTTGAATACATTGCATCATGCTGCATCTACATAGATAAATAAATAGCCTAAATACATAGGGTACAACATGGCGATAAATTGATATGTCCTTGTTCATGCATACCTTAGAAGTTTGTGTGATTGACATCTCTTAAAATAGCTGATTTTTCATATGTTAGCTTCTGATGAATTTCAGCACAAATAAGATTGGATTTACTCCAGAATTTCTAGGGCGTGTCAATCTTGTGACATTAGTGCGACCAGCACTATGGGCACTATGGCCTATGCGGGCTGGCCGACCCGGAGGTGTAGCAGCGTCACAGTGCAGATTAGAGTAGGTTGTTGTTTTTCTTGTTTCTTTTTTCTGGGTGGTTTTCATGTTCAAGCGCATGCTCATGGACAAATTAGAGTAGGTTGTATGCAGATATTCTTCATAGCCAGATCTAGGTTGATAAAAGAATTCTTCTTAGCTACATCTACGTACGCGGTCATCCAAAGTAGCCATATTACTTGTTCTGTCATTCTTTTGCATTGTTCCATCGATTCAATTTTTTGGCTTGATTGATATGTTCCTTCGGTATGAAATTGTATATTTTCATTCTTTTATATTTGAGGTTCCAGAATACAAAAAATAATGTATGAGATGAGTTGGATGTAATTTTCAGTAATATTAGTATTGTTTTTTATGACCGATGCATTGTTGTAGCTATTTGGAGGTCATTTGAGCTGATTCCTGATGCATGCAGTCTAATTCATCATTTCTCACGCCATTGCTATCGAATGGAGAATCTAAAAGTTTAACATTTTGTTCTTAACAATTACGGAAATCAATTACACTTTGTTTTTTCCATTCAGGTTGTCCTGATACTCAATGAAACATCTTTGGTCCATATGAGATTGTGAAGCTATCCAAAACATTCACTCTAAACATTTTATTAAATTTCGTGAACTTGGCCTAAACGACTCCTGAACTCTAAAACTCGAAAAAGTATCCCGTGAAAACTAAGTTTCAGTGGAAACATAGAAACTAAATTATGGACCGTTCGGTCCAGATCATCACACCATCTTGTTCCGTCATTTTTGCATCTAGAACCTTGCGTTCATTAAAATCAACCCGCAGTTATGCCTTATCCGCAGTCCACCTCTCATATCGATTTCGAATATGTTTCAGTGAAGTTTCATAGTGGTTCGAGTTTCACTCGGGTTATTAATGTAGGTTTTGTAACTCCAATGAAACTACGTATGAAAATTCCATGTAATCATGAAACCACATCGAAACTCAACGACCGTAAATCGATGAAACATAATGAAATATCTTGTGTACTCACATGAAACACAATGAAACAAGTTAAAAAAATTCACGATTTCACAAAAGTTTCACCAAGTTTTAAAATTTTAAAATCAGTATTTATCAACATATATCTAACACATACGGAACCTATATGAAACCATAAAACCATAGTGAAACTCACTAAAAACCATATGAAACATGCATTAATAAAATAACTGGTTTATGAAAGTTTCATTAATGTTTCATTCTGTGTCATAGATATTTCACATGTTCCATTATGTTTCATATGTCATAATTATTTCGCACATATTTCATTGTGTGTCTGAGATGTTTCACCATGTTTCATTATATTTCATAGATATTTTACACATGTTTCGTTGTGTTTCAAAGATGTTTCATACAAGTTTCATTATGTGTCATAAATATTTCACAAGTTTCATTCTGTGTCATAGATATTTCACATGTTTCATATATATTTGCTACATGTTTCATATAGTTTCATCATGTTTCGTATGAGTTTCATCGTGTTTCGTATGAGTTTCACTCTGGTTCACTTTGGTTTCATCGTATTTCATATGAGTTTCACTCTGGTTCACTGTGGTTTCATATTGTTTCATATGAGTTTCACTCTGGTTTACTTTGGTTTCATCGTGTTTCATACGAGCTTTACTCTGGTTTACTCCAGTTTCATCATGTTTCATATGAGTTTCGCTATGATTCATTCTGGTTTCATCACGTGTTTCATTATGGGAACATTATGGGTGAAATTTCAATCTTGTTCCATGAGATTTCATTATAGTGTGCTAAATACCCAGATGTGATATTTCCCAAAATTTCACCCATGTTTAATGGGATTTCATCACCTTGAGCTGAAAATCTAGCCCAAGTTTTATCGATGTTTAATAACATTTTAATATTGCTTCATGGGATTACAACATATTGAACAAAAAAAGCTAGCCATGTTTTTTTTTCGTGTTTCATATGAGTATAACATAAAAACTAAAGTATATCATACTTTATCTTTCAGGGACAACAATTTAGGATCTAAATACTTTACATGAAGTTGAGATTTGCGAATGAAATGATACGCTTTTTTTTAAGAAATGAAATCATACGTTACATTCATAGAAAAATCGTGAACAAAGAAATTCTTGGACCATTCATAGAAAAAATCATGAACAAAATTCTTCCATGAACCGAATCATGAACAAATTTCTCTTGTAAATCATTTCATAATCATGTTCCACCACTCTTTTTTATCGTCAGCTCGCTCACTCACCCCTGACATGCAAGAACATACCAAAATTTCATACATTTTTCATCCATTCTTGGAACCAGAACCATGAATGGGCTCTCTCAACCACAAAAAACATAAACCACCATTCGCAAGAACAATGAACTACCATTCTGAATAATGCACCAAATCGGAACGGATCCAAATCAGGAGCACGAATTAATCCACCATTTGGAGCATGAGATACATCAACAAGCAAAGCAGGGAAGACGAGAAAGAGAAAAAGAGTGAGGAATCTATGTTTGCCTGCTTCTTCTTGCGCGTGAGATGCCAGATTCGCCAGCACATGTTCTTGAGGCGGGTGTTGCGCTCGCGCGCGTTGCGGGTGGCGACGACCTTGATCCACGTCCGGTGGAGGTCGCTCTCGTCGACGCCCTTTACCACCTCCTCCACGAAGTAGTGCGTCGGGTTGAAGTTCATGTGCGGGTCGGGGGCGACGCTTGGCAGGAGGATGAGCGGTTTCAGGGCGGGTGCCGCACGCCGAGCGGTTGGCGCGGCGGCGGAGGGGCGGCGGGAGCAGGAGCGGCGGCTCAACTGCAAGCTCGCGCGCTGCGCGGGGGAGCGTGGCGGGGGGAGCCCGGCGAGCAGCGCCTGTGCGGCGGCGAGGTGAGCGCCGTGGTCCGCACCTCCGAGACCAGCAAGGGCGTCCATTGGCGGAGGAGGAGGAGGGGTCCGAGGGCGGCGGGATTCGAGGGCGGCGGGATCTCCGAGTGGCGCGGGGAACCGACGCGCGGCGCGGAGGG
The DNA here is from genome assembly GCA_019208055.1 of Stipa capillata. Classification (NCBI taxonomy): domain Eukaryota; kingdom Viridiplantae; phylum Streptophyta; class Magnoliopsida; order Poales; family Poaceae; genus Stipa; species Stipa capillata. The sequence continues at coordinate 265,911 of JAGXJF010002633.1, read as the reverse complement.
AGGCGGCGTCGGGCTGGCCGGAGGGGAGGCGACTGGCCGGAACCGCGCGCCTCTCCGATCCGACGACCGGCGGTCGGCCGCGGCCCGGAGGGGGACTCCATGTGCGTGGCGCTGTCGCACGAACTGCAGGAGATGCGCAGTTTTGAGGAGGGGAACGAGCTGCAGGGCAGAGGGATGGGAGCGTGTTGTGTTGAGCCTTTTGGTGGAATGCTGTGGGGGATGGATGTGGTGCGAGCTGAGGGAAAGAAATCGAACGGCTACTCATGCTCCAATCGAACGGCTGGCTGGGCGTCCGATCGTGGTATCGGATCGGACGTCCGACGCCTAGCTTCTCCCAAAGTGCCTAGAGACCAGCAAGAACCGTACAAGTCAGCATCAAATTTATGGTCACAATGCAAGAGAAAGGGGGGTTGGAGAAGAACAAGTTTGATATAGGGAATTGAGAGCTTGTATTCAGCTCTAATTTACGAAGTGCTGGTGGACCTTTTTGCTTATTCCCTTAGCTTCTGAATACATGTTATTCTTATTTTTCATTTTTTTGTTCCTAGATAACTTTGTCATTTACAACTCCAAGATAACTTTGCACCCTTTTTTCCTTCATATATACCCTTCAGCTATTTCCAGTGTCATTCACTAGAAAGGACCCAGTAACACACCATCCTAAGAAAAAATAAATACATAGTGCTACCATTTACTACAAAGGGGCTTAATATATGTAGAGGACATATCTAATGCTACTATGGTTTGTGGTGGTGCTCAGTGGTGAAGCTTTAACAAAAAATAAAGAGGGGCCAAAGGTACAAAGCTAGAACTTGGCGAGGATAGTGGCAAGAATCCTAAAACTTAGCGAAAGTGTGCTAAATTGATATGCTTTTAAAATTAGAAAGGTGTGGTATATGGACCTAAATAATCCATATATATTCATAGCTATTGAAGAAAAATTATTGAGTTAATTATGCGAAACTTCAAATATATTATACAAACTATCACAAAACTCTACATTTTAGAAATAGTTTCACGAAACTCCACATTTAAGGACACAATGAATCATAAAACTTCACATTTTAAATTCTAAGTTAGTCCGACAAGTACCGCCCACCTGTCAGTGTCTTATTGCTCTCATCCAGACGTAACAGAGAGGCACATTTAAGGGTTGGGATGTGCTTACCTTGCAGTGATGATCGGCTGGTTGCTGGAACTCTTGCCGGAAAACACACTGCTGGCCAAAAAAATGGGCAGGGCTTACTTCCAACCGCCCTTGTGCGTCCACCATCTATCCTTCTCTGTGTCAATCAAGTGCAAATTTATGTCATGTCTCCCGTTATGTCTAGAAAAGAGCAATGAGACAATGGCAGGTGGGCTATACTAGTCAGATAGATGGTGGTATCTAAAATATAGAGTTCCGCAATACATTGTGTCTTTAAATGTAGAGTTTTACGAGACTGTTTCTTAAATATGGAGTTTTGTGACAGTCTATATAACATACCTGGAGTTCTGCAAAATTAACTCAAAATTATTTGAGTTAGGGGGCCATGGCCCACCGTGGCACAAACACAACTCCGCCCTTGGTGATGCTGCCCAAGTCAGGAAAATTGAGTGGGTTGTCACAAGATATATTTGTTATGGCTATAAAATTTTGAATTCCAGTTCAATCCGCACATCGAGAAACAAAAAGACAAATTAAGCTTTGATTTAGAAGAAAATTCAAATTTTGTTGTGAATATTCCTATTAGCTACCATTCACAACTAGATTTATCTTTTTTTGTTTCTCGATGTACGGATAAAATTTTGACCACCAATATGCACATAAATACATTTATTGATACACGATAAAAACAATGTCATCAAATTCGTCTTTCCAAATCCTTTGATACTATGCTCCTTTTATTATTTTCAATAATATATTATGGTCGAAAATTATAGTCAAAATCTTGTATTAGAGACTGTAAAAAATAAACAATGATACATTTAAGAATAGAGGAAGTATTTTATACATACATCTTGTCTGAAATGCAAATTTCTAATACATAATTAATGCATTGTTAAGTCTACACAACACACGCCACATCCAGCTGGCACATGGAGGGCATATTTGGTTTGAAATCGCCTCATGTTACATAGCCTTTGAGTTTCTGTGTGAGTAATTTGGTTCCCATACATAACTGTAGAGGGGCCACGTATTGTTAGAATATCTTTGCTAACTTGTTTTTTAGCTTGTTACTAAGAAAAGAAAGAAGATCAAACCTCGTACAATAAAATCTCTTTAATAGTATGTTCTTCACCTTATTACTAAGACTATCAACTATTGCATGTGTACTTGATTACAATTAGAGTTGGTCCCACCATAAGTAACAACTAAAGCTTGCTTGTTTATAACTCTTTAGTATTATTTTTTTCCTAAAAATATTTTTACGCTCTCGTCTTTTATTCTGTTCTCCACGTCATCAAAATATTAAAGACGTAGAAACGACTAACAGTACCCCGCCTGGCCTATTACGAGCACTACCTTTTTCACAATTTTCCCGGATTATGGAAACCAAATTGGCCAATGCAAAGCTTCCGCCGGATGGAAGCCTGACATCTTTTATGGCCTCGCTGTCATACTCTGACACACTAGGCCTAATATCCTACGTACACTTTCATTTAAAACCAAATATGAAACTTGAACACAACATAATGCATATGATATAAGACTTCGTTCAGACGAATAGTATCTAAAATATTATTCTAGAATAATCAAGTACTACACGTATCTGAACGATTATTATATTATAGTACAACACTGGTTATAGAAAACACCACCATAAATAACTACCAAAAATGTCACATTTGGCTATCTGACTCTGGTCAATGCCAAAATTGGCTGGCCTCCTCACGCAGAGACAAAAATATCACCGTGACGGACGAGACGAGTGACGCGTGGCACCTGTCGGTTTGGGCGAGCGCGACGCATGGCGGTCGCGGTGGGCCAACGCGAGAGTGCATCGTCGCTCCGACCGAACGCGACGGTCGAGCGTCGCTCCGCCCGGACGCGACGTCAGGCGAGCGTCGCTCGGCCCGGACGCGACGCCAGGCGAGCGTCGCTCGCACCGAACGCGATGCGACGACCGAGCACACGCGAGGGCCCCACTCACGATTCTTTTTCGCTCGGCGCGGTGCGGAACTTTGCTTTCGCTTTTTGCTCGGCGCGCTGCTTCGGGATTCCTTGCTTTAGCCTTTTGCTTTTTAATTTGGCACACAGTGACATTCAGACGCATTGATTGAGCACGTTTGCCTCCCTTTTGCTGTAGGTAGATAAATTTGTCCCCGCATACGGGAATCATTCTTCCCTTTAAAGTTTCACCCGAGCCCTCCTTAACCCCCCACCTCTCATTTCTCACTCTCTCGCATCGGTGCTTCTTATTTCTCTTCTCCCACCTGCTATATTTGGTCCAGAGAGCAAGAGAACGCCCTCCGCAGCTCATTTCTCACTCTCTCGCGGTGCTTCTTATTTCTCTTCTTCCACCTGCTATATTTGGTCCAGAGAGCAAGAGAAACCCCGGCAGCTCATAGTAGAAAGAAGAAAAAATACGGTAAGTAAAATAAAATTTAGCTTTTCGTTTAATACAATATATTGTAGATCAAGAGAAAAGCTTTAATATGAGATGATTTATTTTGTAAATGACAGCAATAATTAGTTGTTATGTTAGACAAAAATTAGCTAAATGATAATATTTGACATGTTATTAAACTTTAGCATATTGTTATTTCATGTGATATATTTGTTAGTCATGATATGTTATTAAACGTTAGGATGTTGTTATCTCTTCTCATCCCCTGCGCCTCTCAAATCTCACTCTCTTCACTTCACTTCATTTCTCCAGTAGCTCTCAAATCTCACTCTCTTCACTTCACTTCATTTCTCCAGTAGCTTGTTGTACTCTTCTCCATTCACTTGCTGTTAGAAGTGGTCCAGAGAAAGAACAGAAAGGAGAAAAGAATAGAAAGAAAAGAAGGAAAACTGAGGTAAGCAAACTTATAATTAGCATTTCGTTTAGTAGAATATATTGTAGATCAAGTGACAAGCTTGAAGTGGAGGTAATCTTTTAATAATGATAATGATAAGTTGTTATGTTAGTCAAAAAATTAGGTAAACAACAATGCTAGACATGGCAGTTAAACCTTGATGCACTGTTATTTCATGTGATATAATTGATATGGAGAACTATAATAATACTGGCTTAGTTATTAATTTGTAAACTTTAGCACGCTGTTATTTCGTGTGATATAATTACTATGGACAAGTATAGTTAATATTGCCATGTTTGTTCATATTGCAATGATTAATATTAGGAGAAGAAGATAGCAAGAAGAGAAGAGGAGAAGGCGTAATCATAGTTTAAATCAGCGGTTCTATTGGTACAAAAATTGTTGACGAAGTGAGAAGCTTTAAGTTCAGGTAATTTTTATTTGCATGATAATAATGATTAGATTTTTGGTAGTAAAAAATTAGCTACATATCAATACTGGACATGGTATGTGATATTTCATATGTGGAAATAATAGAAGTGATATTTTAAATGAAAATAAAAGAAATAATATATACAAATATATTATATATGCCAATATATCGGAGAACATGTTGAGAATAATCAATATTTACATGTCACAGTAGCAAAGGGTCGTTATTTAAAATATGTTGCGTGTGTACATAGGTACGATGAATCAGTTGCTAGTGTTCTACGGTGGAAACGTAGTGCAGGATGGGCCTTCTGGGCTAGATCTGTCACAATGTCAATACAAGGTTACACAAATTGAAGGGTTGGAGGAGATAAGCCTATTGGACCTGAGGAGGTGCATACGCCGTGAGTTCGATCGAGAGACAGCACACAAGAAGCTTGTAATTGAGGCAGTAACATGTAGGAGTCCAGATGACGGGTTATCTGACCCCTTCTGGGAGCTACACAAGGTGACAGGCAATGCCTCATGGTCTGGGTACATGCAGCTTGTCAGCACTCCTGGAGCCGCGATGTACGGCCGACCGATAGTGTACGTTAATTTTGTTGAGAGGCCTCTGTTGTTGACCAGCGAAGAAGGGTGCAGTGCAGTTGGAGAGGGAGAATTTGTTGCCATAGAATGAGTAACTGAAGCAGTGGCGGTGGCAGAGGCCAATCCCATGGTGGTTGACGATCAGTTCGTCATGAACGAAAATGCTGGTGCATTTTGGTCAAGTCGTATCGACTGCTACAAAATCATACCAAACATGGTGAACGAGTTGGATGAAGATGAAGAAACTGACGAAGGATCTGATGACAACGAAGACGAAGGGGGTGGTGGTCCTTCCCAAACAGCGGTAGCGGCAGAAATGGATGAACTCAGTATACAACGCCTAGCCATCTCGCAGGAGGACAACTCGCACTGGGGCTTTGATGACTCCACACTCATGGTCGGACAGCAATTCCCAAGCAAGCATCCCATGCAGACGGCCATCAGTAGGCATGCTGTCACACCCTATTTTTCATCGTCCGGATTTCCCAAACCCTAAGACGCGTATATGCATATATGTTCTTCGACTAAAGTTACCATGCATATTTGGAATTCAGTTTTTCTCGAACATGTCATTTCATGGGAGCACTTGAGTTAGAGTTGCACCGTTGTGCAATGAACCCGAGTCGCAACCCCATCATTGCATATAAAACCCTAAACCCTAATTCAACACACGCACCGTATACGCTCGACACCACCCAAACCCTAACCCTAAGTGGCAACTCGCCCATCCTTGCTCCCGACCCTCCAGATATAAACCCTAACCTCTCTCATACCCTACCTCTGCCGTGCCATCGCCTGAAACCCTAAAACCTAACCTGTCGCCCTAATTCCTAATAATTCGTTTATCGGGAAGAAATCCTAAAGTCCATATCATATGTATTTTCTTCTACCCAAAAATTCTGGAAAATTTTCATAAACTTCTTAAACCTATTTGACACCTAAATATGAAATAACAATTGCAAGTCCAATTCAAAAATCTTTGAATGCATTCAAATTGGGAATTAGGTCAAATTTGCACCTTGAACTACAACCCCTTCAAATCCTGTTCAGAAAAATCCCATAAAATTCTACCATACTCATCTCAGTGCCAGTAGTTGAAACATCCAAAAACATACATATGTCCAGTACAAAAATTTGGCACAACCTCTGTCGAGCACCCTCTGCCATTTTCCTTCTCATCAAGAATTCAAGCTCAATTCTCAACCACCTTGTTCCAAACTCTTACCAGCAACTCTACTTCATCCCAGGACCCTACTCCACCCCACCTTCCATCAGTGAATGGTCTCTATCCACAGTATTCAACACCTATGTCAGCTTATGCCGACAATGGCAAGCCATGGCTAACCCTAATCCACACGATTGCTTGAGCCAGCTCCTGCCATTTCTTCCTCTCTGGTCATCTCAATGTTGCTGGTTCACTCGGACACCACCCTAGCACTCCAGAGCTGGCCTGAGCACACGCAAGTTACCCGGGAGCACGCTCTGGCATGCTCTGGATGCGTCCCAGACACGGCAGTGCCGACCACCGGCATCACCACACGTTTCCATCGACCAGGCACTCCCCAGCCAACTCCACACACTACCGCCTGGCTCTGGCCTCCAGCAAAACTCTGCGCGCCATCGATTTGACCTCACCTCTCGCTAATGCCAAGTACGGTAGTGTCCAGCGGCACTCCATTGCTCCTCCCTCTCTCGCGGCTATAAGAAAGCGTCCCGAGCCCTTTTCTTCCTTGCACCTCATCTCATCTTCACCCCTCTAGTCCTGCCAAGCTTCACCTGAGCTCAAGTCCCCTCCTTCCCCATCCACAGGCTCGACCACCACACTCTACTGGATAACGTCGCCATTCAGATCCGGCAATCGCGCAAACTCCTCGACCACGAAAATGGACTTGCGCTGATCCCCTGAAACCGAGAGCGTTGCCTGATTTTTCTCTCTCCCTTCGAATCAGCCGCAATTTCTCGCTGTTGTCCTCACCGGAGAAGCCCCTGCCGCCATTGCCTTCGCGCGCCAGCTCGGAGGAACCGCCTGTGCCTCTGACCTGTGGACCCAGCCCTCCCGAAGCGGTAAGTTAGGGGAGCGTCGCTGCCAGGTGGGCCGCTCTTCCCGCCAGGCCCACCACGGGTTAAGTGGCAGCGCCCCGGCCTTTCTTCCGTCTCCGCAGCCAGAAGGCGTGATTCCACTTCCCGCCTTCGATGTCGCCTCCTAAGACTAGAAACCGGCTGGTTTTTCCTATTCCAGAACTGACTTAAACTTTGGTTTGGCCGGTTCATCCAAAAATCGTCCGGTTCTCAGAAAACTTCCCAAATAAGAATTTCTTCTAAAAATGTTTCCCATCTTTTGGTTCAAACAAATTTTTAAAAACTCAAACATCTCATGTTGTACAGAGAGTAAATCAAATATCCTATTTAAGTTCAAACTCTTTTCAAATCTCCTTTTTAACTTTTAGTCCATTCCAAAGATTTCTCACATGATAAAACTTTAATCCCCTGACCCTAGCATAAAATACACATATATACATAAGTTGCATGGTTCGAAAGATGAAAAGGCACATTAAACCCTAAAAGAACCCTAACCCTAGATTTCATGCATATATATATTTCTATAGCCCCAAACATGTGAACCTCATCAAAAATGTCTCCAGCACCTTTAAAACTACTAAGCCCCCGAACACTTCCTCCACCATACTAAAACTAGGGTTTCCGAGCAAAGAAAGCTATAGACTAAAAACCCTAATTCCGATAACCTCCAAGTGCATAAAATATGAAGGCTCCCAATCTTTTTCTCTCCCGAATCATTCTTGCATAATATGGCATCTGTTCTGCATGGAGTTGCCCCTTTTGTTCTTTGTCGCGTTTGTATTCTTATCGGTGTTTTTGGAAACGTGTAGTTGACGGTGTGAGGTACGTTCGTCAGGAGGAACCAGAAGCATCCCCGCGTCCGGATCAAATCCAGGAACTGCCAGGCAAGCTCTCCACCCTTGATCATGTTGTATCCCAAGTTTTTGAAATATATTTTGCTTTACGAAACATGCATGCTATGTTTTATACCCATTATTTTATGTAGAGTAGTTATGTCCGACACTTAGAAAGCCCTAGCTCGACCTTGTATTCCTTGTCACCCTAAGGACTACCTATTCCGGAAGAGTTATCAGAAACTTAGGGTAGATTATATATATATATGCTTAGCCCTGCAGTAGAAAAACTAGGTTTTTCAAAAAGGGAAAGAAATAACCAATATTTCATGTGGTAAGAACTTGGAAACGGACCGTCGTGTCCGGAGGTGTACGTATGAAGGTAGTATATCCATGGGTTGGGATATTTCACCACAAAAAAGTTTTCGTTAAAACCTGAAAAACAAAAATGAAGAAGATTTTGATCCGGGTCGAAAATGAAGGGTGAAAGCAGGAAGCTTGTTAAAGAGTGAGGTAAGGCCCGGCGTGGTTCTCACTGCCCGTTTACAAGAGTGGTGTGGAGTCCCTCTCGGATCACCTAAGGACCGATCTTAAGTGCCGTTTGGCCAAGTCTTACCGTACGTCCACATGTCCTTTATGGGAAGGACTTGATCTAGTACCCGGCCTGAACTAGCATGAACCCATAGGCAGTGTGTAGCGTGTAGATGAGGTTGTAATCTCTGTAGAGAAAAGTTTTCACGGGAAAGCGATGGCTTGTTCGCCACAAAGTTGGAACACCAACCTCCTTGCAAGCGATGATACTGACTCAAGCTAGGTTTGGGATATGTCCTTCTGGAGGGTTCATGGCTGGGTTCACACCGGCGAAGAGTCTCGTTGTACTAGCTCTGGTAGTATGCGGTGCACAGTATGCCCAGGTTGATCTACATCGTGTGGGTAAAGCCATACCATCTCTGCAGAGGGTTAAAACTATTCGAATAGCTGTGTCCACGGTCAAGGACGAACTTGGTTGGGCCATACTAAAGTAGACTGACTTTCAAAGTCAAAATGGGTTATGGGTTTAAGGACGCGATCCGCCGTGTTCGCAGGGTGACATGCAAGTTCCCGTTGAGTCGGGAAGAGTGAAGAAGGGATTTTCCCGTGGACTCGGGCAAACCCTAGTATCCCCGTAGGTACCGGGTGAGTTATGTCCCCCCGAGGAATCGGGCGATTACCGTATTTTCGTTGGTATCCCCGTATGTACCAGGTGAGTTATGTCTCTCTGAGGAATCGGGCGATTACCATGCTTTGCCGTTATAGCGGAAAGCACAGAGATGATCTCCCCTTGTAACGGGAAGAGTGATACAAGTAGGTACCTTATCTCATTGCATCGAGATACCTTGCTAAAACTGCTTTAACATCTATTTACATATTTCAAATGCAAACTTACTTTCTCGCACAATATGAAATCTAGGATAGAGCCAATTTCTTGATAATTCCCTTGCATGCTCATATCCGTGATAAACTCTCTGGCGGAGTGCTTGCGAGTACATTCAATGTACTCACCTAGCTTGTTATGTGGCCAGACGAGGAGGAGGAGTACCAGACCGGAGATAGTGACAGCGATTTCGAGGCGTAGGGTTTCTCCCCCAGCCAGTTGCCTGTGGTTCGGCATATTGATGGGTTATCTGCCATGTATTTACTTCCGCTGCTATTTTAATTCGGCCAATAGGCCTAGCTTGTACTAAGTAAAGACCAAACATGGCTAAGTGTGTAATGAACGATGTATTGTATGTCTATGCTATCAAGTGCTTGTGTGTATCGGCTACTAATCCAGGGACCGATACAGTAAACACAAGGGTTTATCCGGCCTCAAAACCGGGTACGCCACACATGCCGTCGCCATCAGTCGAGAGTATAAAACAACAAGGTCAAACCCAACAAGTTTGATGGTTGTATGCACACGTCCAGGTTGTCCAGCAAGAGTCGACGCAACGCAAGGAGTGGGGATTATGAAGAATTTTGAGATAACTGTGCTTGTAGATCACACATGCGAGCTATTAGAGCCGTTGACACAACATCGCAATGTCACTGCTGCATATGTGGCGGAGAAAGTGTACCACTTAGTATTGAGGACATAACAGTCGGCCCAAAGGCACTGATGTCTGACGTGGCTGATGCAGTTGGGTTTCCAGTCAGCTACAGCAAGGTCAGAAGAGCTAAACAGAAGGTGATAGAGAGAATGTTTGGGACATACGAGGATGGGTATAACTATGTTCCCAAGAATGCTCCATCAGATAGCAGAAGCAAACCCTGGTACTTACATAAACAAGCTTGATAGGTCACATCTGGATGTACCTGGCCGTTTAATACTCGATCGTGTATTCTGGGCATTCAATCAAACTATAGAGGCATTCAAGTTATGCCGACCGATGCTCTGCATGGATGGTACATCCTTACGGGAAAGTACAAGCAGACGCTACTAGTAGCTGTTGCAGCGGATGCAAACGATCAAGTCCTTCCAGTTGCTTATGCAATCGTTGAGAATGAGAACACGGATAGCTGGTTTGGTTCCTTGTGAATCTGAAGACGTATGTTGTGCAAGATAGGCCTAACGTGTGCATCATAAGTGACCGTAATGCGGGCCTACTAAATGCAATCAACACGTTGAAGAACACTGCTCCAGCTCCTTATAGGTGGAGTGATCTTGAAAGCAGGTGGTGCATGAGGCATCTGGCAGCCAATTTCTTCACTCGACTAAGGATTTGATGAAGACTTTTAAGAAGATGTGCATGCAGAATCAATTCAGAAAGTTTCATGCCATTTGGGCAGCACTTGAGACCGCAACCGCATCGTACAGTGGTCAGTCGCAGGGGGAGGAACAACAGGCAGTGCAATCTAATGCGGGATTGAGTAGGAGAGTTAAGACTCTTTCTGAGTGGATCGCCCGACACGCTCCGGAGGTGGATAAATGGTCGCTGGCTCACGATACGGATGGCAGAAGATACGACATAATGACAACAAACATGTCAGAAGCTTACAATGGCGTGCTTAAAGGAGTTCGGTGCCTCCCAATAACTGCCATCGTTGATGAAACCTGGACCCGGACCGTCGGTTACTTCTATAACAGATCAAGGGCTGCTAAAGAAAATATGGACAAAGGAAAACAGTGGTCCGAAGTCATGCAGAGGTACATGGATAGGAAAATTAAAAAATCTCATAGCCATGACATCAGAGTTATTGATGGACTGAGGAGGAAGTACGAGATTCGCCTAAGACAGAAGCATGTGCATAGTCACGTGAGAGGTTATAGAAAGCATGAATGCAAACTTGACGCATCTGTCTGCACCTGCACCTGCAACAAGCCAATGCTGCTTCACTATCCTTGCTCGCACGTGTATAAGGCATGCGCGTACATGAAACATGCCTCGCAGCAGTACGTGTCTCCATACTTTGACATCCACCATCTCCTTGGGACATGGAGTAGTGAGTGCAGCTCGTATGGCTTAGACATGAGTTACAAGGATGTCTGGGCCGGTCTTGTGGAATGGGTCCCCAATGCAGCTCTTAAGAATCACAAGAAGGGACGCCGACAATCGGTGCGTTTCAAGAATGATATGGACGAAAGCCAACAGGAGAACGACGCAAGTGTAAGATTTGCAAGACATCGGGCCACACCAGAAAGAATTGCCCGAATCAACCACGCGGATCAACTCGTAACACCTGATTGATGTACCTACAATGTTTGTACCATTTCGTAGAAGTTGTAATAAATAATTTGAGGACTACGTGTAATTTGTTTAGAACTACGTGTAATTTGTTTTGAACTAAGTGTGATTTGTTTAGAAGTACGTGTAATTTATTCTACGTGTGCCTAAATTTCAACCATGTGGATTATTGTATGTAATACTGTCATATCGTGCTATCATTTATTTATTTTTAACTTAAATAACGTAATCTTTTTCGTACATGCAGGACATGGCGTCGTTGCCTGAATTACTCAAGGCACGGTACGACGAGCAACACAGGTGCCATTGTTGGCTTGCAGGTGGCGTTGACATTCCACCAACCTTCAATCTTAGGGGACCTAGGACACACTGGGATTTAGACGAGCGGTTTGTTCCACGTCTACGGGCTAGTGGACTTCTGCCATTTGCTAGGATGCTATCCACAGGCCGCTCTTTCACTCTTGACGCATCTCTTTTGGCCACTCTAGTGACAGGTGGAGACCCGAGACTCACACGTTCCACTTTCGTTGGGGAGAGATGACGGTGACCCTTCATGATGTCTCCATGATCACTGGTCTGCCCATCAGAGGAGAGGCAGTTGTTCCACCACCTAGGAGAGCTGACTGGAGGGAGCACTTGGGTGTGAGATTCGGAGATGAGATACCCAGAACTGACACGGGTGCCACCGCACGAGGTGTGCCTATCCACTGGCTTAGGAGGTTTGAGATGTGCCCAAAAGGGGCCACTGATGAGGTTGTGAGGACCCACTTGTTGCGTACTTGTTGTTCCTCCTTGGTTCGCACATGTTTCCGACTTCACACGATAATGTAGTTCATGCAAACTACATCCACCTCGCTGAGTCTTTGGCTGATGCCCCCGCTCGACAACTTCCCCCAGTACAACTGGGGATCTGCAGTGCTCTGTGCTCTTTACCGGGGTTTGTGCGATGCCTCACAGCATAGGAAGTCCAAAGAACCTCTGGTCAGGGTTGTCAGGTCAGTGTTTCATGGATATACAGCTCTGGTTGACAACATCGCACTAGTATTCTCACACATGGTGGAACCGTATTCACCGGGGCATGTGATGAGACAGTTTGGTCTCTTCCAAGAGGTCCCCTCTCCAGCTAATAGAGAGCTTGCGACAAAAGTTCATGAGTAAGTCGCAATAGAACTTTATAAACATTTTCATATATTTACGATGATCTTCATAATAACCATTTTCATGTCATATTTTGTTGACAGGCAGGATAGAAAAAGCAGAAAGGACGACGATTGGAAGGGGGTGCAACGTGTATGGAAGGACGCATGGGATAACAGGGCTGCACTTGAGGTCATACGGGAAGACCGGTAAGTAATTTTCAGCTGTGTGCACATATATGTAGGTCGGGAATTTTACAGTATGAAGCTATATGCAGGCCATACGACGAGCGGGCTTATGACGAATACTTACGCTAGTATGTGCCGAGGACGCGCACTAGGCTCACTTCTACTCCACCAGAGAGACCAGCTTCTCTCACGCATTCAGAGCAACTACGGCTAGGGATGGATCGGCACAGAGCTTCAGTTCGTGATGACACGGTAAGAAATCTTATCAATTCTGAGTTAGAAATTTAAACCCTGAAGTACAAGGCGATCTTTTTGTGCAGTTCGATAGGGCGTTGCGCATCCAGGATATTGCCACGTCCGTCATTCACACTAGTCATAATCAGGACCCCTCCCTTATATGGAAGGTGAAGCAAATGTACGAAGATGCGAAGGGCGTTTTGAAGAATTTGAGATGCGGTCGATCCGATGGCATAATACTAGGTGCGTTCAACATGCCGGAGAAAAGGTCCGGTCGTCCAAGTGAGGCATGATCAAGCTTGGCCCGTCCAAGTGAGGCACGACCAAGTCAGACCCGTGCTTCGTGTTCGGCTTCTGGACGACGAGATCGAGAGGTATGTCTTTTCAAATGTCAGAGTTTAACTTAATCATACCGATATTAACTTGACCGTACTGCTTGCGTTCGCAGCCGGATGTACGAGCTGACATGACGCTCATGCGGAACCCATCTTGGAGAGCTGGTACAGGACTTCCGAGGACGCACGAGCAGGGACAGAGTTCTCAGAGAGGCACCATTAGAGAGGTATGCCGTTTAAATAGAACAAGGTTACCTTCCACATGTAATGTTCGTACGATACTCCGTGGACATACATATGTTTACTTGACCTTGTTGCGTACGTTTGAAGTCTTCCATACGCCCTTACACGACGCTCATGAGAGACCCGTCTAGGACAGCTGGTACAGGTCCTTCGACGATGCACGAGCAGGGCCAGAGCTCTCAGCGTGGTACACTAAGAGAGGTATGTCCTTTACATTTTCTTTGGTAAGCTAACGCATGTAGCCTTCATACGAGTTTGTGATGCAGAGTGAGATTGTTATGACGGACCAGTAGGGCCTGAACTATATGCGAGGTTCAAGCAGAGAGGTACGTGTACGTAAGTATGGGTGAATCAATGAATTTTGTCCTACATGTGTAATTTTCTATCTTCTAATTAGTAAAGAAAATAAATATTAAATTTATTCTTGCTATGCAATTTATCACTTTATCCCTCAGTACGACATGGAATCCCGTATGAGCAGGGCCAGAGCTCTTACGGAGGTGCAAGCAGAGAGGTACCAAAATTTAAATTCAACGTACCAACTCTTTCCTTAAATTTAATCTCACACAATTAATTACGATTATTTTTTCCAGACAGTGCACCACTCAGATTCGCCGATGGACGATAGTGCCTTTCCTGCGTAGAACCCGTATTTTCATTCAAATATTCCGTACCAGTCCCTCGTTGGAGGACCTGCGTATGAGGATGGTTCGTCCCGCGATATGGCGGAGGGCTCTCAGCGCCATCACTGGATCGACAATTTATTTCAAGCTGACGAGCTTCCTTACAGTCAGATTCCTACACAGCCATATCCTACGCAGGACAGTCAGCAAACTCCGCCCTACAATCTCCGGACCAACCCAACGGCGCAATCACAGTTCACCTTCCCCTCTGATCACATGCCACCAAGGCATAAGAGAGGAAGATACTGATTATCGTGAGTTTTTTATTTCTATTCAATATGTCACGTTATTCTCGTTTGTGGTTTTTTTATTGTTCCCGTGCTATAGCAAAATTTTAAATTTTCATAGAGCTCTACAAAATTATTTGGTATTGTACAGGAAATAAAAATTTGCTAGATCTACACATTGAACCCTAGATCTCATGGTCATGTTCTTTCTAAAATAGCAAACAATTTAATCAAATAAATTCAAATAAATACAAAACACAAATTCAAATAAATACAAAAGGGCCCGCCGTCGCGGCCGGCCCGCGTGATTGGGCTGCCTCGCGCCGACCGGCGCGATGGGCCACCGTGTCGCGCCCGGCCGATGTGATTGGCGTGAGTCGCGCTCGGCTGACGCGACGCCGGTGCGTCGTTCTGCTCCGCCGCGACAGTGCCACGTGTCACTCGTCTCGTCTGTCGTGGTGATATTTTGTCTCTGCGTGAGGAGGCCATCTAATTTTGCCATTGGCCGGAGTCAGATAGCCAAATGTGGCATTTTTCCAAATAACTACTCATATTCCTCCGAGAGTATAGCTCGTAAATAAGAAAAAATTTAATAAAATAACTTGTCTTACTTTGTCCTTTTATCTATCGGTGATATATGATAGAACATTTCATCAAAGGGCAAAGTAAGACGTAGTCATTTTATCAAAGTCCTCACAAATAAGACAACATGAACAACTGTTTAAAACACGTAACATGTGTAATTTATGATTTAGGTACAATATTCTTCTCTAAATCTTATATACCGTTGTAATTAAGTCTATGTACCGAAACCCATCCCAAAATTGTGAATGAACATTTGGTGGTATTGGCGTGATGAAGTTTTGGTGCAAAAGTCTAAATTTCAACCTTAGAGTGCAAAATCAAATGATTTACCTCTAAAACTGTCAAAATCGTTCAATTTCTACTCCAAGCCTGGTTTCTAAAGTGGTTTTAGCCATATCGGCGACCACATCTCCAGGTCGGAACCACATGAGTATAACATAAATTTATCTTTGTTCTTTAAAAAAAATCTAAGCTGACCCTATGTGTCACTGTAAGAGTAAGAGGATATGTCTTCTTCCTCCTCGTATCTCTCTCCCCTCTGTATTGCTCCCCTCTGCCCTCAGGCCGCTATCATCTTTCCTCCTGTCTCTCATGTGGGCACCATTGTCACGCGTCTGTCCTCTTAGGATGCTCTCATCTCTCCCTGTCTCGTGGACGCCCATGCCGGCTACGGATCTGGGGAAAGGCGGCGGCGGCGCCTCCATACCGATCAGCTACTTCCCTCGCCGCCCTGCACCAGCCTACTTCCCGACGTCGCCACCCTCCAAATTTGTCTCTCCTAACATCGCTGCTTGTGCTTGCTCTCTATCTACACAGCCGACATCTACCGCGATAGGAGGAGGGACGAGGGCGCTATCTCGCGGCCGCTCGAGGAGTCCTCCACCACTTTCCTTTGCGCTGTGTTGTCGGTCCCTTGCCGTCGACGACCACTTGAGTAGCTCCTATGGAGGAGGCCGACAAGAGGTGAGCCAGATCTCAGGGAAGATGCCGAAGCTTGGGGACGATGTTGGGAGCGGCGGTCGGAGGTAGGGGAGAAGGCCGGGTGCAGCGGCCGGAGCCTGGGAAGGATGCTAGGAGCGGCGATCGGAGCTAGGGGCCGGGGAGGCTGAAGATTGAGGAGAGGATGAAAGAGAGCTTGCCATGTGGGCTCTACCATGTTTTCTGCATGATGCTGCTGACTGGTTGCCATATCATCCGAGAACCCGCTCACGTGTCAAAACCATTGCCACTTTGGCGCCATGTTAAAACAAAACTACCTTCGGATGGCTAAGGGAAGGGGGGCAAATAAACAATGAGAGAGGATTTCATACCACGGTGGGTAGCTACACACCCTCTCACTGTCGTTGGATTCGTGCATTAAGATTCGTGCATCGTGCATTGAAAAGTCGCTTGGTCCGCTCCGCCCACTCGCCCGTGCCCGGCCGCCCGCTCGCCCGTGCCCCGCTCCGCAGCCCGCTCGCCCGCACCCGGCCGCCCGCTCGCCCGTGCCCCGCTTCACCGCCCGCTCGCCCGCGCCGCCGCGCACTGGTCCGCGCCGCCGCCGGCTCCCCCGCGCCCGGCCGCCCGCTCGCCCGTGCCCCGCTTCGCCGCCCGACAGGCTCGCCGCCGAGCTGCTGGCTCGGGCCGAGTGCGGCGCAGCCCACGGCGGCTTGGAGGGGGGGTGGACATGCGGCGCAGCCCTCGGCGGCTTGGAGGGGGGGCGGACGTGCGTGGCGTGGCGGCGGCCGCCGGAGACCGCGGCGGCTGGGAGGGGGGGCGGGCGGCGGCGGCGGGGTGGAACGGGGCGCGGGCGAGCGGGCGGCGGCGCGGACGAGCTCGCGCGGGCGTAGTTGAGCGGGTGTAGCGGGTGGACACGTGTCGCTCAATGCGTGCGTGTGTAGCTACCCACGGGGGCACGCAGATATTTCCGAATAAACAATACTGATACTTGAGAGGGTTAAAACATCCATTTTTAGGGTTGGGGGTTGACCATTGCCACTTTAGCGCCATGTCAAAGCAAATCTATCTTCGGATAGCAAAGTGGAGGGTGAAAATTTAATCGTTAGGGGTTGAAACTTAAGACTTACGCAGGAGTTTAGAGGATAAAATAGATTTACCTCAATTGTGAAAGAGCGAAAATGCTGTTGTACAGGCTCTTTTATTCCTAGAAAGCCCAGGATCCGACTCTCAAATCTCAATGAATAAAGCAGAAACCGAACCATCCAGCATAAAAATCAGTTCAACCAAAAAGTGGAAGCAAATGCTGACCATTACTAGGTGGAAGAAAAATCATTGTGGAGTGTGGACTCACCAAGAAACAAACAAAAGTGCAGGGGCAAATCAAAGAAAAATCTGAGACAAATGAAACACCAGCCACAAGCCATCTTGTGTGGATGGATTTTGATTGGAGGCCAAGTCCTCTCTCATCCAGTTCTCCATCTCTCTTCTAGCCCTTTTTATTCCCTTCACCTTCCTCCCTCCCTCCTCTTCCCTTCTCTCTCAGCAACTAGCTAGATTGCTCCTCCATTATTAAGCACAGCTAGAATCAATGGCCTCCACCGCCAGCTTCTTGGCCACCCTCGCCAGCTCCATCGCCACAGCAAGCCTGAACGCCACGCCGGCTAGCGGCGGCAGCAAGGTCAGGTTCCTCCCAGTGGCAGCGCCGAGGCGGCGCACGGTGCTGAGCGCGGCGGTGTCCGGCAGCACGGAGAAGGCGAAGCCCTCGCCGTCTCCGTCCGGGCCCGGCGCCAAGGGCGGCAGGGACGACCGCGTGGTGCAGGTGCACAGCGTGGAAGAGTTTGACGGCGCGCTGCGGGCGGCGAAGAACAGGCTGGTGGTGGTGGAGTTCGCGGCGAGCCACAGCGTGAACAGCAGCCGCATCTACCCATGCATGGTGGAGCTGAGCCGGACGTGCGGCGACGTGGACTTCCTCCTGGTGATGGGCGACGAGTCGGAGGCGACCCGCGAGCTGTGCCGGCGCGAGGGCATCACGCAGGTGCCGCACTTCTCCTTCTACAAGGGCGCCGAGAAGGTGCACGAGGAGGAAGGGATCGGCCCCGACCAGCTCGCTGGCGACGTGCTCTACTACGGCGACAACCACGGCGCCGTGGTGCAGCTGCACAACCGGACGGACGTGGAGGCGCTCATGGCCGAGAACGGCGGGGAGGACGGGAAGCTGCTCGTGCTCGACGTCGGGCTCAAGCACTGCGGGCCGTGCGTGAAGGTGTACCCCACCGTGGTGAAGCTGTCGCGCTCCATGGCCGAGACCACGGTGTTCGCGCGCATGAACGGCGACGAGAACGACGCCTGCATGGAGTTCCTCAAGGACATGGACGTCATCGAGGTGCCCACCTTCCTCTTCATCAAGGACAGCAAGATCGTCGGGCGGTACGTCGGTTCCGGCAGGGGGGAGCTCATCGGAGAGATCCTCAGATACCAAGGCGTCAGGGTCACCTACTGAACAAACCCACAGCCACCGAAGTTAGTGCTACAGCAGCAGCACAAGTGAATTGAAACAAGTGATGATTTCCTTACGATACTTGTGAATTTGGCATCAGGAGTGCACATAGAAATATCCATGTTACTGCGGCATCCATCGATGCTAGATTCATATTCAGAGTGTTGGGGATTGTCATACTTGTACGGTAATTAATCACGGTTATAGTAGTAGAATTTTGAAGTGTTAATTGCAAGTTTACAACTTTACCTATGATAATGGAGGTTTGTCTGCCTACATTTATCATATCCCAATTTAGGCTTCCTACGTCTATCATATCGCAATTTAGGCCCCGTTTCTTAAGAGTATTCCCGCGAGAATTAACCGTTTCATGCATATTCCTTTTTTTTGCCAGATTCATGTCATTTTTTTCCTGGATGCGGCTTTCTTAGACATTCGATTCTTGCTCGCTCAACAATTGAAGGGTATAGAAAGATCTAGAGATACTGAATTAATTTTGTTTTCTTGTATACTATGAGGAGGCCACGTGTCCAATGACACTGGTGATCAATGGCGAGCAATAGAAACCACAAGCAGCTAAAAAAAAAGATCACCAAGAAGCCAAAGCTCACCAAACATCTGTCCAAGTTCAACCAGGATGTCTGAAAACGTCACAGGTGTCCATCTTCTCAGGAGATGTCTACGCCGTAAAAACAAAATATCAACAGCACTGCATCTTGGCCATAAGTTCACTTTCACCTTAGCCATCAAATGTTGATTTCCCTTCAGATCTTTTACCCAGATAACTACTTGAGGTGTAATATCTGACACTAGGCATAAGTAACTTCCATGACGCTCTCTAAATTATCAGATTACATACATACTTTCCACTTCGAATCTGACCCCCTTTTTTCTTTTGTGCTAGTATTATCACAAACTAACAGCTCCAGGGCGGGGCGCAGCAGCAGATTAACAGCAAGGAAAAGTTCCTAACAGCTCTTACTAGATATACATGTTTCCATACATGCTTCTAACATGCTAGCTAATGGGCTAAATTTCTAATTACATACAACAGTTCCCCGAAGTAACTTGCAGCTATTGCTCTTCCTCTTCCTCATCCTCACCCTCTTCTTCATCTGCCGCCCACCAAGCAAGAAGGCCAAGTCCATCTCCTTTAATACTTCCCTGCAAAAGGATTACCCTAATTACTCAGCAAAGCACTGAAGTCAAAAATTCAAAAGGTTTGGAAAGAAAATCCCCTCGCAGCGTACAAATATGTTATGTTTTGACAGCACAAGGGTATCATAGCACAGACAAAAGCAGATTTTGCAAGCCATGTTTGGATAATAGTTTAGATAAGGCAACAGTGATTCAAAAGATACAACAGTGATTCAAAAGATACATACTTCTAATACAGATATTTAGATTCTCAAATAATAAACCATCTTGAAGTGGTAATTTTAAACACAAGGAAATGATGGTGCTCCAATGATGTATCTAATGTTGGAGTAAAGCATATGTATTCGTTAGTGATAGTGTAGTATATACAATTTTTACATGGGCCTATATGGGCCAATACTACAACAGCCTCTATGACATATATGACACACTTAACACCCCCTTTCAAACTCAAGGTGGATCTGACGAATGATTTGGAGAATCTAACATGTTGAGTTTGAGACTGCGAAGACAATGTTGCTCTCTAGTCTGAGCTTTGGTAAAGAAGTCAGCAACTTGAAGTTCAGATGGCACATATTGAAGAGTGATAGTTGACTGCTGACAATGAGAACCCTATAAATGAAGCATCCACTCCAATATGCTTAGTCAACTCATGCTTGACAGGGTCGTCGGCCAGCTGTATAGCTCCAGTGTTATCACAAAGAAGAGGTGTAGCATACTTGCATTCCCCACCAACATCGGCCAACAACCAACGGAGGCAAACAATCTCGGAAGTAGTAGTGGCAAGCGCTCGAAATTCAGCTTTGATACTTGATCGTGACACCACAGTCGGCTTCTTGGACTTCCATGCAATGAGAGACATGCCAAGAAAGATGCAATAGCCAGTAATAGATCGTCGATCAACTAGATCAATTGCCCAGGTCAAATCAAAGTAAGCATGAAGCTGGAGTTGACTCAAACAAGCATAGAACAAACACTGAGAAGCAGTCCCCCTCAAATAACGCAGCACATGAAGCAAATGGCTGTAATGAACCAAGGTGGGAGCACTCACAAACTGGATGAGCACATGAACAACATGAGCAATATCTGGTCTAGTGACAGTAAGATAGACAAGACTACCACAATATGACGATATCGAGAGGGATCCTCAAGAGGAACACCATCACTACTACGATGTACATGGAGTTCCATGGGTATAGTGGCAGCCCATGTGCCAGTAAGACAAGTTCGAGCAATAAAGTCCTCAATGTAGCGATGCGCTTAGAGATAGTAATTATCAGCTGCAGATGTGACCTCAATCCCCAGGAAGTAACTGAGGGGGCCCAAATCAGACATCATGCTCACTAAGGCATTGCTTCACAAAGGCAATATACTCCACATCATCCCCAGTGATGAGTAGCAAGAGTAGGGTGCCTGCATGCTCGAAGGTATGAGTGAATAGTGCTGGATCATGGTCACTAGGAGAGAATCCAACAGCACAAACAACAGAATTGAAACGCTCAAACCAAGCTGGGGGGTTTGCTTGAGACTATAAAGAGCACGACGAGGCGACAAACATGATCCGTAGGAGGATCAACAACAAGTGGTGGTCTCATAAGCCTCTTCATGTAAATCGTTGTGAAGAAAGGCATTCTTCACATCCATCTGAGAGATAATCCATGAATGGGCTACTGACACAGCTATCAGAGCGCAGACAGTTGTCATATGAGCAACAAGAGTAAAAGTTTCATCATAATCACAACCATGTGCTTGTTGAAAGCCACGAGCAACAAGACGAGTCTTATAGCATGCCACTGAGCCATTGGACTTGGTCTTGATCTCCTACACCCATTTACATGTAATAAGAACAACCCAAGCAGGTAGAGGAACAAGATCCCAAGTACCGGTACACTCCAATGCTGCAAGCTCTTGTCATAGATTCCTGCCAGTCAAGGATACTCAGAGCCTCTTGATAAGTACTAAGCTCACATACAACACTAGCTATGGAAAGACCATATCGATTAGGAACAGATATAGTACCACAATCACGAAGGTGATACCTGGAAGTCGAGGCAGGTGGCTGATCATCAGACGGGCATCAATAGTACTGGCCGGTACATTAGAAGAGGTAGAAGTGGAAGGCTAATCCTCAAAGGGGACACGAGGTCGACGACTATAATGTAAGGAAAGGTGATATGCCAAGAGCTGAAGAAGGAGTGGGCAAAGATGTATCAGATGATGAAGGCGGAACGAAAGAAGGTATCAAGATGTCAACAGATGAATCAAAAGAGGGAATAGGAGGGAGACAAAAGAAATGGAGTCCAGAGGTGATGGAGACTTAGGAATGGAAGAGTAGAAAAAGGGACAATCCTATACAAATGTGACATCTCTAAGACATGCGAATACGACAAGCAGAGGGATCATAACAACGATATCCCTTATGTTCAAGACTATAACCAAGAAAACCACACTCAACTGACTGAGCGGTCAAGGTGCCAAGAGAACATATCATGTGCAACCAAAAACACGACGATGATCATATCCAGGAGGAGAGCCAAACAGAACCTCTCCAGGGCATTTACCTTGAAGGCAAGAGGATGGCTAGATATTGATGACATAAATAGCCGTATAGATTGCCTCAGTCCAAAGGTGAGAAGGAACAAACGAGGTGATCAAAAGAATGTGAGTAGTCCCAATGATGTGACGATGTTTACACTCAGCAACACCATTCTGAGGGTGGGCACAAGGACAAGAAAGCAGAGGGAGAGTACCCTCAGAAGAAAGGAACCAATGAAAGACAGTTGACATGTATTCTCCCCTGAATCAGAACGAAAAATACGAATAGCACCAGAAAATTGAGTGCGAACCATACAGGCAAAAGATTTTATAAAAAAAATGAGAACAATGTTTCATAAAGTAAATCCATGTATATCAAGAGTGATCATCAACATATAACATAATACTTGTGACCACCCTTAGAAGCAAAAGGGGCAGGTCCCCAAACATCAGTGTATAAGATCAAAGGAGAACTAGACATGGAAGTACTAGTAGGATAGGAGAGTTGTAGCTGCTTGCCAATCTTACAACCTTACAATCAAAACTAGAATCAACAAACACATGACCTAGGATTCCCTGATGAACTAAGGTAGATAGGCAGGAACCACATAGATGCCCCAAATGATAATGCCACAAGGGAAAGGTAGCATAGGACACAGGTCCCAAAGCTGAACCGATGGAGCAAAAGGATGATGACGACAGAGGTGATCAAGAACATAGGGTCGCCTAGGAGAACATCTACGGCAATGACCAAGTACTAACTAGTGCTCGTGTCCGACGATCCCGCACAAAGCAAGAGGTATCATCATCAAAACCAACAAAATAATCCATGTCAGTAAGTTGACCAACAAAAATGAGATTCATATAGAGCTGAGGCACAAGAGACACATCAGGAATAGTAAACTGAGGAGTGGAAAGAGTGTCGTGGTGAGTAACCAAACAAGAAGTGACATCAGCTGTCTGTACACAAGTAGCATCTGTAACCGACCGACATGATGCAAGCTAAGAGGCATCAGAAGTCATGCGAAATGAGCTCCCAAGTCCAATACCCAGGGAGAAGTACCTAGCGCAGGAATAGAAGCGGTTGATCCACCAGACAGTTGGTGATTCATCTGTGGCTGAACGGGCATGGTTGCACTCGTTGAAGCTACAGACGTTGGAGGAGGAGCAAAAGTCACTGAGGCACTAGTAGAACGCTGAGGTGCAGTAGTCCCCTGAGAAGCACCACGCTTGGCCCTTAGCTCAGCCAACAACTCAGGGAGTAACTTGAAGCATCCCTGAACACGGTGGTCAGCCCTCTTGCAATGAGAGCAAACAATCTCGATAAAAGAAGATGCAGCAGCAACTCCAAGCTGAGGTCCCACCAATGACGAAGAAGCAAGAACGTGTGGGAGAGCTGATGAAGAGATGGCAAGTGAGCGAAGGCGGGTCTCCTCAGCAAGCAAGGTTGGGAGTGCCACAGCCATAGTGGGAAGCTTGGAACGACTAAGAAGCTAACCTCTGATTTGCTCAAACTTTGGCCTAAGTCGCATAAAAAATCGAACATCATGTTCTGCTCCTAATACAACTCCTTAGATGCACACTCGTTGCATCCAGAGCAGGCCTTTGGCACCATGGAATCAAGCT
This sequence comes from Stipa capillata, assembly GCA_019208055.1. NCBI lineage: Eukaryota > Viridiplantae > Streptophyta > Magnoliopsida > Poales > Poaceae > Stipa > Stipa capillata. The sequence goes on along the minus strand of JAGXJF010002633.1, from coordinate 241,877 downwards.
GTCTCGACAAACGTGTGAAAGAGCTATGAATTCTTCAACAGTCATATCCTGTTGCTGAAGGTTCTGGAGATTCTAGCGAACGGAATAGCGAAGAACCGCACTGTTCTGTTGATAACGCTATTGAAGGTACTCCCACATCTTTTTGGCAGAAGGAAGATCAACGAAATTCATTCTAATGGAAACTTCAGCATTCATGCACAAGAAACCCATCACATGATTATCAATCCACCACCAATCCGCAAGCTTCTCCCCATCTTCCTTCTTCTCATCTGGAGGCTCATCAATGAGATGAGAAGCCATGCCAATGGACCGAGTTGCATCCGAACAGACGCAGCCCACTCACGGTAGGTCAGGCCATCAAGCTTGATGTCGGAGGTCAGAAGAGAACCACTCTCATGGAAAGGATCTAATGCCATAATCAATATGACTCACAAGAGATGGCACACACACCTTAATTGACTACTAATCAGCAGCACAAGCAATCACCACACTAGAACCAATGGCCGTAAACAAACAGAGCACAATGGGCAAGTAGCAAGTAATGTACCAACTGTGGTTGCAGCTGGACGGCGCAAGTGACCAGCAGAAGGCGGCCACGAGCAGCCAAGAGCTCCGGCTGCGCAACCAGCAGCTCGAGAGCTTCAGTGGCACAACCAGCAGCAGAGGCAGCAACCAGGAGCTGAAGGGGAGGCAACCAGGTGCTCATGCGGCGGTGGAGGAGCCCCGGAGGTAGCTGTGGAGGAGCTCCGGCGACCTGACGAATGAGCACATCAGGAGTTCAAGCAAGCGGCAGCAAGTGTTGCACAATCGGAGGTGGCACAAATGGAGAAGAGGAGGAACTCGCCGGAGGGCGGAGACAGGTACTCGCCGGAGGAGATCAACGACGGTAGGCGGCTAGGGTGCCTTGGTCTGATACCGTCTTACAAAAGGGGAATTCTGAATTTGTGCATACGTATTTGTGGCATACCCGGTTTTAAGGCCGGATAAGCTCCTGTGTTTACGGTACCGGTCCCTGAATCAGTAGCCAGTACCCACAGTATACTTGATACAAAGTCATACAATACCGGGTTTATTACATAAATGATCGGCAAGATCTTTAATTATACATACCAGGCCGATTGGCCGGATTGAAATAGCAGCGGAATAGAAACACGTGGTAACTTGCCCATCAATATGCCAAACCACACAGGCAACTGACTGGGGTAACATCCTAGCCTTCGTATTCGACGTCGGTACCTTCTGAACATTCCTTCTTATCTGGCCAATTCAACAAGCCAGGTGAATACATTGAATGTACTCGCAAGCCCTTCTTCAAGGTGAATATCACAGATATATGCATGCACAGGGGAATTCGATAAAGAGGCTCTAACCTATGTTTCATAGTTGTGCGGAAGAGTAAGTTTTCATCCGAAATAGCTAACTAGATGTCAAAAGCATATTTTCCAAAAAACCAACTCGGCCCTGCCGAGTCATATTAATCTGTCACAATAGCGTTCCTGCCAATTCGGCCGCTCGCCATGGGAGCGATCATTTACCTGCAAAAGATAGCCGTTCCTACCTCAGGGTAGAACGATGTCCAATAATACCACTTTTCTCCTTAGATAGCCGTTCCTACACTCCGGTAGAACGGTGTCCCACTCATAGCCATACCTCCCGTGTAATCGCATTACACGAGGCTCTCCCAACTCACTCTGCATACCCATCAGGCGATGCGTCCTTAAACCTATGACCCATTCTTCATAATATAGTCTAACCGGTTGTGTGGCCATACCAGATTGTGTCCATGACCGAGGACGCGGCTATTCGAATAGATTTTAACACTCTGCAGAGGTTGTACGGCTTTACCCACAAGATGTAGTTTGCCCTGGGTACACTGTGCACTGTATACTGACAGGGCTAATACAACGAGACCTTTCACCCGTTTCCTACTAGAACCGGACCCGCTAGATGGGTAACCCAACTTTACTTTTGTCTCGCAGACTCAAAAATGGGACTCTCCACCTTTGTGTCGAACAACTCCCTACGCCCTACGGTGGAGGTTCTCTAGAGATCCTAATCCATCTAGCCACATACTTCTTACTGCCCGCGGGTCCAGACACTAGCACTTGACGGGGTAAAAGCCAAGTTCTTCCCATAAAGGACATGTGGACGTACGGGGTGAACCTGGTTTAGCGGCACGGTAGGTTCGGTCCTTAAATGATCCGAGAAAGACTCCACACCTTGTCCGTCGCACGAACCGCGAGTGCCCCCAATGGGTCTTAGCTCGCTTATATTCCTTCCTGTTTTCGCCCTTCATTTCTAACCCGGATCCAAATCATCTCCATTTTGTTTCTGTCTTACAAAAACTCCCCTTCGAACATCCAACCCGTGGATTATACCGTGACTTCCCCTCCATCAGTCACAGCGATCCATCCTAAGTTTTTCTCATACGAGATTTCCGGGAAACAAACTCAGAAGGAGGAGAGGAGTGCGCTGGTACGAGCGGTTCATCTGATGGGGCTTGGCATCGGTGGAATTAGACCGGACAGGGGCAGTGGGGTCTCAGTTGGAGGGAAAGAAGAAGAAGCCCGGGAAGCCCGGGGGTTTGCTCGGCGAGTCAGAGAAGGGGGAGGAGGATGGGTTGGAGTAGTAAGGGAGCTCGGGTAGGCCTTTTATAGGCGGGGCGTCGAGGGCAAGACCAGAGGGCCGCTGAGCTCGATCGTTCTGACAATGTGACGGCGCGGGGAAGGCAGGCGGTGCAGGGCTGGGCTAGAAGGGTCGCGGAGCTATCGTGGCACGCTCTGGTGGCTTGGGCGGTGGCCTAGACGACGCAGGGCATGCTGCGGATGCTGACGGAGGGAGCAGGGTACGGGGCGGCCGCGGTATGAGTTGGTGCTCGGGGATGAGACGGAGCGGGGGGTCAACTCGGAGCGGCATTGGTCTCAGGGAGGTGTGACAGGCGAGATGGCGCGCCTTGGCTTGATGGCAGCCGGGAATCGGCGGGTCACGCGTTGATGGCCTTGCGCGTGCCCCGAGCGCACGCGGAGCTCTCTTTATGCCAGGCGAGGAGGCCGAGGGGGATGCCGTGGTGCGCAAAGGCAATGCTGGACGGTGAGGAATCGATGGGTCGTCGGGGCTGGTCAGCGAGCGGCAGGCTGGGGACAACGTGCGGAGCGGAAATGTCAGCGGGCGGAGCTGATGCGCGTCTGGGATGCGCTGTTCGTCCTTGTGCCGGTGGACGCGATGGTGCAGAAGGCCAGAAGAGCTGGTGCCGAGCTGCGGGGACTAGGGAACGTCGTGGCACAAGTAGGCGCAAGGGGCGGTGGACTGGACGACGGTCGGCGCGGAGCTTGTCAGCGGTTGTCCTGCTGGTGCGCGTCCTGTGCACCTGCTGGCATTGCCAGGGCGCAGCCAGGGTATGCGCATCAGTGGCATGCAGCGCGTCCGAGGGCGCCTGGAGTCTTTCGGACGTGTCTCTTGTGGCAACGGCGATAGGGTGAGGTGTGAGAATAGTTTACGGCTTTAGGTAGTGAGTACAGCAGCCAGGACAGTGTAGGTCTTTGAATGCCATTGTCGGCATGGGGTGGCTTTCAGGTTGTTTCAGATGCTTGAGGGTTGCTTTAAGGTACACCTGGCATGGGAGGTTGCTTAGGGTGCAGAGGGAGATCCTAGAAAACTTTAGGGTTGTTTGGATAGAGTTTAGGTCTACATTTCATGTGATAAAAGAATTAGAGCAAGGTGTTTGTTGCGGGTTATTTACAACTTTTGTACTGTAGGAATTAATGTTTTTGCATATTTGAGTTTATGATAGCATGCTGGACATTGTGTGATTTTATGATATTTTTCTGAGTTGGGTTGGTTAGGGTTGTAGTTCAATGCCCAAATAAGTCCTAAGTTGTAATTTGCATGAATCTCAAAAATATTTGTACTGGACCTGTTATTATTATTTCATAACTTGACGAAGATTAGCATCCTATATTTTATGGAATTTTTGTAGAATTTTTGAAATATGACTCTTAGTGTTTCTCGACCAAGGGGGACAATTAGCAGTTTTAGGGTTACGGTAGGGTTTCAAGTTTTCGAGGTCCGGGAGGGTATAAATACCCTGCTGGAGACAAGAAGGATGTCGTGATATGCGGATTGAAATCCGGGGTTGAGTTTAGGTGTTGTTGATTCGTCGAGATGGTCGATGATGGAATTTGTATATACGGCGTATGTGTGTGGTGTCAGAGACAAGAGGGGCAAGGACATGATGATCAATTGTCCCGAGAGTATACCTTAGTGTCACGATCTATTGATTTGTCGCGGCGGAGGGTGCCAGGGTTAGCGTATATGCCAACTAGGGTTTTGCCGAGACGGGATGACGTTAGGGTTTTGGGAAACAGGATGGTATAGATGCCTTTCCAGGAGTTGCATAAAGGTCGATCACGCCTATTAGGTTATTAGGTCATTTACCGATTTCTAGGGATTCGTAGGTTTGCCGAGAAAGAAGTATTAGGCTTAACGTGTGTGCATGCGTATCCTTGTTTTATGTCAAGTAATGGTTTGGACTTAAATGCATAAGATGATGCCAGGAACATTGGGAAGATCCAAATAGAGATAAGAGGAACATGAGCACATGCCACGTGTACGTGTATATGTGGTCACGCTAGGGTTTACTATAAAAAGATTTTGGACAAAAGCGTAGTCGATCACACTAGTTAACGTAAAAGTCTTTTTGAAAATCCTAATTTTCGGGTTTCGGAAAATCGGGATGTGACAGTATTCCTTGGCGATAGTACAGTGTATACAATACTACATGGGCCTATATGGGCCAATAATACAAGAGTCTCTATTACATATATAACACACTTAACAATTTACACGCCAAAATATAAGAATGTGTGCAGGCAAGTTCAGACACATAGCCCCTGGCCCATCAAATCCTTCAAATGAATCTTCAATTTCCCTTATGTAACTGGTTGTGCTGAAGTGACAATATGAGACAAAAACCCATCATGCCAACTCAAAGAGACAAAGCTTTAATGGGCTAAACCCCAGAAGGGCTTTACTCCAACAATTGTTCTAATCCCTTTAAAAGACAAGAGAAGGTGGAAAAGCCAAAAACGTCCATGGAAACACATCGGAAGTAAATAGCTAGCGAATGTTATACGATGCAACAAAAATGAACATGATGTAGATCCAAGTTGAAGTTATGATGACATATTTGCCAAATAGAACGAGCATTATATTGATCCAACTGAGAAGTTGCTGGTCATAGTCATAGGTAGATATACAAGCAAGAGGACATACATTGATCTGCATTGGGGCAAATGGCTTGTCATCTTCCTTTTGCTCAACTGGGATAGGTGGGTATTTTATACTAGATACCAAGAATCGTATCTGCATACAGATCACACTGATCATGAGTTTATTGTGGTCGGTGACTATAAGAAGTAGTAATTGCTTTGAATTCAACAAAATTGAACAAAACAGAAATTAAAATACCTCATCATCTATATCAAGATAAAGCTCATCACCATCTTCAGTCTTCAGCATCCACCTACCATCTCCCCCCCTGGAAATATATGAACAAGAAGTGAGAAGTACAGAAAATAAAATAAAATACATTTAAGCAGAAAATACTTGTCTCATGAGTATTCATGAAAAAGACAAAAAGATCACGTAGTATGATACTCCAGCTAACAACTAGTGTTTCTTTTAGTGCGATACAATTACAAGTTAAGGTATGTGTTCTTCAAAAAAAGAAGATCTAGAAGTGCATCTATCCCCTGCACACATCATTCCTTTTCTGTCTCTATTTTGTTTTCGCTCCTGACTCAATCAGAGTTGAAGGGGTACCTTTTCATAATAACCTAGCTAGCTGACGCACATATTAAACAGATATAAAAGAATAAAGAATCAAATGTTAATCTAAGAACCAAAATCCAAATTTCGAATATAACTCTGGAGATAAATAGAACACCTCAGTTTTCAAATAATAGTATAATACTAGTGTGTTGCTGCACTGCAACAATAACATAACAGAGCAATGCGTTACCTCACTGTACCATACTGCATCAAGTGTCCAGGAATGCATATATCGCTGAAAAAATCAAGTGAAACTGAAAAAAGAAACACAGTATCTCAGCTGAAACCAATTGTTTTGTGTGTGCAGATTTTGCAATGAGGTGAGTTACATAGTGATAATATGCAGTTCCAGTGATTGCCAGAACAGGAAAGAAGCATTTAGATTGTGTAGACATAAGAAGCACAGCAGTCCAAGTCCAGCATAGTAGAGAAGAGGAAGTAACAGGGTAAGCAGGAATCAGTTAAATGTACATGCTTGTCAAGATTGAACTGTAAGAATCGACGATGAAATACTAGTGTGGAAAGCGTTAGGCTTAAGTTTTTTCATGCAGCAGCGCTACCCTCCAGGCATTGCGCTAAACTTGATTTTCAGTAGTCCAAATAATGTAGCTCCTTATAACTCCTAAAACATTGAATTTTGATTTCAGCTTTCATGTCTCTAGATCAGACCCAAAATGCAAAAGGCATACCAGCAAACAGTTTTCTGTTTACAAGAAACAATATATAAAAACTAAATGGTTTCATTGTTTTGAACAGCGCAAGAATTCATGACTAAATAGCACGAGGATACCATAGTATGAAAATATGAACAAATTCCCTACAATGCAAGATGTTATGAAAAATTAAAGACCCAAGTATTAGAAATAGTGATACTGATAGATGAATTCAAACAAGCAAGGGGTCATAGAAGATTGCAAACCAAAAGTCAATGAGAAAATAACTAAGTCACCTTGTAAACCCTTTTCGTCATATCCACTGATCTTCCCAACAAGAACCTCCCCAGCAAAGGGCCTGAACATCAACAACCTAAACGAAACCTATCCAAGATGGGAAGAAAGAAGGGAATCTGAGCATGATTTGCAAAGATGTAGGAAGCCTCAAAAACATGATTTGCAGTTCTATTTAAGCATAGCAATCAAATGTTAAGCACTCCTAAGAATGGTTTCAAGTAATTTCATGAACGCCCCTGGAAGGAACATGCACGAAAGAAGTACTGATACACACTTGAACAGTTGAACTTCAAGTATTCGACTTAATTGCACAAATTGAATGGCATGAAACAGCAACGGAGTCACCCTTTCATGAATTCACCTTCTACTGCACTTACAAAGGATACTAAACAAGCATACCAATATGCGAAACATCTCACATTCCTTAAAAAACATAAATGGATGACAAAATGATAGCACACATTACTTTATACGTCGAGCAGCCCTCTCCCGGAAAGATGAACCCGCCTTCGACGGAGAGGATGTCGTAGATGGACACGCAAAGCCCGAGACTCGCGACCACCTACAGCGCAAGCCCGAACGCAGATAGAAACACACATTTAAGAATCTCAGCACCGTGAGCAAAATCTTGCCGTGTGCTAATGATAATGCGGCTGAGCTCGCGCTACCTTGTCCAGGAAGAGCCTCTCGAGCTCGGCCTTGATGGCGTCTACGAGAGGGCGGCTCATCAGGTGCGGCGGCATCGGCAGGTTATGCTCAACCTGGCTCAGAACGAACATCCTGCCTGAATTGCCTGCTACGCGGACCTGGTCACGCCCCCGCACCGCAGGACGTCGCCGCTTGCACGCCCCCGCCCGCGCCCGGCGGCCGCACTGGCCGCTCCGCTCGCTGCGCTGCCTGCGCACCCCCGCGACCCGCGCCCAAGCTGCGCTCCTGAGGAGGCAGCACTGGACCGCGGGGTGATGAGGAGGCGGCGGAGCAGGGGGGGTCTCGCCGACGGCGCTTGAGCCAGGGAGTTTTAGGGATGCAAATTCTGGGCTTGAGCTTCCATGGGCTTTGAAAATAATTTCTGGGCTGGGAAAGAGATGACCAGCGGACGGGGCCTCAGGCTCAAGAAACAGGCAATTCAATTGATTTCAGCATTTTGTGCGCCAACACAAATTAAGTTACTATTTTGTTGCGTTAAGTTTTGGCACCGAGTATTGCTAAAAAAGTTTTGTCACCGAGGAAGGCTTAGTTTGCGATTGATGAACTATACTATACTAGACTTAGTTTATAAGTTGTTGTGAAAAAATATCTAAAAATAAAAAAGTTTGGTTAAATAAACGGTGAATTAATCAAAAATTGATAGAACAAACGAGATTATCATAATCCACCGCAATGTCAAATGGAGCCTAAGACTGCATTTGCTATTACAGTAGCTTTTCAGATTCAGTTATCATTTTCGATCTTGACCGATTAAGATTTGACCAATGATAATTTTTTAAATAATTAGCTATATAATATAAAAATGGTACTATTAGATTTGTAACCAAAAGTACTTAACTCCTCCCTCTGTCCAGAAATGTAAGGTGCACATGTTTTTAAAATTTATCTTTGACCAAGAATTTATTCAATAATATGTAGATTACATGATATAAAAGTAATATAGTTTGATTCGTATTAAAAAATAATTTCCAATTGTCGGGACCCAAAATCCATAATAGAGAGCTTTAGGTGGAATCACCCGCTAAGTCGAAACGTCAACCCCGACTTCAACCCTTGGGTATTAATACCAAGAGGAGTGGAGTGATATGGCTTCGAATAGCCCGAAACGTCAACCCCGAACTTGCTCTGACAAATGAATGCACAGGTTAAGTAGGGTGATATGGTCTCCTCACTCTTTTCTTACTGAGTCAGAACATCAATCCCGAACTCGTCCTGACAAATTAATGCTCGGCTGGAGTAGGATGATATAGTTCACAAGCTCCCAGTAGAAGAGTCACTTCACAGGGGTGATTAAACCTAACAACTCTATGATATAGACTCTGAAACCCTACCCGCACCATGTGCTTCAACAACATACACACAGGGCACATGAGGCAGGTGAGAACAAACCGGTATCACCACAGCAATTCTACGACTGAAAATACGATATTTAAGTTCTTGAAACTTAACAACATGACATACATACAAGAGTTGCTTACACAGCGAAAGAGTAAAGATGGCTAAGAAGCCAAAAGGTCAGGCCAAAAGTGGCAGTAGAACAAAACGAGCTGCCAAACCCTGGGCAGGATCACTGCCTGGGATTTCCAACGACTAATCGTCGTTGGCATCGATCTCTAGGTAAAAACCACCCTCGGAGAGGATGGTTTCCTCTGCAAGAAAAATGTCAACGATTGCAGAGTGAGTACAAAAATTGTAGTCAACAAGACTTACAAGGGGAAATTAATAATAGATGTAACAGGTATCAATAACATGGTAATTGTGGACTATTTTGCCGAAAGCTGATTTTCCTTTGTTAATATTTCATAAGTAGATGAGCAATCAACTATAGGAGTACTTTTAAAAGGGGTGAGTCGAACACTTCATGATCAACTCTATCGTAGACCACCGAACACATAAACCCTCGATTCTTCCTCAACCACCTGGGAGGAAGCAATCGCTACACCTCAACTTTAGAGTTGGCAAGTTTTAGATTTATCGTTGTAGTTGTCTAATTCGATGCAGGTTGTCGGAGTATTATTCCGGCAATACTACTTATGGGGCGGCGTGAGCACAGCAAATCTGGATGAGTGCACACGGGAGACAAGATTTAGACATGTTCAGGCCCTCACGGAGAGGTAATACCCTACGTCCTGTGTTTGGTGGCTGGTATTGCGTGTATCCCGAGTGCCGCAAGCCCTAGAGAATCGATCTCGAGGGGACTTGTGGTATGAAACAATGGAGACTAGGTGAGATGAGATCAGATACCGATCGGAGGTCCCCTACCGGGCCTTATATAGCCGGCCGGGATAGGGTTACAGGAGTCTGGATCGGCTAACAGATATGTTTCCTAATCGGTTACAACAGATTCCGGGTATGCCGGATTGGTAATAGTCCTTGTCTTGTACTCCACGTTGATGAGGCGCCCCCGTGCTGTAGTCGGACTCCGAGTAGTCGGCCCGGCCCATCCCGTGGCCGGGAGGCCGGATTCGTCCTCCTTGATGATACCCGAGTGCCATGTCACCATCAGTAGCCCCCGAGTCCTTCACGATCTCACCGCTGCCGGTCTTTGCCTCTGGATGATCTTCCCGACTGACTTCGGCTGACTGGGAGATTGCGAAGGGCTAATGGAACTCCTGCAAACAAGACAATTAGAGCCAAATAACACTCACCCGTAAGGTAGGAATATTAAGGCGAATGAGCTGTTAACGGGTAATCTCTGGTGGCACTCGGTCCATCCTTAGGGACAGGGACCGACTGATAACCCAGCGTGGGGCATGCCATGAATCCCGACTGAATTCCCGAGTAGCACTCGGCCTCCCCGAGAGGGTTAAGGCCAGCTGGAGTCCCCTGAAGGAATGCCTCCGAAATTCTTGTCCGAACCAGAGAAAACAGACACGGCGCATAGGTTCCCGAGTTTCGAAGTCTTATACCGGGTCATTGCACTGAAACTGGGGATCCCAGTTACCAGGGCCTTCGAGATTCAAGTGCTCGACAGGTCTAGGTGGAGAATCCAGTAGCTCCGAGTTGCTCAGCGTCCAACTTGTGGCCCACGGAGGGCACGCCATTACTGTCCCTCACTCGGGTGTACTCAGTCGACTGCGTTCCTGCTTGAGGCCAGCCTCTGATACCCTTCGCAGCCAAAGCGCCCGGCGCCGACTCTTTCCGGCAGCCGGCTAGTGATTTACGAGAAATACGCTTTAGTCACAGTATAGCGGAGACGTACTCCGTCGGGTTTCTAGCCTGAAAGGCCAACCGTTGGATGTCCCTTCATTAAACCGCACGAATCGCGACGCCGCCAGGTCGTGGGCGCGAAATGAGTGCGACGTGGCCCGCGGGATGCGCGTGGGAATCCGGAGGGGCGCGTGATGGGGCGCGGCAGATTCGGACACATGTGCGCGTGGGGGAGCCGAACCGACGGCCCGTCTTTTAATACTCCGAAACGGTCACGGGTTCGGCCCACACGCCCATTCGCCCTCGTCTTCCTCCTCGCGCCCGAACGCTTCGCCTTCTTCTCCCAAATCCACCCACGTACGCCGCTCCATTCGAAACCCTAACCGCCACCTCAACCTCCTCGGATGCAATCCCCGCATTGGGAAGCCGATCCGACGGAAGCCGAAGAGGACGCTCTGGTTTGGAAGTTGCTGGGTGAGGAGGAGTCGCCTGCCAGTCCGATGGCCCCGTGGGTGAAGTCGACGGCAACGGACATTCGGCTGTCGGTCCTCGTGCGGCTCGGGCATCTGCCGCCAAAGGAGTTGGTCGGGTGGCACGCCGCCGCCGGGGAGACCATTCCCACACCAGACACCGGCGAGTTGGTCGTCCACGGCCCCTTCTTCGAGCGGGGGTTTTCCGTTCCGGCGCACCCATTCTTGCGGGGGCTGCTCTACTATTACGGGTTGGAGCTTCACAATCTCAACCCTAATAGCATCCTCCACGTCTCCTGCTTCATCACCCTCTGCGAGTGCTTCCTCGGCATCCAGCCGCACTTCGCCCTGTGGAAGCACCTCTTCATGGTGAAGCTGCAGCCGAGCAGAGATAACCCGGCCGTGGTGGGCGGCGCCGGGTTCCAGCTGAGGTCGGGAACAGCAAAGAGCTACCCGGCTCCGCCAATGCAGACGTCCAACAAGGGCTGGCACGCCTTCTGGTTCTACTGCGCCAACCCAGAACCATCGCTGCCGGCCTTTTCGGGTCAGCCGCCGGTGATCAAGCCGAGCTGGTCGGACCCGCCACTCGAGAGGGAGCAGGACAGCGTCGCGGTGGTGATGGCGCAGCTCGAGGCGGCGATGAAGGCCGGGGTCACCGGAGCGGTCGTCGCCGCGACCTTCGTCCGCTGGCGGGTGCAGCGGCCAAGCTGCGGGCGCACCCGATGTACGAGTACACCGGGGAAGGCGACCCGACTCGGGAGTCCGCGGAGGAGCTCACGGAGAGCGAAATCCAGGGCCGGCTCGAGAGGCTTTTGGCCCAGGGGACGAGTCTGGTCTTCCCCGAGCGGCCAGCCCCCTTCAGCCGGGCGAACCCCCCGAGTGACGTAAGCACCCGAGTCCCGCCTTTCTGGTTTCTTCGCTATTTCTTCACCGAATCTTATTCAGGATTTGCTTCTGTGCTTCTGCAGGTATTGTTTGGCTTCTACTCCAAAGCTCCCCTCCCAGAGGACGAGATTTGGAACCAGCCGCAATACGCCGACGTCCCGAGCAGTGGGGCGCCACCGCCAGGAGCAGTCGGGGCTCCTTCTTCTGGCGTCGGACACTCGGGAGACGCCGGGTCTTCTGCTTCCGGCGCCCGTCCTTCAAAGGGCGTCGGGTCTTCTGCTTCCGGCGCCGGCCCTTCGAAGGGCGCCGGGTCTTCTGCTTCCGGCGCCGGCCGCTCAAAGGGCACCGGGTCTTCTAAGGGTGCCGGGCCCTCGAAGGCCCCGCCGGTCGCTCCACCTCGTCCTCCCCCGCCGAGCACGCCCGCCCAGGAGGAAGACGACGAGGGCTCGGACGACATCAGCACCTTCCTGGTGAGGAGGCGGAGGCGGCCGGCGGGCACCACCCAGAGGGGGCGAGGCGGCTCCGCTGGCTCAACCACCGTCGTGAGGGGCGCCGCCTCGCCGGAACGGGGCGGCTCTGCTCCCCCTGCCAGCCCGACGGCTCCGTCAGGGACCACGCCGACGGGTCAGGAGGACGCTACCACTGGTGCCGACCCGGTGGCACCGACTGCCGAACAGTGCACCCAGAGGGTGTAGCCCCCGAGCCTGCGTTCGACTAGGATAGTCGGGCGGAGAGTGTAGTTGTCTTCTTTCAGTCTGACTCTGGGTGCACGAACAATGCACCCAGAGGGTGTAGCCCCCGAGCCTCCGCTGGGTCCTTGAGACCAAGAGGAGGGTTACGACAATCTTCCCGGGTGACTTTAATGTATTTCCATTTCCTTTATGCAGAATCTGAACAAGCGGTCGCAGGACAAGACCGCCTTCCTCCAAGATCGGCTGCCGGTGATCGAACGGCTGGAGCTGCGGAAGTCCGAATGGGACAAGCTGACCGCGAGTCGGCAGTCGGCGGAGGACGTGGCCCGCAAACGTGGGGCGGAAATTACCGGCCTGCAGGCGGGCCTTTCGCAGGAGATGGCCAAGTCCCGAGGTGAGTGAGCTGAGTTGTTTGTTGCCTCTCCTCTGTCGCATTTTTGTCTTGCTGACGCGTTGTCTTTCGCAGCCGTCGAGGAAGAGGTCGCAAGGCTGAGGGTGGAGCTCGAGGCGATGACGACTCGCGCCCGGGACTTGGACGCCGCCAAGGAGCAGGCGCGGACGCTCGAGGAGGCGCTCCAGGCGGAAAGGGCCCGCGCGGAGCAGCTCGGGCGCGAGGCCGAGTCGGCGGCCAAGAAGGCCACCGATTTGGAGGCGGCGCTCGTGGCGGAGAGAAACCGTGCCGAGCAGCTCGGGCGTGAGGCCGAGTCGGCAGCCAAGAAGGCCGCTGACTCGGAGGCGGCTGCCGAGGCCGTGAAGAAAGATGCCGCAGCGGCGGAGTCCGGTGAGTGCCCCTTTTTGGACTGTGGGTGTGCCCCAGTCTATTTTTCACTTTGCTCATGCGTGTTTTTGCTGCAGAGTCGAAGGCGTGTCTCGAGAAGTCCCGGGGGATGATCGAGTTGCTGCTGAAGGCCGGGCAGGTGGCGTGTGGCGCCGTCTGGCCGGACGAGACGGCCCCGGACTCCGTCGCGGCGGTCGCCGAGCGGCTGGGCCAAGTGCCCGACCAGGTGGCAAACATCGAGGCGGACGGCGCGCGGACGGGGGCCTGCATAGTCCTGGCGGTGGCGCGGTCCCATTACCCGCTGCTGGATATGCAAGCAATCTGGGAGGGGTACGCCGCCGACGTCCCGAAAGAAGATATTCCAGGGATGATGCAGTCCGTGGAGTCCACCGTTGATTCGCTGATCAAGCGGTCGGGCCTGTAAAAAGTAGAAGTAGCTGTAAACTGCTCGGGCTAGCCGAGTAAAGCCTTGTAATGGACTCGGGAATGCCGAGTGAATTTTGTAAAGGACTCGGGGGTGCTGAGTGACTTATGTACTTGCTGGTTTTAACAAGTAGTTTTTGTTCTGCTCGGGAAAAAACTTGTATTCCTGTGTACTCGAGTTTGTTCGTTTTTGCTCTTCGCCAACCCGTTGTAGCCTCCTTGGCGTAGGGATTAGCCGGTGGCGTGTGTCCCGTGTAGCGTAAGGGTGTGGCGTAAACCGGCGATTGGAGTCAAAGAGTTAACGTTGGACTTTATACACAGTACTTAAGTATTCCGCGAGGGCAAAGCCGTGTATGCGCCGAGTGCCTGCTACGAGCGGGCGTAGCAGGTCAGTCGGGAGGAAGGAAAGACTTGCTTTTGGGTTGAATGAAAAAGAAAACTCTTTATTCATGTATGCAAGTTCATAAAATACTTAAGCATAGAAGCGACGTAGCTGTTCGATGTTCCATGCGTTGGTGAAGATGTTGCCGTCGCCGTCCTTCAGTCGGTAAGCCCCCGGGCGTAGTACTTCGGCGACTATGTACGGACCCTCCCATGGCGGTGAGAGCTTGTGCTGCTCCTTGCTTGATTGGACTCGGCGTAGAACCAGATCGCCGACGTTGAAGGAGCGGCCGCGTACATGTCTGCTGTGATATCGCCGTAGGCCCTGCTGGTACTTGGCTGAACGAAGGAGCGCCACCTCGCGGGCTTCCTCGAACTGGTCGAGAGCGTCCTGTCTGGCCTCCTCTGACTCGGCCTCGCTGAAGGCGCGGAGGCGGGGGGACCCGTACTCCAAGTCAGTCGGGAGGATTGCCTCGGTACCGAAGACCATGAAGAAGGGTGTGTAACCGGTGGACCGGTTGGGCGTGGTCCGAAGGCTCCAGAGTACTGATGGCAACTCGGCCATCCACTTGCCTGCGAACTTGTTCAGTCGCTGGAAGATTCGGGGCTTGAGGCCTTGTAGTATCAAGCCGTTGGACCGCTCGACTTGCCCGTTGGTGCGTGGGTGTGCCACGGCGGCGAAGTCGAGGTTGATGTTGTAGTCGTCGCAGAACTGGAGGAAGGCTCGGCCGGTGAACTGGGTGCCGTTGTTTGTGATAATGCTGTTGGGTACGCCGAACCGAAAGACAATGTCCCGGACAAACTCGACGGCCTTTTCAGCAGTTATCGTGGCGACCGGCTTGGCTTCGATCCACTTGGTGAACTTGTCGACCACGACGAAGAGATGTGTGTAGCCTCCGGGAGCCTTCTTGAGAGGGCCGACCATGTCCAGACCCCAGACCGCGAAGGGCCAGGTGATCGGGATGGTCTGGAGAGCCTGAGCCGGCAAGTGTGTCTGCCGGGCGAAGTGTTGGCATCCCTCGCAAGTGCGGACGAGGTGCTCCGCGTCGGACACAGCAGTCAGCCAGTAGAAACCTGTCGCAAGGCTTTCCCGACTAGTGACCCGGGCGCCGCATGGTATCCACATACTCCCGAGTGAATATCATGTAGGAGCTGCTTTCCCTGATCTTGGGGTACGCATCGTTGGAGGATCCCGGAGGTGCTCCTTTTGTAGAGCTCGCCGTCAACGACGACGAAGGCCTTGGCGCGTCGCGCGATGCGGCGTGCCTCGGTTCGATCCGACGGGGGGATGTCCCGCAGGAGGTAGTCTAGGAAAGGTGCGGTCCAGTCGGGAGTGACGGTGAGGACTTCTGTTGAAGGCTGCTGAGCGGCGTCCATGAGGATCTTGGTGAGGCGGACGCCGCAAACGATCGGGACTACCACCAAGGGGAATCGTCCCGGCTGGGGGATGTAGTCGGGGTGATCCGCGCGTCCGAATGAAATTACGGACTCGGACCATCGCAGGTACTTGGGCACGGCCGGTTCCACTGCGTTGACCTCTCGATCAATAATCTTTTGGCGACGTTTGGAATCGTAGCTGTTTGGGCCGCCAAAGATCATCAAGCAAGCGGTCTCTTTCGAAAATTCATCACCATCGTCCTGAGGAGGCTCCTTCTTGCCCTTATTGGGGACGTATGGCTTATTCAAGTTCTTCAAGAGGTTGCAGTCGCGCGTCAGATGATTGGACTTGGGTCCATGGAAGTGACACGGCTGACTCATCATCTCTTCAAAGGTCGCGTTGGTGCGCTGAGGTCGGCGCGGCGGGGCGCGCTCAGCCGCAGCAACGAGATCTCCACCTTTACGCTTCCGGTGCTTCTTCCTGGATGACTCGGGTTGAGCGTCCCGACTGGGTGAGTCGGACCCTTTGCCCTTGTTTCTTCCCTTGTCGTCCCGAGTAGCACTGCGGACAGCCTCTTCACCGGTGGCGAAGTTATTGGCTATGTCAAAGAGCTCGCGCGTGGTCTGGGGATTCTTGCGCGCTATCTTGTGGATGAGGTCGGTGCTTCGAACTCCCTTGGAGAAAGCAGTGATGACGCCACTCTCTCGAACCTCAGGTAAGGAGTTCTTCTTCTTGGAGAAGCGCTGGATGTACTCACGGAGAGTCTCATCCGCTTTTTGTGTACAACTGTAGAGGTCCCACGCGTTCCCGGGCCGATTGTACGTGCCCTGAAAGTTGTTCACAAAAAGGGTCTCGAGGTCGCTGCATGTCTGGATGCAACCCGGAGGTAAGCTGGTGAGCCAGGCTCGAGCCGAGTCAGCCAGGAACAGCGGCAAGTAGTGGATCGCGACGTAGTCGTTCCCACCATTGTCCTGCACGTCATGTGGTAGTCGGCCAGCCAAATGTCCGGTCGGGTCTCTCCGGTATACTTGTCGATGCCGGTGACTCGGAACCGTGACGGGAAAATGACACTGCGGATACAGGGGGCCGAATGCCTTTGGTCCCGAGTATCCCATGCCAGATGACGTTGGAGAGCGTCCCCGGCTAGTGGCGCCGCTGTCGTTGCGGTGGCCGCCACGATCGTCTTTCCCGGAACCATGATGAGCGCTTCCTTCAGCGCCTGCAGGGTCCCTTGGTCCGAGTCGATTGCGGACCGGTGCAGCTTGACAGGCGTTTTTATCCGCATCCTGTCGGGCACGGGTTCTGGCGGCTATGGTGCCGCGGGCGTCTCGGTCAGGACCGAGTCGCTCATGAACATCTCCGGCCGGCTGACGTCGGTCGGGGCTTGCCCGTCGTCCACCCACGTTTGATGGGCTTTTCAGCGGTGTAGAGCGCCGACTCCTTGCACCTGCTGAGGAGCCGGGATGACCTTCTGAAGCTTCGGCATGCTGGAGGGCGGTTTCCTCTAGCAGAACTCGAAGTCGCCAAAGTTCGTCGTGACCCCGGGTTGCCCTCGGGGATCTCAATGGCGCGTGCCGCCATCGTGGCTGCGATGATGTTATGACTCGGGAGAGGAAATATCGGGACTCCTTCCCTTTCGCACACGCGGAGCTCATTGTGGACCTGACGTCCACGAGCCCTCATGTCGTCATTGCGTCGTTGGTCGTCACGCTGGCGGGCGAGCCGAGTCTGTTGCTCGATCAACTCTTCCTCCTTAGCAAGGAGTCAGAGTCGGGTGGCTTCGAGCTCTGCCGGTGTTTGTTCCACAATGGGGACCTCTTGGCCATTGCCGCCATCTGGCGAGTCGGCGTTGGCCATGAAGACTTCCCGGGACGGATGGTGGCTGCCAGAGCTCTCATCCTCGTCCGAGTAATACTCGAGGACAGGGAGGAGAGAGTCAATTGGTCCCACCAGTTGGGATCCGAGTGCGAACTCATGCGCGACAAACGGATCTGGCTTCGACGAAGCCTCTTCCCTGAGGAGAGGGGCCGAAAGCGCGGGCTCGGGGGAGAGCCCGTGCTGAGGAGCTGAAGAAGCCTCTGCTGGCCGGGGTGTTGCCGAGTAGCAGAGGTGAAACTGGCCGATCTTATCGGCGATGAAGCTCAACTTTCCAAATTGGAAAAGTTGGCCGGGATCCGGGACAGCGTTCACGAGAGCGAATCTCATGATGCTTCCCGGGACGAAGACGTTGTTGATGTTGACGAAACCCACCCGGATCCGTGCAAATGGATCTATGCGCACACCCCTACCTGGCGCGCCAACTGTCGGAGTATTATTCCGGCAATACTACTTATGGGACGGCGTGAGCACAGCAAATCTGGATGGGTGCACACAGGTTCAGGCCCTCACGGAGAGGTAATACCCTACGTCCTGTGCTTGGTGGCTGGTATTGCGTGTATCCCTAGTGCCGCAAGCCCTAGAGAATCGATCTCGAGGGGACTTGTGGTATGAAACAATGGAGACTAGGTGAGATGAGATCAGATACCGATCGGAGGTCCCCTACCGAGCCTTATATAGCCGGCCGGAATAGGGTTACAGGAGTCCAGATCGGCTAACAGATATGTTTCCTAATCGGTTACAACAGATTCCGGGTATGCCGGATTGGTAATAGTCCTTGTCTTGTACTCCACGTTGATGAGGCGCCCCCGTGCTGTAGTCGGACTCCGAGTAGTCGGCCCGGCCCATCCCGTGGCCGGGAGGCCGGATTCGTCCTCCTTGATGATACCCGGGTGCCATGTCACCATCACAGGTAATCACCAAGTTGTCCATAACCGCGGACACGGCTATTCGAATAGTTCAAACCCTGCAGGGGTGTATATTTTTACCTACACGTATTGATCGTCTCTTAGCACTAAACCAAGAACACACTTTTACGAGGTGTGCTAGCAGAGGGTGATCAAACACGACCGTTACAATGCTTTCGACTTAGGTATGAACCACCCTTACGGGCCATTCCATGTACATCAGTCCGGCCGCAACTGTGACACGGTCTCATAAGTTGTGAATCGAGGTACATCCCCGGTCTCCCAGACCGTGTGTCCACCCCACCCTTATATTGAGATACCACGCCACATCCCCTTTTTCACGCACACGGCAAATGGAAACGGCAAACTAATGCAGCTCATACTCTAAGTCTAGGCAAATTATTTAGTCGTGGGTGGTCCATTATCCCACCCGTGTAGAAGTACGCAAGTCTTGGGTCAATATACATCGGGAACCGGTGCTTGTGGGAAAACAAGACAACTCACCATGCTCCCAGCCATGGCCTCTCGTCTAACCTAATAATTATTAGTCAAGTTCATTAGCCAGTTTCCGGTAAACACCCATCTACCACCTAACCCATCCAGAGTGTTATGTTTCGTCTGCCATCCAAGGAATTATGACTTTTACAAGTCTAAGCATGTCTAAGCATATTCAACATACTAAGCAGTACAAAGGTATGCACTACACTACTCTAGTTAGGTTGGGTTGGTAGTGGCATTGATTGAGTGACAAAGTAAGTTCATGCAAAGGAATATGATTCATACTTAGCGAAAAGTAGAATTTAAACGCATGCGATAACGAATTTGAAAACAAATAGTACTTTACAAATAATAGGATTTTGCAATATGTTCAAAGAGGCTACTTGCCTTGTTGCTCTGCAACTACACTCTACTCGTGATCGATACTATCTTCTTCGGGGCCTTCCGACTCTAACAGGGAAGAACGAAAACACCGGAAACAAGGGTATAAACGTAAATATCAAAATATTGAACATCGGCATGAGATGAAATGCATGCCATGGCATATAAGATGCAAAATAACGACTAATGCAAGTGGAATCAACTTAATCGGAGTCTGGACGCTTGAGATATCGCGATCTGAAATCCTCCGGCTAATCGGGGAAGCCCTAATTTGAGTTTTTAGCCAATTATGTTTTTTCTAGCATGCAAACATGCATGAAAATGATATATTTGAATAGCTCTCATTTTTATGAACATTTTGATATATTATTTGTATTTTTCTTATTAAAAATGAATTTTCTAAGATTTAATCAATTTTTAAATCCTTTTTGTATTTTTCTTAGTAAATAAAAATAAATATTAAATAATAATTATTTTTATTACTTAATTCATTTTTAACCTCAGATGACAGGTGGGCCCTATGGTCAACTTTGACCAAAGTTGACTTGGGTCAATGACAAGTGGGGCCCATTTGTCATAATTTTTATTTTTCTTTAATATTTTATTTTAAATTCTGTCGGGTGGGTCCCATATGTCATTCGGACATAATTAATGAACTCATTAGTTGCACTATTTAGCTATTAATTATGTCATTAACCAGACGGATTAGCATTAATTAACGATGATTAGCATTAATCAACGATGATTAGTATTAAATGCGATTTTAAACACGGTTAGAAATTAATTTCCCATCATTAGGATTAAATGTGTCCTAACTGCACATTTAATTGGGCATTAATGCCCGAATCCACACCCGGTCGGGACGGCCGGCCATTGGCTCGGTCCCACCGGGGTGAGGCTGCCCGGCGTGGCGAGGCCGGGAAAGGGAGGGGCGATGGCGGCGGCTTACCTGTGGGGAGCGGCGGCGTGGGGAGGTGGAGCGACGGAACCGAGGCGAGCGGGAGGGTGGCCAGGGTGGCGAGGAGCTCGGCGAGGCGGCGGAGAGCTCGGCTTCGGCTCGGGAAGCAGGGCGGTGCGGTCGCTCGGGTGGCGGAGACGGGCGGCGGAGCAGTGGCGAGGCGGCCAAGCGGGAAGAGAGAGCGGGAGAAAGGGAGAGAGATGGCCGGGCGGGGAGCTTTTATAGGGGAGGAGGGCGGCGCGGCGTAAGCAGGAGGTGGCCGGGGAGGGGCTCGGGAGGTTGCCACGGCGGCGAGGCGCGCCGGTCCCGAAGCAGGTGCTGGCGACGGCGGATAAGGGCGATGGGCGTGGCACGGATGAGGATGAAAGGAGCGGGCCGAGCGGGCCGGGGAGAGGAAAAAGGAAAGATGGGCCGGGGAAGGCCCATCCGGGGGAGAGAGGGGAAGATATTTTTTTGATTTTCTTTTTCTCTTTTCTGTTTTGAACTTTGCCTCTTTTCAAACTGAATTCAAACCAAAGTTCAAAATCAACTTCAAATTAATTTTTTTTAAACATGCCCATGCCATGATGCACATTAACAAGGGATTAAGCTTGGAGATGTTACACCAATGGTATCAATTTTGTATTATGTAATCCACATATTATTGAATAAATTTTTAGTTAAAGATAAATTTTAGAAAATATGTACGCCTTACATTCCTAGACGGAGGAAGTAATACTCAACATTTAGATCTATTGGCTCTTGTGTTAATTATTAAGTTAAGGTCAAACAACGGTAAGCAAAGTTAAAAGTGATAACTAAATATAGCAGAGAGAGTATTTATTTTTCTTTTAGATATTGTAGCTAGTTGAAAGGATCTTCTATTCAGATATAACAACAAAATTTTTACTAGAATTAGTAAAAAATTCCATAACCAACTAAATTCTGCAGCAAAGCAACCACAAACTAAGTCGCCTAAGTAGAGCTACTCCCTTTCCTTTTAAAAAGGGCAGAGGTACTCGTATCCCCCCAAAAAAAAATAGAGTACTCGTATTCACGGGATAAATAATCTATAAGATATAAAGTTTTCAGTTGAAGAAGCTGCTACCCGTGAGTCACGGATGCTTATGAGCACTGAACCTAGTTACGCAGGTTTCGTTTCTATCGAAATGGAACCGGGGTTTTCTCCCTGTCTTTCTCTGGAAGGAAAACAAAAAGATGTAGAGACTACAGCCCATTGTACGAGTGCCTGCGAAAAGATCGTAACGACCAACTAATTGCAAAATCAAACATATCTCGATTCCGAGCCGCCACCGAGGTTCCAGTCTTGCTTAGCTCGAATCTGGAAGCACTTATATATTCTTCTGTTCGAAAGATACCCAGTGGTTCTATCTCCGGTACTAGATAATTATTTGCCTATGTGAGTATCTTCCACTTAATCAGCAGGATGATCGAGGAGGAGGAGACCTTTCCTCTTTCTCGCGGCCAACCCAGCACGAACCATGGCATATCCTTCCTCGTATGCCGCCGGCCGCGCCACAAACCATAATTTTATCATTGTTAACCTCCTCGAAAATGCCCCAGAGAACATATGACTACGACGCCGAACTAAACAAGCTTAGGGCACTCCCAATATATTGTATCTTAGGTTATATCTTATTGCATTAAATAACTGTTTAGATACAACCTGCTCAATGGGTTATATCTTAGTGTTGTATCTAAAAAAACTCTTATTTAATATGTTTTGTGAGAGAAAAATCATGAGATGCCTTGGATTTGGTACTAAAAACCATATCTAGATTAAGATATGGTTACTCTCTCTTTTCTCATTAAATAGGGTGTCACATCAGATTTTTACTTAGATGACATAATTTAAATATAGTACATGGTGTAGCATTGGGACTGCTCTTATCCTCTCTCCTATCAACACCCACTGCTTAGTCTAATGGATCAGCCTCCTTTCAGTTTTAGCATTCACATGCTCTGGATCCTAGTCAGCACGTACTATACTAATCTTGCAGCGCAGTACTGCTTATGTTTTAGCTCCGAGCCTCCGATGATTCTTGTCTCCATCTTCCGTCGCCCTTGTTCAGCTGGGAACAGCTGGATTGTGATTAGTGTTCGCACGTAGCAGCAGATAGTACTATAATTAGTGCACGAGACTTGTATCGTTCGTTCGTTCTGGAGAACTATCCAGAGAAAGGGAGCGGTTTATTGAGTTTTATACTTTCGAGTTCAACGGAAACCCAACTTAAACAGGGCCTGGCAAAGTCTATATGTAAAAAGTAAATAAACCATATTGCTCGTGCTTCCTCGCCGGCTTAATAGGTGAACTATTATTAGGGAAGGTTTAATCAGCCAGTGCCTTGTCCTGTCGGTGTAACCCGCTGGGGACTCCATTAACTAGCAAGAAACATTTGGTCCACCGAAGAGTGAGTCCTTTTGGTTAGGTCCATGAAAATCATAAAAAGTATAGTTTGTGACATAGTATAGCAAATACGTGCAGCTCCATGAAACACAAAATAAAAAGATGTAGCTATCCGATATTCTTTTGCAAAATACGAATACAGTTCAGCAAAATTTACTGTAGTCAATATGCATGTTTGGGGAACGGACTAAGAATAAAACATTGCACAAAATTATCGGTGAACTAGGACATTTAGGCCAAGGCATTATGGTCGCTTGATAGCCAACAGAAGGTCCTCTGATGCCACCAGGCACTGGGTGGGCGCCCACGCAGCCATATATACCCAGGAAATGAACCTAAAGTTACTGAATTAACCTAGTGCTTTGTAAAACCTGATGTCACTGTCACAGATCGGTTCATCTTGAAGGGCTCATTACAGATGGATGAAAGCACCCGTCTACAATGTATAACATCACAGACGGTTCAAACTTTTAGACCGTTTGAGTTAAGTTGAGAAAAATCCACCATCTTCGATGATACACCATCACAGACGATTCTCAAGCAAACTATCTATAAAAAGTCATCTCAGATAGGTGGATTTCTGAACCGCCTATGATATGTTTCACTATCATAGATAGTTCAGTTAAGATAACTGTCGAATGTGTCATCATAGATAGTAATTAATGTCTATGATGACCAACCACCCTATATAATGTACCCTGTCTGATCCAAATCTCTTTCAAATCTAGATTTGATTATTGTGGCCAGGCGATTTGATGATTTTTAGGCGATTAGACTACATATTTAGAGTTATTGTAGATCTACTACTAATTGGTTATCCAAAGTTATTAATTTATTCTTAATTGTTGCTTCATAGACATGGTTTAAGGTTATATTTAGATGTACATGGGAAAGAGAAGATTATTTAGATCTATGTAAAAGAGATAATTGATGTTACTTTTTTGGTATCTAGCTAAAGAGGTTAGTCTAATTAAGGTTATTAGTATGTATTAGTGTGTAACGTAGCTCTTGGTAGTACGGAGAGGTTGTGACTATGTTTTTGAAAACCTAAAACTAGTTTTCTATGGGCAGTTTGTTCAGTAATTAGATAATTGGTAGATTTACGTGAAAATATGTTGAGTAATTATGCTTTCTCGTGTAGATAGAATGAAGTTGGATGTATGGTGATGTGTTTGGATTTATAAGAGCCATCAAAGAGGATATGTTGAAAAAAGGTGAAGGAGTTTATGCCATATCCATGCATTAACTGCAAGAATCAAAAGATGTGGAAGATTGAAGGGCAAATTCAAAGACACTTGATTTGTAGGAGTTTCATAGAGGGTACACCCGTTGGACTAGTCATGGTGAAGAATAGATTGTACATGAAAGTGATGATCAAGTCAACGAAATGCATGTTGATGATGTCTATTCTGAATCTGATGCCGAGGATATGTTGCCGAATGAAAACTATGATCTGGATCAGATTTTACGTGATGCAGAAGCGATGGACCATATTAAGAAAGAGTATGATAAACTCTTGGTCTTCATGGAGGACTCGGAGAAACCTTTGTATGAGGGCTGCAAGTTGAAATACACGAAGTTGTCATCTGTTCTTGAACTTCTTAAATTAAAAGCAAGCAACGGGTGGTTTGATAAAGGTTTCACATCATTGTTACCTCTCTTAAAAGGCATCCTTCCGGCAGAAAACCATATGCCCACAACCATCCATAAAGCAAAGAAGGTGCTTTGACCCCTAGGAATAGATGCAGAAAGAATACATGGATATAAGGATGATTGTATCATCTTCTGTACAGAGTAAAAAGACTTGCATGTATGTCCGATGTGTAAGGCATCTCGATACAAGCAAGGTAAGAATGAAGACAATGACATGGCGATGATGAGGTGACAAAAGGACCTCCTATTAAGATCATCTGGTACATTCTTGTAATTCCCCGTTTGAAGCATTTATTTGCAAATGCGAGAGATGTAGAAATGATGCACTGGCATGCTGAGGGCCGTAAGAATGTCAGAAAGCTAAGGCACCCAGTTGATGTCATCCAGTGGTAATACATCAATAGAAAGTACCCTACTTTCGGTGTGGAATCGAGGAATATAAGGTTTGAATTGAGTACATAGAATGAATCCATTTGGTAATATGTGCAGCCGACGCAACAATTAGCCCACGGCTCTTTGTATCTACCCTCCCCCATGGTTGTATATGAAGTGAAAGTATATTATGATATCGATACTTACCCAAGGACCGAACCTGGGCTACCTAGCACAACTAATATGAAATGAAGGGGTAGAGGTATGGGTGCAGAAAAATGAGAGAACTTCACATTGTGTGCCTTGATGGTTTTAACCATTAGTGACTATCCCACATTTG
Source organism: Stipa capillata (assembly GCA_019208055.1). Classification (NCBI taxonomy): domain Eukaryota; kingdom Viridiplantae; phylum Streptophyta; class Magnoliopsida; order Poales; family Poaceae; genus Stipa; species Stipa capillata. The sequence continues at coordinate 216,841 of JAGXJF010002633.1, read as the reverse complement.
GTAACCTGTTGGACTGTAGTATAAAGGATGCCAAAGCATGTGCACAATGCTTGGATGATACCGTGAGTGTGTGGCTAACAACTCTCGCAAGAACGTGTACATGCGGCATCCTGCGGAGAAATCACCCTTATCGCTTAAGAGTGGGAAAGAGGTATATGATATGGTTAAGGATTTAGATGTTGTGCTTAGAGAGGGACGTAAATTGAGGAAGGACATATGAAAGAAGGAATCAATATTTTGAGATTTAAATTATTAGCAGGACTTGGAAGTTCATCACTGCATCGGTGTGATGGATGTAGAGAAGAATGTTTATGATAGCTTGATCTGTCTATTACTTAACATTATTGATAAAACAAAAGATGGTGTGAATGCACAGTTTGACTTAGTCGAATTGGACACTAGACCTCAGTCATGGCAGAGCGTGGTCATCTTCCCGACGCCGACCAAGATCCGCCATGACTGTCCTCTCCTCTCCGGTAAGTCCTAGCACCAAAGCATACCCTTCCTAAGTTCCCGAGGTCCCTCTTGCCCACCCTAATGCCTTGTTTTCTTCTTCCCCACACAGATAGACGTCACAGACGTGAAGCTATGCACCGCCTCCGCCATTGACAAGAAACCACTCACACCGTTCCCCTATTGGGTGGTCAGTGACCGAGAAGTGCTCGGATGGTCCATGCAAAGCCCATGCAGCTGAGACCCTGGTCGGAGAACCTCGCCTACTTCCTCACCGGTGATGTCCCGTCTTCCTCGCCACCAATCGTCGTCTCGGCAATGCCTCCACTCCTCTCTACCTTAGCTGACCTGTGGCGTACCCGGTTTTTAAGCCAGATACTCCCTTGTGATTACTGTACCGGTCTCTGGATCAGTAGCCGGTACACACAAGTTAACATGTATATCATCGACATGCATACAAATTTAAGTACATAGACCGTGAAGGTCGAATGTCTGATACCTTGAAAGTGCATCCACTCCCATGGAGCTTGGGAGGATGGCTATCTTGTCCCAGAGTTTGGTTTTGATGGTTATTGGCAATCCTCACCTGTGTCTAATGTTTGCAATGAGTGTGAACAGGGATTAGATGGACAGATGAAAGCTGAAGTGAGACAACTGTTGATGATGAGCCCTAAAAAGAGCAAGGAACTGGGAAGGTCAGAAGGACCAGATGAGCTAGGCTCCTGAGGCACAGTTGCGAAGAAGCCGAGGCTGTGCTCGAGGGCAAGCGAGGTGATGGTTGCTTGATGGAGTTCAAGGGCCGTGAATGCAAGCTTGATAAGTCCTGGAGGAGCTAGGAAGCTGGTGGATCTGGACCAAGGGTTCGCTATGCGTCTACAAGGGCAGTCATCTTCGGTGAAGAAGCTTGGAACCAGTGCCAAGGGTCTGAGCGAGCTGGACAGGGACTGTGGCGAGGCCATTGCTCTCTGGTCAGTTTTAGGCTTGTAGTGAGCCGGCCAGAGTTGTGCTCAGGTGCTGCCTGAGGCAACCGAGTCCACCTGAGTTTGGCATCTGAGACTCAGGTGGGTAGCTCAGCCGCGGCTAGTATGTTACCAGAGGTGCATGTTAGCTGAGTCTCAGACAGGTTAGGTCTGGTGGCTCTTTATCTGACGTGGCATGAGGGTAACGGCTAGCTGCCAGGGACCCTATAAATAGGGAACCTGGGGAGGTTTTTCAACCTCAACATTTACCTAACCTTTGCCTCTAACCCGAAAGCAACCTGTTGAGCAAGAGAGAGCTCTAGGTCTCCAAGTGAGTGTTGCCTGCGTGCATCCATCGTGAGAGAGAGTTGCTTAGTGCTTCAGGTGTAGCATTCGAGGTATTGGTTCCTCCAAGAGTGGGAGTGCTCTTGGAGTTGGTGAGCAAGCCAAGTCTTGTGTGGCTGTCACCAAGAGTCTGTGAAGGCGATTTGGGTCTGCCTGTCTTGCTGCGGCAAGATCAAAAGGATTCCACACAAGAAAGGTACTCGAGGAAAGAGCACGGTTTGGTGCCGGCTGTGAGAACAGTTTCCTCAACGGAGACGTACTGCTTCGCAAGACGTAGGAACTTCGGTAAAACAAATCATTGTGTGCTTTACTTTCTGTCTTGTGATCTGCTCTTATTTATTCTGATATCTATGCATGCTTAGATCACTAGAGCACCTTTATCTGTTGCACTCTAACTGAGTTTCCTCACCTGAGACTCAGTTAGCTCTTGCTAAAAAAAATAGGACCTTTCCTGTTCACGTCATCTGATGCACTCACCTGACTCTCACACCTGAGACTCAGTTAGCTCTGTGTATAACTTGTTTTACATCAGCTGAGTTTGCTATCTGAGTGTCTGGTGTTTATCTGATATATCTTGCTGAGTCTCAGTTACCTGCATCAGTTGCATATATTCTCTCTAGGATTGACCTATCTCCAGAAGAGAAACCCATTAGGCATTTTAATTTCTAGAGCCGACCTATTCACCCCCCCTCTAGTCGACTCCTGAGATCCATTTCATACCTGTAGCCCAACGGCTATAAACTTGCAGCGGAGATTAAGCGATGATGAAGCCCATCAATATGCCATACCCGACAGGCAACTGACTGGGGTTACGCCCTAGCTTTCACGTTCATATTCGTATCTTCGGAATTGATGTCTCCTTCATCTGACCAAATCAACAAGCCAAGTGAGTACATTGAATGTATTCGCAAGCTATTCCCACAGGAGAAAATGTACGGCAATATTTCATGTAGGGAATAGATCAAGGAATAGCTCTACCCTATGTTGCTGGTTGTGCAGAAATGTAAGTTTTCATCGTAAATACGATAGTAGGTTTCAAAGCTATTTTGAAAACAGAAGTAGTTTGTAGTAATAATCATCATTCGAGGTAGAATCCGCTACCTCTCTTTTTCCTTTCGTCAGCGTGATAGCTCAGCCTATTACGCCTACCCTTTTTGGTTCCGCTCGCACTACCCCGGGCAGTGCAGCTAGTCTCCTCTTCTGTAATTCCTGGCTACCATCCGTGTAGCGTAAATTGCACTTTGTGGACACATCATGCCCACGTCCTTAATCCCCTTTTCCCAGCTTTCACAAACAAAACTTAGTCTAACCAATGTGTGGCCTTGCTAGTTCATGTCCATGACCGAGGATGCGGCTATTCGAATAGTTTTTAACACTCTGCAGAGGTTGTACGGCTTTACCCACAAGATGTAGGTCACCCTGGGTACACTTCGCGACGTATACTGACAGGGTTATTACAACGAGACTTTTCGCCCGTGTTCACACTAGAGCCAGACCCGTTAGGAGGTTAACCCAACTTTTGCATCCCGGATGTCAAAAATAGGACTCTCCACCTTTGTGTCGAACCATAATTTCACGTACTACGTGGAACCCATTGAGAGCTTTACCTCCACACAGACGTGGAACTCACTGAGGGCTTTACCTCCGTATACTCCCGTGAAGATCCTCTAGGGATCCCAAATCCACCCTAGCACATCACCCTAACTTCCCACGGCTCCGAGCTCTAGTATTAGACGAGGTACCGAGTCAAGTCCCTCCCATAAAGGACATGTGGACGTACGGTGGGGGAACTGATTCAGCGGCACTTAGGTTCGGTCCTTAACCGATTCGAGCAAGACTCCAATTTCAACTCATCACCTCAGGTAGCAACCGGCTATCCTACCATTCATTACCTCAAGCAGCAACCGGCTACTCTACCACCTCCCAACATCCCTTAGCATTCTTGCCCGAATCAAAATCCTCCTTCTTTTCATTCAGGATTTTAACAAATATTTCTTTTAAATGGCACCTCGGTATGCATTTACAAACCGAGGGTTTTGATCCCATATCCAAGTAACCGTTGAAACTTGATTTTATCTATAGCAGGGCTAAGCACGGCTAAAGCCTATATCCCTACTTAGTGGGTCGGTCGAATTTCAACCGGCTAAATATTCCTAGGGCTACAAGGATCGGATTTCAGAACCTACCTCACATGCATCTACTAGGCATAACTAATCTAGCATAAAATAACATTGATAATCACGTAGCATGCAAGTTCGCAAACAAAATAATTAACTTTCACAAGTATGGGATTCAACATGGTCAAAGTGGGAATGCTTGCCTGGCAATATTGTCCGGGCCTTGGTCTTGAACCCGATTCGACAGCTGCCCAAATTCCTTCGTACAATATCTCCCTAACGTCGGTATCTACACGTTGCAAGAATGGCGAATAAATCAACGATGCAAGAAAGAACCAAGAACATCAAACACAAAACCAAAATTATCAATTCACGCAACCACAATGCGTTGGATTAACTATCGTGATTTTATGGAGCTTTAAAATGATAGATATGGGAGCTTTAGGTTATCCCGACAAAGATGTCCACTTTAGGTTTCTGTCGCGTTAGGGTTCCAGTGCCTCGGAAGGTTGGTAGGGTTTGGGGAGCTTAGTCGGGTATTTTCACTTAGCAGAGTTCTAGACGTGTTAGGGTTCCTTTTAGTCGTTACCTTAGCAATGCCGAAATACTTCTGGCTTTAGTTTTATCTGGAGAAACAGCGGCTGTAGGATTAAGTTGGAATTTTCTCGAGCTCTGATGAGGGTTTAGAGATTGTAGCAATATATACACTTAACAGGATATTAGGTACTTTAGGGCTAATTGGAAATGGTATGCACCTTACATTTAGAGTTTGAAATGTGCCTAAATTTGTGTTTCAAGGTAATCTCAAAAATTACGAACTGCTACCAGGTTTCCATTCCATACATTTTTTTTGAATGCGTGCCGTAACAATAATATATCAAAACATTATGGCCTCGTCCACTATTTAATATAGATTCTTGATTTTCAAGGTTCTGTTGGATATAAAATCTCGTATTTGGCTCATGAAGATTTTAGGAAAAAGAACGACTTTGCTTGGTTAAGTAATTTTGGAGGGGTTACCATCTGAAGCTTCATTAAAGGGAGCCATACGCCGCTTAATCGAGTTTTGGTTAGGACTGACTTTGAAAGCGCCTTTTGCAGACTACGCCTTCGATGCACTGGACATGCACTGGACTGAGGAAAAGAAACATGGGGAGGGAGATGCCGGAGTGAGGCGCGGCCACGGAAGAAGAGCTGCCGCGGGGAGAAAAAGCTGCCGCGGCAGGGCAGGGGCAGAGGCAGCTGCCACGGTGAGGCGTTGCCGCGGTGAGGGAAGGGCTACCGCAGTGAGGTGGGCGCTCTGCCGTGGTACTGCTGTGGTGAAAATGAGTGGCCGCGGCGGGAGGAGAGGCTGCCGCAACGGGGAGGCGCTGCTGCCGCGGTACTGCCACAGCGGGGAAATGAACTGCCGCGGCAACAGTTCGGTTGTCCGCAGGAGTACAGCGGTAGTGGGGAGATTTTCTCAGATCGGTGGCAGATGGACCTTGAGCTCCGGCGAAGGAGAGCAACGTGGGAGAGGAATGGCTACCGGTTGCTCTTAGAGAGGAGGAGAGGGAGCTACAACAGCGATGCCACCTGGGGCTCACCGGCGTTGGTGGCGGCGCGATGCCGAGGGGATCCCGGCACTGGTGGCGACAGCGGACGTATCTCGCCGTCGACTTAGATGATGGTGAACCCCAGCATCGGTGCTAAACGGACCGGAGCATCAGAGGGCGGATCCAATAGAAAACAGCGGCTAGGGTCGCCGGTGATAGCGGCAGACGGCGGCTTGGGCGAGTTCGTTGGGAGTGGCTGGGGCAGGCGGCGGCAATCGTCTGGAGGAGCGTCGCCGGAGCCGAGACGGGCGGCGGCGGTGCTCGTGGCCGGCGTTGATGGCGGCGGGACTTGGCCGGAGGGGCATCGCCAGGGCCGAGGCGAGTGGCGGCGGCGCGCTCGAGCTCCGCGGCGTTGACGGGCGGTTCGGGCACTTTCGGCGAGCACGACGACGGTGTGGGGACGGGGACGAGCTCGGGGTTTGGCTCCGTGGCTACCGGCGGCGGTGGGAGTAAATCCCAGGGGGCGGCGGTGAGGCGATAGTGGCAGACGCTCACCGGTGGCGTCGAGCAGAGCAGGAAACTGGCGGCGCGATACTGAGCCGAGGCGGCCTCGGGAAGTTAGGGCCAGCAGCGAACGGCGGCGCATTAGAGGCTTGTCGGAGCGGCGGTTCGCTCGGTGGGGCGGGGTAGATGGCTCGAAGGATTCGGTTAATCGGGCTTTGCTTGGCTCGGCATTCTCCGACCAGAGGTGGCGGCATGGCAGGATGTTCAGCAGCTACGGCGATTGGGGAGGCTGCTCGGGAGTGGTGCTTGCTGGTACCGAGCTGGAGCGGAGTGGATGGTAGCGTCGGCAGAGCTCCTGAAGGAGAGAAGGCAAGAGGAGGGACCTGCTTGGGTAGCTCGGACTCAAGGGGAAATGGGGGCAGCGGCACCGTACAAGATGGTGAGCTCGCAGCTGGCTTGAGGAGCTCGGGTTGCGGTTGCTCAGGAAGGGAGGAACCGGGGAAGAAGGATGGGAGCTAAACGCTGAGTGGTGAGGTTTTGGAAAGAAGCAGTGGGAGGAGGGAGTGGGGGAAGGAACAAAGGGGAGCTCGTGCATAGGAGAACTGGGAACTCGGGTTGGGGAAAAAACTCAGCATTGCTGGAGAAGGAAAGCAGTTGGGGCAGTGGATGGAGCTCGGTTGCATTCTTAAAGAGGAAGTGAGGCGAGCTGCTCGGTTGGTTAATGGTGACATGGGAAATAGGCGTCGGCTACTGCTCAAGCTAGGGAGGTGGCATAGTGAGCAGAGAGCATGGAGGAGTTGGGCAACGGAGGAGCTCGGAACTGCTCGGGTGGTGAAGAGAATGAGGATTGGGGGTAGGAGAAGAACTTGGGAGAAGGAGCAAGGTCCTGGCTGCTTGGCTGGTTTTGGTGTGCTCGGGAGGAAGGAGTAGTGACACTGGTGCATTCATGGCAGTGGGTAGAATAGTAGAGGCAGGCACCGAACGCTGTGGTGGCAGGGACCAACTACTGTTGGAGGAGATTTTGTAGCCTGAAGCTACAGCAGTAGTTAGGCACCAAATTCTTGCTAGCAATGCTACATGTCCAAGCTCATAGGCCGAGGGAGTGAGGTGACATGTACGGTTCGTGTTGGGTGTTTTTAACCGGAGAAAGAGGAATGAGTCAATAGCGAGGAAATTTGGAAGTTCTCTCTGGATCTTTTCCGTGGATGGAACTAGGTGCTTGATGCTCACTGTATTTGTCAAAGGGAGTACTCGTGCTAGGATTCTATACCAAGAACGGGTTGTCTAGATAGAAAGGGTGTACTACCAATAGGTTAAGAAATTTTTAGATTGATTAACTTAGCCGGAATTAAGCTAGTCTCGTAATCGGCCCAATTTAATATCTCGGAATACCTGAACTAATGATTCAATTGTTATAACTGTAATCTTGTTTCGATATGAATCAAGTGCTGTAAAGTTTTATGAGCATGTTTGGGAGTTGAACGCCCCCATGATATAATCTATTAGGGGTCTCATTTCCATTTCAATATTGCAAAAGCAAGTTGAAGGTGAGTTTAGGAGTAGAGGTTTCAAGATATATGTGTCCGCATTTACTTGGGAGAGTTAAACATATATGGAGTGACGATGAAGTTTGAATAATTACAAAGGGCCATGGTCATTTAGGGCTCGAGAAATGTCCCTTGGTGTATACGTATATATGCTCGGGGTTCGTGGCAAGAGCAGCCGAAGGTTTATGAGAGTTGAGGTTTCATCTGAGCCGTCGGGAGGTGTAAGGGATTAGGGTTTTGCGTATATGCGTATACCTAAAAGCAATATATACGTGCACACACTTATGATATGACATGGCGAAGTAGGTGACAGAAGATCACGCCAGTCGGGGCAGATTTGCGACATATATATGTTTCAATTTCACATGGGTACCGGGTGGGCACTTAGCTGTAGATGTTGGTCGAGGTTGCACCGACTAGGAAGGGAGAAGGAATGCCGAGGGTGGGTTCGTGTTTTGGTATATAGCTGCATCATGATTTGAACTAAGGTTTTAGTTTAGATGCATCTCGTGTTGATTTTATTAACAAAAGTTTTTGTTAGCCCTAATTTTCGGGTTTTGGAAAATCAGGGTGATATGACCTAGCCATCCTATTCGTGATAAGCCACTAAAACCAAAGTGTGTCTTCTTTTCCTTCTTTCGCTGCTCCTCTCGCTCCCGAACCGTTGCTCTGTTCGGCTCACCGCCAGCGACCGGTGCACCGCCGTCTCTGCTGACCATCGGGTCCCGCACCGATGTAGACCGACTCGCGGCGATGCGTGGAGCCGAGGTACTAGTGGCATAACCTGTAGTATGCTGCAACGCTCGCGCGCCCTTACACCATTGCATACTAGTGCCTCCCGAGTCAATTTTTGTGTCTTTTTCGGCTCGTTTCCAAAGGATTTCTACTAGTGCCTAAATTTTTTATTTTTAAAATTTTTCTCGTATTTTTTCTGTAGTAGCTCTACTCCCTCACGGTTCGGAATCTGCAAAAAAATTACTGCATTTAGAGCTCGGGAAGAAGTTCAACGGAGAGTTCGGTAGCGGCGATTATTCGTTCGGAGCAAAAGTGAGTCTTAGAGGCCGAATTTGGAGTGAAATTTTTTTATTTTTAAAATTTTTTCTCGTATTTTTTCTAGCAGCTCTACTCCCTCACGGTTCGGAATCCGCAAAGATTACTGCATTTGGAGCTAAGGAAGAAGTTCAACGGAGGGTCGAAAGAGGCGATGTTTCGTTCGAAGGGGAAAAGTCACCCTTAGAGGCTGAATTTAGAGGTGAAAAATTGTGCAGGTCTAAAGACAAGTAGATTTTTTTAGATGCGCCTCGTCGATACGGTCAGTTTGAGTGGTCGTGGACCCAAAACAGACACCGTATGCAAAAGTTATAGCTGTTTTAGTGAAACCCTACCCGGTAGTGCCCGGGTAGGGCTTTTTTTTGCGCCTCTGAAAACGTCATCACTGACGGGTTAAATATTTACCCATTCGTGATGACTCTCATCACTGACGGGTTAAATATTTACCCTTCCGTGATGGTAGAGTGTCACACCCCGTCTTTCGTAAACCCGCTTACCGGCATAACCGCATACGTGTTGGGCATGACTTAAACTTAACATGCATTAAGTATCCCCAACCCTGACACACACGCATTCTCCCGACTAAGTCCTAATCCGAGTAAATCCTAACATCGCACACACAGTAAACCCTAAACCGCTTACGGCACCTCATCACGGAGTATACCGGAGTGAAGGGGAGAGAATCCATGGGACTTACCATAACCCCCTCCACCTTACCGTACTCCGGAATCCTAGCCCCTCGACCTGAACCCTTCCTCCCTATTTAATTCCCATTTCCGACAAAGCCCTAATCGCGAAGCCACTCACTCCTCGACCTCTCCAATACTTATGAATAGATACGTGGAACAACCTAATATCATATACCATGCAAATATAAAATAAAATATGTATGCCCAGTTCAAAAATATTAACAGTTGAAAATAACAAATCCTAGGGCAGAAGTAGGCATTGTACTGCAACCTATAAAAATATAGTTCAGAAAATTCCAAGGAAATTACACGATGGCCACAACCTACTCACGATTCCGAATATACAAAAACATAATCACGTTCAGTGTAAAAGTCCCAAATGGCAGGTATCGAACACCTACGTGGGGATTAATTCACTACATAAAATGATGAGAAAAATCAACTGAAGAAGCGTCAAGTCAAGCTACAGCATTGACCCTGAGTAAATCCCAACACGTTCAAAACCACAACAGCCCTTCCCTTGTTCCTTACCCTTTGGCTCTAGTCCTGGACATTACAAGTCAAGCTATGTCTCAACTGGATTCCCTCCTGACTTCACAACATCAGAGCCAAAGCTGCCAAATCACTTCTGTGAGTACTAGCACGTGTACATGAACCCCTGTGACATGATTCGGTGAGTCATTCCATGCCCGAAGACGCGAAAGCACGCCATGCCGATCCAGCACATGCTCTGGACGCGCCCGGAGCTGGCATCGGCATGCCAGCTGCGACATGGCCGCGCCGCCCGTCGTCCAGAGCCCCGACCTTTGTGCCATCTCATGCCCCGACGCCAGCTCGATTCTCGGCCAGCCTGCCATGCCTTGTCTCTGTCTAGTGTTGTCCCATCTTCATGCACAAGCTCCACCTTAAAGCCATGCCGCCCGCCGCCGTTTACGTCGTCCAGCTCGCCGGGAACTCCGGCCGACGCGCCACCTCGCGCCCGACCGGTCACTTCACCCGTGTCCAGCTTGACGCCGCCGCTGACCCAAAGCCGCGCCGCCCGTCGAATACTTGCCGCGCCGAACGCCAACTCGACGCGCCGCACGCCGGTCCGGCACCGCCCAAATCCCCGACGCTTGCCACGACCCCGCCCCAGCCTTCCTCGACCTCAGAGCCAACCGCTGGACCTCGGAAGCGCCGCCGCACCGTGCTGCTCACAGGCAGTGGACGCCCCGTCGCGGCCCCTACCGCTCGCCTATAAATAGGCTACCCGAGCACCCCATCTCCCATCCCCAAGCTCCAGCACGCCCACTCCCTTTCCCATCAGCCATAGCCGAGCTCACCGAGCTCCCTTTCCTTGGAGCAGACCCGCATCTGCCTCCCTGACCTGCGCCGACCGAGCCACCAAACCAACCGAGCCGGAGCTCTGCCTCCTTCCCTTGAGCTTTCCCCCCTCCTCTCGGTTCTGCAATCGCCACCGGCACCTTCCCATCAAGCACCGCCGCCGGCAATCCCCTCAGCGCCGTCCGGACAGCCAACGCCGCAGCCAAGTTTCCGCCGACCAGCCAAGGACAGAGCCTGGTAAGAAGGAAGCGCCTCGGACGCATGCGCCAAGGGTGAGTAAAGGCCCATGGTCGGGTAAGGGAGGCGCACCCCGCTTATTACGCTTCCATTGCTAGAAGACGTAAACCTTAGTATACAGAAGGCGAAAAAAGGAGTCAAGCCGGTTTTGAGTCCAGACCGGCTGCTGCACCGGTTCAATTGGTTTAGGTCTTTCCAAACCGATTTTTGCGAAAGTACTTCCGGTTCTGGAATCCTTAAAATAGTTCCTACCTTTTGATCCAAATGCATTTGCAAGATTCAAAATATTTTCAATTCAAACAATAGGAATCTAGTTTAGGGCATTGGTTCCTTTTTCTTTAAATCCACATATATGCCATACATGCAAATTTCCAGAATAATCAAAGTAAACTTTATACTACCAATACCTAACAGAGCTCTAACACCCACGAATTCATAAGAGCAATAACTTTGAACATGCAACCCTAATAACGCGAGCCTTCCTACCCAATTAAAAACATCATCATTCATGTGATTTTCGTGCATATTCTCGAATTCTCTTGGAGTTCCGTCGCTTGCTTCTTATTCGCCGATCTTTTCAACATATAGTTAACGGGTGCCGTACGTGCCGCTAGAGGATCCAACATCACCTTCACGCCAAGAACAAGAACAGGACCCGGGGCTGCCAGGCAAGCTTTCCCCGCCTTGAACATATTGAATCCCATATTTATTACGCTTAATTATTTTGTTTGCAAAATCTTGCATGCTATTTTCGTATTCCCGGTATTTTTATGCTAGTGAAGATATGCCCAGTAGATGCATATGCCATAGGGTTGGAATTCGCCCCTTTGTAACCCTAGGTCTATTTAGTCGGTCAAGATCGACCGGCAAGGTAGTAGGAATATAAGCGGTAGTTGTGCTTAGACCTGTTTTAGTTAAAACAAGTTTTTACAAAGTACGTGGGGTATGGGATCAAAACCCTCGGCTTGTCTATACATGCCGAGGAACTCTTTTAAAAGGAAACATTTGTGAAAATCCCACATGAAATGATGGAGAATTTTAGATTCGGGCGGGAATGCTAAGGGTGTTATGAGGTGGTAGAGTAGCCGGTTGCTACTTGAGGAAGGAATGGTCGGGTAGCCGGTCGCTACCCGTGGAGTTGGTTGGTTATGGAGTCCCGCTCGAATCGGTTAAGGACCGAACCTAAGTGCCGCTGAATCAGTTCCCCTCCCGTACGCCCACATGTCCTTTATGGGAAGAACTGGACCTGGTACCCCGTCTAATGCGGAGCCTGGAACCGTGGGAAGTTAGGGAGAAGTGCTAGTGGATCCAGAATCCCTAGAGGATCTCCACGGGACTGCGTAGGGGGAAAACTCTTCGAGAGTCTCACCGCGTCGTGGGGGTAAAGCTCAGTAGAGTCCTACAAGGTACGTGGAACATGGTCCGACACAAGGGGGGAGAGTCCCACTTTTGTCATCCGAGATGCAAAAGGTTTGGTTACCCCCTAGCGAGTCCGGCTCTAGTGTGAACACGGGAGAAGGGTCTCGTTGTAATAGCCCTGCCAATGCACCCCCTGAGGTGTATCGTTAGCGCTCGGCAATAAGGGTGAACTACATCTTGTGGGTAAAGCCGTACAACCTCTGCAGAGTGTTAAAAACTATTCGAAGAGCCGCGTCCTCGGTCATGGACATGAACTGATAAGGCCACACACTGGTTAGATTATGTTTTGGTTGTGAAAGCTGGGAAATAGGATTAAGGACGTGGGCATGATGTGTCCACAGGGTGCAATTTATGCTACTCGGATTGGTAGCTAGGAATTGCTGAAGAAAAGGCTAGCTACACTGCCGGGGTAGTGTGAGCGGAAGCCGAAAGGATAAGCGGTGATGAGCCTGACTATTCCGCGGAGAAAGGAAAGGAGAGGTAGCAGGGACTACCTCGGATAATGATGTGTTTCGGTGTGATCTTCGATTTACAAATTCGCTTTAAATCTATTATTGTTATTTAAAATAAAGACTTATATTTCCGCACAACATGAAACCTAGGTTAGAGCTCCCCTTTGGAATATTCCTTTGCATGAATTATGCCGTATTAATCCCCGGGGGAAAAGCTTGCGAGTACATTCAATGTACTCACCTGGCTTGTTGAATTGGCCAGATGAAGAAGAAGAGTGGTGCTCTGAGGACGATATCAGCGACCACGAGGGCTAGGACGTTCTCCCCAGTCAGTTGCCTGTGGATGGGCATATTGATGGGTCAATAACTACGTTTTACTGCTTTCCGCTGCTACTTTTATTCAGCCAATCGGATATGTTATTGAATAAAGACCATAATGGCATAATTATGTAAAATACTCGGTATTGTATGTGATGCTATCAAGTTCTTGTGTGTACCGACTACTGATCCAGAGATCGGTACAGTAAACACGGGAGGCGTATTCGGCTCTAAAACCGGGTACGCCACATAGAGTCATCACGGACGGGTTAAATATTTACCCTTCCGTGATGACCTTTATCAGTGGCGGTAAATTACTTGTCACTGATAATACGAGTCATTACTGACCTTTAGTTGCTGACGGGCCAAAAACCCGTCACTGAGGTGAGTTTTTCGCCCGTCAGTATTGACATGTTCTGTAGTACTGACTCTGTAGTAGTGGTACAATCAGTATGGCAAGCAGTAGCTCGCTGAATTTTTATGACTAATTTTTTCATGATGTTGCTTATATTATCCTTATGCAAGTTTGCATGGTTATTATGGCTATTTTGTTGTTCATGATTATGGATGAATTTTGTACTAGCATGATTATCTGTTGGTTGATGTTTGTCTAGTGGGGTACCCTGCTTAAATCGACTAATCCCTACTAGAACAGTTAATAAGTGTAGTAATTTATTTTTGTCTTGTGTTATATTTATGTTAATTGGAATGAGCATGATTAAGTCTTGAGAGTACAAAAATACTCATTAGAATTTCATTCCTTAATAATGTTGCAGGTGATCATAGTGTAGGTGAATACTATGATCCTGATCATTTCGAGAGTGACGTTTAGTTTGTTCAGTTAGCATTATCGGTTGATTGTGGGTTGTTTACGGCTTTTGTGAGATCGTTGTGGTTGCCATCTCATGTACTTTTATTATGTTTCTGCTGCTGAGTTTATGTTATGCTTGGATCTTTATCGACCTTCGAGTCGATTTACTTGTAATATAGTTATCTACTCCAACATATGAGATGTGAATTAATTATCCGTAAATCTTTCTTTAGAGTTTATGTTACGATATGCGAGTTCTTTATTGGGTACTCCATATACCATGTGTGTATGCTTTTGAAATATATTGGAGCAGCCTTAGAGCACTAGTGTCGTTTTTGTATTTGTTAAGTGCGATCACTAAGGATGAGTGACCCACTAGCGATGATGAATTAATTGACTGGGTTAGGATGTGGGGACTCTGTATCGAGCTCCTCCTCCTCCTCTTCTGAGGTTGAGTGACCCACTAGCTCAAGGTGCATGTGCCGGCTAGGTTAGGGTGTGGAGAATCAATCTCAAGCTCCTTCGAGGCGCTTGTGCTTGGCGATGCATGAAAAGATCACTACTTTTATACAGGGTTTGAATATTTATCAATCCTTGTTCATTGCATTATTTCTTGGTTGCCCTGAATAGACAATTAAATATAGCTCTGGTGATCGTATAGTGTGTAGGTCAAAAAAGAGTTATCTACTCAGTGAATGAACTCTGATAATTATAAGGGTGAGTAATAAATATAATAACTAATGAAACTGTTGCAATACATTAAGTTCTGGGTCACATGCCAGCCCTGGAAGCCCTCCCTCGCTCTCCCTCCATGAATCATGCACTGTCCTTCCATGAATCATGCAGCTAGCTAGCTGGTTTGCTTTGCTTATATATTTTCCCCTTATGGGTGGATGTGGCTCAGGGGACACGCAGTAGGAGCAAACTAGTCAAGATTTCGGCGAGCGAAGCATTGCCAAAATGCTCGCGCATGCGTGAGAATGGTGGTTCTGTACTAATATATGATGGAGATGGACGTGGATTCATGCGATCACAGGAGGACAATACATGGTTGGCAGGGCCGTATCTGAGAAACCGAAGGCCCTATGCTAAACTTGAAACCAGACTTTACATATAAGGAAAAGCCAAAACCAATTACGAAAATGAGGTACTTTATAACGGTAACAAAAATTTCTCTAAGGGCCTGATGCTTGGGCGTACTTAGCAAAAGAAAATCATTTTATTTGGGTTGCACGAATGATAATAATGTACTAATTTTGAATCATGTTGCTCAATGAGATACGGAGACTTAACATTTGCTTATGTGTAAATTTACCTCGAACTAATAGACAATGCAACAATCTAACCACCTACAAAGAGATGATTGCGATAAAGAAGACTGTTCTTATATAGATGCTTGGTGATGTAGACATGGGGCAGCCCTTGTATTCTAGGTGCCCTAAGAATTATATCTTGCTAAATAAGTTAACTTCAGGAAAATAGGAGATTGGAATAGTAATTTTCTGGTTTTTGCCTGGTGCGGCTGGGAAGGGGAAATGAAGAGGGAGAAAGAGAGGTGCGGAAAAATGTAAGATGACGGAAGTTCGTAGTGTGGACTATAAAAATCTGACTTAATTAACACACACCCAATACCGATATAGATTAGTATTACTGAGGATCGGAAAAAGAATTTGGGCCCCAAATTTTAAGAGGCCCTGTGTGATCGTGTGGCCTGCACATACATACGGTATGGACCCGATGGTTGGGGATGGTGGAGCTGGCCGGCGTGTATGCTGCCATGGATCGGCAATGAGGGTGTTATTGGTTCATGATAGGAGAATGCGGCTTTCGGAGTTGGGGATGAAATATAAAGTGCTTATGTCATTCTAAAATGTGTGATGTAGTACTTCCGGGAGTGTTGTTTACCAGAACTTTTGCTCTTTGCGATGTTATTTCGAAGTCGAGTCTATTTGCGATGTTATTTCTCTAGTAACATATTTCGAGCTCGTTACTGACCTAATTTTCTCTTGGAACAAAGGACATCATGCATTTTCTTTGGCTTCGTAAAAATAAATCAAAATGTTTAAAGAGTTCTTTTTATCCGTGGTGATGATTACTGAAACTTATGTCAACATAGAAATTTTGGAAAAAAATAGAACTTCTAATAAATAATTGCTACGGGTTACCCTCCCCATCTTCCTTCATTTCTTCTCTCGTCCCTCTCGGTGTCCTCGTTCGTGATGGGAGGCAGGGGTGCCTTGATACACGGTAGGTCTACTAGTATTTGGTATTTTGGTCCATTTTTCGCATCGTAGTTTTCAGTATCCTTTATGGTAATAATGCACCCCTGGTAGGCTTCTGACAAGTCATCGTCGACGGACTCTCGTCTTTAAGATGGAAGGACC
Source organism: Stipa capillata (assembly GCA_019208055.1). NCBI lineage: Eukaryota > Viridiplantae > Streptophyta > Magnoliopsida > Poales > Poaceae > Stipa > Stipa capillata. The sequence goes on along the minus strand of JAGXJF010002633.1, from coordinate 200,698 downwards.
GATGGAGGGACGACAATTAGGGAGGCATCGACCGGCCGTCATGGGCAGGCCCTAAGGCGTCCTTGCTGTGGTCTATCTTCGGCCTTCACCGCCATTGATGCGGCCTTTGGTTTCCGGGGTTGTTGTCTACTGACACGCATATGCTCCTACACGTGGCAACACATCGTAATGTCTCTTGCTTTATAAGGTACAATTAGCAATTAACTTGGATATGTCCCAAGTATTCATGGATGCAGGAGGAAGACGCACAGCTCTTGCCTTTTCTTGCACCTGCCTGGACATCTCCCACAAAATCCAGCAACCTATGGATTACATGGGGGAGCCATATCCCGTTCTCCCTAATCTCCATATACTCATGTTAACTATGCAACGCATAAAGTCTTAGAGAACAAGGACATCCCTTCATTTCAACTTGTCAATTAAAATATGTTATCTAGTTGTGGGACAGCCCTGCATAAATATATTTCCGTATTACGTGGTGATTTTTTTATGTGGGCAGATCAGTAGTCTGTACTGACAGAACATTACCAAGGGATAAAACAAAGTTATTTTAAGCCAAGCGTAAAAACGAAGTTGGAACAGAACATGGCAGAGAACGTGAAGGCACTTTTGCAGCCTGATCCTTTTGAAAACCACAATTTTGTTACTCGTCTGTTTCGACTCATGCCCTTCTTTCTTTCTCTTGGCATGTTAAAGTGAAAAATGTACCTGGACCAGAATGAGCTATATATGTCCAGAAATATATATTCCCTGCCCTTAAAATGTCTCACTTTCTCTTGCCAGTTTGCATCGATTGCTTGTTGCTGATCTCGTGTTGTCAATCTTGGCGATTGGCGATGCGACCAAGCATATGGACGATGCGCATGCAACTTGCCAAGACGTGGCGACGGGCAGACGCATGCACGGCGGACAGACTGCGTGAGGACATGATGCCCAAGCGGATAAAGTATGGCATGCCTCGTGATGGACAGCAACGCAGCATGCCGCCAGCAAGTGTCCGGAACAGCACAGACTAGGATGTGGTCATTGTGGATTTGTTGTGTATATACAGTATACCTGGTAATATGACCGATCAATGGATCGAGCTTTTGTTTTTGTTTTTCCTTTTGCGAAAGCGGGCTTCTTTTACAACTAGACTTGAAGTTACACAATATATATTTTGGTTACGGGTGCTTAAAATAGCACCAATTGTATACTGAACATATTTATCAAAGTGTACACTGTAATTATTTTATCTGATGGGTATTTTGTTTTCATTTTCCAAACTGAAAGATGTTGTTATACTTAGAACACCGAACCGGGAAACCAAAATTATTGAACACACCGAAGTCAGTGCTTTCATATTTTTTGTTCTGCAGATAGCCTAAATTGTACTTCGGTACACAATTTTACTCGGCATGATAAACGTTTCCTGGAAAAACTTCTCGTAAACACCTCTTAAGCGCGCCCGCAAGCAATTAGCTTTTAGATCTGCTTTCTATTTCGAGCGCTAGCCCATTAAGATGTGGACTTTTTTCTTTTAGTAGTACTAAACACCGCTTACAATAATTACTGGTGTTTTCTATTTTTTTCTTTATTTTTTATATTCTCACCATAATTTTTTCACATTTTTCTATTTTTTATTTTTTCTCGTTAAACATAACTACCAAGAAATATAGTAGACAAATATGTAATAGACATAAATTGTAATAAATAAATATATATTGGACAATCATCAATAGGTGCACTAGACAACTTGCATAAATTTTAGTAGACAAAAATAAAGTAGACAACTAACAAAAAATATATTAGATAAAAATAAGCGTAGAAAACCATAAAAAATACGATCGATAAATATATACAGTACAAATCAATAAAAAAATGCAGTAGACAACCAAAATTATGCAATACAATTATAACACGACATAAAATCAAAGAAATATGTAGCACCAGAAAATACAGTACACAGTAATGTACAATGCAATGTACAAAAAGAAATCGCCAAAACATATCAATCGAGATCTAGTTTTGAAGATCTTGACGAAACAAAGCCAATGGTGAAAATGAATTTTGATTAGAACGCTCGGCTTGAGAGCAATGGTTTTTCAAAATATTAAAATTGGTTGTTAATTAAAAGGCTGACATCATCTATTTCAAAAGCTAATTGTCAAACCAAAAAATCTGTATGGGAGATAGGTTTAACGCATTTTCGGACAACAGGATGCGGTTTGCTAATCAATAAAACCGGTGCGAGATGGATACTGAAACCGTTTAATCTTATGCTGGTTAGCATTTCGATTTTGCTAGTATGTCACTTTTAGTGCTACACTGCCACTCTAGGTAGAGCCGAATCTAAAAGTTGAAGTCGTTGTGTTGTTCGCATTGATTGCTAAATATGGTATCTGTCAACCCCAAACAGATTATTGAGATTCTAAAACGTGGCAGATCCATAGTCCAAGGACTTAGGTCATGTGATCCCATGCCTTCGGGTTCAGGCCACTGAAATTTTTCAAATCTCAGTGAATTTGCAACAACGGACCTCTTTAGCCATCTCTTGGTTCCTTTCCGACAAACAATGCGTGACCTCATGGAAACATCGTCATGTTAGAGTTTACCGTAAGGAAAATGGGAGGGGAGAGAGGTTAGTAGGGTTCACTAGTGGCCTTCGGCTTCAAGGAATTGACTGGGCAACGGTTGAGGCAGCTCGAGCAGGAAGGGGCAGTGAGACGGCGCCACCTACTGTAGGAGGCAAAGGACCATTGGTTAGGAGGCGTCAACGGGAGGTCAACACGAAGGAGGAGATGACAACCGCTGTTGTGGTTAGGTAGCGGGGACATGATGGAGGCAATGAAGATGGGGAAGAAAGGTAGGGCAATGGCAGCATCGTGAGAGGAGGCTAGGGTGTGAGGAGATATGCGTGAAGGAAGGATGAAACAGGCAAGGAGGAGCTTGTCAATGGGAGCTTGGCGGTGCCAGTGGCACGTGGTGCCGGTGGTGGGTAGGAGCGTGAGGGGGAGGGGAGACTGAGGAGATTAGGATTGGATTTTGATGTGAGGTTAAAGAAAGTGACTGGTCACTTGTAGTTTAAGGTAACTCCACAATAGACTCCTCCTATACAAGTACTACGAGGATCTTAGATTCAAATGATTTTTATGAACGTAATCCTTAGGATACGTTTCTATATGAATCGGTTGATATGTAGCATTCTAACACTTATAAAATCTTACCAAGGCTCTCCTTTGCACTCTATTTTAATAGAGAAATTCTGTTGATTCACACCTCTTAAAAACAGTTCAAATTTTTTCTATTTGATCGGACACACTTTGATGCAAAATACCTATGATTTCTAATCTTATAAAATTTAAAAATATATAATATTGTAATCCTACATTTTTCTGTTTGTTTGTCCGCCGAATCATGCGAATCAAAGTTATAGGGGACAGACCAAATTGGCTAAGGGAGGTTATTGCATGGTGACCCAGCAACTTTTTCTTTTGATGCGTTAAGAGATTATAATAAACATACGAAATAATGAAGATACAAATATTTCATGCATATAAACATCCAGTAACCTTGATTGATAACGTCAATGAATTTGTTCTACGTACTATGAAGTGTGAACATCAGTATGGCTGTATACACACGTGACTTGCACGATATGCCACTGAATGAACCAAGCCGGCCCTGCGGCGCGCGGTGCTCCTAGGTCCTTGATTCGCCCCCGATCTCCGGCCTCATCTTCTCCCGCCGTCTCCGTCGGCCGGAGAGGCGAGCGAAGGGGGCCCGATTCTCCACATGTATATTCGCAGTCGTTGGTTGGATGGGGCGCTTCCGATATTCAGTAAAGCGGCGCCCAGACCCATTCGCCCCCTACCGCTCCCATCCGCGCTCTCCCTCTGGAACATGAAGATGGCGACAAGGCGTCGCTAAGGGCAGGTTCTGAGGGGGATTTTGCTGGACCTACTTCTTCCCCTCCAAAGCAGCTCGACAGTCCAGATCGGGCACTCTCAGGCGAAGCTTGGCTATGGCGTTGGTCCACGTTGGTGGCCGGCCACCCGTTGCCGCGACTCGCCGGAGCCCATCGTCCTCGGTGCGTCAATGCTTTTCCTGCACCGTCCCTTTCCGTGTCCGTTTCAATTTCACAGGTACAATAAAAATCCCCATGTTGCCTTTACCCCTCCATGAGCATCCTCAAGATCTAGACGTTATGGGGCTTTGCATTGGGTTGCCGCCGGCGATTACCACCAAATCTATGCCTGGCGTGTGACCATCTGAGCTTATTCTGACTGCTGGGTCCTCGTCTCGCGAGCTACGACTCCTGTGGAGGTCCATAACCTCTCTTCAGGGAGGGCCCAACTGCTGGTCCGATACCCTGCAGGCGTACGGCGGACCCGCAGATGGCGTGCATGGCCCCATCAACTTTTCTCCATCGCCGGTGGATGGGCATTCTCAGACGCATTGTCCCGGCGAAGGCTTCTTCTTCCTCCTGCTCTTCAGCGAGCATATTAGGAGGCAGATCGGCGAATCTTCACGCGCCGATGGTTGGGATGCTGCCAGCCCTATTGATCAACTTCAGCGGCCTGCAGCGCAGCAGCAACGGAGCTCTCCGGCGGCGATGGTCCGCTCAGTCAACCGAGCGCTCTTCTGGTTGGCACGTTGCTTCCTACGTGGCCCCTCTTCCTACGTGTATCGAGGGTGGTTTTGTAATTTTCTTTATTTTTCTGTCCTAGTCTATTATTCTGTTCTTTTTTTTCTTTGATATGGGGGCTGTAATCTCTTGACTTAAATACAAGATGGGGTCTTTTTCAGAAAACGGATATGCCATCGAATATGCGCATGAAAGGTACCATGCAATGTCTGAGAAAAGAAAGAGATTGCCACGCATTCTTCCAGATGGCGTCCTGAGGTTTTATCAACACAGTATGCGCTATCTCTGCTTTAGGTCCGCAGGTGGTGCACACGGGCACGAAACTGAAGATTGAATTCCGGCCGTTTGGAAGAAACCGGAACTCCAGAAGTGTTTTGGACTGTTTTGTGTGCTACCTGCCTCTGCCGTTTCAACTATCTTGTGACTTTTCTTGAGCCATACCATCATCCCTGTGACTGCTGATATGCTGACAGCACAGCATATTCTGGAGAGCGATCTGCTCTAGGAACCAAAATGTCCTATGTGAAAAGTTCTTCGAAGTTTGCAGCATCTGAGAGCGAGATGTTAGGATCCTTTGAGAAATATATTTCCTCCCTATGTGGAAGAAAGCAAACGCATTGTCAATTTGTTAATGTTTCAGGTAGGTACGCACTTGGGCATGTTCTAGAAGTCTAGGGCAAGCTCTCGTAGAGAAATAAACACCAGGCTAACCAAGTATGCATGGTGTGGCAAGATGCGACGTGCAACCAAACATGTCCTGGACTCGTACGTACTTCAGTGGGGTGAGGAACTGAAACAGTCTGGGGTGTGGTTATCTGTACCAGTTAAATACTACGTACGTACGTAGCTTAGAAATAGAAAATTACAGTAAATAAAAGTAATAGATGTGCCGAAGAATAAATTAATGGAAAAGAACGAGTGTGATAAAGCTCTCGATTGGCGCATAATAACCCCACGTGAAAGCAACCATATAAGAGTAATGGAAAGGAGATAATCGGGAAGATTACTATATTTAGACGGAGTGAGAATTTTTGAATACTTTATCTATTTCTTTTAGATGTAATTTTAGAGGGATACGCATAATTAAAAATAACAAGTGGACCAATTTTCCACAAGCAATGCTGGCCCTCCCATCTCACTCTCTGTTTAGCGATAGGGGAGCCTTTGTTCTCTTCCCCATCCCCACGAGGAATTGGCGAGGAATCGAAGTCCCCGATTCACATGATATCTAAACAAGAGGATAACGAGGGCAGTGGCCCTCTTAGTTATTTTTCTGTTAGATTACCTCTAGGTATATTATAGATTTGATAAAAGAAAATTCATTAGATGACCCTTTAGAGCTTTCTAAGACCACTGAGTTCAGTTTAGGCCTCCTGAGATCTCACTCAAGCTCCGCCATTATATCTAAACTTGTCATATATTTAAATAAACTTATATTAATACATAAGATGGTATTAAAAAGTTAATTATATATTAAAATATGTTAGGGCAAAGAGACATACGCCTATGTCACAGGTATATAGATGTATCAATTTACATATATATGAAGGGGGCTAAAAGTATGACTCCTCAGCCTTCCTCAGTTCTCCACCGCTCAATTTTGGCCTATCCGATGTACTAAGAAATCTGACAACGGATTTTGCTCTTCAACAGGAGAGACGAACATAATCCTATGGAGATACATACCGAAATTTTATTTTGTTAAATCCCTCTATGCTTGTAATTGATTTGACTCTAATTTTGTGTATACGTTAATTTCTCTACATTTTTTCGGAGTTAAACTCGTGCGTATATAGCTCTTTCTCTAATGTAGGTATAACACTGGAGCACTTAATAGATTTCCTTGCCTTAGAATGTTTAGCTTGGTTTTCTCCTGTTGTACCATCTAAGTCGTACCATTATTCTCAGGTAAAGCTCGGCTGTGCTTTTAGATATCATTGGGGTATTCTTGCATGTTCCCATTTTTTCTACCAGCGTTTATGGCCACAACAAATGGATTGATCATTGTACTATAAAAATTCCGATGCCTACACTAAGCTTCGTGCCCATTTACTGTATTGGACAATTTAACATGTTATTAACGGACCCATCTAGTTGTAGTGGAACACGCCATTGGTGAATCAACGCGACAATTTCCCGGGATAGCGAAGCGCGCTAATCTCTCTAGTGTATATCATGGTATAGCGAGGAACGGAGACGGTGAAAACATTCCCATCCCCACCCATGTAAAGTAGTGGGGACAAAATAGTGGGGGACAAAATATCCTCACACCTATCCCTTAATTGAAAACTTCCCCACGACATCTCTACGCACCACTTGCATACATCATACTTATGCTACCACACGTACACACATGTGCTTACCGTCCTAGAAAATATAGGGGACTTCATAGCCATCCAAACTCAACGCCGACACGTAAAGTTCCACTTAATGCACATGCACATGGTGTGCTACCATAAAACAAGACACATGTGTCGATAGGTGAGAACGTATGACCTCGCTCTAAACACTGTGGGTAGTGGCAGTCTAGATAATTTGAACTCCTTATCTTCCACTGAATATGATTGGTATATGATATGATTAGAAGTTTTAACATCCAAGCACTATCCACTCCGACTTGAACAGGCAAAAGAATGTGCTATATGATATGGTAAGAGTAATATCCGTCTGAATTTGCTCCATTTGAGTGCTAGTCTCTTTCTCATTTCTCTTCTACATCATCGAAGTCGTTTCCACCGCTTATTGGCTCATCTTCCTTTTAGATGTGTGAGTACTTGCACTTAACATTTAGTGTACGCAAAGTTATTTAGATATGTCAATTTTTTAGATAAAGGACGGTGTCCCTAGCATAATGTTTTTAAAAATAAGTGTTTATATATTGTCACTCCCAATATAGAGAAAACCATACATTTCAATGATATAAGCATAATCAAGTGCATAAAGCCTATTACTTATATTTGTCATACAAATCGGATAAATAAGATCCGTACTATCGTTTTCAAGTCTCTGTACCTAGTAACCAACGTATACCGTCGAATCACACGTCACAATAAAAACGACGTACAAAGCCAGATATAGCCATGTAATTTAGATGTGCCAATCTCTAGAGTCTAGACGCAACTAAAACGGACGAACGTAGCAAAGAGTGGAATATTCGTACTGATATAGTCCATGTAAATACGGAAAAAGGAGGGGTCTGAAGTGCGAAAAGGTGTCGCCTCGAATCCAGGCCCAGGCGAGCAGCTTCCCTTCTCCCCGTCTCATGACTCAGCACCCCACCGCCACCTCCCCCATCCTCCCCTTCTCTCTCTCCCTCTCTCCTCGTATAAAGCGCCGCTCCCCGGCCGCGGGGTCGCCTCCATGAGTAGACCAGGACCACCGCCCCTGGACTACGCCACCACCCCGGCTCCCCGCCGCGCGCGAAACCCTAGCACCCGCCCATGGCCGCCGAGTCCTGCGGCAGCCGCGGCGCGTCTCCCCCGCCTCCGCATCCCTCCTCCGCCAGCGGCGGCGCGGCCGGCAGGCGCCGCAAGGCGGAGGCCTACCGCGAGGTGCTCCGCCGGATCCGCGGCAGCCCCGCGGACGGCGCGCGCCCCGGGTTCGACGACGAGCTCTGGGCCCACTTCCACAGCCTCCCCGCCAGGTCCTCCCTTATCTCTCTCCCACTCTCTCTCGTTGTAAGCCCCCGCGCGCAGACGATCTGTGTGGTTGCTGCGAAATTTTGATGCCTCCGCGTTGGATGAATGGGCTGCATGAATCATGATGCTACTGTTTTACGATGCTACCTACCTACTATTTCGTTGGATCATACTACACATATGCTCGTCTATTTTTCCTGAGCGCGTTTGATTTTTTTCTTCGCTTAATTTGCTGTTGCCTTGGGGTCCAGTGGATGGATCGCACAGAAGATGATCCGAAGCTATTCGCCTGCGCCTATTCTTTTTTGTGTTTGCCGCTGATAAGACTTGCGTCTGCGTGCGCGCACCTGTTTGTGCTTATCGGCTTATCGTTAGGTCCACCAACGGCCGCTTTCCTGATGATGCACACGGATCAACTTGTTTGCTGTTGTTGACTGGCTTCATTACCATGCTTATCTTAACGGATTTGCTAGAGCTTCAACGTGCTCTAGCTGCTCGGCTGTCCTGCAAACAGTACAACACCTCGTACGACCAGTTGTTCTTTCTTTTAATCACGTGAAGGCTTCACTAAAAAAGGAGTTCATTTTTCCCATGGAAATGCAAGCTATATATGCAGGTCTTGTCGCTAGTTAGCAAACGATAGATGCTTGTTCCTTTTCATGTAACGCAAAAGATCTTTTCTTGGTCGTGTTAGTCGGTCCACCCATAGATATCTCTGTAAGGATGTTTCGTCGTTCTCGTATAAATAAAAACATTTGAATATTTGACGAGTATACTTTAAGCTTTGCGTCCACAACATGGTGGTTGGGGATTACGTTTTGGTGAAATATGCCTCGCTTTTTGTGCCGTTGAGTCTGCTCTCTTTGATCCTTCAGTTTTCGTGGGCAAGTCGCCATAACAACAGCCTTCACAGTAAAGTTCTTCCTCTTCTTCAATAATTAAAAAAAAACACAACAATAGAGCCTTAACCAGCAAGCTTGTTCATGAAGTGCTGCAGCTTTTCATATGTATATCCTCCTGTAGCCTGTGAATGCTGTAGAGAAATTGAGAGCTAGCATTACCTTGAATAAGCCACGCCATTGGGATCTAATCACAGACGTGCTTGGCCTCATGCATTGGACAGGTATGCGTTGGATGTGAATATCGAGCGGGTTGAGGATGTTTTATTGCACAAGAGATTGCTTGAGGAGGCCCGTGAACCAATGAATGGGCTGGTTTTTGATGTTCGTCGTTCACAGGTGATTAACTCGCAAGATGATCTCTCTACTTTTCTGTCTATCTACAAAATCATCGTGAACTGGCTGCTATCTAGGTTAAGACATCAGAAATTACATAATCAGGTTATGGCATTAGCTGCTGCGTGGTGTTGTTTAGCTTGTTACCTTCTGCTGTCATCATAACAAACGATATATAGGGAACCTTCCACTTAATATTATAGTGTTGCATGGGAATCGCTATCTATGCTTGTTAACAGCTATTTCTTTTTATTTATGTATAATAGATGCTTTTGCTATAAAGAAATTCTTTTAGCTATATTAAGCTCGTCTTGCACTTGAACAACCAAGACGCACTATCACCTTTATGGACTGCTGATCAAACATAAGAGAGATTACATGCACAAACATTCTCCTACTTGTAATGATATCTATTGGACTAGCATAGTATTGAGCATAATATAGTATCTTTCATGAGAATGTATTTAAATCAACTTCATGAACTGCACTTCTATGTTAACGAAATTTAGTTTTAGATTGTTACAGTGGATGGAGGCACTGAAGTTGAGTCATCAACTTCCATTAAGCAAGAAGAACAAGATCCTGAATGCTCAGCGTTTGCATCAAGTGATCCAAGGTTATTTTGGTCCCAGCTTCCCTACTATTGTGCAGTTAACTTACAAATTTGATCCTCGCAAAAAAAAACCTTTACAAAATTAGAGGATGGCTGTTAATGTGATGGCTGTTAATGTATCTTATGTTTTCTTCAGAATATAATTTAATTATTTACATATATTTTCATGCTTTTCAGAGTACACAGGCAAAAAAAATTCTAGTTGTATTTCTTCACTGTTCTTTGTGGGGCTGGATTTTTTAGGTTTTAGTACATTTTGGTAATAATGAGATAAGGCCAATATTTTCTGATATTAATATCATTACAGGCCTTTGCATGAAGTTATATTTGCCTGTGATGATAAGCCAAAGCTTCTTAGTCAGGTAAAAGCACCATCTTCTTATTGAGATGGAAATTATCATTAGCATATCGATGGGCTATGGTATTCGTCTGGAATTACGTTCTTTTTGTGGCAATTTTAATAAGTAATTATGTATACCTCCAAGTTGTTCAATATTTAATCAGCATGGTGCCACTAAAGCGTAGCAATTGAACTTGCTGCTGTGGAACTGAGAGTGCTTAGTAATGAAATAGGTGTGCTCACGTTTGTAGTTTACAGCCCCCTGTGGTATGTTCATATTGCCTCGGAATCATGGATATACCAGGCTCCAGCTTTGTTCTGTATACTTAAGCTTCACAAGCTTTGTTTTTCCTTTTTGTTCAAGGTATGCTTTTGTGCAACAACTATTCACTCACAAGTAACCCTGGATTACTGGTATTTTAAATGGATGCTCCTAATGTAGGAGTTCAGTCTAATCTGGAGAATGACAACACTAACATGCATTGCCTCCTGCTATGTCGTGGCATGTTGTGATGAATTTGGGTTTGGAAGTTAGTTGCCACTACTGCCTGGTGTTCACAGTGAGATTGGCTAGTATCTTACTACATAGAATGTCTCTGAGGTCAATTGCAGTAACCAACTGGTCTCTGCTCTGCAAGGATACACAATTACCAAACATCAGTACACTGTGTGAGTGTTCAGTAGGTTCATGAGTAAAGATGATGGTGAAATTGACGTGTGCATCAGCGATTGTGATCAGTTGCAAATCATGCATCTAATCATCTAGTCATGAAAGCATGATAACAGTTAATTGCACTGCAAATAATAACTATGAAAGCTATATCTGCTTCAAGGAATGGAAGGAAAGAAAAGAAAGACCAGTTTGTATTCTACAGTTATGTACTTAACAGTTGGTTATGCCCTCTAATTCGGCATGTTTCTGATACTTGAGGTCCATTATGCAATACTTTTGGTTAGTTGTTTTGTTTTGGGACTATATATAAAATGGATATTTGTGCTTCATGTAGCTAACATCTCTACTTGGGGAGCTTGGTCTTAATATCCAAGAAGCCCATGCATTTTCAACAAGTGATGGCTATTCGTTGGATATCTTTGTTGTTGATGGATGGAAGTATGAGGTAAGTCAACCTTGGTCAATATTACTGCCTGTAGAAATTGAATGATCTCCATTCTTGGTAGCAAGGTAAATTTGTTGTCGAGTTATCATGAACACGAGGGCATCTAAACTGATATAGCAATACTCAACTACATGGTTACTGAATTACAGTAGATAAAATTGTTCAAACAGATTTTAAGGTTTTGAGTCTGCTTCATTATATGAGTTCAGTTTTTGTATTTCAAGGGTACAATTGGATTCATATTGAGATAGTGCATTATACTTGTTGTTTAACCAATCCTAGAAGTTCTATAAATTTCTAGAAGAAGATCTAGATAATTCAGGAAGTCTGAGCAGAGCAAATTTAATAAATTTTAGAATAAAAAAATATTCCTTGAAGTTTCATAGACCTTGAAATTGTGGAGTGTAAGAAATGCTGAAGATTTTCTATCATATGATCAAAATTTGTAAATTTCAAAGAATACTAATATGTTTTAGATATTCTGAAGGAGTGGATTTTGTGCATCTATGAGTGGGTGCTCCTACTATCTCAACCATTGAATGTCCCTTGAGATGTGTGCACAGTGGGAGCACCCACACATACAAGTACACTGGGTTTTCTTATTCTGAAAGTATTTTAAGCAGTATAAAAGTTGTGGAATCTTAAGCCAATCTTTGTTTTTCTTTTTTTTGTAATTTCCTAAAACATTATTGTAACTTCACTACTATTGCTTATACTCATCATGAGGCAAATAAGCCAGTACATATACAATACAACCTATCCAATGGGGGAGAATACACAGCTAATAATATGCATCTAACACATGCCTTTAGGCAATAGTGACTTTGCTATTCCATTACTTCCTCCAATGTGATGGCAATGTGGTTCTTATATATAGGTCACCTAACAAGGATAACCAATGCAACCAATCAAGGATAACCAATGCAACCAATCAACTAAATATAAGATCATATCCCAACTATCCAAATTCAAATATATGCATCTAGTAATCCAGTTATCCAGCTATGAGGATATGTGTGCATACTACCAACTGCTTGCCTCAGCTCCACCGCTCCTTGTGTGCACTCCCGCTACCAGGGGCTGTCCCATGGTCATGCCTACTTGGTGATTTATTAACAATACTTAATACTTTTGAAAAATACTGCAATTGTTACGTTACAAATTATATGTATTACAGATCCCTTTTTAGCATTTTCCAAATTCCACCAAAATTTGACTTGCACTTGGCTCTAACAACGCCATAGAAATATGACTGTAATGCAGTTTGAACATAAACTCCAAGATAAAGAAGGATATAAAGACCTAAACATGTCTTTCTTTGCGTTGTTCTAATGCTCTTGTTATTCTTTTGAAATATGCCATCACCAGGTATCAATCCTGTAGTTTATGTGTGACAGCATGTGTAAAGGCACGAAGGAAGCAAAATAAAGTTGGCATATTCAGTTACATGTAATGCTTTGGGCCCTCTAGTTTACTATAACAAATCAAATTTCTTCATTTTGTTATGGCTGTGACTTGTAACAGATCTTTCTAACTGTAGCAAAGTTGAAACTACAGTGTCCACTTAAAATTACCACTATCTGTCTGTGCTTACCTTTTCTACTTTGCTATTTTGTTCCACTCTTTGAGTCTTTTCCTTGAAATCTTCAGGTTGATGTTCTACGAAATGCATTGAGGAGAGGAATTGAAAAAATAAAGGTAACAAGATGAAACATTGCTCTTGCTTGAATGTGATCGAGTTTTTTTAATTTCATACTATTGGTATTGATGAAGTATAATATCTTAGTTCTTTTGTTTACAAATTGGTAGTTTGTTTGTAACAAATAATCAGTTGAGCCCTTGAGGGTTAAGAGTTTGTTGAACTATTTGATGTTCAATCTTCAATGAGAATTAGCAGTTCCATTGAAGTTTGCTGTTCTTCTATAGGAACAGCAGGACTGAAATAGATACATTGTATAAGTAAAAATATGTAGTATAATAGTAGGCGCATCCACAGTACCGACAATACCTCTACCACGACCTAGCTACAAATAGAAGAATGGGGCTGATACAACCAAAATCAGAAGAAAATTTATTTCCACCGAACCAATTATTCCAAGCATCCGCCATCTCACGGGAAACTAACTTAGCCATTCTGACTCCTAAAATCCTAAAACAACAGGTTGGGGGAAGGGGGGGGTCATGTTTTTCTCCATATATTCTAGCAACTAGAAGTGGTTAGTTCATTGAAGAAAATTTGGGGCAGAACCAGCTTGAGTCCTTGCACTTTATAGAAATTAAAAAAAAATGTAGAGGGGTATTCTAGAAAACTTGAATCAGACTCCCAACATATTTTTTAGAGAACGTGCAAAAAGTGTTTGCACATCTTTTCATTAAGAGGAGAAGCAAATAGTTACAACAATTGGGCAGCGAGTGCCGAGATCATAGATCAGTACAACATGCAACACCTGCAACACGAACACACAAGCTACTCCTCACGGAGGTTCTGCAACCGGTAGTTGAAAGCCTGACGCCACTGTTCTGCCTCCGCCTGGATGTCAATAGCCACTGAGAGGGTGTTGGGGAACGTGCTACGCAAAACAAAAATTTACCGTACACGAACCAAACCAAGATCCACTATCGAGGTGCAGGCAATGATATCATACCTTCGCCGATCACGTCAATGCAGCGGAGAAGTTGCCGATGTCGATGAAGTTCGCAGACTCCCGCAGCTAGGTTATACCTCCCAGCCGCGAGAGTGATCTCGCAGACTCCCGCAGCTAGGTTATACCTCCCAGCCGCGAGAGTGATCTCCTCGCGAATAGTTCGCCCGATCGAACGCCGAAGTGTACGACGTCTCCGAGGTATCCACGCATACCGGATCAGCGACACCGCGGTAATGTGTGGACCAGCACACAAGAATAGCGGGGATCTATGAGAAGGAGAAGCAGCAGCGCAACGGCAGCTGTACTAGATCCAATCTAGAAGTTCCCTTGTGCGCCTCCCCCCTCCTTATATAGGTGGCCAAGGGGTAGAGTCCAGCCCTCAGGAGGAGATCGAATCCACCTCCACCAGGGAGTCCAAACTAGAGTCCAATTCGGACAGCCCCCCTTTGGCTGCCTTGTCCCCCAAGAAAAGGGGGTTGTAGCCCAGTAGGAGTCTTCCAGAACCTTTCGGAATATTCCGGGACCTTCTGCACCTTCCAGAAGCTTCCGCCATATTCTAGAACCTTCTAGAACCTTCCGATACTTTCCGGAACACTTCCGGACATCACCGGAACCATCCGGGACCTCCCGGAACACTTTCCAGATCATCCGAAACACTTTCGGAACTCTTCTCTCTCGTTCTCCATGAATCGTAGTATTCCTAAATGTTGCTAAAACGTTAAGCGTGTGACCCTATAGGTTCGAGTATATGTGGACATGTCTGGAACACCTTTCGGTCAATAATCGTCAGCGGGATCTGGACACCCATAACGACTCCCACATATCATCGAAGATCTTTATCGAGCGAACCTCGTATTACCGCATATCATCCTTTTGCCTCACGATACATTACACAACCCGATGCGAGACTTTTATGGTATCCCTGTGATCAACTCCTTGTCACTATACCTAGTTATCCTCGTTACCGGTTTGTACTCTTTTCTCGTTTTCGTATTCTGGTATCCTCGTGACTAACCTTTTAGTCACAATACCTGGCCAGACGATGCTGGACACCGTAATACCGAGTGGGCCCAGAGTGTATCTCTCCATCGCCGGATGGGCAAATCCCAGTCTTGACATATCTAGAACTACGATATACTTTCTGGTGTATCTGAAAGTCACCTTTATAATTACCCAGTTACGGAGTAACGTTTGATGACCCCAAAGCAACCATCCGGTATCCGGATCTACGATATTCTCATGGTCTAAGGACGCAAGTAAACATTAACATATTATGAGAAGATACCGATAACATATTGACAACGTGATCTCGCAGTATTTCATAAGGGGGTCTATCCAACACCATTATTATCCTAATAATGTGTTCCCATTATTGCCGGCATCCTTGTTACATTAATAATGCCCATGATCAGGAAAACAAGACCATCAACAATACATGAGTTAGTCCAGAGGCCTGATTAGGGATCTGAATGGTGTTTTTTATTCCACACATGCAATTAGGTTTTTCTCTGAATCTCATATTCAAGAACCAATGCAATTCTAGCATAGAACATAAACTTAACCATAAACATGAAAATAGAATAATAACAACTTTATTATTGCCTCTAAGGCATATTTCCAACAGAGGGGTCGTTGCTCACCCCTTGGGACACCATGTTGTTCTCGTGCTAGATAGACCAAACATTGAGGACAACCATGGAGTCAAAAGTCTCTTCTCTTGCGCTTGGGGGTTCACTTGTGCATGGTAAGCCACCATTCCTCCAGGGAGTCCGCCATAGTGGGAGTGGCTAGCTCGTGGCTTGGCAAATAATTGCATCCACTTTGAAATTTTTCTGAAACATCAAACATCATGTAATAATTTTCTGGAAAATGTTCATTTTGTGTCCCTCAACTATTGGCCAAATTTAGTTTTTTGTCCCAAAACTCCAATACCACACAACCTTGGCTAACTTTTGAAACCATTTATATTTCGTCCCTCAGAAGATTGCAAAGTGTTTTTGGAATGTGGCAGTGATGTCTGCACATGTGGCATCCCAGTCAACGTATTCAACAAATAATATTAAAAGAAAGGAAATCTAAAAAAAATCAGGAAAAGACCAGAAAATTCAGAAAAAAGGGAAAAACGGGGGGAAAATCAGAAAATTTAGGAAGACAAGAGGGAACAATAGAAAATTTAAAAAAAAATAGGGGGGAAATCAGGAAATTCAAGAAAACTCACAGATCATTTATATATATTCATGAAAAATAAGGAAATTTGGTTAAATGAGGTCAATAATCAAAAGCACCACATTTATTCTTGACATTGCTTTCTTTTTTAATTTTTTCTGATGCTTTCCTAGTTTTTAGAAGATATATGAACATGAGAAAATTAAATTTAGTAAAATCAGATATATTCGACAAAATTTTCTGAAAAATCTCGGATTTTTTTAATGGCAAAAATCATAAAATTTGAAGAATTGGAAAAAAATGAGAAGTATTCTGAAACCAGGGAATTTGATAAAACTTCAAATAATTGATGAATATTCTTGGAAAATCAGGAAATATGTTAAATGCAGTTGACAATCGAATGATATTGCTGTCTTTGTTTGCTTACAGACTTTTTAAAATTTTCCTACATTTTCTGATTTTTCTGAATTTTCCCAAGTTTTCATGAATATTTTTATATTATGTATGGGCTTTCCCGAACTTCCTGGGTTTTTTCAGAATACTTTTGATTTTTATTCTAAATTTTCTGGGCTTGTACCTATTTATTTCTAAATTTTCTGTTTTTATTTAATTTATTTCTGATTTTTCCCGATTTCTTGTTCTAATTTTAATTTTTTGAGTTAATTTTATGAATATGCTAACTAGGCTACCACGTGTGTGTAAACTACCGCCACGTTATCCAATACAGCCTTTCAATCCGAGGGACGAAACTGAATTAGTTTCAGGAGTTGAGGGGCAAGGTTGTCTAGCATTGGATTTTAGGGACGAAAAATGGACTTTTTCCTCATTCTCCCATGCAATAGTAACAATAAGAACCACTATGTTTGAGCATGCTATTGTTTACCGAACCCATTGAATTATTGGTGACACGCAAATATTCCCCTAGAGAGCCAAGGTCTTTTTAGTTGAGAACTAGTGTGATTCCCTAATAGATGTCCAAGAGTCTTAACATTATGAACGTTTACCAATGAAATTCTTACTTGCAAGCCATGAACTTGTTCCAAAGCCAGTTTTAGTAAGGGAAGCAATATTTGTTGTTGCTAGTGCTTAACTGTTTGACTATAATAATTTTAGCAAGAACGAAAAACATGTATCTTAGTTGAATTAATGTAAGAAACAAATTGTCTAGGATTTGAAGTTTTTTCCTCTACATGTGTTCACCTTATAAGTTCTTTTTAACTACTAATGCAGTACAGAGCATGGCAGTTGCTTCATTCCATGCCTGTTAGCATGGGTCACCAGCTATTGGAGGATTCTTCTCCAGCTGATTCTGTTCAGATACCAGCTGATGCAACTGATGTTTGGGAAGTTGATCCAAGGCTTCTCAAATTTGAACGGAAGTTAGCAGCTGGATCATTTGGTGATCTGTATGTTCTATAAACTAAGTAGCAATTCCACTTTGGGTAAATAAGACTCCATGGGGCCACATGTATATAATTGATAGAAATTGAAGTCTGGGTGTGAAATATGTTGTACACTTCATATTTTTATGTTAAGTGAGTTTCCAACTTAGTGATAACGTATTAATTGACATTCATAGTTAATGCAATGACAATGCTTATTTTTTTATGGTACTAGCTCAAACTAGTTTATGTCAAGATGAATTTATCATCCTTTTATTTTGATATCTCAAATACACCTTTATATGGTATGAGAAGATACCCGCATCAAACGTCACAAATCTCAGTGCACATCTATGAGTAATGATTTGGGTGCCTAGGCTCCATATGGATGGAACACTTATACTTTCATTCTGTGTATAACTTATTTATTTGTGTATTAATCATCAGGTACCATGGGACATATTGTAGCCAAGATGTAGCAATCAAAGTACTCAAGCCTGAGCGGGTTAGCGTTGATATGCTGCGTGAGTTTGCACAGGAAGTATATATAATGAGGTGAGTGATGAGCTTTACCTATTCCAAATCTTTTCTGTTGGCAGCCTATTTCAGTCTCTGATGACCTTTTGTGATGAAATACAATTGTCATAGGATTATATTCCTTTTTTCTGATAAGATTGCTCAGATAAAAATTGGGCTAGAGGTAATAACCTGTGTTGAAGCAGTAGAATATGTTATTCTTAAGAAAGAAATAGTCATTTTCTAAGTTTATTATGCGGAATTTAAGTTCACAAATCCGGGACAAAATTATCTGGAGTTCTTGGTAAAACATTATCGAATGTAGTGGATAATTACTGGAATAAGGTATATTTATTTTTGCTGGATCTGGACATGGTATTCTCAGACTGACAGCTAAGAATGATGCACCAAAAGGAATAAAGACATCAGCCTAAAAGATTTCTTTGTTGATTGGACACTTACAAGTCAAGATATAATCAATACGCTTGATTTTTCTTCTTCTTTTTGTCTAATTGATCAGACATGATGTGTTTCTCCTTGATCTATTTCTTTACTTAATCCTATTTTCGCAGAAAGGTTCGTCACAAGAATGTTGTGCAATTTATTGGTGCATGCACTAGACCACCTATTTTGTGTATAGTTACAGGTATACAGGTCTAATGCATCATAACGCTTGTGCAGAATGGCCTTAATCTGTCAATGCTTCGTTTCATCCTCTTGTGCTTTTACTTTGGCGCATTCTTTATGTTATATTTACTTACATTCTTTTCATTTCCAGAGTTCATGCGTGGAGGGAGTATCTTCGACTTCATTTACAACCATAGAGGCACTTTTCAGCTCCTAGATGTGCTAAGAATAGCATCTGACGTGTCCAAGGGAATGAACTACTTACATCAGATTAACATTATCCACAGGGACTTGAAGACTGCAAATCTTCTCATGGATGATCAGGTACTTGATTGCTTATTATATATTATTGATCTGTCATGCAGCATCAGTGTCAATTGAATAGAACTCTACTACATTCCCAGTTCTTGATATAGTTAAGAATCTTTGGTTTGTCAACATAAACTATTTGGGTCCTAATATCCTGACTCTGTGAAGGTACTTTCTAAAAAGGATCAAAGATGGTCAAAGCTTAGTGTCTGTTATTCTCATATTTGTGATACACATATATTACTTTCTGGGCCTAAGCTCATACCTACAAGAAATGTCTGCGAGAAGCCATATGTCCTAGTTATCCTATGTTTCTTCCCTCCTGGTTGATGATGAATATGACAGCTGATTAATTTTACTGCTAATACAGCTGTACATTCCAGACTTAAGCTGAAACCTATAGGCAAAGAATTAGCCAAACTGCATACTTCGATGAACCTAATCATGGATCCTTGAATTTGTTTTGTCTAACATGAGACATTTTGGGCACGATTTCTGACCAGGTTTATCTTGTTGTGTTCATTGCCCTTAGCATGCATATATGTTCTAAATAAATAAACGAGTAAATTCTAGAAAACCCAGGTCTGATGATTTTAGTTGCAGAAAACCCCTTGTGGCACTTGAGCCTGGGTTTTATTGGCATATGGTTCCTGGAAACCCCCCTTTACCCGATTCCTACCCGAGCTGGTTTGCCTGTGCCACCTGCAACGCCACTTGTACTGTTGGCGACTTTGGAATGGCCACAAAAAGCACAACACTGCTTACCCACCAGCGTTACATATTTGCTTGTAGTATTGGCATTCAGCTTGGGTGGTAATTGGGGCTTTCTGAAACCATATGACATAGAGCTTGGGGTTATGTGCCACAAGACACAACTGCAACCATAAAACCTAGGGTGTTCTGAGATTTACTCAAATAAAATATCAGTTAATTCGAAATATTAGGCCCCTTGTGATTTTTTATGGTTTGTTGGACTCGCATTTCGTCATACACACCACTCATAACGTTGCAGGTTGTTAAGGTTGCAGACTTTGGGGTAGCAAGGGTTAAAGACCAGTCAGGAGTTATGACTGCAGAAACAGGAACCTATCGATGGATGGCTCCTGAGGTTAATTTTCCTTTTCTATGCAAGAATTTCCCATGAATTGTCGTTTCATTGCTTAATGCAGCTTGTTGCAAATCAATGGTTTACATACTAGATATGTGGAATATGTGGACTGCAGACTGACTTGAGCAATCTGCTTGTTCACACCACTGAGAAGTGTGTGGTAGTTTTGCTCCAAAAGGCCAATCATTTGAGTGTTTATAGTATGATAGATTAAAGATTGATGACTAATTGATCCTATGTCCTTTTTCAAGAATTACAAAGTGAGAATAGAAAGTGCAGTTTTCCCAGGCAGCTAACAAAAACCTAGGCTTTTACGATGCAATTCTTTCTCCTTTTGTTATTTTACTTGTCCTACATTTAGGTTCCTCCTATTCTATCATGTCTGAATATAGTTTGTTCACTTGGTCTGCAGTATGTATTTCTGTTCCCATTTAAGATCAATTAAAGAATTGTAAATCAAATCCTCGTAATATCAGAATCCTAGGAGCCTTTTGTGGGATTGAGCCAGAAGCTCGTTTTGAGTATCTTCAGAATTACTAAAGTAAAACATACCAACTGGTTTCTTGACATATCGGATCAATGGAAAGACCTGACGTCCCTTTTCCTTGTGGGGTATATGATTTTGCTACTAATTATTACATGCATGCGCCATATTAACTATGCAGTTGATCATTTTGCCTCTAGCAAGACCGCTTTTGTTTTCTAATTCTGTTTTGCTAAAATTACTTACAGGTCATTGAGCACTCGCCCTATGATCACAGGGCAGATGTTTTCAGTTTTGGTATAGTTCTTTGGGAGCTGCTGACCGGAAAGGTTCTCATCTTATGTCAGCACTTTTTGTACGCATACTACAAGGGTTGTGCTGAACTGTTATTTTACTAATTTGTTGTTGACCTTTCTTTTCAGCTTCCGTATGAAGACATGACACCTCTTCAAGCAGCTGTTGCTGTTGTTCAAAAGGTATTTAACAAATGTTACTGTTACAATCTTAATTTGCCCAAGGAAAGGAAAGAAAGAACACAGCTGATTCATAGATCTCATGCAATCATATTGGAAATTCGAGATACACCATCAGCTAATCCCATTTTTCTGCTTGCAGGATCTGAGACCTACCATTCCTGCTGATACTCATCCTATGCTTGTGGGTTTACTTCAGAAATGCTGGCAGAGGGATCCAGCTTTAAGACCAACCTTTGCAGAGGTTCTGGATATATTAAATTCAATAAAGGAGGTTGGTACTCGCAGAAAGAAGACCTGTATATGTTTTGTCATCTTCATTTTGCTTGACACTCCATTGCCAGGTACTTCAAAGTTCCAGACATCACAAGAGGCATCCAGGCCGATCTCACTCCAGGCAGAGATGAGGCAGTTGATGCGGCTGTTTTTGTAGTGTTCCACGCCCTTCGTTTTGACGTCCTCCTTTTTTGTTTCTTTGGTAGCAAAGGTTATTTGTTAAGTCTTTTCCATGAGAAAAAAGGGTTCTTTGTCGTAATAGTGATAATATCGGAATATAATGTGATGAGTTTGTTGTTCATGTTGAGAGGTTGTATAACGATTTTGAGTAATCTTCACAAGAGCTTTTTGTTCCGTCTTTGAGGTTTGAGGACTTTTGTCTACTAATGTACCAGACTGACCTTTACCTTGAAGGCAGGCTTGTCCGTTTCTCCTAGAAAGAAAACCCTACTAATTTAATATTGCAGGTCTGTTGCACCAGGTGATCCAGAGGCACCTCAGTTCTTTTGCCTGAAATGAGAGCTCGATTCCTATTGAGGGTTAGATGGGTTATTTGTATAGATATCTATCTAAATCTATATCTGCTTGTATCTATCTATCTATATTAATTACATATTT
Organism: Stipa capillata; assembly: GCA_019208055.1. Classification (NCBI taxonomy): domain Eukaryota; kingdom Viridiplantae; phylum Streptophyta; class Magnoliopsida; order Poales; family Poaceae; genus Stipa; species Stipa capillata. The sequence continues at coordinate 178,523 of JAGXJF010002633.1, read as the reverse complement.
TCGGAGGAAATTTCTACCTAATTCAGACAAAAAGGAAAACGATTAAGTCACATATCGGGCAGGCAATGTTATAACAGCTTAGGTTTAATTTGGTAGATGTACCAGATGGAAACTGCAATGCACTTGCAATCCATCATGTATGCACGTGAAGTGGTACTAGGAGTCCATGCTGGAAGGAGTGCTGAGAATCCAGTATATAAGAGTAATGCTACCAAGTTTGTTTTAAAGCACAGGCCGAGTCTGTTCCAAGAAAATCATGTAAAACAAGGAAGAGTACAGTATATTACAAATTTGTGTATATTCGAGCGAATTTATATTCTCAAAATAGAGTTTTCGAATTTTTTAAGTAATGCGAATTCATAATTGAAACAAAGTAAGAGTTGATCAGTATTTATTTCCTTCAACAACTAAATGATTATAGAACCGGTATAACCGGCGGTGTCTTTCCTATAACCCCTGGATTTGCACATTGTACATTCTTAATTTAAACTAAGATTTTCCCCGAACTTATATAAGGTCATTTCTCGTATGCCTTACGTGCTTTCAAATTCGACTCTCAAATGTGTTCCTACGTATCTTTCTTATCTACCCCAAAATAAAAATTTATGAATTCATCGAACTTGTAAAAGATGAGATCAATGTTAAAAGACTATTCACATGAGCTGGCGGTTAGTGCACTGCTCCCTCTATTTCACTATATCTGTCCTTAGCCTACCATGCACACAGACAAAGATAACGTTAGATCTAAAAATAAATAAATAAAAAATGGTAGTGCATATACCTCTATTACATCTAACCGTTTCTGAAGTATTTTAATAGAGGTATAGAGTGAAAGAAACACAATAGCTATACTCTCGGTATCCTCAACAGACATATTTTGAAATAGAGTATTTCGAGGTTGAGGACAGATATAGTAAAACAAAGATAATATTGAATTTAGAATATGCACATGTGTATTATGAGCTTTAAGATGATAGTATGTATCAATTGCTCCGTCCTCATAAGCGATTTTCAGGAAGATCATTTTGGTTTTCCTATATTGGGCTCCCCATGTTGTTTATTTGTATCAATGTGCAGTGTACTTCTTTATCACAACAACAACAACAACAACAAAGCCTTTTGTCCCAAACAAGTTGGGATAGGTTAGAAATGAAACCTAATAAAAATTGCATTAGCCAAAAAGGTAAAAAAAAATACTTAAAATGGATATTATGGTTCAGGCACGTGGATCGCTAATTTCTATGCGATCCTATTTAGAGACAAATCTTTAGATACATTTCAATCTTTTAGGTCTCCTTTTACTGCCTCCTCCCATGTCAACTTTGGTCGCTCCCTGCCTCTCCTAGTATTGTTGATGGATCTTAGAATACCGCTATGCACCGGTGCTTCTGGAGGCCTCCGTTGGATACGTCCAAACCATCTTAATCGATGTTGGACAAGTTTCTCTTCAATCGGTGCCATCCCTACCCTATCACGTATATCCTCATTCCGAATTCGATCCCTTCTTGTATGCCCACAGATCCACCGTAGCATACGCATCTCTGTGACACTTATCTGCTGGACGTGTTGTCTTTTAATGGGTCAACATTCTGCTCCATACAACATCGCAGGTCATGGCTAACATCCTCATCGATACCACCATTGCTCTGTAGCATTGATCCCAAGTATCGAAAAATGTCTTTCTTAGGCACTATTTGTCCTTCTAGACTAACTTCTCCCTCCTCACCTAACACCACTAAAATCGCACCTCATATACTTGGTTTTGGTTCTACTAAGTCTAAACACTTTCGATTCTAAAGTCTGTCTCCACAGCTTTAATTTTCTATTGACACCCATTCTACTCTCGTCTACTAGCACTACATCATCAGCAAAGAGCATACACCAAGGAATATCTTCTTGTATATCCTTGGTGACCTCATCTATCACTAAGGCAAAAAAGTATGGGCTCAAGGCTAACCCTTGATGTAGTCCTATCTTAATTGGGAAGGCATCGGTCTCACTGTCACAAGTTCGGACACTTGTCACAATGTTATCGTACATATCCTTGATGAGGGTAACTTACTTTGTTGGGACTTTATGTTTTTCCAGTGCTCACCACATGACTGCTCTTGGTATTTTGTTATACGCCTTCTCCAAGTCAATGAATACCATATGTAAATCCTTCTTCTGCTCTCTATATGTAAATCCTTCTTCTACTCTCTATATCTCTACTTCTTTATCACTAACCCTGCAAAATGGTTCTGCATTTCTTTCGATGGTTGCCGATGGTTCAAAATTTTATATGTGACTGCCTGCAATAATGACACATTCTCAGAAAAAATATCGCTACTACAAAGTTACAGTGTCTGTTTATAGTGTCTATTATCTTTATGGTAGAGTTTTTTCTCCACAATTGTCTTCCTGGATTGACATGCGCATCATAGAAATTAGCCTTCCTCCTAGGTATGCTCTGAAGTAGAGCTTCCCAAGTAAACTGTCATAATTTTCCTGATAGAAATTGAGATGGCGAAGACGAACTTCACACGAGGTTTTGATGCACTTGGGCTTTGTTACGAGAATACATTTGAGCTCATATCTATGCATTGATTTGTTCGTGGTCTGACAGATGGTGCTGTGACTTTTGAAAGTGAACATCTCAGACTTAAGAGTGACTCAACAAATATTATTAAGTAAAGTGCATGGGACGTCCTCAAATCTTTTGAGTTCCGCTAGATAGGTTCCGTGCTATCAAAATGCATTAAGTCAATCTTTCGTCCTAACTAGGCCAGGTTTACAATGTCAGTTTGGCTCTTGCTTCGACTAAGCCCTGCTTATCTGGTGGAATAGTAAAATGGCGGCAACAAGAGGGAAATTAAATAGAGCCATGTGGCACGGAGGGAATCAACAGGGCCCTGCGAAGTGAGTTGCCACGTCGGCACTGCTGAGGACGGCGAGCATGCGCTTAGCAGTGAGGAGTGGAACAGGGATGGCAGTGCAGTGATGGATCCAGGATTTTGACAGGAGTGGATCAACTTGACATAGATTTTTTTTCTTATCGATGGGTCCAGAAGTATAAAAAAGTTCTTTTTGTTTTGCTATGGTATATAGGCCAGCATGAATTCTTAGGGTGGGCCTAGCCCCACCCTAGGCACCCTTTGGGTCTGCCACTGTGGCGGTGCATGCACGTCAGTGCGGCGACGCCTTTGAAATGGGAAGAGCTCATCTCTCGGAGAAGGCAAGAGGGATGGGTTGTCGGCTAGCAGAAGCCACCTTCAATGGTGCGAAGGACATGGTTCACATTTTGGAATCTATGACGCAGGGGCGGAGCTAGACCCACATCCACCAGGGTTCGTCAGAAGGGTGAGGGCTTCATTAGTTACTATAATATAGGTCACCAGGGTGCATCCTACATGTGCTAGGATGGTGCACAGACTGATTTATGGTTTGGTTGCTAGGAAAAAACTCTTGAATCCAGGTGCCTGTGCACCCTCCTGGGTCTATGTGGCTCTGCCCCTACATCGAGGGGGCTCAAGATCTAGCACTGACGCAAGTTGATCCTCTACTCCACTCTCTGTGCTTGGGATCGGTTGTGGGGCAAGTTGATACATGATGGTGGCGATGAAGGGCATCAGAGGCGGGCTACGGTGATGACTAACTTCCCTCCTGTTATCTAGATGTCTTTCTTTGCCACCTCTAGTACTAACTTACGTTGCCTCTCCTTGTGCTAGGATGATACTAGGGCTGGGGAAAGGGGTGGCGCTAGCGGTGCTCGGGATGAGCTGTCCTCATTGACAGAGAAGGAGGAACGAGGTCTTGCATGTGGAGAAAATAAGCAAGGATAAGAGGCTCCAAGCCTATGAGGCAGGGGCGAGGGTGCCACGTAAGCAAACTCGCACATTTGGATATGAAACTGTGAAATGTAGATCATCTTGTGTCAATGTTACCAAAATGTTACCACTAAAATGTATATTTTGAGAGTATCGCACGTGCGTGACACAAATCCAAAAGTTCGAACTGACCTATAGATTTTACTCAATATAATTTTCAGAGTAGTAGTCAGGGTGGGCATAGAAACCGAAGAACCAAACACCCCACTGAAAACCAAACAAAAAAAACTGAAATCTAGGGTTAAATCAGTTTTCGGTTTTGAAATCGTTTTCCAAAAATGAAAAATCAAAATTACTTCGGTTTGTTCGGTTTTGCCTCCCAGTGAACCGAAATAACCAGAATACAGAAAATAGCCCAGCCCAAAGCCCAGGTACCAAGCCGACCCAGCCCGTCAACCGCTAACCCTAACTCCCTCATTCGGTTTTCCTCTCTGCCTCTCCACCTAAGTCTGCGAGACGCCGAGACTTGAACCGGTGACTGCAACCTCGCCTCCGCCACCAGTCGCCACTCGGCGACAATCGACCATCGCTCGGCTCGGTGGCGGTGCTCTGCCACTCCCACTCCACTCCGGCTCGGTGGCGACGCTGAGGGGCGCTCCACCCTGATGAGTGACGAGGCGACAACGACGGGTGCAACACGGCGAGGAGCGGTGGCGAGGAGTGGTGGCGAGGGGCGGAGGCAGCACCACAGTAGCAAGGCGAGTCCGCCATGACCGTGACACTGACACGACATCAACGGCCAGTGCAGCGGTGCGGCGAGGAGTAGAGGTAGCAGCGAGGCGAGTTCGCCGTAATGACTGACGAGGCAATGACGGTGAGGAGTGGCGGCGAGGGGTGTAGGTAGCAGCAAGGCGAGTCCACGACGGTGGCAACCGAGAACTCTTGTAATGTATGTGCTCTCTGATTGAGTGATTGTTCCTGATTCAACCTGATTCCCGATGGATACAAAATTGAAATGTGTAATAGGCTAATAGCAGTATAAGATGTGATTCATTCCGTAGATCAATTGGCTTCAATTTTCAGTATGTAAACATATAGGGTATTTGTCAAGTATTTTTCATGAACTTCCTGATAAACTGACCTCCAGATTCTTTCTGGATCCACCATTATTTGGATTTTTCCTCATGAAAGAAGGAATGGACAATAAGAATTCTTTGGGAAATTATTAATCTCATAAGTTGTAAGTTGTAACAGTCGATGAATGCTTAAGCTTAACATTAGTTGGGGAAACTTATTTTCCTTTGTACTATACATTGCTTTATCGTTTTGATCAGAAGATGAGGGCTTATTGAGTTATTGCTGCTTATGAATTGGTTTACAATTCGGTTTCCAATACAATAGTGCATACGGTGTATTAGCTTATTAGCCGGCTTCAATTTTTAGTACGCTAGTCTATATGTTTGATTCATTGATTTGTTGATTGTTTAATTTCAAGAGTCACGTAACAGCCATTGTCTATGTATTAAGTGGCTTCAATTTGATTCAACTGCCTATTGGAGTCATTGCTCATTATTTTTCTGTGTAGATGTTGGAACCTGACAAATATGGTGGAAGTCAAGATATTGTCATGGGAATGACTGAAACTAAGAATGCATCCAAGGAGAGTGTGCAGCAGCAGCAACAACAAGAAGAGAATGAGGTGGAGGGGGTTAAGGAGAAGGGGGGAAGAAAAGAGATGGCACCAAGATCAGAAATGTGGCACCGCTTCACCAAGGTCAAGGTCGGTGGTGTTGTGAAGTTAGGCAAGTGCAAGTATTGCAGCCGTGACATCAAGGCTGATCCAACAATTAATGGTACACCACCCTGTGCAAACACTTTAATATTTGCAAACGTAATCCTCATGTCAACACTAAGGATCCGAAGCAAGGTAGTTTACAAGTAACTAGGGGGACAGTGTTAGCACTTGGAAGTTTGATCCTGAATTAATTAGGAATGCTTTTACACAAATGATCATTGAAGATAAGCTTCCTTTTGCTTTTTTCGAAAAGTGAGGATTTAGAAGATTTATGTCCATAGCTTGCCCACGTTTCTCTGTGCCATCTAGAAGAACAACCACTAGGGACACTGTTCACATATACTTCGAAGAGAAAGCAAAGCTCAAAAAGTTCTTTAGAGATTCTTGTGAAAGAGTTTGTCTCACAACTGATTGTTGGACTTCTCAACAACAAGATGGTTACATGATTGTGACGATACATTTCATGATGATGATGGGAAACTACACAAAAAAGTCATTAGTTTTTTCATGGTTAAGGGCCGTAAGGGGAGGATATTGGGAAAAACTTACAGATATGCTTGCTTGAATGGGGTCTAGAGAAAGTTATGACAATAACTGTTGATAATGCTAGTTCTAATGATGGTGCCATTAATTACATGAGAAAGTAAATAAATAATGCAAAAACTAGCATAGCTGGAGGCAAATATCTTCACATGAGATGTGCTGTCCACATTATTAACTTGATTGTTTGTGATGGCCTAAAAGAAGTGGATATTTTGGTAAAGCGTGTCCGTGGTGCTGTTAGGTTTATAAACAACTTCACGTCTAGGTTGGCCAAATTCAAGAAACTTGCTGAGTTAGAGAAGGTGGATAGCAGGTCATTCTTGAACCTAGATATATGCACTAGATGGAACTCGACATATCTTATGTTGAAAGCTGCAATCACTTATGAGAAGGTATTTGTAAGGTATGAGGAGGAAGACCCTTACTACTTAATTGATTTGTGTGGTGAGAAAGGCCATGGAGTACCGGATGAAAAAGATTAGGAGAATGCAAGGAAGATGGCTGAATTTCTTGAGCTTTTTTGTGATCTCACTCTCTCTGTTTCCTCCACACTATATGCGACTTCTCACAATTTCTTTCATGATATTGGTGAAGTCAATATATTGCTCCGAGATTGGATGGATAGTGAAGATCCGTTGTGCAGATTAATGGGCAGGAGAATGAAACAGAAGTATGATAAATATTGGGGAAATTGACATGAGAATGAGAATGAGGATGAGAGTGAGAATGTGAATGGGAAGGGGAAGGGGAAGGAGAATATGAACTTGTTGATTTTTATTGCAACAGTTGTTGATCCTAGATACAAACTTTCTGATTACACAAAGTTAGCTATTGAGGAAATATTTGGTGAGAAAAAGGGAAAGAAAGTTTGTGATGTGGTTAATACTTATTTCTGTGAGTTGTTTGAAGAGTATAGGAAGCTTAGCACTACAAGTCAATAATTCCCAAGAAACTAAAGAAAGGGCAGGAGGTATGATAAAGTCCTAGATTGCTAAAAGGATGAGGCTCACTAGTGGTGCAAGTAGTACTAGCAAATCTGAACTTGAGAAATAATGCAAATAAATTTGATATTCTAGCATGGTGGAAGGCGAATGCTACTAGATTCCCAATATTGGCACGCTTGGCTCGTGATGTCTTAGCTATTCCTATATCAACCGTCGCATCGGAGTTGGCATTTAGCACAGGCTGACGTGTCCTAGATGACTTTAGGACATCTCTTACTCCATTTATGGTGCAAGCTCTTATTTGTACACAAGATTGGCTTCGACGATCCACTCCTATCAATATCGAAGAGAATATGGAGGAATTAGTCACATTGGAACAAGGTAACACAAAAAATTACTTAAGTGATTATTGTTTCATTTCCTTTATTTATTTTGTTATCCCTCATGCTTCATGAATCAATTTCTTGATTGATGCTTGCACTGGTTTCATTTTAGAATTAATTCAAGAGTATGGTGGCAATGGAAAATCCAATTCTTCCAAATCAAATCTCATTTCCAAGCAAGCAACTGAAAATAGTCTGTATGTTTCATTTTCATTCATAAAATTGTTGTCAGCAGAAATGTTTATATGTTTCATTTTCATTCATAGAATTGTTGTCATCAGAAAACAACTTGGAGCTAATCTTGCATTCTTTGCAGATTCATTAGTTGTTGACTTGCTGGAGCTGGAGTCAAGGCTCAACTTCAACAAACTGCTAATATAAAGTTAGAACTGGAGTCATCAGAAATGTTTATTATTCTATTTTCTCCGGTCCCTGAACATGGTTTATGAGCAAAGATCATTGTGTTGATTGTGGTCTTGACATATTTCTTTCTACTGTATATGCTTGCTTAGCATAATAGCATGAGGGTTGTGGTCTTCTTGGTTGATATGAATCCTGAGAAGCTCTGCTGAATCTTGATTGTTGTTGAGTACTTGAGTGTCTTGCTGTAGCAGATTAATATTATATGTTATTGGGTCATTTGAATTTCATGGTCCCGTTGAGGCATTGTTTTTCTTCAATGCTCTTTCATGGTTCATCAGCTGGTTGTACCTGTGCGAGTCTTCAGTGCAGGCTGCTCCTTGTTTCAAAGGGCTGCAACTTGCAGGTATGGTCTCTTTGCAGCTTTCTAATTCTAAATCATGTTTGTTTAAAAACAAGTAGACATGCAAAATGCAGATAGTACCTGAGTACATACATTCAGAGTTCTAAAAGATCTAGTTAGGACTATATCTAGTGATTGTGTAATATTTCCCTAATACATTTTGAATAACGAAAAGAGACCTAGCAGTGTATACTCTAGCATGACCTTGAACAGTTCGGTTTTTTAGGTTTAATCGAAAACCGAACCAAACAAACTGGAAACCGAACTTTTCAGTTCCAGGAAATCATTACTTAATTCGGTTCTCGAATCTAGAAAACCGAAATTTTGTAAAATCGAAAAAACCGAACCAAAAAACCGAACACCGAGACTGAAGTAGTAGCACTCTTAAATTTATATTGACTCTTAAAATTATATTGATTTAAGACCGACGTGGCTCAACAAGAAGCCTACATTCGGGGTCAAATTTTGATGGAAGGAGGAGGATACGTTAATGACTAGTCCTATACTTTCGCTTGAGAATCTTGTGATACTGTACATCAGATCATTTGTCAGGAGAAACACATACCATGCAAATTGAGCTCACTTTCCTCATTGATTTCATGTTTTTTTAAATTTTTTTTTATGCCCCAACAATGAACCTGATCCAACAAAATGCTCTTAGCGCTTCTTTGGTTTAAAGTATCTTCAAAGGATTTCTAGAGGATTTAAATCCTTATAAGTTTTTCCTACGTGAGTTGTTTGATTTATGGAATTGTGATCTATATGATTTTTCATAAGGATTTCTTTGCACCGTATTTTATAAGAAAATTTTCATTAATTTCGACCTCTTCAAAATAATCATATGTTTTTCGTAATGTATAATCAAACACAACTTTTGATGTAAATTCTTATACGTATAATTCAAAAAGGTATGAGATTGCAATTCTATGATTTTTTTATTGCTGCATTCTTGGAAGAGCAAGAAAGAGGATTGTCTGAGGTTCTGTGAGATCCACTGAGAATTGGGCCTGATTGTTTAGACTGGATTTAGAGGGTGCCATCTGTCAATGAGCGCTAGGAAACTTGCATGGTCGACATCTGTATTAGATATCATGATTGTCTGCCATTTTCTGTGACATGCATGTCCACATCAGAAAAACTGTTTCTTTTTATGAGTGTGTGTATTCCCATTTTCCATTTGTCTATCCACATTGTATATAATATTGGACAGAAATTGAATTAAAAAAATGCAAAAAAAACTATGGACACAAATTAATGGCTTGGCCTCATTCCCTGAGAACTTGTCTCTAACAATAATGGAATTAAAGCAACCCAATGCAAACAAACTGCCAGTTCGGTGATAATAGTATTAAAAAGATTCTCGATCCAGTTTTATTGAGATCATGCGTGTGAAACACAGTTGCCTTTGCCTACATAATATAATAAAACGACTGCCTCGTGTTCTGAATGATTCAATTTCGCAGAAACGGAACATGCTGCTTGCTTGCATCCCTTGGACGAGAGGACCAGAACAAATGGTCCTGAGACCCGCACGTAGAGATGCATATACCGACGGCGAGCGAGCACATGCAGTGCCTCGGCGCCATTACTCCCACCCAACGCTCGCTTGCTCCCTTCGTGGCCATCTCGATCGAAGCAGCTATCATCCTCTCCTTGTCCACGATGATCAAGGACAATGTATCATCTTTCATGTACCAGCTGTCGATTCCCCTTCCTTTAATTGTACTACTATACTTTTTGATTTTCTTATTCCAAAAACTGTGATTGTCCTGAATCCTACCTCGATGCATGGTCACGCATGGAAAAAGTTTTGTGTTACTCCGCTCTACTATGCTAAATTACGTAATCCCTGGTTCCATAAAAACTGTGATTTTGAACATCGGTTCTGCAAACATAACTTTGACTACTAATATCTATTCCATAAAATATAATAGAATTATATATTCTGAAAATATTTTTCGAGATAAATTTATACATAATTTTTAAGTACCTATTTTAAATATGTTTAAAGCTACTAGTAGTCAAAGTTTCAAAAGATTAACTCTAATATATCTAAAATAACAACTTTTATGGAATCGGAGGAATAACAATATTTGGTGAAACTTATGATAGTCTGGTCTAAAAAGGAAATGGAAAGCTGACTTATCAAAGTGTAGGACGTGACTATTGCGCACCCTGGTGCGAACATCCAGCACACGGCCACCTTGTCCTTTTCCCTCCCTCTGCCTTCCCTTCCCACTCCTTTCTACTCCACGCATAGCAGCTCTTGGTTCCTCCTCTACCGCGACATGTTCCCTTGTCTACTGCCCACCGTCAATGGCGAGCTCGCCTTGCGCCTCCGTTGCCATCACGATACAACCCTCTCTAGTCCCACTGTCACCTATCCTTATATTTAGTCGAGCGAGTTGTCGTTGCCTAACGTATTTATCCTTTGTCATGACACCTTAGATCACAAGTGCCACCCATTCTCTATAGCTATCTCACCACCTCGCCATGCTGTTGTCGCTTCCCGTCCTCCTCCGTGGCACTCCCACCACCCAATGTAACATTTGGTTAGGGGCAGTGGCGAAGCCACGTTGAGGCTGTGGGGTCAGTTGACCCCACAGCTTTTTTGCAAAACCTATTATACTAATGAAAAATTATGAAAAAAATTCTAAACAACAGTGTAGTTGACTCCACAGGGTTGTAGTTGACCCCACAGGGTTGCAGCGCTGGCACCGCCACTGGTTAGGGGGCCATCGTTGCCTTTGCTGACAATCGTCCACCACTGCCGCACAAAACCCATCCGACGCTTCCTCTGCCTCCCTCCGCTCTGGATGAGGAGGGGATGTGTGGCAGAGCCAGGAACTTTTCAATGTGAGTGCGTACTGCAACGAAAAAAATAACTCTTGGGCAAATGGTGCAAATTGTTTTCACATTTCACTAATCACAAAAATGTATTCTATTTTCCTTCCATATTTCGACCAAAGGTCGAGCGACCCAGCTTTATAGAAACTTAGAATAAGTGGTTGAGCTTGGGATACCAGAGCTTACAAGTTTTACAAGTTTTAGTTACAATCTTACAGCAGAATAAAGGAACGACAAAAACACCATAGCGCACACCCTTCAGACTGCCACCAAACGCCTAGCAATTATCCTACTCCTTGTCGATCGCCTGCATTCTGAAGAGAGCGGGGCGTTGCTTGGATGCTAGATAGCATCCCCGTCACAGCATCCTGACGTTTTGTTGACACCAGAGCGTTCCACTGTAAAAAACGAGTAATGGCTTTGTAAAGCACGTGTACAGGGGAAGAACAAACTTTATGCCCGCAAATCAATTCATTGCGTGTGGTCCAGATTGACCAAGATACAGTCACAAATAACGCCCAAAGTTTTGTTTCGCCTTGACCCCTCCCTGGTGTAGGCAAATATCGACAAAATCCTCTGTGCTAACAGGTGCTCTCGGCCAAGCTAAACTATCGCGCAGGCAACACCACACAAAAGCCGCTAAAGGGCAGCTAAAAAGCAAGTGATTGAAGGTCTCTGGTATATATCCCAGAGAATTCACATTGTAAAGCACCAGGCCACCCTTCTTGATTACTCTTCTGCTACCTGAATGCACCCCCGATAGCACATCCAATTAAGTAAAGGTTTTGTGTTTCAAAGGGATGTTTGCCTTCCACAGATCCATCATTCGTAAATCTCGAATACCAGTGTTAGTCATTGTCTCGTCCATTGATTTCGTGGTAAACCCACCATTCTTGGACACCAACGAGCCACATCAGTTTCTGGTGTAAGATTTAGACTCAGTTTACAATTGTTGAAGTGTACTGTGCTAAACTTATTTCATAAAGCTGGTTAGACAAACATGATTATTATAATCTACCGCAATGCCAAACAGAGCTATAGTCTACAGATCCGATAACAGTTCCTGCCATTCGTGAATTTCTACCTCCCAAAGGAACGCCTGAAAGTCAAGCTGCAACCAGAATCCCTCAAAATCTGGGCAACCGTAGGATGTTGTCGTTCACAACATGGATACAATCTTAAAAATCTTACACGAAGCGGCACTCGACCCAACCAAACATCATGCCAAAAGCGCACTGCTCACCCACTGTTTACCTGGCATGCACTCCCTATCGCAAACCAGGGGCTTACAGCATGCAACTCCTTTCATGTTGCACCGAGAAAAGCGTTCGTCGAGCGGCGACGTTGCTGGATCGGAGAGTACACCAAAGCGAATAGGTCGAAGACGACCAAAGGGACACCGTCACGAGGTTGAAGACGAGGGGCACATCTAAGATGGCGAGGCGCGTCGGGATGTTGAAGATGAGAAACCATGGATACGGCGGACTAGCTGTAGATGGGTTTGCAACCATGCAGAGTGCAGAGTTTCAATGTTGTTCTAGAAATAAAACGCAACAATCATAAAAGCATTATTTCTATTAATTTGCGTAATGGAGTAGCTAGTTGCTGCAACTCTGACCCTCGACGAGCTCGAAAGCTCGCGCAATAGCTTCTTTTATCTCAAAGTAAACTCAAATATATTCCCAACTTAAATTTGGTGATATATCTAGCCGTACGTCCTTTCGTCCCAACAATTCCTCTCCTGAATTGTGAAGGTGCATGGCTCCTGCCGGCCAGAAGAGACCAAGAATGGTGTTTTAGTTTACTTATCCGAAAGCAAAGCCACAGCAGCAACACTCATTTATTCTCCATTGCAATCTCGATACCTCACTCTCACCACATTCCGAAGTCCCGTATGTCTACGTGGGAAAGCAACATCCTACGGAAAATGCGCCTAAATGTGCATGCATGGGAGCAATTAGTCATATACGAGTGATGTAGATTAAGCTTCAGCTCTGTTATGTGAACTTACGGGCTAGTTGTTGAGTCATCTATGAGCAGAAGCAGCTCCCATGTGCCTTGTTCCATGGTGAAGGCAATGTGTCACCTGAAATCTAGCTAGTTAACGTCCGTCCATCTATCTCCATGAATTTAGGCGTCAAGAGCTAGCTGCATGTACATGATGATTTGCAGCATTTCGGTGCAGCTCGATACGGGTGCATACATTACTAGGGACGAAGAGTTCTTTTGTAGTCGCATGTATATTAAGAAAGAAATAATGACCATAATTTTTTTTAAGGAAGACCATAATTCATTAGTTAATTCTTAATTAATCAGATTGGGTGTCGGTTATTGTGTTAATTATGTAACCTATTGACATTATTTTTTGCTAATATCAAATTTACATTTGTGTGTATGGTTTATAATGTATTCATTTCATTTTTGGTAGCATAAGAAGATCAATACGAGTATATGTTGCATCTAGTAAAGAGGTAACATAATCCAAATTACATTCCCACGCTTCATTTGCACTCATCTCATAAATGATTGAGAAGGAAAATGTCTCAAGTTACACATAATAATTAATGACCATGATAAGCATATACGTACAGCTACACTTGAATGTTACATCATGATCGACTACCAGGGACAGAGCCAGGAATTTTATTAAATGGGGGCCAATGAAATATATATAAACATATAAAACATTGAAGGGGACCATATATATGAATTTAGAGATTAACTCCACGTACTATCTAGGGAGTTTGAGAAATTTTTTTAGCATGGGGGGAGCTATGGCCCCACCTCGCCCCTGCTGGCTCCGTCATTGTCGACTATCGTCAATTAACAATTAACATGCAACAACTCATGAGTCATTACAGAACTTAACCAAAAAAAAAGACCGTGCAGTTCCCCTTCATGCATGGTCTCTAAAAAAAAGGAAAAGGTAGAGTCAACACACGCTAGACACAAACAAGGAGAAAAGTAAAAAGAGAAGATAAATAAAGAAAAAGATAGCTAGCTAGCCAGGAGGATGTTTACATCATGGCAACAGCAACCCTCCTGAAAACATGCACATTCGCATGTACAAATAACCATCACCAGGAGGGCAGCAAAAATTAACATCATTGAATTAATCTCCAAGGAATTAAGGGATCGATGGATCACAATTCCTAGATTAACAATCAGCAACGAGGAATTAATCGAAGCTATTTTTGATTAATGGATGAGGCAGGCAGGCAGGCATGCTACTAGCAAATCTTGCCGGTCCTGCCGCCGCCGGTGCACTTGCACTTCTTGGCGGCGGTGCCCCGGAAGGCGGCGAGGATCTGCTCGAGGCAGGCGGCGGAGCACGGCAGCACGATGGGGCGGTCGCTGGGCGCGCCGAACTCCTCCTCGGCCATATTGAGGAGCTCCCGGAAGGTGTCGCTGGCGAGGCAGGCGATGGGGACGAAGAACCGGCTGCCGTCCCGGGTGTATGCCGCGAAGTGACCCCGCGGGCACGCCGGCGCGGCCGCCGCCACGGCGGTAGGGGAGGTGACCTTGCTGCTCCCGCCACCGTGCCACTTCTTGGAGATCTCCATCAGCCTCAGCGAGCTCACCATATGATCGATACAGATTAGTATCTTTGTTTATGTGTTGGTGTTTGCTGCAGTTAGCTGCTGGTGTGTATGATGAGTAGGGGAGCTCAGATGGGGTATAAATAGATGCTTGGCGTGGTGCTGTGGCAATGCAGGCAGCAGTGGGGCTCTTGCATTTGCATGGAGAGGATTGGGATGGAGTGGTGAAATTAATGGGAAATTAAAGAGGCCAAAAGAGAACAGAATTCATCATGCTTCTGTTTGTGTGATGTTGGACCTCTGGGTGGTGCCCTGCTTTGGGCCTGGCTCCATATTTATAGGTGGATCTTAGGTAAGCTGTCACTTTTCTATTTTAACATGTCACAGAATACAACTTAGCACTTCTGCGCTGTAATTCTCTATACGTTAAGAGTTCGCACTTATCAATTAGATGCTTGTGCTATAAAACAACAACTTTAAGTCATCACTTAATATGTGGATTAAGTTACATGCACGATCCATGATGGCCATAACGTAGGTACCATAGATCCACCTAATTAATACGACTTTTTTTTGAACGTTACACCTTATACGAGATTACTACAACATTAATTTTTTTCAACATACGGAACAATATTTTTATCGTACGTCTCCCTCGTGTCGCTCCCTGGGGCGGCTCGGGTGGAACCCTAGCCACCGCCCCCTCCCCCCTCCTCCTACCCCCTCGCCGCCGCCGGAAGACGCTATTGGGCAAAGCGCGCATGGAGGATGGCGGCAGCGAGGTCGCTCCATGGGTAGCGGTGGGGGCCGAGCCCGAGCGCGGCGCCGCAGTGGCTGCGGTTGGCCATGCACCGGCGGGAGGGTGCAACGGCTGCTACGGGAGGGACATGGATACCCTCTAGCAGCGCCGACGAAGGGTGCTCGTGGCGGGAAGACTCCGGCGACGGCAGCAGGTGCTGGGGGCGGGCACGGTGAGGGCTTCATCGGCGGCGGGCGTGGTGGGCTTCGTTGGTGGTGGAGCGCAGGGCTTCGACGGCGGCAACAGGCGCTGGTGGCAGGCATCCCGGCGGCTGGGCTTCGCCGTAGTGCCTGACAAGGCCGGCCTCAGATCTGGGTGTCGAGGGGCAGCGTCTAGGCGCGGCTGCCATGGCTGCGGTGCGTGCTAGATGGGCGCGCGGAGGCCAGGGTAGTGGGCCGGGGTGCGGCAGTGGCTTGGCGAGGCGGCAACCAGGCGCGGTTGCTTGTGGCAATGGCCTGCATGGAGGCCAGCAGTGGCAGCGGCATGGTGGCCTGGAGCGAGATGTGGTGGTTTGATGGCTGCCCATTGGCGATGTGCACGCGAGATGGCGGCTTTGGGTCTGCATCAGATTGGGCTTTGCGGTGATGGCGATAGGTCGCGGCTGCTGCCATGGGGCATGCGATCGTCAGGTTGGGGTGGTGAAAACGATGTTCTGGGAGAAATCCCTGTCCCGCTTTGGTCATATCAGGGATGACGGCACCCCTCGGCGTCGTTCCCCTCCTTGGAGGCGTCATCGAGGAGCTCATTTCCTCCATCCCTCAATCTCTGGGTGAAAACCCAAATCCGGTTCGACTGGATCGGGCGACAGTGACGGCGACGGTTTCGACGTCGCTCCCTTCTTGAAGGCGCCGCCTTGGAGACCCTGACCCTCGTCGTAGGTGTAAAGATCCAGCTATAAATAACCAGGTCCGTTTGAAATCAGTTTTTGATCACCTTATAAAACCAGTTTCCATCTCCTGCATGCATCCATGCATCTGCATTATTGCAAATCAAACCTTTAAATTAAAACTTCTAAAGTGTTGTTCTAGAGTTGTGTTCAATTAAGTTTAGTGAATTAGGAACCCTGGTTTCGACAAGTTAAATGCTCGTTCACGGTTTAACCCAATGACTGTGCATAAATTAAGGGCTTCTAATAAGTTTAATTCACATTCGACTTAACGGAGTGACTATACATAATTTATGGAATTCCGTTGCATCGCTTAAACCCTAAAACTTTCTTTAGCTCAATGGTTTCAAGGTCAATCTATAGCCAAGGGCAAATAAATTTGCATCCCATAGGAACCTAGGGAAGCAATGTTTCGGATAGGGCTCATGCAAACATTCCAAAGATTTCGAATTATCGTTCTATAACGTTTGAATGAGCAAAACCAGGTGAACACTCAAGGAACAAAATGCAACACTTGACAAAAATTCAGAAAATTCCCTTCCTGGCATTGGGCCGCTCGGCCCATTCTTCCTTCATCTTAGTGCTTACCGAACACCCCAGGGCAATGCAATTGCATTGCCGGCACCTGATGCATTCGCTCTGCTTCAGTACGCTGATCAGCGGAGCTTAACCCGAAGTCTTTGCCACGTTCGTGGCCACGCGTCCACCGGCCACTCCACCTCCCTTCTTTCTCTGCATGCAACAGCGCACTCACTTCGGACGTTCCAACGTGCTCCCTGCGCTGGTGTTTGCTGTGCAGGTAGTAGCCGAGGACGCCACTGGAGCTACGCTCCTTTTCTCCGGCGAAATTGTATCGGGCATCTCAGTTTTCCAGTACACAGCGAGCTCATCCATTGCCGAAGTCTTAATCGCGGAGAGCAAGGGATCTCTCGGTTGTTTCATCCTCCATTTTCAGCACCAACTCTAATACTCCGGCAAGGAAACAAGCTCACCCGTTTCTTCTCTCAGGTTTGAGCAGCGATCAACTTTTCCTCCCGAGTGGTTAATCACCTGCCGGAGCATCCTTTCCATTTTGTTTAACTCCTTCTCCTGAGTATTAGTGTAGTATCTAAGTATTTCCAGCGGGGCTACAAGAGCTAGTCTTAGTAATTAAAAGTTTCTAAACACTCCAACTCAGAGAAATCGTTAACAAGCTGAGTAAATGATTAATGGAATTGGGTCTGCTCCTTGCCGTGTATTGTGAGTAATTGAGTTAGGAGCAGCAGATACGTACATACATGTGCAGGTAGTAATAAGAGAATGAAAAGGGTTTAGTTTATAACCTATCCGGCAAGAGTTCCCATATAAATTCCGGTGTTTTCCCTTGTTAATGGTTAGCAATCTGCTGCTGAAATAAGGATCAGTTCCTTTCCATTGCGAGTTTTCAAACCTTTCAGCTCAGGGAAGGCAGTAATCAATTGGTTACTAACTAATGAAATGGGCACTAGAATTAGGTTTAATTCTGCCGTATAAGGTGTTTAACTGGGTAGTAACAGCATGTGTACAAGCGCTACTGCAGTACTAAAACTGGGAGTTCCAGCACTGATCCAAGCATGTGTTTGATTTCCTAACTGAGCTCAACTCTTAGTTTCTCAAATAGTTACACTAGAGTCTGATTAGTAAGTCTATCATTGATATTGATATAATTACCTGGGTGTGTCTTCTCCTTAACAGCCCAATTGTTAATATGCCCCAACTCTATATCACAGTCAGCTAATCAGTTGCTTCAGTTAAAGTCCTTCTCTGCATCCATTGCGAGTAACAAGTTCTGATAAATGGAAACAAATACTTGTGAGCTAAAGTATTAGTTATATCCCTGGATTCTTGGTTTAATTTCTTAATCATGCCAAACCGTGAGTAGTCCTTGCTCCAGATTTTGAAAGGTATCAATTTTAACCCATTTGAATTGGTCATGGCCTGATGATGCTAATTACTCTAGTCCTCCATGAGGCCCAATTCCAAACCTGATTTTATACCTAGTTGTTTCATCATTAGTTCAGAGTAGGTAGTCTTAAGATGTTAAGCTCTGGTCTATGGTGGTTAGTGTGTTAATTAATCTACTTGCAAATTGCAAAGTGTGGCAAACAGTGTGGGAGCTACAGCTAATTAATCCTACCTAGTTAATTTTCTCCTTTTGATCAATGGTACATGTTAGTAAAACATAGGTAGGTTACTTCGAAGCTTGAGATAATTAATTTAAACTTGCTTATACCTCATAAAACAATCAACTTTTACTGGAAGGTATACATTTATAAACATATATATATGGGTGAACCTGCATATGAATGTCCTGGTGAATCTAAGAATGAAAGATCTTGAAGCTTAAATTATTCTTCAATGTATAACTACATGTTCACAACTCCAATTCACACCAAACTAATAACATTAGTCATATTCTCATTTCATATTAGGAGGATGCATGGCATGCATATCATTGGTTTCAAAATTGCTTCAGCGTTCTTATTTGCTTCTTTTTATTTCTGTTATTGCGGTATTCCATTTGCTAGAGCCGAGTACTGAGGATTGTATTGAGTGTGAACAACCGCAGGAGGACTTCCCCGAGCAGTCAGGCAAGCTTGCTAGCTTGTTGATAATATTCCAGTTAATCTTTTACTATGCGTGGTCAGTTGAATGATACTTGTGATTGTGTGCGATCCCTAGCATGGGTAGGTGCTATCGTTGATTGGGATTGATTGGTGTGTCCTTTAAATCACCTAACTGAATATCTGAACCCTTTGGAAAGTTGTGAGAGACGGGATCGGGCACGTGGGAGACATGGCGAGATGGAGTTCGCGTGCTCTTGCCATTGCTGCCAATCCTTGAGCCGGCGATAAGTGTTAGCGAATGGAGTTGGAGGGTCATAGAGGGCCTACTATGAACCCACACCCATTGGAACACTTATACGTGTGGGGTTAGGGTGGTCAGCTCTACCTCACTACACTTGAGTCGGATTGGGTGGTTAGCCCATTCGGCATCTTCCTAAGTGAGGAGACTTGGGGAGAATAACACGAATTAGTTGTAATGGTTGGCTTTGTGCTTATGAACTTGGAAACTGCATGGTTCGGTGATATGGGAGTTTGGGTGGGTAGCCCAACTCTAGAAATGGTTTGGAATGGTGTACTTGTACTCATTGTTGAACGGAAATGGGTGCTGTTCGTATTTGTTCAGATCTGAATCTGAGGTTTGGTCGGATGAAATATCAGGTGGTAAGCTTGATAAGATGCAACATGACATGGTATGTTTAACTTGATGGCTTGGGTAGCTCATTTTTCCATGTTATGTTGTTTATTTCACATTATCATTGCAATTGCCATGCTATGTTCAAGTTTAACCTGGAATGAGCTATTTAGCAGTTTGCGAGTACGAAAGTACTCACTCGGGAATTCAAATCCTGCAGGTGATCCTAGTATCGATGATTTTTACAATGCCGAAACTGAAATCTCTAATGAGTAATACTGCTTGGGTATCCGACGTGGTCTACGGGAAGATTGTATAGCTTTTGGGAAATGGTTTTAGTGAACCATTTCCATGTTTATATGAATGTTCTGCTGCTGTTTTTGAAGCTAAGTGTGCTGAAAATGACCCTTAGGTCATGTAGTAATGAAGTTAAATGTTTCCTTGGTATGGATGACATATATGTGGTTAAATCCTCCTCATATGTAGAGTTTTGTGATGGTATTTGAGTTGTTTCTAAAAGCTGCCCAGGTACAATGCGTGTATGTGATGAAGTGCTTGGGTATGCCGTGAAGCGTTACAACGGTTCTTTCTTTCACTGAGTCGAGTAGCTGTCGGTTGAGTGACCCGCTGGCTGAGATGCGATGCCGGCCAGGCAGGGTGTGGGTGTACTCCACCGGGCCTTCGGGTGACCCACTAGCCTTCGGGCTAGGTTAGGGTGAGGGTGGACACGCCGGGCTCCTCCGCTTTTATTCTGCTTAGTGGGTTTGAGAACGGTTCTAAGTCTTCACAGGATTTTGAAATCTTATGTGGCTTTGGGAAGTTTTGTCGCTTCTGGCCGGCTTGCGTTGGGCAGGTGTCGGATCACTCCGCCTCGGTGAGTACGGCGCAGGTACCGTGCCACCAGGTCGACTGGTCTTTCGGTCCTTGGCGACGATCCGTTCCTCTAATCATATTTGATTTCGGAGTCCGTTACAGCTTGGTATCAGAGCCGAACTGACCGTAGGATAACCCTTGCAGGTGGGCGTTAGTTGTAGGACTTGGAGTCTCCAAGAAAATTATTTGTGAAAACTAAAACTTATTTGTGAAAATTATAAGTAGATTTCCTCTTTTCTTCTTTGCTCCATCCATCTTAGTTCTGGAACTTCCTTATCTATTGCATTTGATTTATGATTTGGATCTGATCTCAGTGGTTTTCTTCTTCTCATCAGGATGGCTGAAGCTTATATCACTTTGGCGGGATCATCTCACTGTCGTGGAGTGAGCGGTGCTCCCACTCTTCTTCTCTGTATGCTTGCCTCCGCTGGTTATCAGTGGATGCCGGAGTATACGATCTATCGCCACAATCGGAGTTTCGGAATGACAGACTACATTGCCTCCGTCCACATCCGTCCTCGTCCAGTATTTCCCCTGCATCATCCTTTGGTGTTCGAAGGGCGTGATATCTCCTATGAAGGAGCTGTTCAAGCTGCTGCTCTCAACGCCATGTCATTCCTCCGTTATGAAGACCTCACTTACAACGAGTTTCCGTTCTGTTACCATGTGGGTCAAGAGTATCCAATCTCAGAGCTTTTTGTGGATGAGTTCTTCCTTGAGCCCAATCCTGTTTTGATGGAGCTGATTCCCACCTTAAAGATCACCCACCATCTGTATCGAGTTGCAGCACATGATCGAGACGTATATCACCACCGTCTTTGCCATGCTCTGGCCTTCATTGATGAACATATGGGTTCGAGGAATGCTCCAGCTGATCTCATGCAGGCTCGTGGAGAGTTTGCTCCTCCCAATGCTTTCGGTCGTCGTCCAGCACTTCTGTTTCCATCGGTTACGGGGCCGCGTTTCGTGCCTCGTCATTGGATAGCTACGGCTGTCCCACGTCCTCATCGCGCAAGCTATGGGCCACTTCCGGGGGAGGTACCAGCAGAGTTTCAAGTCCCGGTGCCGATTCCTCCTGATGGAGCGCTTTTCTTCGCTCTCCACCCCGGATTGGAAGCCGCAACTCCTTAATTCCAGCACGCCTGTGTGCTGTTTTCCGTTGTACAGAGCTCACGGATGTCTTTTGGGTGATGTGAGCTAGCTCCTTAATCTTGTAAATGGTCAAATGTACTAGGGCACTATCATATGTATCGAAGGCTGCAATGTTTTGGGGGATACATTTTGTGTTGTAAATATTCCGCTTCGGCGATGTAATTTGCAGCCACTTGTAAAACCTACCGTATGCTTTATATATGAAGTGTGTTAGTTTTAACATTTGCTCCATTGTTTGAGTGGTCTCTGATGAATGCTTATCTGAGCTGGAATGCAATTGAACATGTATCTTTCTTGTTCCACATGTTTAATATCTTGTTCTCATTAAAGTTGTCTCATCCTGTCATCTATTGATGCTGTCCTGCAGGATGTCTGGAAACGGATCAGGTGATGGTAGCGGAGCAGCTCACGATGCTCCCCCACCGCCTCCTCCTCTGTCTCTGGCTGAAGTGCTTCTTCAAATGGAACGCAATCGTCAGGATCAAAATAAAATCCTTGAAAAGCTTGTCCAGCATATGGAGAGGTCTTCTCCTGGAGGTCAAGCTAAAGGAGGGTTTTCGGACTTTCAGCGAATATCTCCTCCAACTTTCTCTGAAGCAGAGGATCCTCTGGAAGCGGATGACTGGCTCCGCAGTCTGGAGAAGAAGTTTACTCTTGCTCAGTGCTCAGACCAGGACAAAGTTCTTTTTGCATCATATTTGCTGGAAGGGGCAGCCAGTGCCTGGTGGGATAATCTTCTCATCACTCAACCTTCCGCCAAGAATATGCGTTGGGAAGATTTCTGTAAGGCCTTTCGTCGTGCTCATATCCCCGATGGTCTCATGGACAACAAAAGGGATGAATTTCTGGCTCTGAAGCAACGTAAGAGTTCGGTTACTGAATATCTTCATAGCTTTAACCATCTAGCACGTTATGCCCCTGAAGAAGTGTCTTCCGACGAGGCACGTCGAAGGAAGTTCATGAAAGGTCTGACTGAAGAGATGCAGAATGAACTTTCTATGCTCGATTGCTCTGACTTTGAGTATCTGGTCAATAAAGCTCTCATAAAAGAAGGCAAACTCAAGTCTTTGGAACTCTCGCGCAAGCGCGAGAGGGAGTTTACAAAATCAGCAAGCAGTGGCTATCAGAAACCCCGTTTTGTGCCGCCTTCTACACCTCGGTTTCCAACTCCACCACCTCCTCGGCAGGGTGGTCATCCTCCGCGGCCGCAAGCTCCGACATACCAACCTCGTCCTCAAGGGAGTTCTCAGGGATCGACTCCTACCAATCCTAATGTTAATTGCTTCCGTTGTGGTCAGCGAGGACATTATGCGAATAAGTGTCCTCATCCTCCGGTCACTAATTCTTCAGCAACTCCACCACCTCGAGGACCACCAAAGAATGGCCCTCAGGCACAGAAGCAACAACCTAATCGCCCTCAAGGTGTAGCACGAGGCCGAGTGAATCTGGTGACAACTGAAGAAGCCGAAGGAGCTCCTGATGTCGTTATCGGTACGCTATTTGTGAATTCAGCCCCTGCAAGCGTACTATTTGATTCCGGAGCATCTCATTCTTTTATATCTGAGGAATTTGCTGAGCATCATGGCATATCATTTAAACCTTTACGCATTCCTCTTATAATTCAAACACCTGGCTCAGAAAAGAGGGCTGAGCAGGAATGCGAGGGTGTTAAGATCTATATAGATGGGGTTGAGTTTTCTGCAACTCTCGTCGTGCTCGGTTCAGCGAGCATTGATGTTATCCTTGGGATGAATTGGTTGTCTAAACATGGGGCAAAAATTGACTGCGCCAGCAGGACTATATCCCTCTTAAGCCCCGATGGCAGAAACATTGTTTTTGCTCCGCAACTTCTCCAATCTCAGCTTTATGCCCTTGTTGAAGATCAAGTCTATGCTATCCAAGAGGTTCCAGTTGTATGTGAGTTTTCGGATGTCTTTCCCGAAGAATTGCCGGGTATGCCACCCGACCGCAGCGTGGAGTTTGTTATCGAACTTCCACCTGGAACTGCTCCAATTTCTAAACGGCCATATCGAATTCCTCCAAACGAGTTAATTGAAATGAAGAAGCAATTAAAAGAATTAGAAGATAAGGGCTATGTCCGACCAAGCTCTTCTCCTTGGGGCTGTCCCGCAATGTTTGTGAAGAAGAAGGACGGTTCCCTCCGTATGGTGGTTGATTATCGTCCGCTGAATGAAGTTACCATCAAAAATAAATATCCTCTTCCCCGAATTGATGATCTCTTCGACCAATTGACCGGTGCTTCTATATTCTCCAAGATTGATCTTCGTCTGGGCTACCATCAAATCAAAATCAGATCTGAGGACATTCCAAAAACAGCTTTTACCACCCGTTATGGTTCATATGAATATACCGTAATGTCTTTCGGTCTTACCAACGCTCCATCTACCTTTATGCAGCTTATGAACTCAGTCTTCATGGAGTACTTGGACAAGTTTGTGATCATCTTCATCGATGATATACTTATTTATTCTTCCTCTGAAGAAGAGCACGCACACCACTTGCGCTTGGTGCTCGAAAAACTTCGCGAGCATCGCCTTTATGCCAAATTCTCCAAGTGTGAATTCTGGAAAAGCCAAGTGGAATTCTTGGGTCACGTTTTATCGGTGAAGGGTGTCGCCGTAGACCCTAGTAAAGTCCGTGCTGTTCAGGAATGGAACCAACCAACCTCTGTTCATCAAGTCCGAAGCTTTCTCGGTTTAGCGGGTTATTATCGCCGCTTCATCGAGGGGTTTTCTTCCATTGCTAAACCCATGACCGAGCTACTCAAGAAGGATAAGAAGTATCTCTGGTCTTCCAAATGTGAAGAAAGTTTTCAGAAGCTTAAAGAGAAGCTAACCACCGCTCCCGTTCTGATTCTTCCTAACATCCACAAAAATTTTGAAGTTTACTGCGATGCTTCCCGACAAGGTCTTGGGTGTGTTCTCATGCAAGAGGACAAAGTAGTTGCTTACGCATCTCGTCAACTTCGTCCTCACGAACTCAACTATCCCACTCATGACCTGGAATTAGCCGCAGTGATCCATGCCTTGAAAATCTGGCGGCATTATCTTATCGGTAATCGCTGCGAAATCTTCTCCGACCACAAAAGTCTGAAATATTTGTTCACCCAGCCGAATCTGAACCTAAGGCAGAGGAGATGGTTAGAGCTTATCAAAGATTATGATATTGGTCTCAATTATACTCCCGGCAAAGCCAATGTTGTAGCCGATGCTTTAAGTCGAAAGGCTTATTGCAATAATCTGATGATTCAAGAGCAGCAACCCCTTCTTTGTCAAGAATTTCATCGGCTCAACCTTGAGATGGGCGAACAAGGTTTCCTTGCTACCCTTGAAGTGAAACCGTCTCTTGAAGACCAAATCAAAGCAGCTCAATTCGCAAGTGCCGGAATTCATAAAATTAAAGAAAAGATGAAAACCGGAGCTGCAACTTGCTTCTCTGAGGATGAACATGGTGTCCTCTGGTTCGGCAATCGTCTTGTTGTGCCCAAGGATGAGGAGTTGAAGTCTCTTATACTTCAAGAAGCTCATAATTCCCCTCTTTCCATCCATCCTGGTGGTACTAAAATGTATCAAGATCTACGTCAGCGATTTTGGTGGACTCGAATGAAACGAGAAATCGCCAAGTTCATATCTGAATGTGACGTCTGCTGCCGTGTTAAAGCTGAACATCAGCGACCAGCTGGGACTCTCCAACCTCTCCCCATCCCCGAATGGAAATGGGAAGAGATCGGTATGGATTTCATTGTCGGTCTTCTAAAAACTCAAAAGGGACATGATGCCATTTGGGTTATCATTGATCGCCTTTCCAAAGTGGCGCACTTTATTCCTGTTAAGACCACTTTCAAAGTAAGTCAGTTAGTTGATCTTTACATCTCCAGGATCGTTTGCCTCCATGGAGTTCCGAAGCGAATAGTCTCCGATCGAGGTTCCCAGTTCGTCAATCGGTTTTGGAAATCTCTTCATGAAGCTATGGGAACCCGTCTCTCCTTTAGTACCGCATACCATCCACAAACCGGAGGTCAAACTGAAAGAACCAACCAAATTCTGGAAGACATGTTGCGGGCATGTATTCTATCCTTTGGTGCCAATTGGGAGAAATCCCTTCCTTATGCTGAATTCTCTTACAACAACAGTTTTCAAGCTAGTCTCGGCATGGCGCCCTTCGAAGCTCTGTATGGGAGAAGATGTAGAACCCCTCTTAATTGGTCCGAAACTGGAGAACGCCAGCTGTTTGGACCTGACTTCATAAAGGAAGCCGAATCTCAAGTCCGAGTTATCCGGGAAAGACTCCGAGCTGCTCAATCCCGACAGAAGCAATACACCAACCCAAAACGTAGAGAAATCATCTTCGAAATTGGGGATATGGTGTACCTCCGAGTTACCCCATTCAAAGGCACCCACCGATTCAAGGTCACCGGCAAACTAGCTCCTCGATTCATCGGTCCCTTCAAGATTCTTGCTAAAAGAGGAGCTGTGGCTTATGAATTGGAGCTCCCTCCTTCCTTATCCGGAGTCCATAATGTATTCCATATATCCCAGTTAAGGCGATGTCTCCGCCTCCCTACCGCAGAAGTTCCTTTCCAAGATCTCGAGCTGAACGAAGATCTATCCTACCGAGAACGTCCAATCCGTATTCTTGATGAAGCCGAGCGTCAAACTCGGCGTCGATCCATCAAATTCTATAAAGTCCAATGGAGCAATCATACCGAAGATGAAGCAACTTGGGAGCGTGAAGAGCAACTCCGAGCAGAATACCCATCTCTCTTTTCCAACCGTTAGGAATCTCGGGTCGAGATTCTTTCAAGGGGGGTAGGTTTTGTAAAGATCCAGCTATAAATAACCAGGTCCATTTGAAATCAGTTTTTGATCACCTTATAAAACCAGTTTCCATCTCCTGCATGCATCCATGCATCTGCATTATTGCAAATCAAACCTTTAAATTAAAACTTCTAAAGTGTTGTTCTAGAGTTGTGTTCAATTAAGTTTAGTGAATTAGGAACCCTGGTTTCGACAAGTTAAATGCTCGTTCACGGTTTAACCCAATGACTGTGCATAAATTAAGGGCTTCTAATAAGTTTAATTCACATTCGACTTAACGGAGTGACTATACATAATTTATGGAATTCCGTTGCATCGCTTAAACCCTAAAACTTTCTTTAGCTCAATGGTTTCAAGGTCAATCTATAGCCAAGGGCAAATAAATTTGCATCCCATAGGAACCTAGGGAAGCAATGTTTCGGATAGGGCTCATGCAAACATTCCAAAGATTTCGAATTATCGTTCTATAACGTTTGAATGAGCAAAACCAGGTGAACACTCAAGGAACAAAATGCAACACTTGACAAAAATTCAGAAAATTCCCTTCCTGGCATTGGGCCGCTCGGCCCATTCTTCCTTCATCTTAGTGCTTACCGAACACCCCAGGGCAATGCAATTGCATTGCCGGCACCTGATGCATTCGCTCTGCTTCAGTACGCTGATCAGCGGAGCTTAACCCGAAGTCTTTGCCACGTTCGTGGCCACGCGTCCACCGGCCACTCCACCTCCCTTCTTTCTCTGCATGCAACAGCGCACTCACTTCGGACGTTCCAACGTGCTCCCTGCGCTGGTGTTTGCTGTGCAGGTAGTAGCCGAGGACGCCACTGGAGCTACGCTCCTTTTCTCCGGCGAAATTGTATCGGGCATCTCAGTTTTCCAGTACACAGCGAGCTCATCCATTGCCGAAGTCTTAATCGCGGAGAGCAAGGGATCTCTCGGTTGTTTCATCCTCCATTTTCAGCACCAACTCTAATACTCCGGCAAGGAAACAAGCTCACCCGTTTCTTCTCTCAGGTTTGAGCAGCGATCAACTTTTCCTCCCGAGTGGTTAATCACCTGCCGGAGCATCCTTTCCATTTTGTTTAACTCCTTCTCCTGAGTATTAGTGTAGTATCTAAGTATTTCCAGCGGGGCTACAAGAGCTAGTCTTAGTAATTAAAAGTTTCTAAACACTCCAACTCAGAGAAATCGTTAACAAGCTGAGTAAATGATTAATGGAATTGGGTCTGCTCCTTGCCGTGTATTGTGAGTAATTGAGTTAGGAGCAGCAGATACGTACATACATGTGCAGGTAGTAATAAGAGAATGAAAAGGGTTTAGTTTATAACCTATCCGGCAAGAGTTCCCATATAAATTCCGGTGTTTTCCCTTGTTAATGGTTAGCAATCTGCTGCTGAAATAAGGATCAGTTCCTTTCCATTGCGAGTTTTCAAACCTTTCAGCTCAGGGAAGGCAGTAATCAATTGGTTACTAACTAATGAAATGGGCACTAGAATTAGGTTTAATTCTGCCGTATAAGGTGTTTAACTGGGTAGTAACAGCATGTGTACAAGCGCTACTGCAGTACTAAAACTGGGAGTTCCAGCACTGATCCAAGCATGGGTTTGATTTCCTAACTGAGCTCAACTCTTAGTTTCTCAAATAGTTACACTAGAGTCTGATTAGTAAGTCTATCATTGATATTGATATAATTACCTGGGTGTGTCTTCTCCTTAACAGCCCAATTGTTAATATGCCCCAACTCTATATCACAGTCAGCTAATCAGTTGCTTCAGTTAAAGTCCTTCTCTGCATCCATTGCGAGTAACAAGTTCTGATAAATGGAAACAAATACTTGTGAGCTAAAGTATTAGTTATATCCCTGGATTCTTGGTTTAATTTCTTAATCATGCCAAACCGTGAGTAGTCCTTGCTCCAGATTTTGAAAGGTATCAATTTTAACCCATTTGAATTGGTCATGGCCTGATGATGCTAATTACTCTAGTCCTCCATGAGGCCCAATTCCAAACCTGATTTTATACCTAGTTGTTTCATCATTAGTTCAGAGTAGGTAGTCTTAAGATGTTAAGCTCTGGTCTATGGTGGTTAGTGTGTTAATTAATCTACTTGCAAATTGCAAAGTGTGGCAAACAGTGTGGGAGCTACAGCTAATTAATCCTACCTAGTTAATTTTCTCCTTTTGATCAATGGTACATGTTAGTAAAACATAGGTAGGTTACTTCGAAGCTTGAGATAATTAATTTAAACTTGCTTATACCTCATAAAACAATCAACTTTTACTGGAAGGTATACATTTATAAACATATATATATGGGTGAACCTGCATATGAATGTCCTGGTGAATCTAAGAATGAAAGATCTTGAAGCTTAAATTATTCTTCAATGTATAACTACATGTTCACAACTCCAATTCACACCAAACTAATAACATTAGTCATATTCTCATTTCATATTAGGAGGATGCATGGCATGCATATCATTGGTTTCAAAATTGCTTCAGCGTTCTTATTTGCTTCTTTTTATTTCTGTTATTGCGGTATTCCATTTGCTAGAGCCGAGTACTGAGGATTGTATTGAGTGTGAACAACCGCAGGAGGACTTCCCCGAGCAGTCAGGCAAGCTTGCTAGCTTGTTGATAATATTCCAGTTAATCTTTTACTATGCGTGGTCAGTTGAATGATACTTGTGATTGTGTGCGATCCCTAGCATGGGTAGGTGCTATCGTTGATTGGGATTGATTGGTGTGTCCTTTAAATCACCTAACTGAATATCTGAACCCTTTGGAAAGTTGTGAGAGACGGGATCGGGCACGTGGGAGACATGGCGAGATGGAGTTCGCGTGCTCTTGCCATTGCTGCCAATCCTTGAGCCGGCGATAAGTGTTAGCGAATGGAGTTGGAGGGTCATAGAGGGCCTACTATGAACCCACACCCATTGGAACACTTATACGCGTGGGGTTAGGGTGGTCAGCTCTACCTCACTACACTTGAGTCGGATTGGGTGGTTAGCCCATTCGGCATCTTCCTAAGTGAGGAGACTTGGGGAGAATAACACGAATTAGTTGTAATGGTTGGCTTTGTGCTTATGAACTTGGAAACTGCATGGTTCGGTGATATGGGAGTTTGGGTGGGTAGCCCAACTCTAGAAATGGTTTGGAATGGTGTACTTGTACTCATTGTTGAACGGAAATGGGTGCTGTTCGTATTTGTTCAGATCTGAATCTGAGGTTTGGTCGGATGAAATATCAGGTGGTAAGCTTGATAAGATGCAACATGACATGGTATGTTTAACTTGATGGCTTGGGTAGCTCATTTTTCCATGTTATGTTGTTTATTTCACATTATCATTGCAATTGCCATGCTATGTTCAAGTTTAACCTGGAATGAGCTATTTAGCAGTTTGCGAGTACGAAAGTACTCACTCGGGAATTCAAATCCTGCAGGTGATCCTAGTATCGATGATTTTTACAATGCCGAAACTGAAATCTCTAATGAGTAATACTGCTTGGGTATCCGACGTGGTCTACGGGAAGATTGTATAGCTTTTGGGAAATGGTTTTAGTGAACCATTTCCATGTTTATATGAATGTTCCGCTGCTGTTTTTGAAGCTAAGTGTGCTGAAAATGACCCTTAGGTCATGTAGTAATGAAGTTAAATGTTTCCTTGGTATGGATGACATATATGTGGTTAAATCCTCCTCATATGTAGAGTTTTGTGATGGTATTTGAGTTGTTTCTAAAAGCTGCCCAGGTACAATGCGTGCATGTGATGAAGTGCTTGGGTATGCCGTGAAGCGTTACAACGGTTCTTTCTTTCACTGAGTCGAGTAGCTGTCGGTTGAGTGACCCGCTGGCTGAGATGCGATGCCGGCCAGGCAGGGTGTGGGTGTACTCCACCGGGCCTTCGGGTGACCCACTAGCCTTCGGGCTAGGTTAGGGTGAGGGTGGACACGCCGGGCTCCTCCGCTTTTATTCTGCTTAGTGGGTTTGAGAACGGTTCTAAGTCTTCACAGGATTTTGAAATCTTATGTGGCTTTGGGAAGTTTTGTCGCTTCTGGCCGGCTTGCGTTGGGCAGGTGTCGGATCACTCCGCCTCGGTGAGTACGGCGCAGGTACCGTGCCACCAGGTCGACTGGTCTTTCGGTCCTTGGCGACGATCCGTTCCTCTAATCATATTTGATTTCGGAGTCCGTTACAGTAGGCCGGTGGCGGGGCAGGCTTTGGGAGCCGGCCGGTGAGGTGTGTAGTGGCTTGGTGATTTGCGTGGCAACGATGATGGTAACGAGTGGTGTTTGGGTTATTGCTTGGGCTTCGGTGTTGGCTAGTTGGCATGGCTTTCGGGTCTCCTGTGCATCGTTTCGCCATGTTGTGGTGAATCGGAGCTGCCATGTCATGGTGGAAGACAAGGTGGCGATGATGACTCACGATTGGGGGTTCTGGTGGGCGGCTCTCTCCGTTGGCTGCGGTTGACCCATCCGGTGCAAGGCTGACATATTTCTCTTTCAAGGCCTGTCGCAAAATCGGAGCTGCCCTGTTGATGGCGTGGTGGCCAACCTTTGTGGCTTGAGCTACGTGGGCTTGATAACGGCGCTGTGGTGATCTATGCTTCGGTGGTTGCTCGTGGAAGTCGGAGTCGATGAAGTTCGAGGTGGCTTCGATTGTTCGGTCTCCTCAGTGTTGTGTGTTGAGTTCTTGTAGTCTTGGCTTCTTTAGCCGGTGGTGTTTTGAGTCTAGCTTGGTCTGGGTTGGACGAGATTGTAACTTGGTTTTCGCCCGGTTTCTCTATAATAAATTGGGCAATTCTCTTCGGCTTAATTAATAGATTGAGACAATTTGTCTCCGGATTTAAAAAAAGAAGAACTACCCTAGGTGTTGGTACATGGGACCTTAATATTCACAAAACTAGTCTGGCTAATCACCACAATTTGTTGCGGGTTCTTTCTAATAATGTTTAGCTGTACTATTAGCACAGGTGGAAAATAGTTTTAGTGAGAACTCGAAGTTTCGTTAGTATTAAGGAGCAGAGTTTCAGATGTATTGTTGTGCGCTATTCTTATACATGCTTGATATTAAGGTAAATTAAAAATTTTTAAGTGTAAAGATGGTAGATATAAACAAGTGATGATTTGTTGAACAATTAACTAAATAATAATGTATTTAACAAAACACAATGTATGAGAAATGTCCAATATAGTATGTCAATATTTAAATAATCATACGTATGTCAAATAATATTAAAGTATAAAGTAATATTACAAAAGTTTCTTAAATCTCAAAAGAGACTACAAGGTAACATTAATATGATTAAAAATAGTATTATAGAAAAAATTACAATAATGTATTACAATGAAAACCTAAAAATACTAAAACTATACTAATCAGACTCTCTTTTCTTCATCTTCTTCTTTGTTTCCAGTTAACATGCACACATGTAAAGAGAAGCTCCAACAAAGCAATTTTTTTATTAGTGGTTAAAATGTTTGTATCCCTTTTGGGAATGCAATTTGTATAGGAGATCAATCTTAAGAAAAACTAGTTTTGGTCTCAATAGAATTAAAAGATAACATATGGAATCAGATTTCCTTATAAAAAGGCAAACATATAGAGAGAAGGCAACTATGAGTAGGCAACTGATTATAAGGCATCATGATATATAAGGTAATAATTAGGCAACTAAGATAGCTAATCTGATTCCATAAGCTAACTAGTTTAGATTAATCTCTAATTAGGCAACCCTGGTTAAGTTACTTCAGATCATCTTTCATATGTTAATCCAGCTGATCTAAACGTCTAAAATGATAATTAAATTCGAAATTGACCAACCAGCAATACCGTTTGTCATGGAGCAACTATTTTGAGCAACCTCAAGGATCCGATCAAGGCAACCGGCACAGTAAGTTGTTGCTGGCAGCTATAAATGCCACCACCAGCTTAGGGAGATAAGGATTCACCCTAAGCTGCCATTTAACCAGCTCAATCACAAAACCCAGCAAGAGTGACCACATTAGGTGTCGAATTGAGGTTTAATTTGAATTGTAGTAAAACAGCCCCAAAGAGACTATAAATAGAGCCACATGGGTGTTCTATTGCATCACCAATCACCAGCCAAGCCATAATTGCTTGTGTAGTGATAGGAGAAGGAGCTTAAGATCAGCAGTAGGAGAAGGAGGTCAAGACCAGCATCAGAGAGAAGAAGGCCAAGACAACGAGGAGGAGGAGGCGACTCCTGAAGAAGAAGGAAATCAACCAAGCCTGAAGACTATACTAAGTTCTAGCACTTCACAAAGTTTGGTGAATTAAAAAAGAGATAGAAGGGAGATCAAAGAAATCTTCTTAAACAAGAGATGTGCTGTCCAATTAAAACAGAGATATTATGTATTTGGATAAATAAAAACCTTACAAGATCAACTCAATAATCTTTTCGTATTATCCTAACACCTAGATAGGTATATATATTGATGTATATATATAGTTAATTTTAGATTAAAGCATTGAAACATACTTTAGGATCATCATGAAGGTTAAGTAGTATAGCATCCGTCCATATCAATATACATAAGTACATGTATACATACACACATACATATATATATATGTTCCTAGAATGAAATATCAACATTGGAATAAGCCAAAAGGACAAGCATATCATCTGTTCTTATCAAATATAGCCAGAGACTGCATGAGTAATTGTTCTTCTCAATTTAATATTGAACAAGCAAGGATCATCCACAGGCATAGCATCTGTTCTTAATTAAGCTAAGAGACATGCATCACAAATTGTTCGCATCAATATATATATATATATATATATATATATATATATATATATATATATATATATATATATATATCAGAGATGAAATGATATGTGCATGCTAGGGATCAGTATAGCATAGCATTTTGGAGGGTTTTGTTCATATACATAGATCATAGGAGTTGATCAACCATGACATCAAAAATAGCTAGGAAGTCAATTAACAGAGATTCTATACAACTCAACCACTATTTTTGTCACCATGGTAACACAGCATTCACTGCAACACAAATTAGTAGACTTACCATAGAAAACACTCAGACATCCCTATAGGCTATGATTTTACCCATCAAAACAATGTTGCTCCTCATGTAGATAAAGAAACTATAGGGACTACAATACCATAGCATCAGTAGCAACAAGGATCGAAGACAATTCGGCATCATCACAGAAAACCCAAAACCGAGAGATTATGGCATCATCACAATAACATCAATGTTGTAGAGCTTGGATTTTCAACTAGTGGCATCACAGACTTAAAAAAACAAGGGAAAGACACGAGCACTTACCGAGAAGGAAGGGCACCGCCACCGTGGTTGCAGCTTGGTGAACTCGCCGCGTTCTAGCGTTCCATTGGCGGCGGGACCCGAAGTATGGCGATCACCGGGGTAGAGGTAGAGGTCCAGCCGCACAAAACCCCATCACGCCATCGACCACACACAGCACGAGGCATTAATCCCGGCGTGGGCCGAGGTTGCCAAGCCCCGCCATGGGTTGGTGAGGCCAAGAGAAGCATGGCAAATCACAGGTAAGGACCGATGTGAGCCAGAGAGAGAACACAGTGGGCGGATAGGTGACGCTGGTGACTAGTAGTCGTCACGAGCCTGAGTCCTAAGGTTTCGCGGCGGTGCAAATTTGAAGCATAGAAGATGTGACCGAGGGAGTAGGATTAGTGGAAAAGGAAGAGGGGCCAAAGGAGTGCCTTACATGGTGGCGATTGACCGGAGGAGAGTCATCGGAGCCAAGGACGATGATGTAGCGGGTGCGGACAGAATCAGGAGAGAGAGGGAGGCTTAGGTGCCGCGGCAGATAGAAGAGGAAGAGTGAGCGAGAGAAAGAGGGGGAGTGCTGCCTAAGGTTACCCTAGCCAGGATGGGCTAGCTGGTTCGGCTTGGGCCAGGAAGGCCAGGTGGGCCTTTGGGTAGGAGGAAAATGAGTGGGTCAGAATGGATCGTTAGGCCAAGAGGGTAGGGGGTCAGGTTTACGGATAGGCCAACCAAGCCCTGAAAACAACCCATTTTTCTTGCCTTAGTTTTTTAGTTCAAATATTACAATCCATTCAAATTCAAATATAATGACTTGAAAAATCATGTAGATCTTTATAGGCTCAATTGAACCAAAATTTTGATAAATTCAATTCCTACCATAGAAATTTATAAGTTTATAAAAATGATGTAAACCTTTATATACTCCTTTAAAACCAATATCTACTAGATACCAATTTTATAATTTCATAAAAGTAAAATTCTTGCATTAATAAAAAACATAGAAATTTTATAATATGAAAATCATACAAATATGAGACTTTAATTATGCTATCATATGTATTCATATACATATACATATACATATACATATACATATGCATATGCATTTTCGTAACTTAATTGGAATTGGTCCTTATCGGACTATTTTTGATCTTCAGATCCCGAGGTTCTACCAAATTATTTTGAAGAGACATCGAGCTTCATTTTTATCCATCACAAGTCAAGTTCAAGTCTTGTCCATATCCTTTGATATTTTTACAAAGTATATGCAAATTATATTCCTCTTATCACCTGCATAAAAGTAAAGGATAATTTCTAGAAAAATTGGAAGTATATTAGTGATTCATGGAATCATATATAGTGGGTGGTGGAAACCCAGAATGGAAAT
Source organism: Stipa capillata (assembly GCA_019208055.1). Classification (NCBI taxonomy): domain Eukaryota; kingdom Viridiplantae; phylum Streptophyta; class Magnoliopsida; order Poales; family Poaceae; genus Stipa; species Stipa capillata. The sequence continues at coordinate 143,451 of JAGXJF010002633.1, read as the reverse complement.
TATTGGCGTGGTCAGGGTTCCACTACGTATGGTTAATAACAAACGTCAGTTCGCATTCTCATGCCGTATAGATAGCGTTAAACACAGGACCTGGAATAGGACAGGTGAGTCAAGTAGCGCCTTCTTAATGAAATATATCACAGGAAAGTACGTAAAGTAACGCCTGGGGAAATATTACGTCCCTCGCATAGGGGAGTGATAAACCCTGAGTTCTGCTTGGGGAGGCATTATGTCCCCATATCCCTAAAAAATATGCTATAATGACGAGGTGGGTAGTCAATGCTGCATCAATTACAAGAGATGAGATATGACACATGGCAAGGGCGAAATGACTCGAAACCTTAGACCTGGCCACACATAAATGGAAGTGTGATGTGTTTCACACTCGGCATAAAGGTTAAGTACCACTTGTGGGTAAGGTAACGCTCCTCTGCAGAGTGTATTGAAGTGTGGCATTGTCGCTTCCTGTTTTGGGTATGAACCGCGAATATGGTGAAAAGGAACCATCGAAGGTTCTAACAACCCGTGAAGTCTTCTGAGCATAGAGAATTGTTTAAAGTTAAAATCTGACTTTTATTTTAGAAATATTATTGGAAAAATGCATTAATTCCTTGAAGGTTAATATCCTTGTAATAATAGTTCATATCAAATACTTGTTGCTATTCATAAACTTGTTGAATACCATCTGTACTCATCCCCTTTATAAAACCTCATTTGTTAGACTTGAGTCAATAGAATCCGAGTTCGAGGATATTCGATTTCTGCAGGAAAATGAGGAGTTAAAGTTGTTCGAAGGAGTCAAAGGAATGGACTATTATATCGACTATGAAGAACAAAATGACGTGGAGTCGGATCGGTAGAAGTTGCTGTAGAATAGTCAAAATAACATAGACATAATAGTTTATGTTTATATGGTTTTCAATTATCTACTGTCTGTTATATATTTCAGTCTTTATCATCTTCCAAACTTATATTATTATACTTCCTTTGATGTAGACATCTTGGATATGCTTTTGGCTTGTAATAATAAGTTTATATTATGTCATCGCAATGCTTCTGTTGTACTATTCTGATAGATGTACTATTAATAAGATGTTGTTTCATTAGTATATATCAAAGACTCACACTCTACACCATGTAGTCATATGCAAGGTTGTTTCATATATCTCCAAAAGGTGCCATACATATGTGTATTTTCTATGGTATTAACGCTTTATCGTGAAACATGCATTAGGTTTCACAAATTTCTCCTTAAACGTGCAGATAATCTGAATCGTAACACACTGCACGCAAGTGCATGGGATATTTTTTTCCCGAAGGCCGGTGTCGCTAGTTATCCAAATTTGGATATATAGATCATCTGAAAATGAACCCAACATATAATAATGAATAGTGCGTGTGGTGACGAAGGCAGCAGCGAACAATAGGACCGTGTGCTTCGCTAGCAAAACCTGGACCACAAATATTGTAGGACACTTGTCGTGCCAGAATAACACAGATAATCAGAATCCCAGTACGAGAGCATGCGTGCAGTAGCTGCAGAAATTATACGTAGGAAACCACATGCATGCGTGCAGGGCCCCTGTAGGTATAGCTTGGATCTGGATAGGACCGGCAGCAGCCACAGACAGAGCCCACAGGTACGGACGTATCACACATCCTCCAATCCTTACAACATGGCTGCCAGCCAGCTAGGGACAAATGCATCAGCGTGACCAGTGCAATCTTGACTGTTTGAGCTAGCCAGTAGCTACTCGATCGACTGAAACGGCCGGTATTAGTTTGCCACACCGAGATAGGAAAAGTTTGTATTAGTTTGGACTTGGGCACCTAGGCACCTAGCCGATCGATCATGTAAAGATATGCGGTATATATATGCATGCAAATATGCAATGCAATGCATGCATGAGTTTACGTAGGTGTTATCGATCATGAGGGTACGTACGTACGTGCCCGTACTAGCTGTGAATTCACACGTTGAGAGGAGAAGAACATACATAGATATATATGTGGCAGCCACAACTAAATGCATGCATGCATGCATTCAAAGGTAGGGCGCCATTGGTGCAGGAAGAATAGGAAATTCCCAAGTCGTTCTTGGCTGAAAACTAAGAGGTTGGGTCCATGGATCCATGGCCCTGGAGGCGCTGGCCATCTCTCTAGTGCGTGTACTCGGCCCGGCAGCGTCATGTGCTCGACATTGCCAGCCACAGGTTGCTGCATCGGCCATGTGGTGCCCGCGTGCGCATGAGACCCGGATGATCTGGCTGCTACCCTATATGGATGCTCATCGATCTCCATCTCATTGGCCTTGCGCGCAGCCTACAGGGACAATTATCCAGTGGCGGAGGTTAATGTAGGCAAAAGTAGACAGTGGCTCTCTCCAGCAGTTTTTTTTGTTAGATTAGCTCTAAGTATTTAGTAGATGTGCTATACATTAGCAAAAGAATTCATTAGATGACCACTCTAGGCCTTTATAAGATCACTAAACTTGGTTTGGTCCGCCTTAAGGTTTTACTCGAGCTCCGCCACTGCGATTATCGTCTGATTTACGGATATGAGAGTGGATTTTATGGGTAACATATACTCCTAGATTAGTGTGAGTTTATATCTTGAGATTCATATCTTTTGTATATGTACTATACAATATTCTACTTTTTATGATAAATTAATTCATATCTATCTTGTATTAATATATTTCTACACATATGCTAGGCATTGAAAATTAATTTATGACTAAATGAAGTCGAATTCAGATCGTATTGACCATATCGTAACATGAAAATATTGTAAATTTTGTTTTATTAAAATACGAAATGTGGGTATGCTATAGTTATGAGGATGAAAATATACAAATAACTCATGATGAATTTAGAGATGATATTAACCGAGGTAGAAACATTTTCCATTAGCAATATATACGTTCTACTCCCACCCATAACATATTCGTGTAGCGAGCCGTACGTTTAATGAACCAGACGGCTCGTGGAAACAGATACACGTATATATGGTTACATGCTAATGTCCCATGGGGTCAATTAATTCTTAATTTTAGTGAGGATTTACAAATACAACAAACCCAAAGTGGTTTAAGATCCATACGTATCTCCTCGTCTTATCTCCTCGTCTTGCTCCACGGTCGTCTCAGCTGGCGAGCACCGAGGTGGGTCCTGCTCCGCCGTCGTCTCCGGCAAGCACCGAGGATGAAGCAGGAGATGTGCACGGAACCTGGCCCACCAACTCCCGTATTTCTTCGTCCTCAACATTGTTCTCTACCATCTTATCTAGTGGCCCACCGTCTCACCCTCTCCTCCCTTAATCCTAAACACTTCTTCTCACCGCCACCGTTGTTGCTTTCCTCTCTTGTCTGCTAACAACTCAGATCACCTATGTCTCCTCTAGCCGCATAAACCACCACCTAACACTACTATAGAATATGTCATCTCAGATACCTCATCAAAATAGTTCACCAAAAAAATCATCAGCAATAAGACTATCGCAGATAGTTTTCATCGAAATTCATATCACAGACAATTTTTAGAATAATCTATAATAATCAACTCATTAAAAATAATTTTTTCTTTTGAAAACCGTCTGTAATCTGAACTGGTGCAAATTGACCTGTTTACCTCTAAAACGTCCTCAAGTAGCCCATTTGGCCCAGTTGCCACAGCAACCCTTCAAAACCCTAAATCCTCCCGCTCACTCTCCGCCTCACCCCACTCTCTCAAGTCTTTGCCGCTGACCCCTCTCTCCCTTCTTCTCATCCGGCCCTCTCTCCCGCCTCCTCCTCCTTCTCCTCTTAGATCCAGGCGAGGTGTACGCCATCGTGGAGGCTGAGGAAACTAGGGCGCGCCCGCCATTGGGAGGGCGATGGGACTGACGGACTGGCCACCTCCGACGTCACCTTGCACGCAGGGATCCGCCCGCCTCTGATGAAGTGCGGTACCGCTTCCTCAAACTCGCCGCCGCTTTCTTAACCTCGTCACTGTGCCGCAAGAGCAGAGGCGTCTCGCCAGCCGGTGGGCCCACCTTTGGCCGATGCTGCATGCATGAGGCGGTGGATCGCGGCGCTCGCTAGGGCATGGACAACGCAAGCAAGTTTTTTTTGCAATTAAAATTTGTTATACAGACGGTTCTCATGCTTTTGTGATGGGAACTTGTCATCATAGATCCTTGTCTACCGATGGTTCAGAAAACTATATGTGATGCAGTTTTTGAACTGTCTAGGATACGGATTTTGTAGTAGTGTATCCACCGCCCTAGTCGGACCTCCCTCTAATCCCGAAGGGTGGAGGAGACCTCGCTAGCGACCATGACCTTGCCCACCCTCTAAACTATAACCTATTTATGAGTTCACCGGCAAGGGTCCGTCTCCACCTTCATTCTGCTCCAGCCTACGCCTCCGCTTTGGCCCCTTGCCGCTGGCTGATCCTCTTTCATACTTGCGCCGGAGAAAGGAAGAAGACAGGTGGTCTGACAGAGCATAGAGGAGGGAGGGAGAGGAGGGAAGAATGCGTGGAGTTTTGTTATCTACCGCGACGAGCGGAAGAAAGGAAATCTGCTACCCTTGCCTCAAGCGACAACAGGACGAGTTGCTTGGGCTAGGAAGGAGAGATTGTTCGTCATCAACACAACTCGAGGCCCGATACCAGTCACAGGTCAGTAATGGGTTTAACTAGTAGAGATATGTTGGTTTCCTCTCCCAAAAAACATGTTGAGATATATGGCCTGAGTTAGGGGCCCGCGTGTCAGCGGTTACAGACATGTATGTGCATCGTAATGCCGGAGACCCGTTCTGATCATCCTTGGTGATCAGCCTAGCAACGGTAGGCCACCTCCCTTCCAAATTCCAACCAGAGGCTGGCTCCACCACATCAAGATAATCACGGATCTCCACCCAGCCCTACTTGTGTTGTCCAATATATGTTGCTGTGAAATCAGTTAACCAATCCGGCAAAGAGCAGTAGATCCTCGATTGGTAGGGGAATGCTGACCACATTCAACCAAGAGAAAAATGTCGGAGTACACCCAGCCCCAGCCCGAACACTACAGATCAATTAGGATCTGGGCGCTCGATCGCATGGGAGAAGAGGCGCGAGGATTGGCCCAAGGAGATGTGTGCTTCCACAATGTACTGGTCCGTTAGGGTTAAACTACAGCGTCTCAAAGCACGTTTGCTAATTCAATGCGTCGAGTCCGCCTGAACCATGTGAGGTTTTGCACTCTTTTGTTGTATTAGCAGTAGTTATCGATTCAGTTTGGTTAGCTCAGAACGTTTTATCTGTGTGGATTATGCTAAGAGAAGAAGTGAAGAACGCAAATAAAAGAAGAAGGTCTCAGATAAAAGAATGAAGCAACGGAGTATCAAGCCCGCAGCAAAGTTGATTCTCCTGTGCCGACTGGCCCAAACTACTTGCTGTTGCGTCTCGTTGCGAATATCCGATCTGCTCCCTACCTCATGGGCTGCAATACACACTGGCCGTCAAAAACCGTTCAAGACATAAAAACCCAAACCATGAACCCAAAGAAAAGAACCAAAGGAAACTAACCAGACCATCACTGTTGAGATGCATAAATAGTTAGAGCTGATATTATGCACATATGCGTGTAATAACCAAGCATACTACGTGTTCTCGATCACAAGTTATTAATCTGCGACACTAGATCATCACATTTAGCTGCATCGATCACAAAAAAATAGACTATGCACATCAAATGATATAGAGACCGAAATATTACCTCCTTTATCTAAAAAAGGACATCAGAAAAAATGGCACTACCGATGGATGGTGATTGCAATACGCCAGGGAAAAATGGTTCACAGCACAATAAGCATATTGGACAGCCATCTCTACCTCTGCCAAATGGTACGAGCTCTGCAAAGGCTACGATTTCTGCTACGAGCAACAGAAAATGCACCAAGTGGATACGTTTATGAAGACCTCAAGAAACATATGATGTTCTTGTATCATAATGTTTGCTTTGTCATTAGCTTCTCATGTGTGCTGTGTTGGAATAAATGGTCCTAAATAAACTGTTATTCAAAGGTAGAAATCAAAAAGACGTGGGCAGAATTTGCATGGTGAGACTTTAATTATATCTTGCCACTTGACCTAGATGCAAATCGACTAATATGGGCTAGTCACATGATCACCCTAGATGAGATGGCAAGAGGGAAAAGTACTATGTGTATACTATACATGGCGCTCGCTCATCTTTATTTGTGTTTAATTACGTGTCACTACTACAGATTCCATTTAACGGGACGCCACCTGTACAGACGGCAACTCGGAGTCGTCTGTACAGTGCTTATCACAGACGGTTCCAAACGCGAACCGTCTGAGAAAATGACTACCAGCGATGGCGAACAAGCGGGACGCTACAATGAGGAACCGTCTGTACAAATAACACAGACGGTTCCCAACTGGGACCGTCTGTACTGCGAAGGATAGCACAGACGGTTCCCAACTGGGACCGTCTGTGATATTAGTACAGACGGTACCAGTTGGGAACCGTCTATACTATCCCTCACAATACAGACGGTTCCCAACTGGTACCGTCTGCACTAATTACTACTACTTTGTAACAATTACTACTACTTTGTATTAATTAGTCTTCAAATATTAGCCTATAGTAGCCTTCCGTACTACTGTGTTCAAATATTAGCGTACCGTGTTTTGTTCCGATCGTTCGATCTCTAAAAATCACAAAAACTATCACAGACGGTTCCAAACGCGAATTGCCTGAGAAAATGACTACCCACGATGGTGAACAAGCGGGACGGCATAGTGCAGACGGTTCCTCATGTAGGAACCGTCTGTACAAATATCATAGACGGTTCCCAACTGGGACTGTCTGTACTGCGAAGGATAGCACAGACGGTACAATTTGGGAACCGTCCGTACTATCCCTCACAGTACAGACGGTTCCAGACGGTTCCCAACTTGGAGCCGTCTGTACAAATAACTACATAAGGTCACTCCCAGCTTGATTCATCGCTATCGCCATTGTCGCCGGCCCTCTTCCTGACCTCCTCTTGAGCCGTCCGCACAAGCAGCCACACCAGGAAGAGCCAGCGAACCTCGTGCTGGAAGGAATCAAGCTTGGGACATTGCAAGCCTTGCTCGCCGACGACCTCACCGAGCTGCCGTTGCAGCTCGCCGTCGCCGCCGTCATCTCCGGCCTCCCCAGCGTCGGCCGACTCTTCCTCTAGCACCACGGTGAGCCACAGAACCTTCACGTGCCCTTCTTCCCTGATTCCATGCTGGATGATTGAGTCCCCTCGCTAGCTAGCTAGCTCCTTATTGCTCTGTGCCATTCAGCTAGTTCAGAAAAAGAAAAGAAAAAGAAAAGAAATGTGGGACCCATGTGTCATAGAGAGAAGAAAAAAATCAATATGACAGAGGACCCCACTTGTCATGCTCAATGGCTAAGTTAGGCTGAGTAACAAAAGTTTTTCATATTTTTAATTTTTTGAGAAAAAGCGAGAAAATGCTAAAAATGCTTTAAACTTCTAAAAATCATAGAAAATTCATACGAACTCGAATGAGGTGATTCTTTTTTGTAAATTCATCATTTAATCTGTAGAATTTTATGGTATAACTTTTGTTCATGTTACAGTGCTGTAAAATTTTAAAAATGACCAAAATGCCCTTAAACCCTAAAATTGAAGTATGATTTTTAGAAAAATCATGCTAGCTCCAATATAATATATGTTGCACCAAAATTCAACTTTTGATATATGTTGTATCTTGGCTTCATTTTATTCATGCATCAACATATAAATTTTTGACATATATAGAAATGTTGCTTTCTTAGATTATTTAAATAATTAGCTACTGACTTTATTTTAGTTTTGCATAGTTGGGTTTAGATATTACTAAAAATGCATAAATGTAGTGTTTTAGATTAATTTACGTAGGAACTTTATTACATGAACATGAGCATTACTTTGGTAGCTCCTTTTTTCGATGACAAGCTAGGTGGCTTTGTTTTATTAGGTCAATTTAACATTGATTTACTCGTTGTGCAGCGCGTGTCGCAAGATGGATCAGGGGTGGATGTACGGTTCTCGTACGAACCAAGGGTACCTTGATGGTGTGATGAATTTTCTGACAGCTGCCGAGGAGGATAGGTTGAAGAAGGGTGTTCAATTTATATACTGTCCTTGTTGCGATTGTAGAAATGAGAGATCATTTCTCGGACAGAACTCAGCCTTACAGATCCAAGCGCACTTGATTATTAGGGGCTTCAAACCGGACTACACGTGTTGGACCAAACATGGTGAAGAGCAGAACATGTTACGTGAAGACGTTGGCATCGTCGAAGAACCCGAAGTCAACGAAAAGAGAGAAGATGATGAGGAAGTAGGTGTAGACGATGATTGTGGCCGCGCGGAGGAAGTAGGTGCAGATGATGATTGTGGTGGCACAGAGGATGATGATAGGTTGGATCAGATTCTGCGCGATGCTGACGTGAACTTTAATACTGAGAAAGACTTAAACAAGTTCATGTACTTGATTGAGGACTCCGAAAAACCTTTGTTCCCGGGTTGCAAGCCGAAATACACAAAGCTGTCATCCGTGCTCGAGCTGCTTAATTAAATTGAAAGCAAGCTATGGTTGGTCAGACAAGAGTTTCACGGCACTCTTAGGTCTCCTATCGGAGATGCTTCTGGATGGAAACAAGCTACCCAAAAACACATACCGAGCAAAGCAGATTGTTTGTCCATTGGGGATGGAGGTAGAAAGGATACATGCATGTCCGAACGACTATATCCTGTACTGTAATGAATTGTCAAACTTGCGTTCATGTCCAGTGTGCAAAGCATGTCGTTACAAGTGTAAGAGTCAACCAGACGACGTCGAGTCTTTCATCGAGTTGAAGAAAGGAATTCCTGCTAAGGCGGTGTGGTATCTGCCCGTAATTCCGTGTCTTAAGTGTTTCTTTGCGAATCCAAAGAGGCCAAATTGTTGTGCTGGTACTCGGAGGACCGTAAGGAAGATGGAAAGCTAAGACACCCCGCCAATTCCGTGCAGTGGAGAAACATCGACATGATCTTCGAAGACTTCAGTGCGGAACCGAGGAATATAAGGTTCACGTTGAGCACAGACGGAATGAATCCTTTCGGCAACATGAGTAGCCGGCACAGCACTTGGCCAGTTACTCTTAGTATGTACAACTTACCACCTTGGCTGTGTATGAAGCGGAAGTACATCATGATGTCGCTGCTTATCTAAGGGTCGAAGCAACCTAGGAATGATATTGATGTATACCTAAGACCTTTGGTGGAAGATCTGAAAACACTGTGGAACGAAGGGGCGTAGGTATGGGATGCGTACAAACAAGAGAACTTCACCCTACACGCAATGTTGTTCTGCACGGTCAATGATTTGCCTGCCCTCTGTAACCTTTCGGGCCAGAGTAAAGAATCAGACAAGGCTTGCCCTCAGTGGCTGGCCCACTCCCGTAAAATGGTGTTCATACGCCACCGTAGGTTCCTTAACAGGAATCACCCGTACCGCAATATGAAGGAAGAATTTGACGGGACGAGGGAGAGAGGTTTATTTCCAAGGCATTATAGCGGGCAAGAGGTGTATAATATGGTTAAGGATATCGATGTTGTCCTTGGAAAGAGTGGTAAAAAGTGAAGACCGATGGCATGTGGAAGAAGAAATCAATATTTTGGGAGTTACCGTATTGGCGGCACCTTGAAGTTCGCCACTGCATCGACGTCATGCATGTAGAGAAGAATGTGTGTGACAGCTTGATTGGTCTCTTACTTAATATTCCGGGGAAGACGAAGGACGGCCTCAATGCACGTCTCGACTTGGTTGACATGAAGATCAGGCCCGAGTTAGCACCTGAGCCCTCCCAAAAAGGCAGAACAAGACTTCCTCCGGCCTGCTATAACTTGAAAAAGGCCGAGAGGACCGAACTGTGCCAGTGCTTGCAAGGTGTGAAAGTTCCGTCCGGTTACTCCTCCAACATCTCGAAACTTGTTTCGATGGAAGATATGAAATTAGTTGGCATGAAGTCCCATGATTGCCATGTGTTGATGACACGGATGATTCCTGTTGCAATGCAAAATATCCAGCTGAGCTATCTTTGAGACACAATCATTAGGCTGTGTTACTTCTTCAATACAATCTCTCAGAAGGTCATCGATCCTGAAGTACTAGATGTTTTACAAGCCGATGTGGTGAAGACACTATGTCATCTTGAGATGTATTTTCCTCTGTCGTTTTTTGATATCATGGTCCATGTTATCGTTCACCTCGTGAGAGAGATAAAGATCTGTGGACCGATATTTCTACATCAGATGTACCCCTTTGAGCGGTACATGGGAATTCCCAAGCACTACGTACGAAACAGATCTCGTCCGGAGGGCAGCATCGTCGAAGGTTACACAATCGAAGAGGTGGTCGAGTTCTGCATCGATTACATGGACCAGCTCAAACCAATAGGTGCCTGTGTTTCACCATGAGGGGAGACTGGATGTCAAAGGGACCATAGGGAGGAAATCACTCATTGCTGACTACACGGCGTTATCTCAAAGCCTATTTCATAGTCTTGCAACACATGACTGAAGTGGCCCCGCATATCAACATGCATAAGGAAGAGCTACGCAGAGAGAATCCAGGCCATACGGAGGCCTGGCTCACCAGACAGCACAACCACAACTTCAACAATTGGTTGCAGGTCTGAATTACTCATAGTTCAACTGAGGAGAATATTGGCTGGTTGGCAAGATGGCCAAGTCACACAATCCTAAAATTTGAAGCGTACGGCATAAATGGGTACACCTTTTATAGTAGAGCACAGGATAGGAAGAGCACGGTATAGAACAGCGGTGTCCGCATAGAGGCCTTCCAGGACAAACGTGGGGTGTGTGCGTACTACGGGTACATTGAGGAGATTTGGGAACTCGACTATGTACGTTTCAAGATCCTCCTCTTTCCGTGTCGCTGGGTCACACTCTCAAGTGTTAAGGTCGACAAGTACGGCATGACTACAGTGGACCTCGAGCGTGCCACATACAAAGAGGAACCATTTGTACTCGCTAAGGAAGCTGTTCAGGTCTTTTATGTCCAAGACCCAGTAAATCAGAAACTTCACGTAGTGCTTCAGGGAAAAGAAGGATTGTCGGAGTTGAGAATGTCGTGGACGAAGAAGAGTATAATCAATTTGATGAGTTCCCTCTCGGAGACGGCACCGCACTGAACGAAGAACAAGTACCGATCGGGGCTGCTTGCTATCTGCGCGTTGATCATCAAGAAGGGCTGGTTGTTAAAGGAGATTATGTTATTTTGTATGGCGTAACTCGATTGTTATGTATCTATTTTAAGGGTTATAAGGAAGAACTATTAATGCATAAATAGGTTTACAAATTTTGTGTTATGGTAATATGAATGAGACCTACACCATGTGATAGTACAGAGGAAACCATGAATCTACATAAAAATTTCATGCCATTTGGAGTTTGTATGCATTAGTTATGAATTTTACAAGTTCAAAGTTTAGGGTTTAAGGGCATTTTCAAAATTTCCATAATACTAACATGGATAATAGTTATACCAATGAATTGCACAGATTAAAATATGAATTTACAAAAAAAGTTTAACTCATTTGGAGTTCATATGAATTTTCTATGACTTTTACAAGTTTAAGTCAGTTTTTGCATTTTGTGTATTTATCTCAATAAATCAAATATGTAATACTTTTTGTGCTGATCCTCCCCGAGGCTGATAGAATGACAAGTGGGGCCGAAGATTGGCTCTGGCAGGTCACAATACCTATCTGTAATCCTTGTACAGACGGTTATCTACCACGAGCCGTGTACTATTAATAGTGCAGGCGTCCCGCCTGCAATATTAGTACAGACGGTTCTCCATATCGAGAACCATCTGTATTAATAATAATACAGACGGCTCTGTACTACAAGTCATCTATACTATTATTAGTGTAGGCATCGCGTCTGACATTAGTACAGACGGTTCAATATTGAGAACCATCTCTACTAACAATAGTACAGACGGCTCTGTACGACGAGCCATCTGCACTATTTTTAGTGTAGTACAGACGGTTCCATATTATAGTACAGATGGCTCTGTACTACGAGCCGTCTGTACTATTATTAGGTCAGGCGTCCCGTCTGCAATATTAGTACAGATGGTTCAATATTGAGAACCGTCTGTATTAACAATATTGCAGACGGTTCTGTTCAACACAGAACCGTCTGTACTACCGTTTTAATAAGTACCAGTTATATTTCACAAACTCTCATCTCTTCCCAAACCCGCGCCGCCACTTCCGCTCTCTCGCCCTAGGTTTTGACAACTTCCCACCCTGCTCCTCCGCTGCACCCGCCGCCGGTTCCTGACGCCCTCCTCCCTGACGATCTCCTCCCCGACGGCCTCCTACCCGTCGGCCTCCTCCCCGCCGGCCTCCTACCCGCGCTCCTCCCCGACGACGTCCTCTCCGCGCTCCTCTCGATGACCTCCCGAGCCGCCGCCGCCACACATCACTGCCGCCGCCGCCAGACCACTTCCTTGACTGACGGCCTCCCCAACCTCGCATTTCCAGGTAAGCCCCCTCCCTATTCTAGTCCGGTTGTATTCACAATGTGCACAAGTCACATGAAACAAAGTCCTACCAGGGTTACATGAGCAAGATCCTAAGTCCTAGCTAGCTGCATCTTCTATTTGTGGTCAAACTCTCTTGGGGAGTTGGCGGAAATAGCGATGAAATGGCTAGTTTTGTTTACTTATTGTGGATAACCTTGCTCTGATTGAGTTTCCTACTAAACATCATAGATATTTTGATCGTGTTATTCTTTAGAGAATTCTTCTTTGATTGTTTAGTGGAATGAATTTTATTTATTGAATGAATTGGTTTTTATGATTACTACATTAGGAGTTAGGAGTATCCAATAGGACGTATCTTCTCTTGGATTTATTAGAAAAGCAAGACTGCCTTCTTATGATTAGAGCTTAATTTGACAATTCCTCTTCGGGCTTGAGTTAGGGCCTTGCAGGGTTGTTGTGGTCCTTAGTTAGTTGACAGCTTTAGTTATTATTTTATTTTATTTTTGGCTTAATGGGCTTTTCACTACAGATCACTCTATTAACCCTTCAAAATTTCTAGCAAGATATGCATATGTCTGACTGTGTGTAATGGGCTTAGTACTTCTAAATATATAATATGCGCTTTCTTAGAAGCTTATGGTTTGGAACTACAAAATACGCATTGAGCAAGCATATTGGGCAACTAAAAACATCTCCTGCATTGATAATTTAGATTTAGAGCATGGCATGTAATGACATTAACAAATGAATACAGAAACTTGTGTACTAAATATAATATTCAGAAAAATAAGTTGACCTAGCATCCCATCATAGAGTGATACCTTAACAAATTTTGTTAACATATTAACTGCTGGTTGTTTATTGTACTTTTGGAGCTGAAAGAACTTACTCTTTTGTGTTGCATAGGATGTAAGTACAAATTGGCAACTTGAAAAATTCTATTTGTAAAAGCATCTGCTCTATACAATTCTGTTATGTCCTGATAATCTTGAATAGTTTCATCTGTGTTTGAGTTGTGACTGACCACTCACAGCATTAGGACGATCTGTTCAGTGTCTGTTCTAGTAGTGCAAAGTGTCTATTTGGCTATTGTTGGACATTATACCTCAGCTAAGTGTACATTATTATCATTTCATGGCATGATGTGGACCATATGGCTTCACTTTGTCATCTTGTGTTCCTCTGTTTCTGGTCACGCTGATTGCTTGAGTGACCTTATGTTGTGGCAGATATGGGTCGGGGGAGTTAAATGGCAGACTTCCCATCAACCTTGCATTTTGATCTCCTGCTGTCCCACAGGATTGCACTAAAATGTTGTATGGTTGTAGATGTTTAGGATTTTTTTCATGGCTAGTTTTGAACCAGAGACAATGGCTTGTTTGGTAATAAAATTGAATCTAGCAGCTCAACAATGGTATCTGTAGTGCAATGGCATCTGTAGTGCGATTGTAGTTCTTCGATCTCTTTCTGTACTTATTTTTATATGTACTACATTACCATTGCGAGGTTCCTCCAAAGATTGCATCATTAAGCCAGGTTACTGTATGATTTCTGCATGATATAAGCTTGAAATCTGAGTTTCAAGTCTTGCAGCTGAACTGACCAAGAAGTCAAAATGTGAACTTACAATCTGAAATCCTGTACTTCCAAATAGATATCATTTTTTCCTTCTAGGTGTACTCTTTATCTTGCTGCTCAAAGCCGAAACTTGTATTGTCAACTTGCAGTAGTTCTGGCTCCTCTTGAGCTCCTCCTCTTGCTTCTCCCTTGCTTCGGCTCCTCCTCTTGAGCTCCTCCTAAGAAACGAAGCGAGCGATGGAGAGATAGATGGTAGTGGTGGTCCGATGGGGTTGGCGCTGCGTCGGCTGCTTGCTATGTTCTGGTCGCTTGCTACATTAAACTATCAACCATCTCAAAGTACTCCTCGGAGTCTTTATCTCTCTGCTCCACACGAATATGCATTTCCCTATATGCAGGAGAGTTAGCAAACAACAATAAGAAGAACGAAAATGAAATATGATTTGATCGTAGTAAATCCGCAAAGCAATCTTGCGCTTCTAAAGCAATCCTGACACTGTCTGTCTTAGTTCGTGAACTGTATTCTTCATTTCTCATCATCGCTAAGTATATATGAATTTTTCATCTTTTGAAGATGGCATCCGGAGATGAACGTGAAGTGCCTCCGGCCTCTTCTCCTCAACAAGATGAGCTGGACTTATCTCCTCAACCAGCTCAACCCTGCCCTGAACAACATGCGGAGCCCCCCTGTCATGAGCAAACCGAAGAAAGTGGTGTGCAGAAGCGAAAGCGAGGTGGCCGAGACAAAAATCAAATGCCTACGGGTCACTACACGATAACTGAAGTCAGTGACGAGGGTGTGCCCACATTACCTTTGCATGATCAGGCGGCATTCCGTAGAGCGTGCACTTTGCTTGCGAGGACAAAGGTCCGGATAACGTACGCTAGCTGACCGTCAGTGCCGAATACCGAGAAAGAGTTCCTGTGGGATACCATCAAAGCACAATTCGACTTCCCCAAAGGTACCGAGAAGGCCGTGGAAAGACAGGCAAAAGCCAAGATGGGCAAGGTATGGAAGACCTTGAAGAGCGAGCTATACAACACGTACGTGAAGAACGATCTTATGCCCTATAGGCAGGACTCGAACACTTATGGGTATTTGGAGGATCAATGGACGGAATTTGTGGAGAGGTGCACGTCGAAGAAATTTGTGCAGCGGAGTCAGGCAAACAAGGCGCGCCAGGCATGCAACATTCACCCCCACAGGCTCGGCACCGGTGAGTATACGTGCAAAGAGTTGGAATGGAGAAGAGAGGACGAGCAGGCATCTCAGGAGAGTCGCGAGACACCGTTCTCCCAGATCCCAGAGAGGCGGGCCCGGAACTGGTATCGCGCGAGGGCCAACATCTCGGCTGATGGCACCGTCACCTTCAGCAAGCCTGAAACCGAGCAAGTGGCTGAAAACATCCCGTGACTGTCAGAAGAATCCTCTCCAGGAACTTTTCAAGCAGCCAAGGAAAAAGATATACTAACCTCGCCTCTGGGAAACAAAGAGCACCCGGGTCGAACGCGTGGCGTGGGGGGTCACGGTTCCATGGAAGTTAGGATTCCCCGACGATGCGGGTTCGTACAGGAGTCGGAGGAGAACGAAAGTAGAGCGCGAGGCAGCCGAGCGTGAACGGGTGAAAAGAGAGCTGATGGAAGAAATATTTGCCGGCCTAGAACAAAGAATCGATGCAAGGGTTGAAGAACGGGTACGGCAGATAAGGCAGGAGGATGCAGCCACCGCGGATGAATGCAGCCCGGCAGGCCCATCCCCACAGGCTCGGCACTGGAGTAGCTGCGCTTCCGTGGAAAATGAGCAAGCTGAGGATGTCAATGAACCAGCTCAGGGCAACGGTCCAGATGACGTCCGCGCCGCCGACTTACCTTTCTAGGACATTACAGGTGACATCCGTAGTGGCACATTACCTGTGGACGACATATCGGTGGCAACCAAGTGCAAGCTCCTCGTGCCCAGCAGTTTTGGCTCCGCTCACATGCTTGAGGCTGGCACGGGATTAGCATTTCCACCAATGGAAGAGACCACTGTGCACAGAGTTCCGCTAGCGGCGGGTAATGCCAAGGTGGCAGTG
This sequence comes from Stipa capillata, assembly GCA_019208055.1. NCBI lineage: Eukaryota > Viridiplantae > Streptophyta > Magnoliopsida > Poales > Poaceae > Stipa > Stipa capillata. The sequence goes on along the minus strand of JAGXJF010002633.1, from coordinate 127,208 downwards.
GACATGGTGCACACGAATATGTCCTCCTACCCACTTCCTGTACGCCTGGAGGACAACGTCATGACACTGGGGCAGGCTATTAACGCGTTCATCCAGTGGCCGAAGAAGTACATTTCCCTGGTTGCCCCTCCACCTCCTGCACGGCCCCTGTCTCCGGTACGAGACGACAAAGATTTCTCATTCCGTGCTCCTCCGCCGAAGGTGAAATCCGCTTCGGCACAATCTCAGCGGTAAAGCAAATCTGGGCAACAGGCCGCCAAATCGACTCCACAAGCTCAGCGTAGGGCCACCAGAAATACCAAAAAGTCGGCCAAGGGCAAAGATGTAGAAGAAGAACCCAAGATAAGAGTCTACACGAAAAGGCAACCGCTAGTGACGCGGGTGGAGTTAGAACGACTCAGTTGGGCAGCTCAGATTATGCACGATTTTTACATTAAGAGGTCCAACGAGGAGAGAGCGCTTCCCCAAAATATCGCCGCGAGGTTCCAGCGGCAACATTACCTCCATCCAGGTGGAATCTTCACCGTCAAGTTCAAGGATTTATCCGACCTCTACTGTCACGACGCCCTCGATGTCAACCTATTAAGATGCTAGGCATTGTAAGTGTTCTGAATCACGGTTCATGCTAATGAACTACCTAACTCATTGGTATGCTCTTTCAATAACATTACTCTTATGTGTAGACATATGCTTCAAGAGGCTAGGACAGAAAATCCTAATATCGGATTCCTCGATTCGCAAGTGGTCATATGCACAATGGTCCAATACAGGCTAGAGGAGGTTGAGGATTACATCTCGGAGGCCATGCTCGTTCTCTGTACTAAGCATCTCATTCTTCTACCGTACACCTACGACTTCCACTGGATGTTTGTTTGTATCGAACCACAACGTCAACATGTCACCTACTTCGACTCCAAGGACTACCCACCAGAGAAGTACGCAAATTTGACGAGGGTGCTCAACGGGGCGTTCAAGAAGTACGTTTCCATGGGGGCTTGTAAAAACAGCAAAAACCGAACCGACCCACCGATTTCATTTCCCGGTAATAATTCCTCCCTCGCCCATGAATAATGACCTCGCACATTCTAGTATGTATTCGGTAAAACTAAATTTACCCTGCACGTAATCGTGATTTCTGTAGTGCCACAAGCAGCCGCTGGGCAGCAACCTGTGTGGATACTATGTCGTGACATATATGATGCAGATCGTTAGCCCTAGTCCGGTAGATCCGGAGGTTAGTGTCATTACACCATATTCAGTTAAATTTTTCATCGTTCTGACGTTGTGCCTAAGCTATTTTAGTTTCCTTCTGTAGACATTTAAGTTTCCTACAAATGAGCTTGACAGTGAGGGCATCCGGTATGTTCAAAAATGGTTAATAGGTTTCGTACAATCCCAGATGTTGAAGGAGGCTAGAGAATTCCATAGTCCTCAAAATTTGCACATGACTTAGTTTTTTCTCCCTAAGAATGACTTGTCTTGTAATTTGTCGATGAATTACTGCTTGTGAACTTTGTGCTTGAGAATGACGTTTAATGTGATTACGGATGAATTACTGCTTCTGAATGACTTTGTGGTTGAGAATGACGTTTAATGTTTGCTTGTGAATGAAAACGTTTGAGATCAATGACTATACGCCCTGCTGCACTGCTGCCGTGACAGCAGGCTACAGCACACCCGCCCTGATTTGTACAGACTATTTGGTACAGACGATTCAGAAAACCGTCCCGTCCGGGAGTTCCGAACCATCTGTACAAATCGTTTCTGCAGTAGTGTGTGACTTGTGGACGTGGCGTACCAAGTGCACATCTCCTTTTGCTGCATGTGTTTTCATCTTAATCACACCGTGACTGTCTTGCACATCAACGGACATATAAGGATGCACATTCACATGTGGTTAGTCTGTTGGGCATACTGGAGATATCCTGGGGCCTGTTCTGGAATATAGGCAGATCGTGCCATGTTTTGCTCGTGGACTGTTTTGGTAGAAGAAACACTGAAGCAATATAGAACCAACCTCTCCCGCTGTACTCGCTACCTCTGAGTCTCGTCGCCCCTTTGCCTGCCATGTAGCAGGCCGAGGACAAGCAGTAGTTTTTGGACTTTTCCGATGATCGACAACTTGCACGGTAGCCAGGCAACCAATCTTCTAGGAAATGCAACACGTGGCTGTTACGTATTCATCACGTCTCTGCATCTTCATCGACTTTGAATATTGGCTTCCTCAACTCTTCATCCGTTCGTAGTAAGAAAATCCAATATTTAATCTATTGTTTGTGCGATACCATGATAATGCATTGCGGCTTGATCTCGGGTCTAGTATGTTTAGCAGCTATGTTCTTGATCTATGTTGTAGCTGATAAAATTTGTGTAGACGTGGCAATGCTATTTAATTTGTTACATAGTCTCGGATTTGAATTGATGGTAAGGCTCCGATCTTGATCCAACAGTTAAAAGAGTGGCATGTGCCGACAACATGTCAATAACCATGTAATTAAGCAAAAAGGAATGGCTTGCACGGCGAAGCCGAAGACACGTGCAACTAAAGCAGGATTCCACTAACCAAAAGACGGACGCAAAATCGTACTAGAATTCCAACCCGACATGATCTCCAAGGTCTGCAAAATGATATAAAAATGTAAATGCCATTGGAAGTCGGAGCAGCAGGATCTAGGACCATACATTGCCTTCACGCATGCATGCTTCCTTTTCTTTTTGTTCTGAAAAACCATATGATAGCTTGGATCAAGGAAGATACTGTTTTCAAGCTCCATGGCTTCTCTGAACCATTGCCAGTTTTCATGATTTGTCTTATTGAAGAATAACTCCTTCATTTCTTTAGATAAGTATCCTTTCTTCAGAAGGGGAAAACGAAAGTTTCCTTTGGTAATGAAGACATCATGTATTGCAGGTCTTGTTGGCCTTGTGAATTTTAGAGGATTAGAGTAGAGGGTAATTTTGAATTTACCGTTGTAGTATGTCATCTTCTTGCAGACTTCTTTAATTGCAATTCCAAGATCAGACTGAAGAATCTGATCCAATGTACCGTATACTTCATGTAGTAGACCATGGTCCAAAATGGTTTGGAGTGAAAGGAATTCATGGCCTTCGGTTTCCAGGTTCTTGAAGTTTTTGAGGTCTATGTTGGCCCTCAATATTGCGTATCTATGGCATGGTTGAATCAAACACTTATCATCTAGGTGGAAGATTGGAAGTGTTTGGACATCTACTCTGATGCCGGAGTTGACCTATTTTCCCTCATATAAGTCGAGGAAATAGTCTTGGAGGGAAAGGAATACCAACATTTATCTTTGTGTATATTTATCCCAAATGATATCTTCAATATCTTGTGTCAAGTAGGATAGTGTTTGCTCTGTTTTGAAGCTCACTCTGGCAATAAGGTACTCATAAGGTGTACTGGTGGGATGATATAGATTTTTGGGATTTGCTCTCATGTAGGTGGTGGCTTGATTTGATGAAGACGCAATGGCTCTGATTTGTGGGAATTTTATGAGTAGGTCTTCTATTTTGATGTAATGATGGGATGAAGTGTTAGAATCTGTAGATGTAACTATAGTGGATGCTTGTGGCTCAGGCTTTTGTGGTATACCATATGTTGTTTGAGAAAACATTTGTTGCATCCTGATATCATTTCTTGATGATCTGCCTTCATCTCCCTTATTGGGAAGAATATTTGATGACCCAATATTTGGATCTAATAACTTGAAGACCCTTCTCCTGTTGGATAGATATCCAGTGGTCTAGTATCTAGATCAAATAATTTTTCTTGTGGAAAAAAGCCATCTATCCTTATTCTTTTGTCTCCTGTTCTGAAAGAATGACTTTGATTGTCGAATGATCTAGCCTCTTTTCCTTTGGAGTCTTCGGACATCTTCTTGAAATCTTTGGGCATAAAATTGAAATAATATGCTAGCCCATTTAATACATATGCTTTTTCTCTTCTATTTCTGGCTTGCCAAAGCAAGTTTAGCAAACCCTATTGCATCTCCGTTGCTGGAAAGTTGTGGTTGAAACGTTCTGGATTTCTAGCATTTAATTGTGGCAATCTCCATGAAATCATGCTCGTGAGCCACTCGTATCTCATATGCGGAGCGTCATTCCTGTTCTGTGGAGCCATCTCCCTATAATTCATTAGGCACACAAACAATTTGATTAGTAGAAAACATCTCTCTAGTCTTTCTTGATTGCCATCCTTCGTAAGATGCTGAAATGTTGTAGCCTGCTTTTGTGTGCTTGTTTTGATGGATTTATCTGGGAGAAAGTGATGATGGAATGCCCACTTATCAAAGTAGTTGTTAGACTTATTATGGTATGCTGACCTTTTAGGAATTTGGTGCAGCATCCATGTGTGGCAAAAGTTTCTTTTTTTGGCCTTGTATGAGAGGTGAGATATGTCACGGTGAACTAAACCCTTTCTTCTTGTTTCTAGTCCTTCATGAGCTAAAGGGGTTTTAATGGCTGTACACCTTTCTCTTATTAGATCATTTTTATCAACATGCTGTACTATTGAAAGTGGACTACCTTTAGTGCCATGTACACCTTTAGCTAGTACCCTTATCTTATTGTCCCAAAGTAGCATAGGTAGGTTGCTGCCATATTTATGTCGAACATGTGATTTTCTCTTGCAGCTATTAAGATTGTTGGTTTCACTTATAGACTTTTGATTGACTTTTGAACATGATAGTTCACTAATAAAATGCTTATAAGGAGTATCAATATAATTCAAAAAGATCTCTTCTGGTCTATAATTAAATTTTATTTCTTCTTCTTCTCCTTTAATTTTGAATTGGATACTTTCTTCAGTTACACAAAATGGACGAATTAAAGATAGGAATGGTGTCCCTAATATGACTCCTTGTTTTAGATTTTTGACAAGCAAGAAGAAAATATTTATGCAAACATTGTTAATGCATACACATACGTTTGGTATTTTATGATTTGCTTTAAGCAAACTACCATCAGCAGTGTGAACTCTATGAGTAGTTTTCTCAAAATATTTCATTGGAATAATTCCCTCTTTAATGCAATTGATGTATTTCTCCATTGAATTGATAATTTCCTCAGAACGTTCCCTTTCCATGGACGTTCCTTTATCTTGTCTGTCTTGATCAGTGTTCACATGAAGCTCTATCATATCTATTCTTAGTTTGAGATTTCTTAATTCTTCTTTGAGCACATTTTGTTCTTTGAAGAGGTCCTTTAAATCTAATTGTTTATCTTTCTTTTTGTAATCTTGGACCCTATTGAAGACTTCATCTATTGACAAATATTTTTTACTTTGAATATCCTTTACTAATTTATCTTTATTGATTTTTATCCTTAATAAGAATTTTTCTAAGATGACTTCCTTCTCTATTGGGTCACGAACCGTGTCAAAGGTGTCTAGTACGAATTGTTCTAAGTCTGTAAGGACTAGGAGGTTCTCATCAGAGTCTTCTTTAAAGGGATTTTGCTCATAGCAAGAACACTCACTATTTTCACAACAGTTAATATCTGAATGGCTTTGGCTCTCTGAACTAGACTTGTCATCATCTATGTGGTTCAGAATTTCTCCCAATCTACCTTTTATGTCTTCATTGTCTGATTCTAGCAGGGCTTGAATTTCTTTTTTAACTTTAGACTTTAAGCATCTGCTAGCTATGTGACCTTCTACACCACATCTGTAACACATGGGTTTCTTTATATTATTCCTATGGAGTTTAGTATTATCCTCTTTATGACAAAAGGGCTTTGGTTTCCTTCTTTTGGTGGAAAATCTTTCTTTCTTATGACTGCCAGAATATTTTTTGATATGTTTAGGAAGCTTTCTTTTAGCTCTAGGATCATAAGGATCTTGGAAACCAAACTGATAACAAAAGTCTCCCATTTCATGTTTCCCAATAATTTTTTGTTTCTTGAGCTGATACTTAATTTTAAGATCATTACACAATTCAGCTCCTACCAATTATATTTTTTGGGTAATCTTTCCTATGTCTAGGCATTGATAGTTTATATTTCCTCCTCCTTCCTTTCTCAAGGAGTTCCTAACCTTTTCAGCAAATAAAGGAGGTAAACCAGATATATATTTTTCTTTCCAAAAATCTTGATTAGGATCAGGTAGGGTATATAATTTGGATAATAATGTGTCTTTATACCATCTAAAGTCTGACATGGTTTTGCATCTAAGGTATATCAATTGTTCTCTATTTTTCTCATAAATATCTTGATAATTTCCAGCAAAATGATAAACTATATTGTAGAGCAAAGTAGTCATGGCATCCGAAATGTTACCTTTGGGGTTTTCTTCTTCATCATAGCCAACAATGGGCATTCTATTACCATCTAGCTTTACTGCATTTATGATGGCTTCTCTTTGCTCTTCATCCAAATAGTGATCCCACCAACCTCTTAATTGACCAGAGAACCCAACAATAATCATTGAGGCTGCTTCTTTTTCTTTATTACCATTTGCAATGCAAGCATTGTCATACATAATCATTTGGTGGCATAGTGTAAAGATTTGATATTCTGTAAACCCATCCAAATTCCATTCTACAATTTCTTTCCCATTAAAGTATGATATTAGTTATTTGTGGAATTTCTTCAAATTGTAAATCTGCATATGTTGGCCTAGGATAATAATTTCTAGTTCTTGATGTTAGAGTAGCAGTTTTAAATATTTTATTGATCATGTCACTACTTTCTCCATCAGAAATTTGATTGATATTTTTGTTAACCTTTAAACTACTCAGTTATTTGCTATTTCATTGACTAAGTCTTCAGATAGAGCCGAACCCATAGCCTTTTGTTTTTCAAGTTTTATGTTGGAATTTAGCATGTGAGGAACAAATAATGGGGTAACTTGTTGAGAACTATTCGACTCATATTGGGAGTTCGGAGGATAGTTTACCTTAACTTCACCTTTGCTTAGCTTGCTTCCCTCCAAGAGGATATTCTCAATACGATCGGTTTGTTGGCCAAGAGTATGTAAGGAAATGTTTGCAAAGTTTTGTTGTTCTAGTAGGCGGCCTACATGTTCCACCTTTATAGGCTCTTGGTAAGTGCTTCTACAATACTTTTGAGTGGACTAACTTTAATGCTTTCACCCTTTGTATTATCATTCAGTTGAATAGACTCAAAAGGAGGATGAATAGCCTCTATAGCTTTTCCACTAGAGGTTGTCCATTCTGTTGACGCCTTTTTTATGACAACAAGATTATCATTATCATCTTCACTATTAGCTTTCATCATTGATTCTGATTCACTATTGATTTCTGCGTTAGATTCATAGTCACTTTTAGCTGCAAGCTCATTTTGGTTACTGATTTCATGCTGACCACTGTCTTCTCGCTTAGACTGGATTTTTGGCCTAAAGAATTTCTCAAAATGCCTAATTTGGCTATTTTCATACCAATCAAAAAAGAAGATATTTTTCTTTTGTTGCTTCATTTCATCATACCAAGCTTCCATAACTTTCATTCTAAAAGGACGATCTAGTTTTAAATAGGTTTCTACCTTAGCTTTATTTTTAGGAAGTGCAACTTCAAGCCTAAGAAGTTCTTTGTTAATTTCAAATTCAGGCTCTTGAATGGGAACAATAAATCTGTTTTCAAAATCAGAATCATATTTGATATCATAGCCATAATTATTAGCATAACTATAGCGATAGTCATCATCACTCTCATATTCAGAATCAGTTTCATAATAATCATCTTCTAATTCATAATAATCATCTTCTAATTCAATGACATTAAGATCAAAATCTGAGATTGAGGGTTCATACGAATTATCTTCATAAGTTGCATAGACGATATTTTGTGGTTTATCTTTTGGTCTGCTATCACAGCTAACAGATGGTCTAGATTGGATGAAAGCATTTCTTTTTGAGGAGAATGCTACTTCAACATCCCCATCTGGTGTTTCAGTCGTGGACTCAACTTCGGTTTGCTGTGTGGCTTTTGGCTCAACAGCTTGGAATAGCTTCCACTTTTCTGGAAGTATTATCTCGTCCCATTTTAAGGTTCTAGGAGTTAGGACATGATTTCTTGGGTTGGCTTGGAGAAGGGTGGTTAACCCTTTTGGTGTATTTTGTTTTGCATAAGGGGCTAGTGTTATCATGGCTTTGTAATAGATCCTATATGTTACGGAAATGTTCTCGCTTCCTGGTTTAAGATCATAGCCAGACGTTTGCAAGTTTAAGGTTAAGACCCTATGGATGTTTGTGTCTGAAAGAGATACTGAGAAGTCTGGGAAAGTGTTGAAGAATACTAGACCGTTACTAAGACTGGTTTCAACCATTCCTAGTAAAGAATCTTTAAATCTTTTATTTCTACAATCCCTTAGACAAGCCAATACAGATACATTTAAACTTTTTCTTGTTAAGGACCGAATAGCAATTTGGACCAGACCAAAGTGTAGATAGTGATACTGGGGTTTTCGTCTTATCATATCAATATCTTTTTCAGAAAGAAGATGCAAAGTCTCATGCAAAGAACTAATAGGAAGAGTTTTTTCAACAGTTTGTATAAAGTAATCAAAACGTAAGGAAAATGCACCAACATGATATATATCTTTAATATTTACTTTAGGTACCTTCCAATTTGCAATACTTTTTTCAATATCTTCAAAACATATAGATGAAGCATTTTTTACGGACATAGTTTTAATAGACCTATCGTTACTGCAGGAGGCTACAGCACGATCAGTTATACCTAGAGACCTGACTAACCAAGACATCTTATACGAACAAAGGAGTAAGGAATAGGTAGTTTCCAGTCAACGGCAGGGCAAATCCCACAATTAAGATCAACCTATAGGATAGTTGGTTTCCAGACAACGGTAGGGCAAATCCCACAATTAAGATCAACCTTCACCTCATAAACAAGTCCTCAGTCAATGATTTCTGCCAAACAAATGTCTATCCTCGGCTTAACAACAGCCACGCGACTTCGAGGCACCTCGCTCTAGAGGATCAAGGATCTCCGCGACTCGGCCTACCAACAACACCTGACGGGATCTCCGCGACTTCGGCCTATTACCACACCCCTCTCCCCGAACCGACTGGGATAGTATAATATCTCAGTCGGTTTTCCAGCCGAACCGACAGAAGAGTAAACTTTTGTAGTCGCTTTTTACACGGGAACCGACTGAGATAATAGCATATCTCAGTCGGTTTCCCCGGTTCAATAGGCAACGATGAAGGCTCATCTCAGCCGGTTCCAGGGAAACAACCGGCTGGGATATTCGTTGGTATAGGGTAGGCAGAATCTGAGTTTCTGCCTACCCTGAAATGGAAAATGTAATTTATATACCTAGATTCCCATAATCCTCAGAACACATTTCATATCCAACTTGAATTCATAATAGAGATTCAATATTCACATCATATTTCAATTGACAACTAAACACAAATGAAAGTATATAGAAATTCAATATTTACACCACAACATCCATCACATGTCTTGAGGAATTTGCAACAGATTGAAATGCAAGTGACTACTAAACATCGATCATTTGATTCAAAACAATTGTCTTAGTCATCGGATCCGTCGTATTAGAATTCGCCTTTTGGATCAATGACGCTATCAAGAAGGAAATGCACCAAGTCTTCTCGAATCCTTACATAAGGAACAAGTCCTCCCAAGTCACGACGAACAGTCGACCCTTATCATGGAGGAAGTGCTCATGTCTGAACCTGCCAATGATGCTATCGCTCCGCTGATTCTTGGGTTTCTTAAAATTGGCCAAGTAATGGTTGTGCAACGCAGTGCAAACCCAGCCAAGTTCAGACATCATCTTTTTGTGATTCTTGACCATCGGCTTCCCAGGCTTGTATGTCGGGACAGTCGGAGTGCTAGGGAGTCTCCCTCCAGCGGCATATATCGGAGCTATTTCTTCGATGGTCATTTCTTGGCTAGAAGCTACCTTTATCAAGTCCTTTCCCTTGCCATGCTTTGGCGATGCCACCTTGGGACACCTCTTCGGCGATTCTTGTGTTGTCAGCTCAAGCTGTCCTGCTGACAGCGCCACTACCACAAGAGGCGAGAATGTCAAAGCGACCACTGGTTCATCTGACGGTCGTGGCAAAACCTTCATAGTCGGCCACGACGCATCGAGCGAGATGTCCTTCTTGGGCCACTGGATGAATGTCCCCTTGGCTTGATTTAGATTTAAGATCTCGTTGTTGGATGGAATTGGGAGCTTCAGCTTGCTGAAAGTGTTGTTAACCCCATCGATGCTCACCTTTGCGTACAAAGGGTCTATGGGGACGTTATCAATCCTCTGCTCTCCCGTTGCTGGGAACACTAGCCCCCGAGCGAAATCCACGAGATCATCCATGCCTACCAACCTAAATTAAATCGTGCATCTCGTGGGAGCCTACATAAGAAAGCGTTTCAGCCAACAGGCTACAAACAATCTTATGTGGAATAATTTTTCGAGGTATATCAAGAATACCTCGATCTCATCACAGGGGAAGGTAGAAGTTGTATCTTCCTAGCAAGTAGGGAGGTCGATCGACGCGCAGCTATTGCATCGAGCCCCAGGGCTGACAGCAACTCGCTGTTCTTGTCGCGGAGTTAGAATCCACTCCGCTCTTAAGTCCCGAAATATCTCTTGCTTGAACTCTTTGCGCTTGCGTTGTTCTTCAGTGGCTTTCCTTGCCGTTTTGCATTCGCGCTTTGCCTCCAAAACCTGGGAGAGTCCATATTTGTGGGGAACGAGGGAACCTACACCCCTCGTGCGACCTGGGTGCTCGGGGTTTCCCAAGCCCTCTTTGAGTACATCTCCTACGAAGGTGCTAGCCTGGGATGACGCATCGAACTCCAGCTGCAAAAGCCAGAATTATTTGTTACTACAATTGGTATAATTGACAAGTTGTTAGTACGACTAAGACAGGATTTATATCTCACCAAACTTCTGTATACTTGTGCATCAGCTGGGTTCTCAAATGCTGGGTCGCCTGAAGCCGATGTCGATGCAGATTCCCTAGCTCTAAACCAGGTTTTGGTCCTCGCATCCGTGATGTTCGCAAATCTGGGAGGGGCATCCGATTGCGATGCCTGCTCATCCTCCCTTTTCCATCTCTTCTTCATTCCCGCGTAGCCGGCAGTCCCTAGACAGTGTGGGTGCTTGTTTCTCTTAGAGAGCTCCCGGTTTTGTTCACTCTTCAACTTGAATTCTTTCGTCGTCTTCATCCTGACGAACTCATTCCAAACCGTCGGAGTTATCATCGGCCACTTCTCAAAAGGCTCCACCTCGGCATACACGTACTTGTTGATGAGGGTAGTCTTCCAGTTCTTCCAAGCCTTGTACGCTGTCATCTTAGTCTTCCAGTTCTTCCAAGCCTTGTACGCTGTCATCTTAGCAGCTCGCTCGATACGAACTTTCTATTATTCGGGGAAGATGAAATATCCCAAGATTTCCCCCGAAATCGCAGCGAGCTGGTCTGTTCCTACTCTTTTCCAACTTTCTAAAGTGATTGGGACCCGCTCTCTTGCTACGATCCCGCAGACTGTGGAGAACTTCCTCCTTGCATTCTCAGGCTCATCTGGTGCCCCTGAGTCGTGCAAGTGTGTGACCGTGTACTTCGCATCCGATCTCTTCGACCTTTTCCTTCCTTCTTCTCTCTCGACGAGCCTTTTTCTTAGGCCCGGAGGTGCTGGTTGTGTCACCGAACGGCCTAGGTGCTGACGACGACTGAGAGTCGCCATTGTCCGGCGATCTTGGGATAATAGAGGAAAAGTATATAAACTTTATTTACTCTTATACTAATTAATATAACCACCAATATTAGCAAACTTCTAAATCATTCTAAATGAACTAAATCATTCTATATCAATTAAATCTTCTAAATCATTTTAATCTGAACTAAATCTTAATCATTTCAATTTATGCACATACCACATATTATAACTAATTCATGTTCATTTCTAACATCTCTAACATTTCTAAACCTAGCATATAAACCAAGCATTTCTAACATATCTAAACCTAGCATTTAAACATACCATTTCTAACATTTCTAACATTTCTAAACCTAGCATCTAAATGTAACATTTCTAACATTTCTAACATTTCTAAACCTAGCATCTAAACCTAGCATTATAACATTTCTAACATCTCTAACATTTCTAGCATACCTAGCATTCTAACATTTGTAACATATACGATAACAAACATCATGCATAATGGAAGAGATGCTTGCACACAAAAAACATGAATAAAAGTGCTTCTCACACACATAACAAGTTCTTCATCCACCTCTAGAGCCGGGCCGGTGATAACATAAAGGTAAGGAAGGTCCTTACCTGGTGTCCTGGACCGGGTAGGAGGTGGTGGCGGCTCGGGCGACGGAGGCGCTGGCTCGGGCAACAGATGACTTGGCAAGGGCAACATCGGCGGTGGCTCGGGCGACGGAGGCGGCGGCTCGTCGGCTTGGGGACTTCATCCGGCGCGTCGGGGAGGCCATCTCGGAGGAGGCGTGGCGGTTCAGGAGACTGGAGCAGCGGCGGTTCGAGGCGGCGGCGGGTCGTACAATAGAGGCGGGACTCGAAAACTGGAGAAGTTCCAGAGGCGGGAGGCGAATTGGTATTTATTGAAATCAAGTCATCGCAGCTGGTTCAAAGTAGGAAATCGACTGAGATAACATATCTTAGTCAGTTCAGCAACCGACTGTGACAGTATATTATCTCAGTCAGTTTGGCATAGAAAACCGACTGAGATAGTACAGTATATTATCTCAGTCAGTTTGGCATAGAAAACCGACTGGGATAGTATACTATCTCAGTCGGTTTAGGATTGAAAACCGACTGAGATAATATGAAATCTCAATCGGTTTGATAGCCAGGAACCGACTGTAATATGCTTACGCAACCGGTTAGTTGAGTGAACCGACTTAGATAACAATACATGCTGCCTGCACTAAAACCCTAAAGTTATTTTTTTTGTATTCAAGTTGTTGGCTTTTTAGTTAAGTTATTTTATTTGTAGTTAAGTTATTTTATTTGGAGTTAAGTTATTCTTTTTGTCGTATTCTAATTGTTTTGTGTGTACAAAAGTTATTTTCTTTGAATTAACTTCATAGAACATATACGATTATTCTAAATCATAGGAATTAGTACCATATATCATTAATATCGGAAGTTATGTTACAAAATAATTCCTTCTTGATGATCACTTCATTTATAGGGAGCAGGATCATGCTACAATTCATCTTCGACCCTTGTTCCATCATCGGGGGCTGGGAACTCATCGATTTTGTTGTAATCTTCCTCATCCACCACATGTTCAACTCCGACAATACTCCTTTTCGAGGGCATTACTATGTGCCGCTTCTTGTTGGACGGATCGATAATGTAGAAGACTTGATGAACTAGTTGAGCGAGTCGGATTTTGTTGACGTAGAATGTTCTTGTGTTCATTCAAATATAGCGACACAATGGCCATGTGCTGCAAAACAGTTAAATGGGCTTGAGCATACTCAATCTGAACATGATCGATCACTTTCCTTCCAATGGTCCCTACACCGAACAACTTGCCCTCATGGCGAGATCAAGGCACGCCTACTGGTTGAAGATGGGACATGTAATTAACACAGAACTCAATGACCTCTTCTGTTGCGTAGCCTTCGATGATACTGCCTTCAGGGTGAGATCGATTCCGAATATAGTGCTTCAGAATTCCCATGTAGCATTCGAATGGGTACATGCTGCGAAGAAATATAGGGCCGCACATCCTTACTTCATGCACTAGGTGGATTATGAGATGAACCATAACATCAAAGAACGATGGAGGGAAAAGCATCTCGAGCTCGCATAGAGTCTTCACTACCCCATCTTACAGACCATCTAATTCATCAAGGCTAATGACCTTCTTACAAAGTGTGTTAAAGAAACTACACGGCTTCGTGAGAGTCCGCCGCACATTTGGTGGAAGAATATTCCTGATTGCAACCGGGAGCATCTGTGTCATAAGCACATGGCAATCATGTGACTCATACCAATTAATTTTAGATCTTCCATAGAAACAAGTCTCTTGATGTTGGTGGAGTAGCTGGATAGAACCTTGATACCATGCAAGCAATCACATAACTCAGTCTTCTCTGGTTTGGAAAGGGTATAACAAGCAGGCGGAAGGAACGTCTTTCCGTTTGCTATTTTCTGCGGTTTTAACTCTGGTCGGATTCCAATATCTTCCATGTCTAGCCGTGCATTCAGACCATCTTTTGTTTTGTCAGACATGTTCAATAAGAGACCCATTATGCTATCGCACATATTCTTCTCTATGTGCATCACATCGATGCTGTGACGGACTTCTAGATGCTTCCAGTAAGGGAGGTCCCAGAATATTGACCTCTTCTTTCAGATGATCTTCTCAACGGGCTTCATTTTCTTCGTTGTACCTCACCTTTTAAACATCCCTTTCCAAGCACGACTTTCAGGTCTTTAACCTGATCGTGGATCTCGATGCCGCTAAAAATATGTGGAGCTAAGCCTTTCTCGACGGTTCCATCGAATTCATGTCTCATCCTACGGTAACGGTGATCCCTTGTATACCGTTTTCTTAGTGTGTTTTAGCCACTGCTTGCTGTATCAACAAGGCATTAAACACATGCATTGCTCCCTTTAATAATTTGCCCCGAACAGTTACCATTGGCTGGATAATCATTGACAGTAATGAACAACATGCAGTGTAACATGAAATCATCCCAAAGAAGTTTGAAATCATCCACTAATGGGGCAAAGTACAGATCAATGTCGTTACCGAGTTGTTTCGAACCTTGGATAAGTATTGCCATCATGATGTACTTCCTCTTCATACATAACCAAGATGGAAAGTTATACATGCATAGATTCATGGGCCAAGTGTTGTGTCGGCTACTCATGTTGCCGAATGGGTTCATTCCATCAGTGCTCAGCCCGAACCTTACATTCCTCGCCTCTTCGCCGAACATAGCATACCTCCTGTCAATATTTCTCCACTGTAAAGAATCTGCTGGGTGTCTCAACATTCCATCATCTGTACGCTCATCTGCATGCCAACGTATCAGTTTGACCTCCTTCGGGTTCGCAAATAAGCACTTCAAACGGGAAATTACCAGACAACCTTAATAGGAGTCTTCTTCTCACCACTATGTTTCCTCGACGTCATCATCGTCGATCTTATGCTTATATCGAGAAGCTTTGCACACCGGACATGCCCGCAAATTCACGTATTCTTTACGGTATAGGATACAGTCATTCCTACAAGCATGTATTTTCTCTACCTCCATTCCCAAAAAGCAAAGAATCTTCTTAGCTCAGTATGTAGTTTTTGGTATCTGGTTTTCCTTTGGAAGCATGTCCCCTAATAATATTAGGAGCGACAAGAAGCTCTTATCGGTCCATCCGTTGCTAGCCTTCAGTTTTAGCAGTTCTAGAACGCCCGATAACTTTGTGAACTTGCAGCCAGGGTACATTGGTTTCTCCAAGTCTTCCAATAAGTAGACAAATTTCCTGCACTCCCGATCATTCTCACAGTTTTCTTCGACATCTCGGATCATCTGATCTAACTCGTTGTCTTCATGCGACGACGTGTCGTCTTGCGACGCGTCCTCTTGTGACGCACATACATCATCACGTGTCTGCTCAAGAGGTGTGCTATTGACAGTATCAGCCATGTCGTTGCCTTCATCCATGTTTACCGGACCTTTCTCTACAACCTGATCTTCACCGTGGCTGGTCCAACATTTATACCCCTTCATGAATCCTGTCCTGATCAAATGTGCTTGGATCTGTGCAAGGTTTGTGAAGCTCTTCAAATTTTCACAATGATAGTATGGACAGCTGATCCACGTCTCCCCTGTGTTCAAACTATACTATTCGGCTACACGTAAGAATGCCAAGACGCCTTCGATGTACTCATTGCTAGCACGATTCTCAGCGTACATCCACCGTTGATCCATCTATAACAACATGCAAATTTTATTAAATTGAGCAAGAACTATCAAAATATTATGTGCCATAAAATTCTATGAAAATTACCATAAAATTTGGTAACACCCCAACCAACCTATATCAAGTGTACCAAACAATGGACACCTGCATTGAAGGTTCAGCTGACAACTTTGGACAGCATTTATGGATGTTGAATAGTATCATCTGAGTCGGTTCCAACAAAACAACCGTCTCAAAGTTATCTCAGCCGGTTGGGAAAAGAGAATTGACTGTAAAAGTTCACTTATCTCAGCCGGTTTTACTGGTCCAACCGACTGTAATAATATCACAGTCGGTTTCCTACTCCGAACCGGCTGAGGTTAGATATTATCTCAGCCGGTTCGTTCTTTTCAGTTGGTTTTTTGCATACCAATCAACTGAGACTTAAGTTCTTACTATCGATTTTGCTTACACCGACTAAAATTTAAGATCCAGAAAACCTTGTTCTATAATAGTGAACGCTACAGGCTACATACCGTCGTTTTAAAGCCAAGCTCAAATCCTCAATAATCTAGCAGATTCCTTTACATCTAAAGAGGTTTCTTTCCGCCAGCTATAGCGCTCGTGTCAACAGCAGCCAACGACACATGCACGGCTTATAAGTTGTCGGAAATAGATAAAGAGCAAGATATAACATCTTAAGAGCCTAGACTCTTCTGCCCACGCCAACCAAAAGCTAGCAGTAGTTCCAAGTTCCAACAATCCGAATATACAGTGATTGATCATGTCCAACTTCTGCCGATCTTGTGTATGAACGTTCGAACGTGCATGCAGCACGGGCACTTGGAACACAGCGGTGTTTCTCCATGACCAATGCACCCTGGTTGGTGGGACACTGTGCAGTGCTCAGGTTGTGATTATTCTTATTATTATTTAGGAAAGGGTTGTGCTTATTATTATATTCCCTTCGAAGATGTGGCGGGCAGCGACACGAGATCGGCGGTTATGGGAAGACTATGCGTATGAATGATGAGCGCGGCTTTTGTGCACACGGGAGCATTTGTCCTATTGTGCAAAAATCGATTTTTAAAATATATGTATAAGTTTTAAAAAATTTTAAAAAAATTCATACCGGTTTATGATGGAATGAAGCATGCACATGTAAATTTTTGTAAAATAATATGCTAATTTGTGACCTGGGTAAAAAAAAACAAATCTGTGCACTGTTTATGCAGGTGTACTGTTCAATACTGTTCATAACCCCCAATGTGTTTCCTTGTTTTTTTGAATAGGTCACAAATGGGTATATTATTTTTCGAAAATTTAACCGTGCATACCTCACTCCATGATATACATGTATAAATTTTTTCAGATTTTTTTGAAACATAAATATGTGCTTTTCAAAATTTCAAAGTAATAGGTGCACATGCACCCGTGTGCACCCTGTGCTTTTCCTATGAATGATGTCCTTGTGAGTTCCATGATGGAATTTGTAGGACCGGCAGAGGCGCTCTCGTGGACAGTTCGATCACCGCCTTTCCAGACCGAAACACAAATTTGCAACCCTCAAATGCCAGACTCGAAACTGCGCAGACTATGTTTCACGGGAGTTTTCTTATGAGTTAATTCCACTTTGAATAGATATTTGTACATTTATGATAGGTTACATTAGATTTTAAATTTATAGCCACTCTACAGTTCCACTTTGTATTAGATTTACTATCTAGGACGAGCTGACATGATAGTCCCATCGGTTAGGCTTACATGGTAGGATAGCAAAGCACAAATCAGATATGTATTTCGCTGGGCTGAATCCACCTGAGCTAGTTGGGCTATAACAAGCGCCGCTCAACTCGGCGGCGCCTACCTCTCTCCACATCACACAGGCGCTAGGACTAGGGTTCCAACAATGAGTGGTGAAAGCGGGGTAGCGAGCTAGCGGAAGATGGTGACAACCAGGAAAGCAACACAAGCGGGAGAGGGAGCGGGAGCAGACGAAGAGCTTGACCGGCGGCAGATGGTGATAGCATGTTAGTGGTGGCAAGGAAGGCGAAGAGGGCCGCCGCTTCGGCCGAGGAACCTTCGAGTCTGTCCGGTGTGTTGGTGAGTTTGATTTCGTCCCTAATCTCAGTGCGATTCCAATCAAATTCAAGAACTACCCAAACCAAACCTCTCCTAATACAAAAAAAAAGAGAGCAAAATCGAACCCTAACTAACAGAGAAGGAAAAAGGTAGGGTGGAGGTGTGGGAACAAAACCATACATAGGAGGGAAGTGGAGCATTGGAGGTGATCCCCTCTAAGGTGGGTGGGCATGAGATAGAGGGTGCTTGGCGCGAGAGCAGTGTGGTGCTGGTTTTGCTTTAGCAGGTCGGTTCGGTCCAGCCACGTCGAAGATGCTTTAGTGGAATGAGCGTCCGATCTGTGTCTTGTTGTCCTCGCCATGTATAGTTTGACTGGTGGAATCACCATGTCAGCTTACTCCTAAGCGCTAGATCTGGTACATATAAAATTACATGTTTTAAAATTTTAAAAGTAGGTGCGGTTTATCACAAGTGCACAAATTCTGGTTCAAACTAATATGTTTTCTTATTCATGACACTCATAGAAAACCGTGTTTCGGTGTTTGCCCTTAGTATTTTGGCTCCATTTTGGCCACTCTTCCATCGGGGTGAACAAGGAATAAACCATGAGGCAAGGGTAGCACGTCCGAGTCAAAAAGTAGGTATAAAATCCGAAACAAAGTTTCCACCATGGGTAGGTCTGTAGAGCACGTGGTCATTTCAGGTATTCCGAGGCTGTTTAGTTGCAGGACTAATATTTTCATATTTCATCATACATCTCTCGTTAAATTGTTTAAAATTAGTTTTATAAAATTAAAGCCACACTTTGATAAGATTAAAAGAATTTTATCATATTTTTTGAGTCTATAGCAATATGGAACCGTATAACTAGTAAAGAAATATTGCCTAAAGTGTGGCTTGAACTAAACAGTTACCTAAGTTAATCAAATTTGTTTAACATAAGATATGGTAAACTAGGATAAACTTAGCCACCAAGTAAACTGACCCTAAGTCCTTGCGGTTAGCTTTAGTTCTTGATCTTTTACTCATGTTAAACGTTCGGTGAATGTGGCGGCACATATTGTGTAAGTTCGTTTTATTGTAATGTTGTACTAGAGTGTGCACGGGAGACCCTTTATAATGAAATCTCGAGATAAATAAGGTGTCGACAGTCTCCTAGAAAAACAAGAAAATCTCATTTTTAATTGCTTATGACCACATTAATTACCGTGGAAGAACTGGGGATGACAGCCCACGTAAGTAATGCGTACAACTGTGTATGTTTTTTAAATAAAAATTTTCAGCCTCTACACCTGAAAATATACAGTCAATCATTACAAAATCGTAAACAAGTACATATTCATAGGCAACGAAGAACGCAACAAGCTACATAAATATAAGAAATAAAAAATTATACAGCCTATTATTAATTATCATCTAAACTTAGACATAAATTTACTGGTAGCCAACTCCAACTTCTTGGCACCAAGAATCATCTGCTCCTGTGCTGAAGATTGCTGTTGCAGCAAGGACCACGATCGCAGCCAGTTGATACTTAAGATAGAGCATGTAAAGGATTGGTTAGCTTCTGTTTATCAACTACACTATCATTTCTGCATAACCAAAGAGACCGACATAAAGCAACAACCTCAATTAACAATTATGGGTGAAGAGATCTATGTACCCATTGGAACCAATTCCAAAAATATGAGGGACACTACAAGATGGCGAGATATCGAAGGTTACGAAGATTGCTTGTCATGTAAAACGGACAAAATGACAATAAAAAAAGAGGTGCTAGATTGTCTCCTCTTATGCACCGAAGGCGCCAACATGTGTTGCCATGCCTATTCTTTTTAGCTAAGTTGTTCCTTGTCAGTATGTCCCCCGCACAAGGTACCAAAGAAAGATCTTGATTTTGAGGGGAATTTTTAATTTCCAGAGTTGTTTAGACCGGCATTGGACGTTGAAAAATCACCATCATTGTACAACCATTGGACTGAGAATCAACCACTAGCATTTAGGTCCCAACAGAATACGTATGTGTGTGATGTGAGGTGAAGAAATGCCACCTTTGCAACCAGTGCATCCATGCCACAAGCTTAGATCCAACATGGCCCTCCTAAAAGAAATGTTGAGGGGGATAGAACTGATCACCTTCATAAACGTGGCATGTCTTTTCCTGGTGATGTGATATAAACTGGGGAATGCATCTTGAGGAGCTGACCGTCAAGCCATCTGTCTTCCTAGAATCTAACCTGAGCTCCATGTTTGACATAAAAGGTGCCAAACCGTATAAAGTACTCCTTTACCTTCGTTAGCCTATTCCAAAACTAGGAATCACCTGGACGTGACTTGGCAAAAGAGAGAGGTTTACCTTTGAGATATTTATTCTGGAAGAGGGTCTGCCAGACCCCATCCTCACTTAGAAACTTAAACAACCATTTGCTGAGAAGACATTTATTTTTAAGCTCGAGATCCTGGATTCCAAGGCCACCCTGCTCCTTAGGTCTACAAAGAATCCTCCACTTCACAATTCTATATTGTCGTTTATGATTCTCACTTTCCTAGAAGAATCTTTATATATAAAAATCAAGTCTTTTGTGCACGCCAACAGGTACCTCGAAGGACAACATAAACATAGGCAGGCTACTTGGTACTGAATTTATCAGGACTAGGTGGCCACCACTAGAAAGATGGCGACCTTTCCAACTACTGAGCCTTTTCTCAAAGTGATCCTCGACTCCTTTGCAGTGTTTGTTCAGTAATTTTATATAATTAATAGGTATGGCTGGGTATCAGAGAGGGAAGGAACCTAGTTTGCACCTAAAAGTTGGGTGTACTGGGCCTCATATTCCTTGGCCTTGCCAAAACAGTAGAGCTTGCTCTTATGAAAATTGATCTTCAATTTAGAAAGTTATTCAAAGAAAATGAGCAACAACTTCATATTTGTGGCTTTTTGCATGACCAATATATAAAAATGATGGTATCATTGGCATATTGCAGGATGGACGATCCATCATCTACTAAATGGGGGATGCCGCTGCTTATTTGTCCATCTATCTTGGCACGCTTTATAAATAACACGAGCATATCTATCACAATGTTAAAAAGAATAGGAAACATAAGATCCCTTGTCACTTCAGTCCATAGAGAGCACCGCATCACGGACTTCCTTTCTCGTAAAAGGTTCGATAAGTAGGGCATTCTCCTTTGTAGACACTTGGGGGATGTCCTCTATCATGGACCCAATGAAAGTAAGGTGATTGGGCACATGCGATCCAAAGAGCCCCTTATAGTATTGTGTAATGTAATTGTGAATAGCTTGTAATAATACCTTCATCTTGTTCTAACTGAAATATTCATTGTTCTCGATGTTTCCCACTAGCAACGAGATGTAAGTATTTGGTAGTGTTATCACCCTCAAGGAGGTGCTTCCCTTTAGCCCGTTGATACCATTTTAACTCCTCCCCCAATAGTAGTTCATTAGACTTTCGTCAGAGTGCAAAATTCTTATCTGACAGCCTGCCGTGCTCGGCAAGCGCATCCAATTCAGCAATAATATGGAGGAGTCTCCTTTTCTCTTGCTTATATGGCCGCTTGTGTGTTTTGTCCATCCCTGGAGAAATTGTCAAAGAGAGTAGATCATATGCTGCCATCGTTGCATGGATGATGTCCCTCGACGTTCACTCCACCAAACCCAAGAAACCATATCCACAAAACTGTCAAGTACAAGCCAACCAAGCTCAAACTTGAACGGTGGTTGATGTCCTGTGTGTGATGCGGCTCCGTGTCCAATAAAAGTAGAGTATGGTCTAACAGTGAGTGCTCTAGAGATTGAACCGTGACTAGGGGAAACTTTTCCTCCCAGTTTGTACTCATGAGGACCCTATCTAATTTTTCTGCTGGACAACATTATCTCTCGTAATCCAAGCTATCAATGACTATGTTGAACAAAAAAGGCCAACATGCATCAAAATTGTTATTATTATTTTTCCTCCTGGCGGTGAATGATATTAAAATCCCCCCTCCCCTCGACTAAAAGGGGGAGGAAATCCCGTCGACATGCATTAACCAACTCCGTGAGGACCGTTTCCTTATGTTTGGATTGGGCAGCCCCATAAACCGCGACTAACACCCACTGAAAGCCAGGAATTTTATTTTTCAGGTGGAACTTAATGTGGTATTGGTCAGGGTCAATCGAAAAAATGTTGAAGATCGCTGGAATCCCGCCCCCCCGATTGACCCTGTGGAGAGACCCAGCTCCAGAGAAAGTCATAGCCACCACAAAGTGTTTCGAGCAATTAATTAGAGAAATCATTTTTGCGTGTTTCCAGGATATCTATGAAGTCAACATGATGTTCTTTTACCAGTTTCAAAATCCTACAATGCTTAGCCAAGTCAGCTAGCCCTCTGCTATTCCAGAATACACCTTTCATTTGGAACTCTTGGGTTTAGACACGCGAGTTTTTTTCTTGGCCGAGAGGACCACATTTTTATGGGATGGCAATAAGGAATAGAGCTGCACATCATTGTTGTCAAGGCTCTCTTCCACCAAATCTAAAGAAATGAGGTCGACAAAAAGAGAGATCTAAAAGTTCCTTCTCCTTATCCCTTGCAAAACTATGGGCACATTAGATGAGACCCGAGCCTTATTAAAAGGAAGGCTTATAGTCTATCAAACTCAATTGTTTCAAAAAGATCAACTGATTTGCTACATTCTAAATCATTTGAGCCCAAAGAGATTCCAACTCTAGCCATATTTGAAAAATAATAGACCGCGGTACATGCAAAAAGGATCGTACCTAGGGCCATCTCTAGATTCTTGATCTTAGCTTGTAGTTATGCCCACATCAGTGTGACTGTTGATGCGGTACTACGGTTAGTCACAACCAATGGTGAAAATATGATCCGGCATAAATGTGGACGTGGAGCCAACCTCACTGATGACGGAACCACCGCGACAGCCTGCTCCCAAGCGTAGCGGGCGTCAAGGAAGTCCTCTCGCAGTTGCATCCGTAACACTGTGGAGAGCTCCTGCCCCAACTGTGGAGAAGCCAGGACAGCCGAAACCACCGTCGCACCCTCCCGGGCTCCTGCTGCGTGAAGCAACCCTGCCGCGGCTGGTAGAGGTGCGGCAGGCTAAGAAGTGGCAAATCATGTCGCTGCCGCTATCGGCAGTGGAGTAGCAAGCTCTGCTATGGCAGGTGCAGTCAGGATCTCCAGTGCCACGCAGCTGCCTGAAAGCCTGCTACGGCAAGCCATCCCACCTGGGCTCCTGCTGCGCCGAGTCTTGCTGCGACAACCCCTACCACAGCCAGGTCCTCCTTGGCCACACCAGGAGCTACGAAGGTGTGGTTGACTAAGCTACCAAGGCTGGCTGCAGTGTGGCAAGTGCTACTGCACCTTGTTCCGCCGGATCGTTGGCAAGATCAGTAGTCACCACGGCAGCCACACTCGCCGTTGCTCCAGACCCTGCAAGAGATGTGGCGGATCCTGCCGCGACAGAAGAAGGGTTTGCCGTGGTAGGATGTGCCACATGAATAGCTACCCAACCAGTTGCAACCAAGAAGGCTGCCACCTGCGTGTCGACTCCTGCCACCGGAGTAGTAGGATGAAGTGCTCCAGCTCTGCCTGCATGATAAGCACTGGTGCCTTGCACCTTCGCGGCAGCTGGGGACAACAGTGTCAGAATAGGCTTCTTGCCATTAGTTGCAGAGAGAGTGGCTTGAAGAGAAGCCACCACAGTGGATGGGGAAAGCCCGGCCACCGTCCTAATTTTTGTCGCAGCACCCCTGACACCGTCCTCTCTCCCATGATTGCTAGAGTCATGGTCAGTGTTTTTAAACCGCTTTGGCTCTCTATCCTCCATGTGGACATCATCAACATTATCCTCATCTTGGCTGTCATCAGGGTGCTCATCATTTTTTTCAAGAATTTGTTTTCCGGCTATCTAGTTCTTTCTCCCGCTTAAAGGAGATGTCATAAGCTTTATCTCCTACCTCAATTTCAACCCGTCTCGATATGAGTTCTGGATCGGTCATGACCACTTGTAAGCGCACAATGCCCATGTCCCGAGTATAAACCATATCTACTGCTTGTGTTGCTCCGACTAAGGTACCAATTGCCCAAAGATTCAAAAAGTTTCCTATCGCATAGGGAACCCCATATAGATTTAGCCAGATCTTCTCAGAGTGTATTTTGAAGTTGTCTCAGCATTCCTTTCCGAAAAGCGAAATACCACACCAAAATCTGTGACACTTATGTCTTTGATGCCATCCCAATTCAACAGCAGACAGAAATGAGACGAGATATGAATCATTGTCATGTTCCTGAGGCTCCCATTCCCAATCATCCACTGGCACCACACATTCTAACTCGGATATGATCTGTTGTAGTGTTAACATTTTTAGATAAAAGAAGATTTTCATTACTACCGGCCTCTGTATAAGAATGCACACAACCACCAAAATTATCCACAACTGTCAAGTATAACAGACGTTACAAAGCATTCAACAAGTTTCAAAGAAACTGACAACGACAACCACAACCAGCCTACATCTTCATCGAAAATAATAGAGCTATGGAATATCTGCAGCAGCAATTCTAGGCTGCTGTCTCCAACCACTAGACGAGAACAAGTGTAGCACCACCCTTCTCAACCGATCGCTCCCCTCCTGTAATGATTGTCGTTGATTTTCCTGCTGCAACAGTGCCCATGTATGAAGGAGATATGCACAGAGGAATACGTATATACCACCTGATTAGGATGATAAAATTTTTTTTATCAAAAATAATATCATTACGGCAAAGCCAAATAGCCGTACACAAAGTAAGGGCGTCAGAAAAAACTTGATCTCTACAATTAACCTCAAAAGAGTTACGCCAAGCATCCACCATATTCGCAATAGAGGTGGGAGTAGTCATGCTATTTGTACTATCCTCCAGCAGAACCTGGCCACCTTACATTGGAAAAATAGGTGGTGAATTGTCTCATCCTGTGCACAGAAACAACAAGAAGGACTACCTCTCCAATTTTGTTTGAGCAAGTTGTCTTTAGTCAACACTACCCCTCTACCCAAATACCAAAGGAAAATTCTGGTTTTGAGTGGAACCTTCAGCTTCCAAAATTGCTTACGATTAAAATGAGCATTCGAATTCATCAGAATTTGATACAAAGCTTTGACTGAGAACAACCCATTCATGTTCGGCACCCATCGAATTCTATCCTGATTAGAAGTTAACGTCACAACTTCCATAGAGCACATCAAGTCTGTCCACTCAACTAACTTAACCCCGATAATAGCTCGACGAAAAGATAAATTTAGAGGGTTAGTCTGGAACACCGAAGCAACCGTCACATTTTTATTTCGAGCCACATTAAAAAGTCTCGTATATCGTTCTCACAGAGTAGAGCTACCACACCATAAATCAACCCAAAATCTGGTTTGAGAACCATTCCCAACCGAAAGCGGCAAAGCGGAAAGAAAAAAATCTTTGACTGCCATAAGACCAGCCTAAAATTGAGAATCCCCAGGTTTTGGAGCACCACCTGAGCCAAAGATTTGGTCCTAAGGTATTTGTGACGGATAAGACATTCCCATAAACCATCTTCATTTACTAGTTTGAAAATCCATTTGCAAAGAAGAGCACGGTTCTGTTGTTGTAAGTTAAGAATACCGAGCCCTCCTTGATCCTTAGGGTGACAACAAATGCTCCATTTAGCCAGCCTATATTTTTGTTTTTGTTCGTCACTTTGCCAATAAAATCTAGACCTGTAAAAATCTAGCCGCTTCCTAACACCAACAGGTATTTGAAAGAAGGAGAGCATGAACATTGGTAAACTAGAGATCACCGAATTGATTAAAACAAGTCTTCCCCCTACGGATAAATTTTTCCCCCTCCACGAGCTTAACCTAGACTCAAAACGATCTTCGATGTGTTTCTAGTCTGAATTTCGAAGGCATTTATAATGCATTGGGATGCCTAAATAGCGAAAAGGAAAGGACCCCACCTCACAACCAAAGAGCTCAGTGTACTGGCCTTCATAGTGTTTGGCCTCCCCGAAACAAAAGATTTCACTCTTATGGAAATTTATCTTTAAACCAGAAAATTGTTCAAAAATACAAAGTATAATCTTGAGATTCATAGCATATTCCAAATCGTGTTGGAGGAAAATAATTGTGTTGTCGGCATATTGTAAAATAGACAACCCCCTTCCACAAGGTGCGGCACTAGACCCTCAATAAGGCCTACCTCATTTGCTCTTTTAAGTAAAATGGCCAACATATCCGCCACCAAATTGAACATTATGGGAGACATAGCATCACCTTGGTGGAGACCCTTCCTTGTTTGAAAAAAGGGACCAACATTGTCATTTACTTTGATATTAACACTTCCTCACTACTACGAAACATGCCTTTAGAGGCGGTTGAATATGATCATTGGAGGCGGTTCGTCCAACCGACTGTGAGAGATGGTCTCTGATGACCCCTAAGTTCACAGTCGGTTGCTAAAAACCCGTCTCTGATGACTCATTCATCAGAGGCGGGCCACATACGACAACCGCTTCTGATGTAAATATCATCAGAAGCGGTCCACATACCACAACCGCTTCTGATGTAAATGTCATCAGAGGCGGGCCGTAGTTGAGAACCGCTTCTGATGACTGAGTCATCAGAGGCGGACCTTCCATGGACCGCTTCTGATGACTGAGTCATCAGAGTCGGATGTTACCGTGACCCGCTTCTGATGTCTGCGTCCAGAGGGCATGCCAGGCCTTCGACTGAGTCATCGGAGTCGGATCTTTCCTTGAACCGCTTCTGATGATGACATCAGAGGCGGCCTTCTTGTTGCACCCGCCTCTGATGTCTGCGTCCAGTGGGCATGACTAGCCTGCATTTAGGCCTAGCCTCAGGTTTTGCTAGCCATGCCCTCTGAAAATTGACAGATGCACATACATAATGGCAGATTCATATAATAAAGTAACTGACAGCCAATAATCACATCACAATAAAGCAAATACACACATCACAGTTCACAACCAACAATCACAAGTTCTGAAATAATCACAAGCTCTGAAATAATCACAAGTTCTGAAATATTCACAAAGTTCTGAAATTATCACAAGTCTTGAGACAAAGCTAGTCTGCTACACCTCCACCATAGAAATCGCCTTCAGGGTTTAGGACTTGTGTGTTCATGAAGAACGCAAAAATCCCTCTAATCCGCGCTAGCAATGCTTGATCATCTTCTGGGCCTCCCTCATCTTCTACCTTCCAAATCTTTCGCAAACGACGGAGAGGAGAAATTATCTGACATGCAAATACATATATGAATATATATTGAGAAATAACAAACCTTGATATCTTGTTTCCTTGTGATGAAACTCATAACCTTCTCCATGTGGTGGCAAAGGTAGAATCCACAAGTGTTAGTTCCTTTAACCTGTTGTCTGCACTGCAATTAGAAAGGAATGTATTGTTAGATTACATTCGAACGGTACTTAGCGGAGTTGTGATATGATAACATATATATTACCGGAAAGTTAAATCTGTGCGATAACTTGGATCCTCTGCCCTTCCCTCCCCGAGCACGGAATTCTACGAATGCCTTGTCAAGTATTTGCCTAATGGGCTTGAAGTCGCGAGTAGGATTTTTCGAAGAATCAAGGTATATCACCTTGTTTCTTCTTGGAATGAGGACTATCAAAACCCAATGGAAGCTGCATATATAGATGTGTTGTCATGGGTACTACAAAATGTTGATCTAGTTTGAAAATAAACAAATAGCGGAACACATACCCAGGTTTGTATGCAAACATGAAGTATTCCTTATCCTTTTGAGCCAACAACGCCTTTGTAACATATTGCAGCACGAATTCAGGATTGTCCGCAATGGCTTCGTCCGTGACCTTGCATGGGTCAAGGAAACCAACCGGTTCCTTGAGCGTCTTGGCCTCGTTATACATGTATCTACAGAAATTGTAGGACGATATTATAACTAGCTTAACACATGTAGATATTACGATTATGATCCGAGTGAGCAGACTTACAATGTCCAGCATCTCAAGAGGGATTGGTCGAGGGCGTCGAGTCTTAACAGATCAAACAAGTCCTCGAAGTACACATAGAACAGCCCATCGAGGTCTTGGTGCCACAAGTGCTCCTCTCCAAACTTGACCTTGATGCCGACTGCCCTGCTTCTGGTGTCTCCTCGAAGAATGTTGCTCTGTTCCATGTACCATTGGTGCAATCTCTGACATGCTGTTGACAAGGACTTCAACTCATGCTCCGCCACCATTGGCTCTCCGTTAACGAATTTGACAGCCAACTCCATCTTCTCAGGAGAGGGTGGATTGACAGTCTTGACGCTCTTCGGACTCTTCGTGCTCTTCATGCTCGTGCTCGTGCTCTTGCTGGTCATGCTTCTCTCCTGACCTTGTCCATCCTTTTCTTCTGAAAGTTTTGGAAGCGCCTTTTCTTGGTGAGTTGTTGCCACAATGGTATGCTCCTCTCTCGGCGGTGCAACTAACTCGACGACGTCAGGGATGTCATCATGCACGGTCTCCGCTACAAGCTCCATGGGTGTCGGATTCTTCTCGCACGCCTGTGATGCCGACTGCGATGAAGGCTGGTCCAATAGGACGACGTCCTTCTTCGGCCATTGGATCAAGGTGCCGATGGAGTCTTGCAGGACGGTGATCTCGTCAGGTACGGGCACGGGCACCGGTAGGACCTTGAAACCATCAATAACGGAGTCCACCATAACCTTCACGAAGCTAGGGCGAAGGGGCACACAGTGCACCATACTCCCCGGCTGCGAAGGATGTGCCACCCCAAAAGCAGCATCAAGGAGATTGTCACCCATCACTCTCGCCATGAGCTTGCATCGAGTTGGTTCCTACACAATAGCGTGAAGATTTTGTAACACATGTTCATAGTACAATTGAACACGCGACAACAAATAGGTTTATTGTTGTTACCGTGATACGCTCCACCGGTAACCCTTGGCTGCCTCCTTCATCTCCAACCAAACCACCGGACGCGCAGCTACTTCGACGGTTGCCGGGGCTCGCAGCTGCAGCAGCAAGGGCGAACTGTGCCCTCAATTCCTCCTTGATAAGATCCACCTGCCTCGATACCTCCGCTCTGATACGCTCCTCCATGGCAGCGTGGTCTATCGATGTTGTTTGTGACTGCACCTGGCTCCTCCTAGCCCTCCTCCTGTGCTCGTATTCCTCCTCAGTCTCGGGGAATCCCTGGCGCCATGGAACAGCACTTCCTATGCCTCGTGTGCGACCAGGGTGCTCGGGGTTTCCCAATGCAGTGGTGAGGACGTCGTGTGTCCGTGATGACGCAACCACTTCACCTTGGGAGGGCTGAGAACTCATTTCGACCTACAAGAAGAAAATCCGACTTATAAGTGCTATAACTTTTACTAATTCTATTCTTTACGTTAACATGAAGGACTAAAGTGAGTGAGTTATACCAAGCGTTGTGCGACTTCCTCATCTGCGGGATTCGGAAACCTTGTGGTGCCGCTTGAAGGGTCAGACTTGGCACGAGCTCTTAACCAGGAATGGGCCCGCCCTTGCAGGCCTGCAAATGGAGGGGTTACATTCCGCGCCCTTGCTAGTTGGTCCTCACGCGCCCATTTCTCCTCGGCTTGTTCATATCCCCCTGTGCCGAGGTGATGCGGGTGCTTGTTTCTAGCTGACAACTCCCTCTGCTTCGCACTGAGACGATCAAACTCAGGAGTGGACCTCATCTCCACAAATCTCCTATAGACTTCTGGATCCAAGAAGCCATATTGATTGAACGGACTCTGTCCCGTCCTTATGAACTTAGTTGTGAGCTCGCTCTTAAATCTCCTCCAAGCCTTCGAGATTTTCGTGAACGCGGCTCGTTCGATGCTTTTTTCAAACTCTGGAGGGAACTGGAACCACTCCTTTATCTCCGCCATCAATTGATTTTGCATCTCAAGCGTGACTAGCTTCCAGTTATCTATCCGGATGTCCACCTTCTCACGCCCGAGAATCCCGCAAAAAGTTCTGAATTTGGCAGCCACTTTCTCCGGCTTCTTCGGGGCCCCAGATCGCGTTGATATTTCTGTGATTACCATGCGCCGCGAGGGTCTTTGTGAAATGGTTCTGGGCTTCCTTACGGTCTTCTTGGGCGAAGACTGGGTAGGCGAAGAAGCAGGCGGCGGCGACGTAGAGGCCGGCGAGTTTGAAGAAGAATGCGCGTCCGACATCTCGACAATTACTGTTAAGGTCAAACTAGAATAACATAATTTTCATACTTCGAGAATAACTCGGCTAATTTAAAAGATAAAGAGGACTAAGCAATTTAGCCAACTAAGTAACTTCTGCTGCATAGTTCAAATGTTCAATTCAGTTCATCTTTCCGTGCCCAAGATGTGGAACATCTAAGGCAAACTTAGTTTGGCAAGCTACAACAATAAAGATGAACCTGTCGCGTCTACAGTTAAGCGTGACAAAATATGACTAGAACCAAACAATTCTTTAATTTATCTAGCTGGTAACAAAGAAACATAATACACGCCATTAGGTTTTCGCTTTCACAAGATCAACACCAGCTATTATACCATATCATGTTCATTAGTTATAGGGCAAAGGAGTATGCATATGTACTCAGGATAAAAACATAATTTTCAAACAAAAACTTCCGATTCTTTTAGATTAGAGTAAGCTAGAGTGATACCCTCAGTTTCGGGGACACCAGTGGTGGGGAGGAGCGGCGAGGTCGGCGTCGGGGTGGCCGGAGCGGCGTCGGCGTGGCGTCGGGGTGGCCGGGGAGGCCGGGGTGGCGTCGGGGTGGCCGGAGCGGCGCCGGCGCGGCGTCGGGGTGGCGTCCGGGTGGCCGGGGAGGCCGGGGCGGCGTCGGGGAGGCCGAGGGGGCGGCGGGGTGGCCGGGGCGGCGTCGGGGTGGCCTAGGGGGCGGCGGGGTGGCCGGGGCGGCGTCGGGGAGGCCGAGGGCGGTGGGGGTGGCCGGGGCGGTGGGGGTGGCCGGGGCGGCGAGGTCGGGCCGGGCCGGGGGCGTCGGGGAAGTCGGGGTGGCGCGGGAGTATGGGGCGGCGAATTCGAAGGGGTGCAACTGGCGGGATTGAAAAAACCCTAAGTACGTTATATAAAGAAATATCATCAGAGCCGGTTCCATACTAAACCCGCTTTTGATGTGTTTACATCAGAGGCGGTCCTGTAAAAAACCGCGATGTATTTACATCAGAGGCGGGTTTATATAAAAACCGCTTCTGATCTGTCGTATATCAGAGACGGGCCACATACTACAACCGCTTCTGATGTAAATGTCATCAGAGGCGGGCCGTTGTTGAGAACCGCTTCTGATGACTGAGTCATCAGAGTCGGAGATTCCATGGACCGCTTCTGATGACTGAGCCATCAGAGTCGGATGTTACCGTGACCCGCTTCTGATGTCTGCGTCCAGAGGGCGTGCCAGGCCTTCGACTGAGTCATCGGAGTCGGATCTTTCCTTGAACCGCTTCTGATGAGGACATCAGAGGCGGCCTTCTTGTTGCACCCGCCTCTGATGTCTGCGTCCAGAGGGCATCGCCAGCCTTTATTTAGGGCTAGCCTCAGGTTTTGCTAGCCATGCCCTCTGAAAATTGGCAGATGCACATACATAATGGCAGACTCATATAATAAAGCAACCGACAGCCAATAATCACATCACAATCAAACAAGTACACACATCACATAGAAAGATTTCACATTATACAAGTGCTCATTTCAGCACAACTCAAGTATACATAACCATTTCAACCTGGACCCACATCACTGATCATGCGTGCACTTGCCTTTTTCCTTTGAAAATAAGACCTTCATGATGATCATTGCGGACGTAGGTCTCGTTGTCATGACTTTGTGTTTGTTCGCACGTCACTTGGTCCGAATTAGGGATATCGCCAAATCTGTTGTAGTCATCCTCATCGACCACTTCATCTACACCGACGATACTCCTCTTTCCATTCCGTACGACATGACGCTTCTTATTGGATGGATCGACTATGTAGAAGACTTGGTGAACATGTTTTGCAAGCACAAATGGTTCACTTGCATAAGCAACACGACCAAGGTCCACGGTAGTCACGCCATAACTGTCAACCTTCACGTGGGAAAGATGCACCCAACGGCACCGAAATACGGGGATCTTGAACTTCACGTAGTCGAGCTCCCATATCTCTTCTACGAACCCATAGTATGGCCGTGCTTCATGGGCGACAGCATCTACAGCATCTATACGGACACCACTGTTCTGATATGAGCTTTTTGCATCTTGAGCCTTCGTGTAAAATGTATACCCATTTATTTGGTACCCTTGATATGTCATGACTTGGTACGATGGTTTTCTTGACAACCAAATAAGCATATCATCGATGGATGAGCTATTGGTGATTCGGTCCTGTAGCCACTGATTGAACCTCGAGTTATGTTGTATAGTGATCCATCTTTGAGATTTATTCGGATTCTGTTTCCGTACCAACTCAAAGTGCTCGGTGATGTAGGGAGATACCACATCCATGTGTTGCAACACAAGAAAGTGGGCTTTCGCAAGTGCATCCGGATCGGGATTGATTCGTTTTGCTCCGAGAGTACCGATTCCTTGTAGCCTCCCAGCATAGCGTGATTCAGGTACGCCAATTTGTTTCACATTCAACATGTAGTCCAAACAAAACTCAATGACCTCTTCGGTTGCATAGCCTTCAACAATGCTCCCCTCTGGGCGGGATCGATTACGTACATACGACTTCAAAATGCCCATATATCTTTCAAATGGGTACATGCTCCGAAGAAAGACAGGGCCACACATCTTAATCTCTCTGACGAGATGAACCATGAGATGCGGCATGATATCAAAAAAAGTCGGTGGAAAATACATCTCAAGATGACATAGAGTTACCACCAATCGTTGTTGCAAACCATCTAGCTGAAGGGGGGTCGATGACCTTTTGGGTTATTGCATGAAAGAACTGGCATAACATTATGATTGTCTCTCTAACCTTTGTGGGCAAAATGCCTCGAATAGCAACAGGGAGCATTTGTGTAATCAGAACATGACAATCATGAGACTTCATTCCAAGCAATTTCAAATCTTTCATGGACACAAGTTTCTTTATGCTGGCGGAGTAACCGAATGGAACTTTAATACCATGCAAGCACTTGCAAAGTTCGGTTCTCTCGGCCTTTGACAGGGTGTAACTTGCAGGTGGAAGGAATGTTCGACCTTTGTCAGATTTCTGGGGTGCTAAATCATGTCTGATGCCCATATCGACCATGTCAAGCCTTGCGTTCACACCATCCTTTGTTTTATCTGGGATGTTCAATAACAGACCAAGCAAGCTATCACATACGTTCTTCTCTACATGCATGACGTCAATGCAGTGGCGAACTTCCAGGTGTTCCCAGTAAGGTA
Source organism: Stipa capillata (assembly GCA_019208055.1). Taxonomy (NCBI): domain Eukaryota; kingdom Viridiplantae; phylum Streptophyta; class Magnoliopsida; order Poales; family Poaceae; genus Stipa; species Stipa capillata. The sequence continues at coordinate 93,778 of JAGXJF010002633.1, read as the reverse complement.
AATTCCAAAAAATCGACTTCTTTTTCCATATGCCCTTTCTCAATGGGATTCCTTTACCAAAAACTACATCAATGTTCTTCACCATATCGTAAACCTCCTTTCCTGAATAAGGCTTTGGAGCCATACCCTCCTCTATTGTGCCATCAAACTCCTTTTTGAGATTCCGGTATGGATGATTCCTTCGCAAATACCTACGGTGCCGCATGTACACTGTCTTGTGCGAGTGCTTGAGGTACACACTTGCCGTATTATCCGAGCATTGACCGCAAGCGTTAGCTCCGTGAGTGGTTTGACCAGACAGGTTACCATAGGCAGGATAGTCATTTATGGTGCAGAACAGGAGGCCGCGTAAGGTAAAGTGTTCCCTTTTGTCGGCATCCCATACATCGTCAACCCCTTCGTTCCATAGAGTCTGAAGATCTTCCATCAGGAGTGCTAGGTATACATCAATATCATTTCCAGGTTGCTTCGGGCCTTGGATTAGCATGGCCATCATGATGTACTTTCGCTTCATACAAAGCCAAGGAGGGAGGTTGTACACGCACATAGCCACCGGCCAGGTGCTATGTCGACAGGTCATGCTACCGAAGGGATTCATTCCATCCGTACTCAACCCGAACCTTACATTTCGCGACTCGGCTCCAAACCCTGGATACCTAGTGTCGATGTTTCTCCACTGGATTGAATCAGCGGGATGTCTAAGCATGAAATCTTTCTTACGGTCGTCGGCATGCCATCTCATAAGTTTCGCGTGCTTTTTGTTTGCAAACAAACGCTTCAGACGCGGAACAATAGGAAGATACCACACTACCTTTGCCGGCGGTCCTTTCCTACTTTCGACACCCTCTGATTCATCACCTTGAACATCGAGCTGCTTATATCTGGATGTCTTGCATACTGGACACACATGTACGTTCGCATACTCTTTACGGAAGATGATACAGTCGTTCTTACAAGCATGGAGTTTTTCTATTTCCAGACCTAGAGGACAAAGAATCTTTTTTGCTCTGTATGTGCTCGTGGGCATCTCGTTTCCCTGTGGAAGCAGGTCTGCCATGAGTAATAGGAGAGAGGTAAAACTTTTGTCGGACCAACCATTGCTTGCCTTCAATTTGAATAGTTCAAGAACAGTTGATAATCTTGTGTATTTTGCCTTGCAACCCGAAAATAAAGGTTTCTCTGAGTCCTCCATCAAGCCCAGGAATTGCTCGTATTGTCTCCCCTCTAGGTCGTTTCCTTCTGCGTCACGCAACATTTCCTCCAATTCATTATCGGCCGGCTGCATATCTCCATCCTCCTCGCAATCGGACTCACCGTCGACATCATCTTCGTTGCTACTCGCCTCATCTCCACCCGGTAAAATTATGTGCGCCTCGCCATGATTGGTCCACCGTGTATATCCACTTACAAAACCCCTACGAATCAAATGATCTTGTATCTGGTTTCTCTCCTTGAACATCTTCTCGTTCTTACAATCACAGCACGGGCAACACATAAATTTGGCTCCCTTTGCCAACATATCATCTTGTGCTACTAATAGGAAATCATCTACACTATTAATGTACTCTTGGGTCACACGGTTCTTGGGATACATCCAACTTCGATCCATCTCGCACATACTGCTACACAATACATATGCAAGAGATTTATTAACCTAGCACATACTAAAAGATCCTAACCACATGATTAATTTTCACTTCATCATCTCCAAACAACTAAACCTAATTATCTCATCCAACCAAATGAAAGAAAATAAGGAGCTAAAGGGGCAAGTAGTACTAACCTTCTTCAATGTCCAATGCAATTACTCCTCACCAACCATTCTCCGTCCCTTCAAAATCGCCTTAAAATCGCCCCTGCCCGAACCAGCCGCCAACCAACAGAATAGATCAAGGAAACCCTAAAAGACTTCCCGAAAATGCTGCATATAAAGGCGACATTTATCACAGTCGGTTGGATCACTTAAACCGACTGTGATAAATCATCACAAGCGGTTCATCGCACACCGCCTGTGATATACGTTACATCTGAGGCGGTTCAGTAACGAACCGCCTCAGATGACGCTATATCAGAGGCGGTTCCGTTTCAAACCGCCTCAGATGATGTCATCTGAGGCGGTTCGGCTCCAAGCCGACTCTGATGTTTCCATCTGGGGACACAAGATCAACATCAGAGACGGTTCCCGTGTGAACCCGCTTCTGATGATGGAATCAGAGGCGGTTCAACTCTGCCCGACTGAGATGGCACGTCCCGGATGAGCCTTTCTGTAGTAGTGCCTCCTTGGATAAAATTAGTCACCTATTCCCGCCATAAGGCAAAAAATCCTTTCAATTGTAGAGTATTAACCAGGAAATGCCATTTAACCTTATCATAAGCTTTTTTAAAATCCAATTTCAGCAAGAGCCCATCAGCTTTGGTCTTATGGATCTCATGTAAAGTCTCATATAAAATGACAACACCTTCTAGGATATTCCTACCAGATTAAAAAGCCGACTGGCTAGGCCGGATAACTTTATTCGCCACTGAAGCCAGCCTATTAGTCGCCACTTTAGTGAAAATTTTAAAGCTCACATTAAGCAAGCAAATGGGACGATATTGCTGTATCTGTTTCGCGTCTTCTTTTTTCGGTAACAGTGTAATGGTGCCAAAGTTAAGAGAATGTAAGGGTAAAAGCCCCGCATGAAAAGCATCAAACATCGTCAAAAGATCTCCTTTGATAGTTTTCCAGAACACTTGATAAAATTCTGCTGGGAAACCATCTGGACTAGGAGCCTTATTATGTTCCATAGCAAAAATCGCCTCATAGATTTCTTTTTCCGTAAAAAGAGCGGTGAGGAAAACATTCTCCTCAGGCGAGACCTGGGGAATATCATCATTATCATTTATAAATTCAATATGATTATCCACAGACGGCCCTTGCTCTAGTGTTAACATTCCACCAATATTCTTGATAACAACAAATTTAACTTCTTTGAAAACCTTCGGTTTGATCAGTGCCGTGAAGAAATAAAATTCGAGGCCATCCACGCCGAACCCGCATATCATCGCCACCGGCTTGGGGCCACGAAGTAGCAGGAAATGACATGCAAGGTGGTTGGTGGCCTCGTAAACGTTGCAGAACAGGACCTTCTTTCCCTTCTTCACCTCAACCTGCCCACCATTGTGTTCATCTAACTCTGCCACCGACTGATGCGGCAGATGCACCGAGGAAGAGCCTGCCACTGCAGCTCCATCTGCGACAGGGTAGCCCCCCGTTGACTCGGCTGCTCCGGCTTCACCACTGATGCGCCCCCATGCACCTAAGGGACAACGACGCCTTGACCGCATGGAGCTGGCGTGGGACACTTTGGCCACGCCCTCGTCCACAGCCGCCACCGTGACCCGGATTGTACCTCCGCATCCACTGCCACCTATCACCACCATGCAGCCTGCTGGCTCCGCCATTACTGCCTTCGAAGTTTCCCATTGCCCCCTGATTCAGACAAGAGCTGGCAGCACTGCCTCCGCCAGAAGGGCGAGCATTAGGATTCTCGAGGCCGGCGTTCCCCCCACCGGATCCACCACTCTTACGGTGATCAATCAATGATGCAGCATGAACAACCTTCGCAAAAGACCAGCGATCAATGCCCTTGCCACTCCACCCCCGACGCCAGATATGATCAAAATTGCGGCGGAGAGACAAACCCCATCGCTTCAGGGCTTCGACAGGGCCGGCACTATCAAGAGGAGGCCCACCACCCGATGCAATAGGTTGGGTCCCCAAGAATGGAAGGCTAGGACGGGCTTGGGCTGGGCGTGCACATCTTGCATATGTTGTAGAGGCTGGTGTAACCGTGCGGAAACAACTCACGGTGGCTGCCGCGAGAGCCGCGCCGATTGTCATCGCCGGCGAAGCCTGCTTGAGACGGAGCGGTCCTTGCCATGGGCGCCTAGCTAGCTGAGGTGGGACATGGCAGCCGCGGATCTCCTACCGACGTCACCTTAGCCCGAGATGCTGACACTGCCTTAGCCCGAGAGCGGCAGGAGAATACCGGCGTCCAATCGTTAGCTCAGTCGTCCAACCCTGCATGTGGAGACAAAGAGCTCCCCCGTGTCATCGTGGATGTCCTAGCTGGCGAACTCGGTGGAGAAGTGGAAGTGAAAACGCCCTGACCCCCAACGAGCTCCGCCGTATCTTTTTACCTCGAAGAGCCGGTGTTTCCTCGTAGTACCTTGTAGCCTGAAGCTGTGGTACCTCGTCTGAATATCTCCCATATTGTGTGCATATAAGAGGTGTAAACTATGCACCCCTGATGTATCCAACAGTGTGGTTTCGCAATAACCTTAGTGTTGTGCAAATTAACTACGGATTATTCATCAATTAATCATAGCTGTTTTTTCACGAGCAAATCATTGCTCCTTCTGTGAGCAATTGTTTTCTTCCTGCGAGGATTTTTTAAGCAGTGGTTGACAGGTGGACCCAAGTTCCCGGAGATAAAAGAAATTCTTGGCATGTATCGCGCATTTCCGGCTTGTGCCTGGTTGTTGGACGTCGGTATGTCGCTGACCCATGGCTGCTTTCCTATATCTTGTTGCTTTGCTATTTATTTATCTGTCTTACAAGGAGAAGTCATACGAGAACGATGTGTATGACCAGTTTACTTTATTTTTCTAGAAAGAAGAAAAAACAGAAAGATCGATTTCTGTATTGCACCAACGGCTCTATTTTCTTCCATTTGGTCTATGTACCCTAAGTGTAGCAGCCCCAACAGTCCAAGACGAATGCCTTCCACGTGTACCGCTGTGTGCGATTCTAATATCATAATGTCCTATCATTTTAAGCTTCGCTTTCTTTTTCACCAAAATGTGGAAAAGAGTTCATGCAGGCTTCACCCGAGCTCAAACATAAATCGAACGATGCACTCAAATAATGGGCATCGAAATGGATGCCAATATTTTTCATTAACAACAAGGAATTTTCAAGATGAAACTTAACATGATTGCACTCGAGTGGGTAACTGATCATGTAATCTTCTCGAATTTTGGTCCAAGGAAATTGAGTATCTCACCAATCATGTCAGTAGGAAGTCTTCATAAAAGCTTAACTTGGACAAATCCAGGCAGAAAATGTGGTTCAAGAAAGGAAACTGGGCTAATTGAATGGCTAAGCTTGCCCGATCAAGATTTAAGAATTCCTAGTCGACTTAGGGTTATCAATCCAAACAATATAATATCAAATCAATCATCTTTTGTTGCAACGCCTTAACCGTGCATTACTTACTCATTGCTAATGCAACATTGTGGGAAAGGAACGAGAAAACAGAGAAGGATGGTATCAACTATTATGAGTTCCTTTCCTTCTAAACACCAATTACTTTCTAAGTAATTCTTCGACGATATTGACCTTTACAAAGTCATATCTAGCCTCTTATCCCCTAGAAGTTAAGATGGACAATAGCCATTGGATCAAGGTAAATCAACAGCCTTGTGAAAAGTTGTGCACCTTCAAAAAGACTCGAGCTGAAAAGCTTAGAAAATCATCGGCATGTCCTCATCCACTCAACACGGATGAAAATACTGAAAAGAGGGAAAAGAGACCGATGAAGAACTGATATAGTGTCGGCTTTGCTAGAGATACTCTTACCCATAGGGTGGGCGGCTCATCATTTGTTGACGAAGAAAAACCATAACAAATTCAGAGTTCCTAACAAATCCTTTTAGTAAAAGTCTTCACCGAAGCTTTAACTCTAGAGAAAAACCTTAGCCAATGTGTAGCCGTATAACTTCTGAGCTTAGTGCCCTGATCTGGCTGAGATAAGCCTCACGTGCCCACTGAAGCCTTATTGTAGGAATTTACGCCCTTTTTATTATAGGAATTTTATAAGATTTAAGATTTTAATTCTTAATTTTTATTTCTCTAGAGACCTTTGGATTGTAGGAATGGTGCTATAAAATTCATATGGACTGATTTCTTATGCCTAATTCCATAAGAATTTATACATCTGCTTTAACATCTTTTTTTCACTGATGCGCATAGAATTGATGATGTTTTTTTTTCCTGTGTTCGATCTAAAAGACTATTTCTACAATTTTTCTGTGTTTTACAGTCCTTGCATTTCTATCTAATTCATATGTTTTCTATTCTGCGATCAAATAGTCTCTATATTGTTTCCGAATAGACAACCAACTCACACTTAAATGCAATGTCAAAAGAAAAACTAACACTTCGATGTTGTTGAAAGTTGAAACAAAATTTAATGTTATCTCCTTTGAAACATGCATACGATGCAGACGGTACAAATTAAATACAGGAGCCTACTGTGAAACCAATAAAACTCGTGCAACATGGTGTTGCGGGAGGGGTCCTCGCGCGCCCAGAACAGAAACGAGTAACGGTAAGGTGTGCATATTTACTATGAACTCACATCTATCTCCTTTGCAGTTATGAGGTACAAGCATCCGCGTGACAGTCCAGAGCGCAAGTGCTACCGCACATGGGGCGCAGGTGGGGGTGCGCGTGTACAGCTGGTGCGCGCGGGTACGAACGCCGGAGCGCGCGGAGTACAGGAGCTAGTGCGCGCGGAGTACGAGCGCCGGAGCGCGAGTGCTGACGCATGCGGAGCACAAGTGTAGGCACACGCGGAGTACAAGCGCAAGCACGGGAGCATGCGTCACACGCGGAGTACGAGCGCAATTGCTGGAGCATGCGGCACACGCGGAGTACAAGCGCAGGCGCGGGTGCATGAGGAGTACGCGGAGTACAAGTGCAGATGCATGTGGAGTGCGGGCGCTGGTGCATCCGGAGTACAGGCCCTTGCACGGTGACTCGAGCGGCGGGTGACGTTCGACAGCTAGGAGCGCAAGCGGCCCCCGGGCGGAGCCCGGTAAAGTGACGTCCCGTACGGCATGTCGTACCGGACGTCACGTAGATGCTAGGGTATATGCCTCCGCGGGCGATGTACGAATGACTTACGAGCCCTCGTCCGTATGACGGACCAGGGGTAGGACCGTAACCTGCCTAGGGGCAGGATTGTAATTTAGCACCGCGCTTCCTGAGGCCTATAAATAGGAGAGCGCCCCCCAGTTGGGGGTACGGAATACAAGTCGCATCAACCTCTTGGCTCGCAAAATTTTCTCTAAGTGTTCGCTTGCTGCCGCGCGCTCCGTTCCGCTGTCCCTCGCGCACACCCGGGTGACCCAGCACTCAACCGGGGGTGCCACAAGTTTACTGTCCGACCGCATAGTCGATGACAGTTGGCGCCGTCCATGGGGACTCCGGACGAGAAGTCGTGTGCGACGCGGCAGTGAGCGCAGCAAGATCATGCCTCCTAAAGCGAAGAGAAGCACCAAGAGGAAGCCCGCGAGCGGCTCAACAGTGAGGGCTACATCCGCGAGAACCCAAGCACACGCACCCGAGTTGGGCGAAACTCCGGCGCGCGCGGAGACTGTCCCACCCGTCATGCCCCCGGAGGACACCGTTGGGGCCACCACCGCACAAGGGGCTCCGCCAGCGGTGCCCCGAAGGATGGCCACCCGCTCCGTGGTGATCGCTGAGAGTCTTCCGGGCGTTACCGACAGTCGCCCAGACCCGCCCGTCCTTGCTCCCGTACCAACGCCTGCTCCGGAAGCTTCGGTAGACGACCTGCGCCAACAGGCAGAAGAAGCAACTCAACGCGTGGAGGAGCTCCGCGAACGCTTGCGTGCCGCTGAGCGCGACGTACTCCGCGCAACGGCCCAAACCATGCATGTCGCCGACCTCTATTGTGCGCAACTTGAGGCAACCCAAGCACTCGTCGCCCCGTCACCGAACCCAGAGACACTTGCAGCTGATGACCTCTGCCGTCAACAGGGCGAAGTGCGTGCGGCGGCCCGAGCCAGCATTCGCCACCCCAACTCCGTCGACCATGAGGCTGAGGCACTCCGAGCTACCATCTAGCAGAATCAAGAAGCGGCATATGCGACCCTCTACAGCCACGCCGCCGGCACAAGCATGCAAGGACTTGGTGACCCTGGGCAGTGCGCTGGTAAAGCGCTCTACGCCCAATCGCCAGCCCATGTGGCGTACGTGCCCATCCCGCAAACATCCTGTGAAGTCTAGCGCCAACCCGCTGAAGTGATCGACCTCACCAACACCTCCAGCCTGCTTAGCCTGGGGATATTGGCAGTCCCTTTTCCACCAAAATTCCACCCAGCAAATCTGCCAAAGTTCTCTGGTCACTCCGACCCAGTACAATACACATGGGTGTACGAGGCCACGGTGATGGTAGCTGGAGGAGGCGAAGCTGTGATGGCTCAAAGCTTGCTCCTCGCTCTCACGGGGACAGCGCAAGCATGGTACCTTGGACTGTCGCTGCACACCATATATTCATGGGAGCACCTTCGGGACAAGCTACACAGCCATTTCCAAGGGTACCGCAACAAGGAAATGACCTCGACCGATCTGAACAACCTCCGGCAGCGCCCGGGAGAAATGATCATGGCATTCCAGTGGCGCTTCTCAGAAGTCCAGTGCCAAGTTAGTGGGGTCACAGAGCAAACCATTTGCGAAACCGCTCGGCAAGCCATAACAAATGAGAAAAGAAGCGCCCAAGCAAACTTCAGGAGCTCTACGACATCATGCGAGTATACGCTTGCGTCGAGGAGGGACAGATGATAAGGAAGGCGAAAGCGCGCGTGGCAGCATTGCCACGTGCGCCGGAGCTGGAGCAACACGACAAGCGCCGGCAACACCTGCGGGATGTTTCTCATGTCTCTACCAATGATCATCCCCCGTCAGCCGCCCCGGCTACGACGAAGACCAAGATCCCCCTCGTGAGTCCTAGCGCCGCCGGCCCCCGACGTAGACCCGAACCCTGGGCGCGGAGGACATCGGGACCCCGTGGGAGGTCGCCCCCCGGCAGGGTTCCCTCCGTGGCATCAGGAAGGAAGGCGTCTCGGTGGCATCAACGAACCGCGGGGTAATCCCCCACCGCGACACCATCCACATGGCGGCGCCCGCGACATCCAGCCAGAGCGCTATTGTCATGTCCACTGTGTCAACACTCATTGGACCGCTGAGTGCGACTTGGTCACGCAGGTATGGCAGAACATGCCTGACAGGCGTGAGCACCGCAACCAAGCGCCACGGGAGGTTGCACCTCCATTGCCTCCACACCCTCGCCGTCGGCCACCGGCTCAGAATGGCGGCGAGCCCTGCCGCATCGTCCATGCTATCACCGGGGGGAGCGTGCATACATTCCCGTCCACGCGGCAAAGGAAGGCCTACGCGCGGCGCGTCCAGCACATCGCATCATACCCGCCTACCGAGCTGCCTCCTTGGGCACTTGTGCCAGTGTCCTTCGGCCCCAAAGACTCAGTCGGCGTAGTCCTTCCTCATCACGATACTCTCGTCATTTCTGCGGTCATCTCAGACATCGAGATACACCGTGTCTTCATCGACGGTGGAAGCTCAGCAGATATCCTCTTCACCTCAGCACTAGAGGCCATGGGTATTCCAACAGTAGTGTTGCAACCCCCTGGGTTCCCCCTCCTTGGGTTCGGTGGAGAGCCCGTCGCCGCTCTCGGGAGGATTAAGTTATCGGTTACGTTTCACAATGAAGTATGCAAGCGCTCCGAGAACATACTCTTCGATGTGGTGGACATACCCTATCAGTACAACGCCATCCTTGGTCACGTCTCCCTCAACAAGTTTAGAGCAATCCCTCACCACACATTCTTATGCATGAAGATACCATCCCAGGCAGGCGTCATCACCATACGCGGGGATCAAGGTCTATCAAGAAGAATAGAGGAAACCACCATGGCAGCAATCAAATACGTCCACGATGTAGCCGAGGCACACCTGCCAGGGGCTGGCACGTGCAGCTCCGCTACCCCTCAGGCAACCCCGCCGCATGATGCGATCATGACGGACAGCGAAAGGTTAGGGGACCCCAGGGCGCCCATAATACCAGAGTTCGGGTGGTGGGTTCCTAAGCCAAAGCCCGACGGTGAAACCAAATCGGTCCCTCTCTCTCTCCGGATGTTCCAACAAAGACTGTGCTCATAGGGGCAAACCTCTCCCCCGCGGTCGAGGATACGCTCTTACGTGCCCTCCGCACAAACAAAGATGTATTCGCCTAGGAGCATGAAGACCTACTGGGTGTCCCGCGTAGCATCATCAAGCATCATCTCATGGTGCGTCTCGACGCGCGCCCTGTCAAACAGCGTCTCCGCAAGATGTCTACGGACCGCCAGGCTACCGCACGGGAGCAAGTGGACAAGCTCCTAGCCGTAGGGGTGATACGTGAGGTCATGCACCCAGAGTGGCTTGCCAACCTTGTCCTCATCAAGAAGGCCAATGGCCAGTGGCGCATGTGCGTTGACTACACTAATCTCAACCGCGCATGCCTGAAGGACGACTTCCCCTTGCCACGCATTGACCAGCTGGTCGATGCCACTTCCGGCTGTGACCTCATGAGCTTCCTAGACGCTTACTCTAGATATCACCAGGTATGGATGGCTAGGGAAGATGAAGAAAAAACAAGCTTCATCACCCCAAGCGGAACCTTCTATTACGTACGCATGCAGTTTGGTCTCAAAAATGCAGGTGCAACATTTGCAAGGCTAGTGCACAAGACATTGTCAAGTCAGCCAGGAAGGAACATCAAGGCCTATGTTGACGATGTGGTGGTGAAGAGCGTCATGGCCCAAGACCATGCGAGTGACCTAGAAGAAACGTTTCACAATCTCCGCTCCTCGGGCATGAAGCTCAACCCTGAGAAATGCATCTTCGGTGTGCAGGCCGAGAAACTCCTTGGCTTCGTTGTTTCCAAGAGAGGTATTGAAGCCAACCCCCAAAAGAGAGATGCCATACTCCAAATGGAGGGCCCAACCACAGTGAAAGCCGTGCAGCGGCTGACAGGCCGTCTCGCGGCACTTGGGCGCTTCGTCTCACGCTCAGCGGAGAAGGGGCTCCCGTTCTGCAAAGCACTCCACGCGTCCGACAAGTTTGAATGGACAGCAGAGAGTCAACACGCATTTGACAGCCTGAAGGCATACCTATCTTCCCCACCGCTGTTGCAGAGTCCACACGTAGGTGACATATTGCTCCTTTACTTGGCAGCTACCTCGGTCGCAGTCAATGCTGTTTTGGTGAAGGAAGATGGTCAATGCCACCACCCAGTCCACTATGTATCTGAATCCTGCAAAAGGCACCCAAACACGCTACACTGAGTTAGAAAAGCTCGCGTATGCACTCCTCATGGCATCGGGCAAGCTGTGTCACTACTTCCTCGCTCATTCGATCCGTGTCCCTTCGTCATACCCAATTGGAGAGATGCTGCGCAACCGGGAAGCGTCGGGCTGCGTCGGCAAATGGGCAGCAGAGTTGGCTCCTTTCTCTATCGAGTTCCCCCCAAGGACAACAATCAAGTCACAAGTCCTGGCTGACTTCGTGGCAGAATGGACACCACCCACCGCACCTACGTCACACACAAAAGACGCACCTCTATGGACAGTGTATGTGGATGGATCTTGGTGCGCGGATGGTGCTGGTGCAGGAGCAGTGCTTGAGTCTCCCGAAGGCACTCGTACTAAGTACTCCGCTCGCCTAGACTTCAAAGCCACGAACAACGTAGCTGAGTATGAGGCACTGCTGTTGGGACTGCGCAAGGCGCGCGCGGCGGGTGCCCGCCGTATCATTGTCAAAAGCGACTCGTAGCTCGTCACGGGGCACGTGGACAAGAGCTATCAAGTCAAAGACCCAGAGATGGTCAGATACCTTGTGCTCGCGCGCGCCATGGAGAAGCACTTCCTCGGCATCACCGTGCGAAGCATCCCGCGGCTGGAGAACACCGAGGCTGATGCCCTAGCACGTGCCGCCAGTACTATGACTGATGTACCTGCAGAAGCATTCTACGAAGTTATACAGGCTCCCGCTACCAAGGACTTACCCGAGATACACATCATCGGCGAGCAGGATTGGAGGACCCCTGTCTTTAACTATCTTCATGACGAAGTCGAGCCCGATGACCCAGTGGCGGCATGGCGGCTGAAGGCGCACGCCAAGGGCTTTGTCATACACAATGGCATGCTATACAAGCGAGGAATCTGAGCCCTGTTTCTCAAATGCATCTCCAGAGAGGAAGGAGCAGCGCTGGTTGCTGACATACACCAGGGGCTGTGCGGGTCTCACCTCACCCCTAGAGCACTGGTCGCCAAGGCCTACCGACAGGGATTTTACTGGCCAGCAGCACTGCGCGACGCCGAGAGCCTTGTGAAGATATGCCCCACGTGTCAATGGATGGGAAGGGGAACTAACAAGCCCGCACATGAGTTGCAACCAATTCCCCCATCTTGGCCACTCGCAAGGTGGGGTATCGATCTCGTGGGGCCGTTCAGTACTACGTGTCAGGGTGCCAAGTTTGTCGTAGTCGTTGTTGACTACTTTTCCAAGTGGGTTGAAGCTGAACCCTTATCCAAGGTAACCTCTGCCTTCGTCCAGATGTTTGTGTGGAAAGCACTCATCTACAAATTCGGCGTACCGCACGAACTCACCATGGACAATGGTACCCAGTTCAACGCCACCACCTTCAAGACCTTCTGCACTGGCCTCGGCATTACCTTATGCTTCGCATCTGTAGCCAACCCGAAGGCGAACGGGGCCATGGAAAGAGCTAATGGCATACTTCTTGTGGGTCTACGCACGCGTCTATTCAGTTTGCCAAGCGGGACTTGGGCAAACGAGCTGCCCAGCGTGCTCTGGTCTACTCGCACAACAGCCAGCCGTGCCACTGTCTACACCCTGTTCAAGTTACTCTTCGGCAATGAGGCCGTCACCCCAAAGGAAGTCAAGCTTGCTTCACTTCGCATGTCCAGCCCAACAGACAATGAGGTTCGCGAGGTGGCTGTGGAAGGAGTTGACGCGATACAAGAGCAAGCAGTACTTAACATCGAGCGGTATCAGGCGTTTATGGCAAAAGCATACAACAAGACGGTGCGCCAACGCCCAATCAAAGCAGGCGATTGGGTACTCAAGCGCAAGGCAAATCCGGAAGGCGATGGCAAGCTCAGTTCCAAATGGGAAGGTCCTTATGAAGTCGTCAGCTCCACACGCCCATCTTCGTTCCACCTCCGCAGCCTCGACGGCATCCTCCTGAAGCATAGTTGGAATGCAGACAACCTCCACAAATACTACGTTTGAGCCGCATGACAAGTCATTCTGTGTACGCTTATGCCACCAGTTTTTGATGTGCCTGTATTCTGATTAACCCCTTTCCGAGGGCTATTGTAATAGTCGTGCTACTATGTTATGCTTATGCGTAGCTCTAATGAATTCCATAGCGTCTACTTCTGTGTATCCACTACAGGCACGAAGCGCCACGTCCGCCTACGTGGTAACACCCCACCGCGGCGCGCGCCTCTCAGCTTCGGCAGACCACGAAGTACATCCCGTGAGTCTGGAAACTCCTAACGCCACGTCCGCCTGCATGGTAACATCCCGCCGCGGCGCGTGCCTTTCGCTCCGACATACCGCGAAGTAACATCTCGCGAGTTCGAAAGCCCCTAATGCCACATCCGCCTGCGTGGTAACATCCCATCGGGGCGCGTGCCCTTCGCTCTGGCATACCGCGAAGTAACATCCCGCGAGCCTGCAAGCCCTTAACGCCGCGTCCGACCGCATGGTAACATCCCGCCGCGGCGCGCACCTCTTAGCTCCGGCAGACTGCGAAGTACATTCTGTGAGTCTGGAAGCTCCTACCGCCGCGTTCGTCTGCGTGGTAACATCCCACCACGGCGCGTGCCCTTCGCTCCGGCATACCACGAAGTAACATCCCGCGAGCCTGGAGGCCCTTAATGCCGCGTCCGCCCGCGTGGTAACATCCCATCGTGGTGCGTGCCTCTCAGCCCCGGCAGATCGCAAAGTACATCCCGCGAGTCCGGAAGCTCCTACCGCCGTGTCCGCACGCATGGTAACATCCCGCCGCGGCGCGTGCCCTTCGCTCCGGCATACCGCGAAGTAACATCCCGCGAGTCCGGAAGCTCCTACCGCCGCGTCCGCCCGGGTGGTAACATCCCGCCGCACCGCGTGCCCTTCGCTCCGGCATACCGTGAAGTAACATCCCGCGAGCCTGGAAGCCCCTACCGCCGTGTCTGCCCACATGGTAACATCCCACCACGGCGTGCGCCTCTCAGCTCCGGCAGACCGCGAAGTACATCCCACGAGTCCGGAAGCTCCTACTGCCGTGTCCGCCTGCGTGGTAACATCCCGCCGCGGCGCGTGCCCTTCGCTCCGGTATACCGTGAAGTAACATCCCGTGAGCCTGGAAGCCCTTAACGCCATGTCCGCCCACGTGGTAATATCTCGCCGCGACGCGCACCTCTCAGCCTCGGCAGACCGCGAAGTACATCCCGCGAGTCCGGAAGCTCCTACCGCCGCGCCCGCCCGCGTGGTAACACCCCATCGCGGCATGTGCCCCTTCGCTCCAGCATACCACGACGTCACATCCCGTGAGCCCGGAGGCCTTTAACCCCCTGCTCCGTGATGGCACGAGGCTACATTCCCCAAGCCTGTAAGCCCCACGACGCGACAGCAAGTTTGCAAGACATCCGCCTCTACCGTATATCGCCCCGTGACGCACGTCGATGGTTCCCCCCCTATAATCATGCCATCGCATCATTTCAGCTTATTACACCTTAAACAGTGACTAGCCGCATAGCTAGTCGCTCGGTTTTTTCATTGGGAGCATAGCGCATCATGCCGCTACATCTTATTACAAGCAAGGGATATCATCCTGCTAAACTATTACATACGAAGAGTAGACATTAGAGCTAGCGTTATGGCGTCTCGGGTGACAAAGTGTCGCACAGACAGTCTGCGACCACCGCAAGAAGGGATAGTGCATCGTCAGGGGAAGTCCTCCCCTGGCTCAATGCCCCCTTCGGCGCGCAATGTATGAATGACATGCGCACAGCGGGCCGAGTACCGAGGCGCCAGCCCGCTTCTTATGCCCCAAAGCAAGGTCCTGCAACCAATACAACGAGATGAAAACCAGGGCAAGTATGGTGATAAAACCCATAACTTTGCTTGATGACCACGCATCAGCACCCAAGAGCAATAACTAAAGCATCCAATGTAATGCGGAAAGGCAGACCAGTCGACACAGCGACTAAATAGCACAAGTTCAACAGGTCGTGATAACTGGCATGTCCCAAAAGAAACCATGCACCGAATGTGCTGACAAACGTAGGCAGTCCAAAAAGTAAAGCTCTACTCCCCAAAAGGTAGAATGGCGTCACACCTCGCCTCCTCCACGGCCGTCGCCCCCGGCAGCATTGTCATCCGAAGGAGCATCGACGGCAAGGGTGTACTCCCAGAGAGCCTTCGCGTACTGCATGCCTGGCCTGCGGCGCGCCCACACGCAAGACAAGAAACCCCTTGCATTGTCCTCGATTTCTTCACGGGCAGCGCCGATCTGTGCGTCACTTGGAGGGACGTAGCCCGCCGAAGATAGGACACCTCGCACTTGCACCCAGCCAAGTGCAAGCACGAGAGCGACATCCCGTGGCCACCTGGGCGCAAGTCTGAGAGATGAAGATGGTTAGTCCACAAAGAGGTAAGTAGTAAAACGCGAATAGAGGAGGACAAGAGAGGTCGACCTGTTTGAAGTGCGGGGCAGCATCGCGAACGGTGTCACACGCCGACGCGGCCCAAGCCAGCCGCCCGCGCGCCTCGTCCCCCACAGAGCCGATGACGAAGGGCTCTAGGCATGAGCCCAACACTTCTCCGAGTTCGTCGATAGCCTGGCACGCGGACTGCGCGAAGCGGAGGATGTCCTGCGAGCGCGTAATGTGCTGCGCCTCACGGTCTGTCAACTCGGTCACACGAGCTTGCTCGGTCACCAAGTTCGTCTTTAAGCCCCGCACCGTCTTCTTTATGATAGCTAGCTTTTTAATGAGCTCAGTGACGTTGTCATCCCCTTCCTTCGCTCTCCTCTCAGCCTCCCGAAGCTGATCCTCCCGCTCCCTTGCCTTCTCCTCCGCCTCGCGAAGCCGGAGGCTGCGCTCCTCAAATGACTGCTGAAGGCTAGACATCCTTTGGGTAGCGAGCAAGCCCTGCGGACCAAAGGTGCGTCAACTCGCCGAGTATCTAAGGGAAGGAAGCGGGTCAAGCAGGTTTTGATGAATTACCTTAAGTAGCACAGAGCTGGATGCCTCGCATATCTGGCGTGGTGAGAGCCCCACGAAGACATCGCTCAAGTCTTCCACCCCGATACGCAAGGTGATTTCCCGGAAGAAGCTAGACTCGGCCTCCCCGCCGACGAAGCTCGAGGGCGTGAGTCTGCCGGCTACGCAGAGTGGAGAGGCAGAAGAACTGCCTTCACCAGGCCGTACCGCGGGTGCATTGGTACACACGGTAGCCCGTGGCGCGGTGTCAAGAGCATCGCCAGACGCTTGCTGCGTGACCGCAGGTGCAGCGTCGCTCCCCTGGACCCCGGGATCGCCCGCCTGAGAGCCCGGGGCATCCGCAGTGTGTGCCGCGCGAGGCCCAGAGCCTGACGCCGCCCCCGGCGCCGGGTCAGCCGCTGCAAAGTCCTCCCACGGCAGGCTGGCCTGCCGAGCGGAGCTCAACACGAAGCATGCCACGGGGGAAGGCGGTGAGGTATCTGCCTCCGCTGAGGGTGGCCGTGGATGGAACAGCATCGGCCCTTTCCCCCCACCTGAGGGCGGGGGCAGGAGGGGGTGTTGCCCTAACTCCGCCGCTGGCTGCAGACGCGCCCGCGCCGACCGAGCCACCGAGGTCGTCGTCGGAGTGGCCCGTGCCCAGTTGACTTCCCCCCGGGTAGCGCCCAGGGTGTGGCCCTCCTCGGCTGACTCATCACTGGATCTACCGCTCGATGGTGAGTCAACCGAACGTGACTCTGTCCCAGACGGGGCCTCGTCCTCTGACTCTACCGGCCTCAAATGCTGGCACGCCCGCTGTCGTGACCCACTGGACGTACCCTTGTGGGGGCGCTTTCCGGAACCTGGCTGGTCCACCATGGGCAGAGGCGCGGGCCGAGGTGGAATCGGCCACCGAAAAGCCTCGAAAGCCCGGTTGCGGCGTGCCTCATTGACGGTCCTCGCGATCGCAGCTGACTCTACCTGTGTAGCTTCCCGAGCAGCAAGGTAGCCATGGCCTCTGCGTCCTTCGTGGTCAAACCTGTCAAAACGAAAGCAAAGGAGTCACAATCAAGGACGCAAGGTCAAGCCTGGAGCCATATGCCGTGCTTCAGGGGTGACATACCTTCCGCCAAATGGCAGTCGACAAACGCGAGGGGCCGGTGCGGGACCCCTACCGGCAGCCGTGCCAAACCCAACTCCCAGTGTGCCGCGAGCGGGGCGATACCTAGCGTATTCCTCCACCAAGTCTCTCACGCAGAGTTCCTTTGACATTCGCTCTAGAGCCGCCCTCCGAACCAGGTCGCCAGATGTGAGTCGCGGGGCTGCACAGCTGGGAGGGGTAAAGGAACGTGAGTGCCGGTAACCCAAGTCACCAACTCGGATAGAAAAACCACGAGCTCTTCCAATCCTCCCACTTATCCCTGGTGGAGGACACGGGGAAGGTGCTGCTGCGTCCGCGTCGAAACCGGAAGCTGATGGTCTCGAAGTGCGAGTAAAGGCCATCCCCGAGAGGGGAGAGGAACACGTGGGGCTCGAAGAAATATGCGAAGCACGTGGCTGGCCCCCTCAGCTTCATGGTCCTGAGCGCCCACTCGAATGATGCGAGCTTGACGATGGCGTTGGGGTGAAGGTCGGAGATCTCAAGGCCATAGTAAACTAGCGCCTCGTTGAAGAAGCTGCTCGCAGGGAGACATAGCCTGGCCATGTATTGATCGGCGAACACGACAATTTCTCCCGCGTCGGGGTTGGCGACGTCCTTGTCCGGTGGAGGGATGCGCGCTCCATATGGACCCCCATCGGGCGGGATACGGCCCAGTGCAATTAGGCCATCCAACACCTCCCTCGTGATAGCAGAAGCGCCGAGGAAATGGGAGAGGTCGTTTTGGCGATCCTTCTTCCGATTGATCACGCCCCCGGTAGCGGCCATCTGTTCATAAGGGAAAGGATGTGGTGAGTTATGTCGGTAAGATGTTACTAAAGGATCAAGATGTCGGCCTAGAGGGGAGGGGTGAATAGGCGACTAAATAAATTTTCTTCAAAATTAATCAATTCTTACAAAATGCGGAATTTACTTGATTGATTAACTAATATGGCAATTCTTAATATGACAACCACGATGACTAAGCAATAACACTAAGCAAGATGAACATAAGCAATATCAAAGTACTTGCAAAGTAAATGCGGAATGAATGAACAAGAGAGACAAAAGATTTGTTCCCGGAGTTCGGATCCTTGAGGGAATCCTACGTCTCCGTTTGAGGACCCGATCACACGTGATCAAGGGTGGGCTCCCTCTCAAGCCACTTCCTCTCGAGGACTCTCCGGAGTCTCCTCGACTTGCTCTTGGTGATCCTTTCCTTGCGGAGGCAAATCCCGGGCCTTCACAAACTTCCCACGGCTCACCACACGGTTTGGGAGCTCGTGAGTGACTCCTAACCGTCTAGGAGTCCTCAACCTCCAAGAGTAACAAGTATGACGATTGCTTGGAGATGAACTCAAATGCCCTAGTGCTCAACACTTGGAATTTCTTACTCTTTTGGATCTCTCTCTCAAGAACAAAGGTTCTCAGCTTTTAGAGGAGGAGAAATGGCTCTCTTGAGTGCAGGAAATGATTTGGCAAAGAGTTGGGAGTGAATGGGGGAGGAGGGCTATTTATAGACCACTCAAGGAATCTAGCCGTTGGATTCAAATTAACACATCTGGACATTCCGGGCAAACTACCCCGGATACTCTGGATACACAGAAGTCCCAACGGTCATCTTCTCATAACACATCCGGACATTCTGGGTAGGTCCGGACACTCCGGGCAACTACCCGAGAGCAGTCCAACAGGGCACAATACACCCGGACATTCCGGGTAGGCCCGGATACTCCGGACTCATACCCGAAGCGGTGCAACCGGGAAGTAATCCCGGACCTTCCGGATGCCAACACCCGGACATTCCGGGGCATCCCGGACATTCCGGATGTCCTCCCGAGAGCACTGCCTGGGGTCTGAAATGCCCGGACATTCCGGGTCAGCCGGATACTCCGGGTATCCTCCCGAGAGCACAACCTTAGCACCAAAACACTCGGACATTCCGGCTTCTGGCCGGACACTTCGGATGCACAACTGAAATTAGGTTTTGGCTAAGTGTTCGTGCGACGTGTGTGACCTCTTAAAGAGAAATGTTGAGCACTTGAGCACTAAGCTATCTCATTCACAAACCGACATACCCCCCTTAATAGAACGGCGGTCCTATACTCAAGACAATATGAATAAAAACTCATAGAGTATAAAAACCATTGAGATTTTCAATGAATCACACGCCATCTTCTCCTGTTCACTTTTTAGGGGTCGTCAATGCCGATTGGAATTCACAAGATGGACTAATACCTGGTTAAACACTCAATGCACATATTAGTCCCTAAATCGTTCGTCATCTACCACCAAAACTCAATTAGGGGCCTAGATGCACTTTCAATCTCCCCCTTTTTGGTGGTTGATGACAACACGATTAAAACTTCAATAAAGATATGAAAGAATTTATCTTTGGATTTTAGGATATATGATGAGCTCCCCCTACATGTGTGCATGATAGATTTGCTTAGAATATAACTACACATATTTTGATTAAGATTGTGAGAGCTCCCCCTATATTCTTGAGTCCGAGGATTGTGCATAGATATTTTAGCATATTCAAAAACTTCAAGAGAACTATGCACATGATGACATGGATAAGAATAAACATTTAGAGCAACCATGTCATATAGAGTACTTAATGTTGCACATAACAACTAAATCGAAAAGAAAGTTGCAACATACGGCATAATTAGAGTTTACAAGCCATAAGATCAAATGAAACACATAAGCTTGTAACTCTTCAAGCAAATACCCAAAAGCTCCAAAAGCTATTTTATTTACCCCTTACTCCCCTTCTTTCATTCTTTCCCCCTTAAGCATTCTCTCCCCCTTTGGCATCAAGACACCAAAAACGAAGAGAAGAGACTAAGCTAATAGGCACGGGAAGAAGAGGCTCCAGCTGCTCCTGGTGGCGGCGGTGAAGGTGACAGCGGAGGAGAATAGAACGGGTCGGGGAAGTCTTCCTCATCACTCGGTGCATATTCTGAGCCTTCAGGAGATGGATCCATGTTGAGCTGAGTCATGATCTTCTTTTGGCGAATGGCATTCTTCTTCAAAGACTTTCTGATCTTGGTGTTTTGAGATGAAATGCACTTGCACATGTTGAAGATTGCCTTTATTGCATCTGAGGTTGAGCGAAGCATACCGTGAGGAGGAGAAGATCTATAGGCTCTTGGAATATCAGCTGCTCTCCTTTGCTTCACAGCCCTAGGTTGATACAGAGTGTGCTTGACCTCTTTATGAAAGTTTATTCCAGTGGCTTCATCAATGATCTTCTGAATGTAGGGAGCATATGGTAAAGATCTCTTCTGTTCTGCCATAGCAAGCCTCATTTCATTGAAAATAAAATCAAACACATGAAAGCTTGTGTGCCTATCTCCCATGGCGTGGAGAAGGTTGATAGTGTATTTCCTGATTTGGGATGCATCACCTTCCTTGGGAGCTAGAGTATGGCGAACCATCTTGTTCAAAGTGTCATAGAAAGGTAGCAAGCCTGCAATATTCCCCAACACAAATCTCTTGCTGTGATCATAGAAGTGAGTGATCTCATTGGTATTTAGTGACTCCGGGGTATGCAGCCTATCACTTGTTCTGTCATCAAATCCTGGAAGTCCCAAGGTATGTGCAAACTCAGTGTATGTGGTTTGGTACCTCACTCCATTTGACATCCAATGAATAGTCTTGCGCTTATCCTTGTCAAAATAAATGGTGGCATAGAATTGCATGATCAGCTCATCACACCAATTGTTCTGAAATCCCATTATGTCCTTGACTCCTTTCCTTCGACAGATCTCTTCAATTCTTGGAAAGGCATCTCCGTTTGCTTCAATGTATGCCCAATCAATCGCTTTCTGATGAATGATAGGATTCCCGAGAGTGAAGAGCACGGTCTCATAGTAATCTTGTTGGACCAAAGTGAAAAACCTCGGATCCGTTGCATCTCTTTCTTGCTCATAAGGGTTTATATTCCACCTTAAGTTCTGAACTCTTGACTTCTTCTCATTCTTGTAGTTCATGGGAGCTCTCTCAAAATTTCCTCGACGGGGACGATGAGCTTGGAGAGGTCCAAAAACACCCTGAGGTTGAGGTGCTGGTGCTTCCCTTTGAGGGCGTCTCTCATAGTGTGCAGTCACTGTTGGCCTTCTTGCCTCATCAATTTGCAACCCTCTTGATTTGGATAAGGGCCTTTTTCCAACGGCTATTCTTGGACGGGAGTGAAGAAGTTCATCATCATCTGGGACGTAGTGAGCGTCACATCCTCCTCTGTCCTTCTTTTCTTCTTGCGCTCAGCTGCTGCAGCTCGAAAGTTCCTTTCTTCAGTATCGGTCGAAGCTGCTCCATAATCTTCCCTCTCATACTCCGACTGAATGTCATCTCCGGAAGACATGATACCTGTGAGAGAAATAAGGTGAGAGCAATAGATGAGAATACCTGGGCACAGAGGAGAATGGTCGAGCAGGAATTTGTCGAAGACCGAAGCTAGGGTTGCTGTTTTCAGCACATCCGGAGTGTCCGGACAAGTTAGTCCGGATACTCCAGGCGTGCTAAGACAGCCTCTGCTCAGCACATCTGGAGTGTCCGGGGTAACATATCCGGATACTCCGGACGGGCGGAGGCAATCCTAGATCCGGCGACAATGCGGCAAGGAATCTTCGAGATTTGACGATTTATTCAAGTGGGAACCAAATAGACGGAGTTAGAGACGAGTTTTACCGAAGAAGAATGAAGATTCCACGGAGGAAATGGAGTGGAAGACCCGCGGAAGATCCTCCCTTGCCCTAACTCGGCGGAGGGAGTTCTACGGCGTTGCACGGCGTGGAAGATGGCCGGCGACGACGGTGGATGGCGGAGGCGCACGGGAGAGGATGCGGCAGCGGCGGCTCTCCTTTAGGTTTTCCTCACGAGGTGAAAAGTGGAACCGATTCATCGCGTGGGGAAGTTTTAACCTGCTGGACCGCCATACGCCTGGACATTCCGGCCCCCGGAGATTCCGGGGTAAGTTTTCCGGAGACTCCGGATGTGGAAGTCGGAGACTCCGGGTTTGCCTTATAATTACTCGGATGCGTGTCCGGAGATTCCGGGGTAGAATTCCCGGATACTCCGACCACAGTGTCAAAGCCCAAGTATTTTTAGATAGAGTTGAATTTTAGGAGAGGGTTAGATAGAAAGAATCTAGGGATGACCTTATGTACTCTCACCACATCCAATGGCAACACCAAATCAGTCAAAGCAACATTTGGATGTGTTTTGAGTGTAAATCCAATGAAAATAGATATATAATTCCTTAGGAATTTAGATTTTCTTTGAGTTTGAGAAACACATCAAATAAGAACCAAAGAAGAGTTTGTGGTGTTTCCACCGTGTATGAGTCAATCTTGGCACTAGAATCACTTATTCATTTGAGAATAGGATTTCAATATGCAAAGACTCAATTTTTGTAATTTGATCAATATATACATGATACAATTACAAGCTATTGATTTATTCACATTTATAGGATTGTGTCAATATATAGACAATTATGACACTCCCCCTATATGTGTAATTACATCTAGAACATGAAATCATCAAAGCATTGCATATATGTTAGTGGAAGAGGTCAAGCCAAGTTTCTTGAATCAATGATATTAAGTTCATTCCTTAACTCACAAAATCTATTTTCATCTAGGGGTTTGGTGAAGATATCCGCTAATTGTTTTTCGGTTCTAACATGGCTTATCTCAATATCTCCCTTGGCAACATGATCCCTAAGAAAATGATGACGGATGTCTATATGCTTGGTTCGGGAATGTTGGACGGGGTTGTTGGTAATTTTTATTGCGCTTTCATTATCACATAAAAGAGGCACTCTATCATAATTAATTCCATAATCCTTCAATGTTTGCCTCATCCACAACAATTGAGCGCAACAACTAACGGCGGATATGTATTCGGCTTCGGCGGTGGATAGGGCTACGGAATTTTGTTTCTTAGAGGCCCACGAAACTAATGATCTACCTAGGAATTGGCATGTTCCGGAGGTACTTTTCCTATCAACCTTGCAACCCGCATAATCCGAATCTGAATATCCAATAAGATCAAAATTAGAACCCTTGGGATACCAAAGCCCTAAGTTTGGGGAATGAACAAGATATATAAGTTTTCTTTTAACCGCCACTAAGTGGCACTCCTTAGGAGCGGCTTGAAACCTTGCACACATACATACGCTAAGCATGATATCAGGCCTAGATGCACAAAGGTATAATAAAGAACCAATCATGGAGCGATATACCTTTTGATCCACCGATTTTCCATCAATGTTGAGGTCGAGATGGCCGTTTGTTTGCATGGGGGTTCGGATGGGCTTGGCACTCTCCATGTCAAACCTCTTCAACATATCCTTGACGTACTTGGTTTGACATATGAACGTCCCCTCCTTGAGTTGCTTGATTTGAAATCCGAGGAAGAATTGCAACTCCCCCCATCATTGACATCTCGAATTTCCTAGCCATCATCTTACCAAATTCTTCACTAAAAGATTTGTTAGTAGAACCGAATATAATATCATCAACGTATATTTGACATACAAACAAATCATCATCTACTTTCTTAGTGAATAATGTGGTATCAACTTTTCCAACTTCAAACCCCTTTTTGACTAGAAAATCTCTAAGGCATTCGTACCAAGCTCTAGGAGCTTGTTTCAATCCATATAAAGCCTTATGGAGTTTATAAACATGATTTGGAAATTTTATATCTTCAAAGCCCGGTGGTTGTTCAACAAATACAAGTTCATTTATGGGTCCATTGAGAAAAGCACTTTTAACATCCATTTGATATAATTTAAAATTATGATGGGATGCAAAAGCAAGCAATATACGGATAGCTTCTAAGCGAGCAACGGGGGCATAGGTCTCACCGAAGTCCAAACCTTCGACTTGGGTGAAACCTTGTGCCACTAACCTTGCTTTGTTTCGGATTACTTGCCCATCCTCGTCTTGCTTGTTCCGGAAGACCCATTTTGTTCCTATGACATTTTGCTTGGGTCTTTCCACCAAGGACCAAACCTTGTTGCGGGTGAAGTTGTTGAGTTCTTCATGCATCGCATTCACCCAATCCGGATCATCAAGTGAGCGGATCTTAAGATGTTCCTATTCCTTCTTCTTGCTCCATTGTTGTATTTGAATCTTGAACGGATGTGGAAGGCTCAACTTGTAAAGATGAAGTTGGATTGGGTTGAGCTTCCACACCTTCCGTTGGCTTGATCTCTCCAATAGATAGAGTCTTGATTGCTTGTGAAGGATCAATATCACCTACATCATTTAAATCAACTTGCTCTACTTGAGAGCCATTAGATTCATCAAATTGCACATCACACGACTCTTCAACACAACCGGTGGTTTTGTTGAAGACTCGGTAAGTATGCGAATTTGATCTATACCCCAATAGAAAACCTTCATCACATTTAGGTGCAAATTTTGATAATCTATTTTTCTTATTGAGAATGAAGCATTTACTACCAAAGACTCGAAAGTAAGAGATATTTGGCTTATCTTTGGTGAGAAGCTCATATGGAATTTTCTTCAAGAGGCGGTGGAGATACAACCGATTAGTAGCATGGCAAGCGGTGTTGACGGCTTCCGCCCAAAAACTATCCGAAGTCTTGTATTCGTCCAACATCGTCCTTGCCATCTCTATCAAGGTTCGATTCTTCCTTTCTGCCACGCCATTTTGTTGAGGAGTATAAGGTGATGAAAACTCGTGTTTGATTCCTTCCTCATCAAGATATTCTTCAACTTGCGTGTTCTTGAACTCCGTTCCATTATCACTTCGAATGTTCTTGATCTTGAGCTTGAACTCGTTTTGGGCACGCTTCGCACATTTCTTGAACTTCTTTTACGTGTCACCTTTATCACTCAAGAAAAATACCCAACTATATCTAGAATAATCATCAACAATTACAAGACCATATTTGTTACCTCTGATGCTAATGTAAGCAACGGGTCCGAAGAGATCCATATAAAGAAGCTCCAAAGGTCTTGAAGTGGTCATGATGTTCTTTGCGGGATGATGAGCTCCAACTTGCTTCCCGGCTTGACAAGCGCTACAAATTCTATTCTTATCAAAAGTAACACCCGTTAGTCCTAAAACGTGCTCGCCTTTTAGAAGTTTGCTCAAATTCCTCATACCGACATGAGCTAGTCGGCGATGCCATAACCAACCCATGCTAGATTTAGCCATCAAGCAAGTCTCAAGACGAGATTTATCCGAGGAAAAATCCACAAGATAAAGCTTGCCTTTCATATGACCCTTGAAGACTATTGAGGAATTGTCTCTTCTAAAGACGGTCACATCAACATCGGTAAATAAGCAATTGAACCCTAGAGAACATAATTGAGATACGAAAAGCAAATTATAATTTAGAGACTTGACATGTAGCACATTTGAAATTGACAAATCATTTGAAATTGCTACCTTACCAAGCCCCATCACCTTTCCTTTGGCGTTATCGCCAAAAATAATGTTCTCATGGGGGGATCCTTCACTTGATAATTGTGAGAACATACTCGCTTCTCCGGTCATATGATTAGTGCAACCACTATCAATTACCCAACTTCTTCCACCGGATGAGTAGTCCTACAAAACAAGTTTATATCTTTGATTTAGGTACCCATTTTTAGATGGGTCCTTGCATGTTAGTCACAAGAATCTTAGGCACCCAAATAGTGCTCTTCTTAAGACCGCTATTCCTAGGTCCTACGTACTTGGCGTGGATGTTTCCATCTTTGCCTTTCCTTAGGACATAGGAAACGTCAAAAGATCCACCGCCAAATGTCTTACTCATTTGGCGCTTCTTCGTCTCATGGCCATTGAAGTGAAGTCCCTCCACTTGCTTACCTTTGCCATGCACAAACTTCATCTTCGGATATTGTTGAGGCAACCAAGCCTTCCCTTTTTCATTGAATTTCGGAGTGAATCCAAGACCTTCATGGTTAAAGTTCTCCACTTGGTTGCTCAACAATTCCTTGAGGGCCTTACTACCCTTGTGACATTTTAATAAGCCAAAATGAAGTTGAGACTTTAGTTTAGCATTTTCAATTTTCAATTCTTCATTGTTGACATTTGGATTATTAGCACATTTGAGCATGGCACAAGTGTGTGATCAATTTGTGATGCTTTGAGCTTCTTGTTTTCAATGACAATATTGTCAAGCAAATTCTTAGTCTTGAGACAGCCAAGTTCTAATTGAGCATAGTCTTCTTTTAAGCAATCGTTGGTTTTCTCAAGTTTCTTTTTGATTGCTTTGTTGTCATTAATAATTTTCACCATTGCATCACTTTTTAATCTTTTCTTAGTGAGTTCTTTCTCAAGATTAATATTCTTCTCTTTTTCATAGATAAGCAATTCTTCTTGTTTATCTAGAGTATCCATTTGCTTATCTATTGTTTCCTCAAGAGCTTCAATAGTGGTTAGCAAATGAGAGATTTTAATCATGGTATTTTTATCAAGAGAAGTAATCATATCATCGCCTAGCAAATCATCCTCACTATCATTATCAATATCACTACCTACATTGAATAATGCAAGAGAAGACTTTTTGAGAGGTGATACCTTAGGCCCTTTTGCCATAAGACACATGGGCGATTCTTCATCACTTGAGTTATCGAAGAGTGACTTTGGTGGTGGAGGAGAGGCTTCAATAGCTATTCCGGCAACACCATCATCATCATCGCTTGAGGAGGAGTCGGAGTCGGAATTCCATTCTTCACCAATATGAGCTTGAGCCTTGGAGTCCTTCTTCGAGAACTTGCTCTTCTTGTGGAATTCCTTTTTCTTGAACTTCTTCTCCTTCTCTCTATTCTTGTCACCTTTCTTGTTTGGGCAACTTGCAATGAAGTGATCAACCTCACCACATTCAAAGCAAGCCCTATTTGGCCTTCTTGTCTTGGTCTTCCCAAAGTTCTTCCACTTGTTGCCTTTTTGACCAAAACCGCTTCTCTTCAAGACTTTTCCAAATCTCTTGACGAAGAGAGCCATCTCTTGCATCCCTTGTTGAGTTGCTTATTTGATCTTCTTCTTCATCTTCACTTGAGCTTTATTCAACAACTTGCTTGGCCTTCAAAGCTATGTCATTCTTCCTTGAGCTTGAGCTTGGCTTGTTGAGAGCACGGATCTCTTGTGCTTCTTCATCCATCAAGTCATGAGCGAGGATTCGCCCAAGAACATCATGTGGTGTGAGAGAGTTGAAGTTCTCCTTCTCACGGATGAGGGTAACCAAGGTGCGGTTCTTCGGGGCTATAGCGCGAAGCATCTTCTTGACCACATAGTTATCGGTCATCTCTTTGCTTCCAAGCCCTTTGATCTCGTTGACTAGGTTGTTGAGACGAGTATACATGTCACTTGGCGTTTCTTGATCTCCCATGACGAAACGGTCAAGCTTGCCCTTCAACAACTCTATTCTTGACTCCCGAATGGTCGAGGTGCCCTCATGGATTTCCATTAGAGTTGTCCAAATCTCTTTGGCATTTTCAAGAGAGCAAACCCGGTTGAACTCATCTCCGCTCAATGCTCCGAATATGGCATTGACGGCTTGAGCATTGTAGTGGATGCGTCTATCTTCATCGGCCGTCGAGTTGTCTTCATTTATTACATCATAACCATTTTGAACAATTCGCCAAATGGCGGGGTTAAGAGATATTAAATACATCTTCATTTTATGTTTCCATGAAGCATAATGGGTTCCATCAAAGTAGGGTGCTCTACCGGATGATCCACCAAATGAATGAGTATTGTAAACATTTGGAGGAGGAACATTTTGATATGAGCTATTATTACCACTATTTACCCCCGAATCATTGTTCGACATCTTGGGCTCTCTAGGCGGTAAAGCCCTAACAAGAGAGACCTTGCTCTAATACCAATTAAAGGAACAAGATGTCGGCCTAGAGGGGAGGGGTGAATAGGCGACTAAACAAATTTTCTTCAAAGTTAATCAATTCTTACAAAATGCGGAATTTACTTGATTGATTAACTAATATGGCAATTCTTAATATGACAACCACGATGACTAAGCAATAACACTAAGCAAGATGAACATAAGCAATATCAAAGTACTTGCAAAGTAAATACGGAATGAATGAACAAGAGAGACAAAAGATTTGTTCCCGGAGTTCGGATCCTTGAGGGAATCCTACGTCTCCGTTTGAGGACCCGATCACACGTGATCAAGGATGGGCTCCCTCTCAAGCCACTTCCTCTCGAGGACTCTCCGGAGTCTCCTCGACTTGCTCTTGGTGATCCTTTCCTTGCGGAGGCAAATCCCGGGCCTTCACAAACTTCCCACGGCTCACCACACGGTTTGGGAGCTCGTGAGTGACTCCTAACCGTCTAGGAGTCCTCAACCTCCAAGAGTAACAAGTATGACGATTGCTTGGAGATGAACTCAAATGCCCTAGTGCTCAACACTTGGAATTTCTTACTCTTTTGGATCTCTCTCTCAAGAACAAAGGTTCTCAGCTTTTAGAGGAGGAGAAATGGCTCTCTTGAGTGCAGGAAATGATTTGGCAAAGAGTTGGGAGTGAATGGGGGAGGAGGGCTATTTATAGACCACTCAAGGAATCTAGCCGTTGGATTCAAATTAACACATCTGGACATTCCGGGCAAACTACCCCGGATACTCTGGATACACAGAAGTCCCAACGGTCATCTTCCCATAACACATCCGGACATTCTGGGTAGGTCCGGACACTCCGGGCAACTACCCGAGAGCAGTCCAACAGGGCACAATACACCCGGACATTCCGGGTAGGCCCGGATACTCCGGACTCATACCCGAAGCGGTGCAACCGGGAAGTAATCCCGGACCTTCCGGATGCCAACACCCGGACATTCCGGGGCATCCCGGACATTCCGGATGTCCTCCCGAGAGCACTGCCTGGGGTCTGAAATGCCCGGACATTCCGGGTCAGCCGGATACTCCGGGTATCCTCCCGAGAGCACAACCTTAGCACCAAAACACTCGGACATTCCGGCTTCTGGCCGGACACTTCGGATGCACAACTGAAATTAGGTTTTGGCTAAGTGTTCGTGCGACGTGTGTGACCTCTTAAAGAGAAATGTTGAGCACTTGAGCACTAAGCTATCTCATTCACAAACCGACATACCCCCCTTAATAGAACGGCGGTCCTATACTCAAGACAATATGAATAAAAACTCATAGAGTATAAAAACCATTGAGATTTTCAATGAATCACACGCCGTCTTCTCCTCTTCACTTTTTAGGGGTCGTCAATGCCGATTGGAATTCACAAGATGGACTAATACCTGGTTAAACACTCAATGCACATATTAGTCCCTTAATCGTTCGTCATCTACCACCAAAACTCAATTAGGGGCCCGGATGCACTTTCAGTTACAAGTGCACCGACCGTACGGTGGTTCATGTCTTACCGGAGCTTGAGGGAGGGGTGAAGGATGCCGCAGGACCTCGTCGCGGAGCGCAGCATCTTCCTAGATCCATTCCAGGTACAGCCAGCCCCGTCGCCGAATGGTGCGTGCGCGGAGTGCTCGGCGGAACGCGGTGAATCGATGTGCAGTCGAGTGGAGCCGCAGAGGCGCTGAAGTCCGGGAGCAGTGCACGGCCCTCTCAAGTGATCACATGCGTGCGTACGCAGACAACCGTAGCCCGAGGGCGCGCCCCCTCTCCCGCAGCAGAGACCAAGCGGGGGTGCGGTGCCTCGCACGTCCAGCCGCGCCGGCAACGCTTGCCGTCGGGCCTGGCCCTCGCTGAACTCCGCCGACTCCAGACCTCGTCCTCCTCCGCTCCGGGCTTCGCCTCCTACCCCAGCTACAGTGCCCAGACTTCGCCTCCTACCCCGGCTACAGCGCCCGGACTCCGCCTCCTACCCCTGCGGCAGCGCCCGGACTCCACCTCCTACCCCGGCCGCAGCGCCCAGACTCCATTGCACCTACTCCGGCCGCTGCACCATGAACCCCGGACTTCGCTGCACCTACTCCGGCCGCAGCGTCGAGAATCCCGGATTCTGCCTCTCACTCCGGCTGCAGCGCCTGGACTTCGCCTCGTCTACTCCAGCCGCAGCGCCGTGAACCCCGGAACTCCTCTACGCCGGCGCCTCTTCTGCTCCGGCCGTAGCGTCGTCAATCCCGGGCTCCGCCTCTGCTTCGGGCACTGCCTCCTCCGCCTCCTATTCCAGCCGTGGCGCCCGGACTCCACCTCCTATTCCAGCCGCGGCGCCCGGACTCCGCCTCCTACTCCGGCCACGGCGCTCAGAAGTCCAGCCACCAGACTCCGGCCAACCCGCGCTTACCCCGGCTCCAGTGGCAGCACTCGCCTCAGCCCAATGCGCGCGCCTTTGAACTCCGGAGATCTGAGATGGGGAGAGTGGGCAAGCAATGGGGGGGGGGAAGGGGTGGACAACAGCGCCTTTTTATACCCCTGGAACCCTAACCGTCACTAAAAAAATATATATATATAATAATAATAATAATAAATATATATGTGTGTATATATATATATATATATATAGAATAAAAAAAGGGGGAGAAAAAGAAAAGAAGACGAGGACGTGTGTACTCCTGGTAGTAGCGCCCTCTACCCCGGACGTCCTCTACTCCGAGTACTCGCGTGCCCCGGATGCCCTCTGCTCCGGGTGCTCGCACACTCCGAGCACGAGCGAGCGCGTGCGCCCCGGGTGCAGCGGACTTCAGCTCCAGATGCAGAAGTAAGGCCCCCACCTCCGGATGCGGCTGCGGGTGCACCGAGCGCAGGCACACGGGCATGCCCTCCGGACGCACGCGGAACCCAAACACGGGTACTCCGGACTCAATGGGGATACACTCTGGGCGCGCTCCCCACTACTTTGGACACCCCGCGCTACTCTGGTTTATCTCGGAATACACCCCCTCGGCTCCAGATGCCACCCAAGCTTAGCTCGGAGTGAGCGGATGCTCCACCGCGTCGCCTGTTGGTAGCCCCTGACTCCGCTCGTGTCCTCCTTCGGAGTAGCAGCGCGTCGGTATTCAGGACATGCCACTACCCCGGACGGCATGCTACTCTGGGCACGCGTCAATCCCAGACGCATCGCTGCTCCTGACGTGCCTCTTCCTCGGACGACACGCCGCTCCGGGCGCGCATCAACTCTGGACGCATCACTGCTTCGGGCGGCACTCCACTTGGCATGGCTCGTGTCCTACTCCGGGTTACGCACTCCGGAACCTTTGCTCCGATCGCGACGCGCATCTACTCCATGCGCGACGCGTACCCCATTCCAAAATGCGTGCTCGAGCCTCGGAACGTAGCCATTTTTATAGCCACATGAATTTGGTCGTCCTAGAGCTTTGGGACTTAGCCGATTACACGACCACGTCCCTGCATGCCTGCACCTCTAGCGTAGCCGTTCACACCCGCCTCTACACACGCGCTCGCTTCCGGTGACGTACTCACGCCTCCGAACTTCTCGAAGATGGCGTACGTCGGCCACTAAGAAAGTTTGCCCTAAAATAAAAAATATATATGCCGGATATGAGGGACTTGATTATCAGATGAAGACGGGAATGGGAGATCGACCTTGAGGGTGAACCTCCTTGGTCCGGGCCGCGCGTCAACCCCTTCTTAGGGGTATAATGCTGGTCCGGGCGAGCACTTCTCGACCGCTCGCATCGGCAAGGGGCTACTGTTGCGGGAGGGGTCCCCGCGCGCCCCGAACGGAAGCGAGTAACGGTAAGGTGTGCGTATTTACTATGAACTCACATCTATCTCCTTTGCAGTTATGAGGTACAAGCATCCGCGTGACAGTCTAGAGTGCAAGTGCTACCGCATACGGGGCGCAGGTACGAGTGCGCGCGTACAGCTGGTGCGCGCGGGGTACGAGCGCCGGAGCGCGCGGAGCTGGTGCGCGCGGAGTACGAGCACCAGAGCGCGAGTGCTGACGCATGCGGAGTGCAAGTGTAGGCACACGCGGAGTACAAGCGCAAGCGCGGGAGCATGCGTCACACGCGGAGTACAAGCGCAGGCGCGGGCGCATGAGGAGTACGCGGAGTACGAGTGCAGATGCATTTGGAGTGCGGGTGCTGGTGCATCCGAAGTACAGGCCCCTGCTCGATGACTCGAGCGGCAGGTGACGTTCGACAGCCAGGAGCGCAAGCGGCCCCCGGGCGGAGCCTGGTAAAGTGATGTCCCGTATGGCATGTCGTACCAGACGTCACGTAGATGTTAGGGTATATGCCTCCGCGGGCGATGTACGAATGACCTACAAGCCCTCGTCCGTACGACGGACCAGGGGTAGGACCGTAATCTGTCTAGGGGCAGGATTGTAATTTGGCACCGTGCTTCCCGATGCCTATAAATAGGGGAGCGTCCCCCAGTTGGGGGTATGGAAAACAAGTCCCATCAACCTCTTGGCTCGCAAAATTTTTTCTAAGTGTTCGCTCACTGCCGCGCGCTCCGTTCCGCTGTCCCTCGCACACACCCGAGTGACCCAGCACTCAACCAGAGATGTCACAAATTTACTGTCCGATCGCGTAGTCGACGACACATGGCGACAGGAAATATGACCCGTGCCGACGTCCTGCTAAGCCTGAAGTCTGACCATAACATTGTAGTATTGTACAGTACATGTCTTGCTTTAATTCCAAATATCGCAGTTGGCTTGACCAAGCAAAAACAAGCAACTTCAATTTGTATACTGCAGGCTTACCTTATATCGAGGGCAAGCATGGGTTTCCACCGTGGGTGTATGGAACATTTGCAATGGATATTCCATCTGTTAATTTGAATTGCTTCGTTTCTTTTTATTATGCATATTCTAATGTCGGAAAAAAAGTGTAAACTTCATCAGTGTGATCCGCCAATCCCTTTAGAACCCGATTGTTAATTTCACACATATTTTTTCGAACAATAGAGACTTCAATGCTCCGATTATTAATTTCACAATTTTTGTACTCTTAGTTTCTTATTGTTTTAAAATTTACTAAATCACAAATATATGTGTAAAACATTGTTCTACCGTCACAAGCCCACACTTACCTATTTTTAATAATTTGACACCATAAATATAGACTATGCATAGATAAAGCAAAAGGTGGTAATTGAGTCAACATGATTGACTGACAAATATAACAGTACTAAGGCCGATGCTAGAAGGTGGTGCGTGTTTATGGCGCTAGGGACGAACAGACAACAAACGTGTTGGGAGCAAAACCAATATAGGAGGTGTCAGACAGATTGTACAAACTTATAGTTTTACGCTATCATTTTATGGAATATAGAGCTACTTTCAAATAGTTCTAGAACTCCTACTTCATTAGGGTTGTTTGGTTCTTAGTATGTTTGATTGGTTGTTATAGTTGTGGTTTATCATACCTTATCATTTATACAGATCATGCGTTATTAATATAATTATTTATTAAAATTTGTCATTGATATAACGTTGAATTTTTTAGACACATTTTATGTTAAGTCATACTTTATCTAAATTTAATTGTGAAAATATAAGCCTTGAATCAATGGTTCTTGTTTAGTCCTCGGAATCAACGGTACATCGTCTCAAATATAACATGGGCGGTATGCCTCGGATCCAATGGTTCTTATTTAGTCCTCTTATCATCGTCATCACAAGAGTAAATTACGTTTTGCAGGTCCCAAATTACGGGTACTGTGCAAACAGCAAAGCGAATCGGTGGTGGGGTTAACTCCATAATTCCCTCTGCCCAGTTCCTCGTAGGTTAGCCTCGACATTTTCCACCAAGTCCATGCCTGCCTCTCTCCACACAAAGCCACGCTCCCAAAAAGGTGATAAAAACGCAAAAAAGGAAGGCAAACATGTGTACCCCACAGCCAGGAAAACACCCCAAGCACGATTCACCTTGCACGAGACTGCTACGACGCCCGCACGTCAGTGACGATGTGGACCATCTTATCCATGGAATGGTCTGTGCCGTAGCAAAAATGCAGAAACTCGCCTATGTGCTCCCGGACAAAATAAACGTGCACACTCACTCCTCAGTCTACTTCCTCCTCTAGTCTTCTCCTTGGCTTATATATAATATCGGCGCTTTAGTTAGCACACTCGCCTAAGCAGCGGCATGTGCTAGGGAAAGGCAAACCAAAGCCGTTCCCCCACCCATACTCCTCTTCCTCTCGCTCACACTGCTGCTCGACATCAATCGCCATGGCTATCTTGCTCCTGATCCTCTCCTCCTGCATCCTGCTGGCCCTGGCCTCCTCCTCCTCCTCCTGCGCGTCCGCCTGCGAGAGGTGCGTGCGTCAGGGCAAGGCTGCCTACTCGCCCTCGCTCTCCAACCAGCTCCCTACTGGTAAGCACTACTCCTGGCCCAGATCAAGAATCAAGAATTGGTCCGTTTGCTGAAGCTACAAGAAAGAATTAAAAACTTGTGGATTTGTTTCTTTTGAGGCAAGATTTTGAGTGGTGTGCGGTTCTTGGCTCGGTTAATTAGGTGGCGGAGTTTGTGGGTATGGGCCCATGGCCATGCAGATCAATGGGGGGTTCCTCGCTGCTGGGGGTCCGAGGCAGCACAGAGGAGGGCTTGGCTGTGGAAGATGCTTTCAGGTAGGGAATTCGTCCCGATCAGTTCTTCATTTCTACCCCCATTTCGGCTCTCTCTTAGTGATTCAAGAACTTGGGGGTTTTTTTGTCCTTATTCTTGGGAGGTAATTTTCTTGTTATTATTTAGTTTGTTGCCTCTACAGCAAGAAGTCAGGTAATTATGACAGCAACTAAGTTTTATTGGATCTTTTCTTTTCCCTGTTATTTTGGATATCAGTTGAAGCTTTAATCAAGAGAACAAGTTAGGCACATCCTGCTGTGAAACTGTGTACCAAATGTAGTTCTATAGATAAAAAGAACGTCATAAAAATATTACCCTCATGTTACTTTCAGTTTTATTTATTCGTGTTCTTTGTGGTTTTGGAAACAGATGAAATGCAGAGATGCAAAGGTGTGCAGCAGTGGGGGTGTCCGGGTCGTGCTCACCGACTTCCACAGGAGCAACCGTACGGACTTCCTGCTCAGTGGTCCCGCTTTTGCGGGCCTGGCCAAGCCCGGGATGGCCCAACAGTTGAGGAGGTTGGACGCTCTGTCCATAGAGTACAAAAGGTAATAGCATGGCCTCATAATTCACAAAAACCAATGAAGATATTTGCATCAAAGAAAATTGTTACTCACTCCTTCAAAAAATGTAAAACATATTATGTTTGGTGAAGATAAGATTTTGACCAAGAATTACTCTATTAATATATGATTTATGTGACATGTGATTAATATCATTCGATCTGTATTCAAAAGTACTTATGATTAAGATTTTGTATAGCGCATATTAATAGATTAATTATTGGTCAAAGTCTTGTCTTAACAATTCAAAATACATCTTACATTTCTGGATAAAGGGAGTATAGGAGAGTTGATCTACAATAATAGTTATAAGAGAGCTTTTTTGGCAATTAAAAGGCTGATGCACACACCCACACTAGAAATGGATAGAAATCTAAGAGGTTAAATTTATATTGGGTATTTGTATTTGCCCACTAAATTATCGTATTTAATTTATCAAATGTTGTTTCCATATTGTGGAAATAAACTATAATTTATCCCCCAAACTATGTTTTGCACGTAAATAAATTAGTAGATAACTGCAGTTCAATACAACTAGTTTATTGCAATGTTTAGAAAATTATTTCAAAAACTGCGGAGGACATGTTTCCATCGTAAGGACTTAGGAGTTTCTTTTTTTGAGATAAAAGAAACTTAAAATTTGAAAATTTTGAGTAACCAAATATGTATTTTGTAATCTCAATTTAAGACAATATTTAGTCCTAATAAGTTCCACTCTGAATTCTAGTTTAGCATTTGTAATATTTTCAGTTCTAAATCCCTTTGAGTTAATTTCATAGTTAAAACCAAAACTATAATTTCAAGTCACAGTATCCAGCTTAACTTACACTATATGAAACCCTACCTTCCATGTTAAACTTGAACGGGAATTTAATATTTAAATATTCACTTAAAAACAGAAAAGCTCCAAAAACTAACAAACGTTCCTGTTTACTGATGTTTACAGCCATCGCCCACTGTATATATACTTGGTCGAAATGCCATCACAGATTTATTTTAGGATGGCATGTAATAGAAAAAGATTTGCCAATGTTTTACAAGGCAAAGACACAATTTTGATTTCAGAGAGTCTAGAGATGCATCCAAAATGATGGACTATTACAGTATCCTAATATATCTTCTCTATTGTTTGTGTGCAGAATTCCCTGTGACTACAATGACAAAAACCTGTCCATACTAGTGGAAGACCAGAGCAAAAAGCCAAGCAAATTGGTCATCAAGTTCCTTTACCAAGGTGGTCAAACTGATATCTTAGCGGTGGATGTTGCTCAGGTAAAAGCAAGACTCGATCAAAACAGAATAAACAATATGAAGAAAATTGTAATTCACAAGCACATAATACCAAATTTGTCTAATCAAGAAGACGATGGACCTGGTCTATGCAGGTGGGATCATCGGACTGGCGGTTCATGAGCCGGGTCTACGGGCCTGTCTGGAGCACCGACCGGGCTCCTGCCGGGCCACTGCAGTTCCGAGCGGTGGTGACTGGTGGGTACGACGGCAAGTGGGTGTGGGCTGACAAAGAGGTCCTTCCGGTCGATTGGCAACTGGCGCAGGTCTATGACACTGGTGCCCGGATTGCCGACGTGGCGAGGGCGAGCTGCCTAGGCTGCACTAGGCTGGACTGGGAAATGAAAGTGGCT
Organism: Stipa capillata; assembly: GCA_019208055.1. Taxonomy (NCBI): domain Eukaryota; kingdom Viridiplantae; phylum Streptophyta; class Magnoliopsida; order Poales; family Poaceae; genus Stipa; species Stipa capillata. Next base: position 56,762 of record JAGXJF010002633.1, on the reverse strand, counting down.
TCACAATAAGCAAGCTTCTTGTTACAACGGACCTATCTGGTACTGCAATGACCTTGAGATGCAGATACTACAGAGTAAACACCAAGTCATCACAGGGTGAAAGCTAGGACAGTAGTGGGGTTGGAAAAGGGAGCCCCCCTTTGCTGTCAAGAAAAGGATGTGTGTGAGGGGGATAGCTGTGATCTCTGCTGGTCCTTGATTTGGTTTCTTCCTATATGCATGTACAAGTTCATCGGACGATGCATGCATATAAGAGATGTATGTAAGCAAATGTAGCTAGCTAGCTAGCTAGCTACCCCTCTAATTGCTAGAATAATTAATGAACATAGTGCTATATTTTTCCTTAGCATGTGGGTGTCTCTCCTGATTGTTCAAAGTTCACATGCCCACCTAACCTAGCTGTTTTGGTAGCAAGCGAGTGTGAGGCCGGGATCCCTTGCTGCAATGTTAAAAGAGGGGCTAACTGGCTAAGGGCCTGTTTGGTTGGGTTGTGACTGTTGACAAAACTGCTATTGATTAACTGTCTAAAAAATCTGCTGTGGTTGTGAAAAAGAGAACATATGGCTTTTGATTGATCCAAACCATCTATAACATTTTAAAAAATAAGCACTGAAGATTTAGCACATTATAAAAAGCTGACAGAAATCAGCTTTTCTAAACACTGAATTTGCACTATAAAGCCTATAGCTACCGTTGGCAAAAACTGCTGAAAAGCTAGCCGTTTGGTTGGGCTGCAGCTTTTTCCAGTGAAAAGCTGCTGAAAAGCCCAACCCTAAGTCACAGGAAAATCCAGGACATGAACTCAAAGATGGAATGTTCCATTTATTTTCTCTGATTAATGCACGGATTTCTCCTCTCTTGGAGTGAATTGTAGCCCTTTTTAACATCTTCTAGTAGTAGTATAATATGCACAGTTGCCTGAAAATACAGCTATTCGATATATGTTCAGAGAATCAAGCCTCTTCTCTGTTCAATATAAATTCTTTCACTTTCCCACTCTTAACAATCATATGCTACCGATGGTCTCTGCCACCGTCATCATCTTCCTCGGCTTTGGCAAGCTGTACCCGCGCTCCTCCTGACCCACTGCCACCACATGAATCCTCACGTCGCCACCCTCTTCACCATTATCATCATCTTCACCATCGTTACCGCCTCCACCCTCCTCATCTATGTCCGGTGACTGCGACCGTCAGATCCACCGTCACCTAACTAGTCGTCATCATCGCCATCTCCAACACTACCGCCACCACCCTCTTCCTTGTCGACCCTCCCTACGGCACTGGCCGCCAGCTGCCTCCAGTGCCTAGCAGCGCTGCTAGGCTGCCTTGCCGTCTCGCCACCCCGCCCTAACACACCGCCTCCCCTGCCGTCCTTTCCTCTAGGCTTGGGGAGCACGAGTGAATGTTTGGCGCTAGCTGATGACCTCCTACCTTGAACCCCTAACCCTCTAACCTCTTCAGCGAGGTTTCGGATCATCGGAGTGAAAGAAGAAGGGGTTGATCAGAGAAAAAAGAAGCATATGTGAATTTCAGTCACATGTGCTCTAGCTATTCCGTTTTGTTATAGGCGCAAGCGAAACCTTGTGTTTAAAGGAGTTAGCTGGCGGGGTCAGGGCCTTAAGAGAAGTGTTGAACAGGCTCGTGGAGTTGTTTTCACTGGAAAAACGAGGGAAGAAGAGGACAATTGTATTGCATGGAAAGATTCCATACGGGGGCTCGATCACTGGGCAGTATGACGATGCAACTACCTCTCTCGACGTCAACATGCCTAGTTTGTCCTGCAAACCGACATCCATCCATGTTGGCAGTTGGCAGGAAACCTGGTCACTCAAACATCGATTTGGACCACGGGGCGACGTGAGCCACGGGGTTGATCGGTCTTGGACAGAATTAACCGAAAGGGTAGATCAGATGATGGCTGCTCGAGCCTCGCGAGTTACCTTTCAGTTGCTGTTTAGTGTACATGTGGGAACTGCAAAAAATATATTATTTATGGCCTGTACAGAAAGTTTATTTCTCTCTTTCTGTGTCTTTTTGCACAGCTCGCAAAAGTGCATATTATTCTATGAAATTTTGCAAGCCCATATGACATAGCAATATGTACATGTGCTCGGGAGGAGCCGTTCAAATTCACCGGGACCTGAATGGCTGCTGCTCTTGTCAAACTCGGCAACTCCGGTTCAGGGTTTACATGTGTTGATGCTGCTATGGCGAGCCTAGCGCGCACCTGAGGAATGATTCTGTTCCTGCTAAGGGGGATGCAACGATAACGCGTTCGTTCATTTTTCTCAAAGTTACCTAGAAGCCATGGACCCTAGCCAAGTTAAGAAGTTTAGTGGCCACAAAGGAAAAGAACCTATGTTTGGTTCTGGTGCATGTCGATCTGCTGATCGGGTGCATCATTATACTAGCACATCAGGGCGCGCATTTGGCTACGGCCGCTCGAGAACTGGGCAAAGCTTAACGTGGACGGCCCGTTTGGAAGCAAGTGGCTGCAGGGGAATTGCCTGGAGGCGATGGCCCCGGACATGGTTTGTCGGGTCAAACCGGCAATTGCGAGGAAGAGGACGGTACGAGTATATGACTCCACGAACCATAGTTTAAATGCTGATTGTTGATGTTTGGCAATGCAAGTTTTTAAAGTATTCTCAATATCTTAAGAATGAGATTTTCGCTAAGAAGGCATTAGAATAGAAAATTTAGGAAATCTTCTAGTATTTAGATATTTGCTTAGAATAGTGTGAAAGGTCTAGATATTTTAGATGAAGGGTCATAATCCTGACACGTGTCAAAGATCCAATAGACCTTGAGCCCTATAAATGGAGGACCATAGCCTCTTGCCTTACTATGTAAAAGGAGAGTGTCAGCGATACGAGGCCCAGGGTCCCCTAAACCGCTGGCAGCGGCCCAACTTGACGCCACGTCGTCAAGGGCGTGGGAGTTAAAGAAGAGGTGCCCGGGGGCTCATTCCGAGCACTGTTCCATTTGGCTAAAATCAAGGGGTGCCCCGAGTCGTCCCTTAATGGCGTTTTTTGAAGGGCCCAAGACGACTTGGTCCCCGCACAGGACGAAGCAAGCAGAAGTGCTCGAGGGCTTACCCCGAGCAATCGAGCAGAAGTGCTCGGGAGCTCATCCCGAGCACCAGAGAAGGAGTGCTCGGGGCTCACCCCGAGTACCCGAGAAGGAGTGCTCGGGGGCTCACCCCGAGCACCAGAGAAGGAGTGCTCGGGGCTCACCCCGAGCATCCGAGAAGGAGTGCTCGGGGGCTCATCCTAAGCACTCGAGGAGAAGTGCCCGGAGGCTCACCCCAAGCACCCAGGGCGACCCGGCCCCCGCCCGGGGCGCCGAGTGTCTCGCCCAGACAATGGAGCAGCCGAAAGGGTGTGCTCGGGGGCCTCCGATCCCGGGAGCCCCGAGGGCCCCTTAAGGGCCCCTCCTCAAACCGCGTGGCCCAAAAGGCGCATTTAATGCCTGTGCCAGGGGCATTTAATGCCTGTGTCGGGTGCATTAAATGCCCGTCTATTCCAAGTCCTTGCGGACCAAGGGTGGTGTCCTGACCGGTTCCCATCCTCCCAAGTGATAAGCCTTGTCAGCTATCAGTCTTGGAGGGGATGGAGAGGTCTGACATCCCTTTTTGACTTTAAGAGCGCGCCTCCCCGCGCCCATACACATGCCCTCTGCACTTGGTCCATGGGGCCCGGGTAGTTGCAGCATAGCCTGTGTCAGGAGATGTCAAGTCTTCACCTCTTGACACGCCCTCATCATGATGATCCAGTTCCCAACCAAGGCGTGACCTGCATTGTTCCGCTACCGCAAATCTCAACCACCGGCGTGGCACGCCCATGCCGGGTTTCTTCCGCAATAAGCTTCGTGGCAAGATATTTCCCTTTCAGCCACTGTGGTGACCCCCGGGTATATAAGGGGGGAACCGCGGCCATGCAAGAAAAAAAAGGGGCTCAAATCGGATCAGCTCTGAGAGAATCCAACCCTGAGATCTTTTCTTAGGCAATACAATCTTAGACATACAAACCCTAGAGGAAGAAGAACAGGGGCATCTATGCTACTAGTTCATTGTAATCTCTCCACAAAACATCAAATACACTCAAAGCAGGACGTAGGGTTTTACACCTAGAAGGTGGCCTGAACCTGGGTAAATCACCATGTTCTCTCCTGTTTCCATATCCCGCCGAGCTCTAGCTCCGGCGTAGCTCCGTAGAACTGCGCCTCCCTGGCCGAATCCCAAAAGGGGTCCTTCCGGACTACCGATACCGGCGTTTGTACGTCGACATCTGGCGTGCCAGGTAGGGGAGGTCAAGTTCTCGAAACTACGCTACTCATGGTGGGTCAACAGTCCTCTTCCCAGTGTGGGGGACGATAGCAGTCATCCATTTCGACACGTTCGGCGTCCTCTCGAGAGGAAGGGCGTGGTGCCATCCCCAGCGGCACCGCAGCGGCACCCAGCAGGCGAAGGCGGATCGCATGCCGATCCAGCCTTCGTCGAGATCCCCCAACCAGTTCGGCGCCGGCTGCACTTCGACGAGCCGGGCGAAGCAGGCGCGCTGCATGCGGCGCAGCTTCTCCTCCGGCACCCTCCGGTCTAGGTGGAAGGCATATCTCCTGTGGGCCCTTGGCTCCAGGAGGTAGCCAACCTGATCGACACCGCCCGCCGTCAGGCGGCGGCCAGGAGTTCCCATACCTCTTCGAGGCATGGTGACCCCCAAGATGGCCCCTCAGCGGTGCCTCTGTCATTACCGCCACGTCCCCGACGTGGTGAAGCGACGGAGCCCCGCGGTCGGTCCCACCATTCGGTCGCCTCTCCTATCCTAAGGGGCGGCCTAGACCTTCGCCACCGTATCAACCAGCGGCAAGAAGGTCAAGATGCGCGTGTCACCATCGAGCGCCAACGAGAGCGGCGATGTGATGCAAGGGCTGTCGAGGGCCAGTCATCCTCTGGCCCCGCTGCCAGTCGTACGTGCTCTCCGGTGCGCGTCCGCGCGCCACCGGTCGGGAAGGTCGGCACGCCGCTTTACGGAGCGGGTTGCCAGGCTTTTACTCCTGACCTCCGCCACGTCAGCTGGCCGGAGAAGTTCCAGCCTGACTTGCTGCAAAAATACGACGGCTCTGTCCACCCCGAAGAGTTCGTCCAGATCTACACCACCGCTGTGCAAGCGGCTGGAGGGGCCGAAAAGGTGATGGCCAACTGGTTTCCCATGGGCCTGAAGGGCTCTGCCTGTTCATGGCTCATGAACCTTCCCCCGAGTTCCATTCGCTCATGGGAGGACCTCTGCCATCAGTTCGTGGCCAACTTCCAGGGCACTTTCGAGTGCCTCGGCATGGAGAGCGATCTCCACACCATCAAGCAGCAGCAAGGGGAGATGTTGCGACAATTCATCCAGCGCTTTAGCCAGGTTCGCAACACTATCCCCAAAATCTCTCCTCAAGCAGTTATCGTCGCCTTCCGGCAGGGTGTCCGTGACGAAAAGATGCTTGAGAAGCTGGGCACATGCGACATCCAGTCCACGGCGGATCTGTTCGCAGTCGCGGACAAGTGTGCCAAGGCGGCTGAGGCTAGCGCGTGGCACAGTCCGCGCCCCGACCAGCCAACAGTCGACAGTGCGGATTCCTTCCGTCTCTCCGGGGGGCGGGAGAAGAAGAAGAACAAGAAGCGCAAGTCCGAGCCCGTCGCGGCGGCGGATCCCAAGGCGCGGAAGCCACCACGCGCCGGTCAAGGCGGCGGTGGCAAGAAGCCATCTAGGGCCCCCCGAGCAGGGCCCTCGCGGGTGGTGTGAGATACATCACACCGACCGGCATGACCTTTCCGAGTGCTGGATGGTGAAGTTCCTCGCCGAGAGGAAAAAGAAGGAGCGCGAGGAGAGCCGCGGAAGCGGTGATGACAAGCGCGACGGGGAGGAGCGAGAAGGAGGTCTCGGGTTCCAGGAACCTGAGGCCGTGGCATGCATCAACGGGGGCACCTCCACGCCCGCTTCGCGCCGCCAGTTTAAGGTAATGGCGCGTGAGGTGTGCTCAGCGACCCCGAGCACCGGGTCGACCCGGCCACTCAAGTGGTCGGGCACCCTGATCACCTTCGACAGCTCCGACCACCCCGAAAACACGTCGGGTGTGGGCCACCTCCCCCTGGTGGTGTCCCCGACAGTGTGCAACGTCAAGGTAACCGGCATGCTGATCGACGGGGGCGCAGGACTTAACCTCCTGTCCCCCGAGGTTTTCAGGAAGATGCAGGTGCCACCCGGGCAGCTGAAACCAACAATGCCCTTCTTCGGCGTCACCCTAGGCCTCACCATGCCTTTCAGGCAGGTGTCCCTGATGGTTACATTCGGGACCAGGGAGAACTTCCGGACGGAGAGCGTCGTCTTCGACGTCGCCGAATTCGACCTCTCGTATAACGGCATCCTCGGCCGCCCGGCCCTCGCCAAGTTCATGGTAGCGTCCTACTACGCCTACCTCACCGTCAAGATGCCCAGACCCAACAGTACGATCACTGTGCCGGCCGACCTCCAAGGCTCCGTCCTCTGCGCCGAGCAGTTGTTCTCGGCCGCCTTTGCCACGGCCGAGGATATCGGTGAGCGCCCCGAGTGCTCGGGTCCGTCCCCAACCAAGCTCAAGATCACTGCAGACGACTCCGTCCCCATCAAGGAGGTAGCCCTGGTGAAGACGCGTCCAAGACCGTCAAGATCGGCAGCCGCCTGACCGCCAAATAGGAAAGCGCGCTCATCGCCTTCCCCCGGGCAAATGCCGAGGTGTTTGCTTGGCAACCATCGGACATGCCCGGGGTCCCTAGGTAGGTGATTGAGCTCCGTCCCGCCGTGCGTCCTGACGCACGGCCCGTTCGGCAAAAGGTGCGCCATCATTGAGCACCGCCTCACCGTGCGTCCCGACGCACGACCCGTTCAGCAAAAGGTGCGCCATCAAGCACTGGAACGCCAGGAGTTCATCCGGGCGGAAATCAGCAAGCTCCTCGCTGCCGGCTTCATCCATGAAGTCCTCCACCCGGATTGGCTCGCCAACCCCGTTGTCGTGCCAAAAGCCAACGGCAAGCTACGCATGTGCGTGGACTACACTGACCTCAACAAGGCATGCCCAAAAGATAATTTTCCTTTACCCCGCATTGATCAAATAGTCGACTCCACCGCTGGATGCGATCTTTTGTGCTTTCTAGATGCATACTCTGGATATCATCCGATTAGTATGTTAGTAGAGGATGTGGAAAAAACTTCATTTACAACCCCTGTGGGGACTTATTGCTATGTTCGCATGCCTTTTGGGTTAAAAAACGCTGGGCCTACATATCAGCGTGCCATGCGCATTATGTTACAATCTCAGATAGGTCGCAATATCGAGGCCTACATCGACGATCTCGTCGTCAAAACAAGGGACCAAGCGACCCTCCTCGAGGATCTGGCGGAGACTTTCGATAGTCTCCGCAGTACTCGCATGAAGCTGAACCCCGAGAAGTGCGTCTTCGGGGTTCCCTCAGGCAAGCTCCTCGGTTTCCTGGTCTCGAACCAGGTAATAGAGGCCAACCCTGAGAAGATCTGGGCCATCGATCAGATGCGCCCGCCGGCTCGTCTCAAGGATGTGCAGCGCCTAATGGGCTGCATGGCGGCCTTGGGATGCTTCATCTCCAAGCTCGGGGAGCGGGGTCTCCCCCTGTTCAAGCTCCTCAAGAAATCAAGCCGTTTCGAGTGGACCCCGGAGGCTGAGCAAGCCCTCCGGGATCTCAAGAAGTACCTCACCTCGCCTCCGGTCTTGGTGGCGCCGAGATCTGAGGAGCCTTTGCTTCTCTACATCTCGGCTACTCCCCGAGTGGTGAGTGCGGTCCTCGTGGTCGAGCGAGAGGTCGGGTCCGAGCTCCCGACGACTCCCACGAGGGCAGAAGCTTTCGGGTCCGAGCTCCCGATAAGCAGCGAATCCAAGGAAAAGCCCGGGACTGAGCTCCCGGGCGACCCCCAACAGTTGGGAGTGCTCAGGTCCGAGCTCCCGAGCGACCCCGAGCAGTCAGGCGTGCTCGGGGCAAAGCTCCCGGCAAACGACGAGTCCAAGGCCAAGTCCGGGTCTGAGCTCCCGGGCGAACCCGAGCAGCTAGGGGTGCGCGGGGTCAAGTCCGGGTCCGAGCTTCCGAGTGAGCCCAAGCAGCCAGGAGTGCTCAGGAACAATTCCGACCCCCCGGATCCAGTACTCGGGGAGGTCCCAAGCAAGGGCCGCGTCCAGCAGCATCCCGTATGCTTCGTTAGTGAAGTGTTACGCGACGCCAAGACACGCTACCCACAAGCCCAGAAGATGCTCTACGCAATCCTCGTTGTGTCGAGAAAGCTACGCCACTACTTCCAAGTGCAGGAGGTCCTGGTGGTTATGGCCTACCCCCTCGAGCGCATCCTGCACAACCGAGAAGCCACTGGCCACGTGGTCGAGTGGGCAATTGAACTCGCCGAGTTCAACCTTCGCTTCGTCAGCAACCGGGCGATCAAAAGCAGAGCTCTGGCCGACTTCGTGGCCGAGTGGACACCGGTGCCTAAAGACGAAGGTGAGGAGTTGTCCGCGAATCCGGGACATGAAGGGGCTGGACATTGGGTGATGCACTTCGACGGTTCCCTCACGCTAAAGGGCGCGGGGGCTGGAGTAGTTCTCACTTCTCCGACTGGGGAAGTGCTCCAGTACGTCGTGCAGCTCCACTTCCGCGCCACCAACAACATGGCCGAGTACGAGGGACTTCTCACGGGGCTCCACGCCGCCGCGTCCCTTGGAATACGCCGTTTACTTGCCAAAGGCGACTCTCAGCTGGTCGTCAATCAGGTGTCCAAGGAGTACCAATGCTCCGACCCACAAACGGCGGCGTACCTGAGCGTAGTCAGGAAGTTGGAGCGGCGTTTCAGCGGGTTGGAGCTCCAGCACGTCCCGTGCCACTACAACGAGCCCGCCGACTATTTATCGCGACTGGCGTCCTCTCGGGAACCAGTCCCGGCTGGGACCTTTGAAGAAAGACTCTCCCGGCCGTCCGTCAAGGCTGCCAACCAAGACGTAGGGGGAACTTTGCGCCTAGGTGAGCTTACCCGGGCAGCACCTTCAGTGAGAAATCCCGTCAGGCTGCTGCCGCCCGGTGAGCACCCCGTGCTTGCCACCTGTTCTCAGGAACCTTCCTGGATCTTTGAGATCCAGGGGTACCTGAAAGAAAATATCCATCCCAAAGATGATGTCGCAGCAGAAAGGATCACACGCCAAGCCAAGCGCTATGCCCTAGTAGATGGGGATCTCTACCGGCGTGGCACCAACAGCGTTCTGAAGTGCATTTCCCGGGAGGAAGGCCGCGACTTGCTCGCGGATATCCACGAGGGCAAGTGTGGTAGCCATGCATCGTCCCGCACGCTAGTCGGGAAGGTTTTTCGGCAAGGCTTCTACTGGCCGACAGCCCTCTAGAACGCCATCGAGCTGGTTCGGCGCTGCAAAGCGTGTCAATACCACGCAAAGCAGTCACATCAACCGGCTCAGGCCCTCCAAACCATCCCTCTATCATGGCCTTTCGCGGTCTGGGGATTGGACATCATAGGCCCTTTCCCCCGAGCAGTCGGGGGCTACGAGTACCTCTACGTCGTCATCGACAAGTTCACCAAATGGACAGGAGCAGAGCCAGTCATCAAGATCACCAAGCACACCGCAATCAGATTCATCAGAGGGATCGTGAGCCGCGTCGGGGTGCCCAATCGGATCATCACCGACAACGGCACGCAGTTCACCAATGATGCATTCCTGGAGTACTGCAAAGATATCAGCGTCAAGGTCTGCTTCGCGTCGGTCACTCACCCTCGCGCCAATAGCCAGGTTGAGCGCGCCAATGCTCAAGTCCTCAAGGGGCTCAAAACACAAACTTTTGATCGCCTCAAGAAGTGCGGCGCTGGCTGGATTGATGAGCTCCCGGCCGTCCTCTGGTCAATCCGGACGTCCCCCAGCAGGGCGACCGGTGAGATGCCTTTCTTCCTCGTATACGGGGCAGAGGCAGTTCTCCCCTCCGAGGTCACCTTCGGCTCGCCTCGGGTCGGAGCATACTCGGAAGGCGAGCAGCAGCAAAGAAGGCTCGACGATGTCAACTACCTTGAAGAGCACCGGTACAGAGCCGCTCTCCGTGCCGCCAGATATCAACAGAGCCTAAGGCGCTATCATCAGCGCCACGTTCAGGCCCGGTCGCTGGAGGTCGGGGATCTAGTACTTCGCCGCATCCAATTGCGGGAAGGAAAGAACAAACTCTCCCCCATGTGGGAGGGCCCTTACCGAGTGACCGGTGTCCCCCGACCAGGCTCTGTTCGATTGATCACGGACGAAGGCCTGCCACTACCCAATGCGTGAAACATCGAGCATCTGCGCAAGTTTTATCCGTAAATCTTCCTTTTTTGCGTTGGATCAGTTCCCCGAGTAACAAAGAGTCTTGGGAAGTTCCGGGTCCGTCGCCTAAGCCCTGGTCACCCGACCTGGTTCCTACACCCCGGGCACCAGTCCGGCCAGAGGACGCCCGAGTATCCCAGGCGCTCGCGTGCAATCCTCGAGGGCTCCCTTGTATCAAAAGCTATTTTAAATAGCAGCAGCATTATTAATATAAGCAGTGTTCGCATTTGCAATTACATATCAATTTTTTGTATTCCCTCGCTTGCTCGCAAAAGAAGCCACTCGCACGAGTATCGGGCTTCCGTGTCCCCTTTGCGCGAGTAGATCCTGACTGGTCTGCAGTACGAGGAGTCGGGGTAGTCTAGTCTCTATCGGCGGACAGTCGGTACTCGATCGACCATTTGTACCCCGAGCACACCCGAGTCGGGGCAAATAAGCCCCCGACCACCCATGCTCAGCCTGGTCAATGGCCCCGAGCACCACCGAGCCTCAGAGTACTTGGATAACTCTACCTCTCGTACCACCAACCAGTCGGCTGTCTCGAAAGCCTTTGGGTCCTGACAATGGAGAGTTTTGAAAAAATTCAGAGCAGTGGCATCTTTTGCCAGCAGCTTGCTATAGTTGCATACGAGTTTATAGGCTCACCATAGTGAAGTTCCCGGGAGACAATGACCATATTAAGTCGAAAAACCCAGGGCGAGAAGCTTCCATGGATTCAACACTACAAATAAGCTAAGTTTTTTCGCCGCGTTTGTCTCGGCTTTAAAGCTTTCTTTTACCATCTTCGCGGATAGTTTCTCGCACCAACGATCCCCTGCACCGCTCGTTCATAAAGTGAGGATGTTCTGGAGTAACAGTGTGAGTCACGGGGAGTGTTCCGGGTCGTCGCCCAAAGCCCTGGTCGCCTCGCCTGGTTTCCGAACCCTGGGCACCAGTCTAGCCAAAAGCCGCCCGAGTACCCTACGCGCTCGCATTTGTGCTTTGGAGCTCCCCAATAGATGGGCTTGCGGCGCAAGGGATCCAGGTCGAGCGAGAACCTCGTCGCATAAGAGAGGAACCTGTTGAAACTAAGTAAATAAAAAATCAACACGATAAGACGTCCGCTGATGCCTAAGCCACTCATAAAACCGTCCCGAGCACGAGTGCTCGGACGAGCTTGCAGGAGCATCTAATCCCGAAGGTGCGCGCTCCCGAGCACCAAAGATCGCTCTCGGAGGCCTGCGATTCTCGGGGTCTCGGGGAGCGACCTGCTTGAGGGAAACGTCGGCGCTTCTAGCTTCTCGGGGACATTGGGTCCTTGGGGTCCCAAAGTGCGACATCCCCAAGAAGAATGTCGGCGCTTCCAGCGTCTCGGGGACATAGGGTCCTCGGGGTCCCGAAGTGCGACATCCCCAAGAAGAAGGTCGAAGCCTCTAGCTTCTCGGGGACATGTGGTTCTCGGGTTCCCAAAGTGCGACCTGCTAAAATAATAAGTTCGAAGCGTTCAGCTTTCAGGGGCTAGAGTCCTCGGGGCAGACTGCTCGGGCAAGAGCCGGATGCATCAAAAAAAAGAAGAGGCTGCACTGTGTGGAGTCAAGTCCACACTTAGCAGAAAACAAAAAGAAGCTGTATGGAGCCAAATCCATACTCAGCAGAAATTCGAAGGAAGCTATGTGGAGCCAAGTCCACATTTAGCATTTCATCAATCAAGTTCTTTACAGAGAGGCCTTCGGCCTTAAACAAAAAGAACAAAATGGAAAAGATACGAAGGAGCTACTTCTCGCCATCACCCCCGGGGCCGCCGGCGTCATCTTCCCGAGTGAAGTGCTGGGCGATCTCCTCAGCCACTTTGCGGATAGCGTCACGGGCTTCCTCCTCCTCCTCTTCGTCGATCCCGAGCCTCACCGGCTCCAAGGAGAAGGCCGGGTCACGACTGCGGTAGCATGCCAGAACATGCTCCTCCACTGCGGCCGCCAACTCGCACCCTTCTCGGGCTATCGCGTCCTTCACGGCTGCCGCCACCGTCTTCAGACGGTCGGCAATCGTGTCGAAGGCGAGGACGAAGTGGTTGAGGGTGTCGAGGGACTGCTCCCCCGTGGTGACGCCGCCAAGGCCGGCGGCCCTCACCGTGCGCTGTGCCCGGCGGAAGATGTCGCGCATCATGTTAGTGGTCTCGAGACTCTCAGCACGCAACTCCTGGAGCTTCTCCCGCTCCTCGGCCACCTCCGTCTCTCGGCGGCGCGCCTCCTCCTGTAGCTCCTGGACCCGCTCCATGAGCTTATGCTTGGTCACGCGGCCATCTTCGAGGCGCTGCTCCACGTCCCGGATGCGGTCCTTGGAGAACTCTGCGCGAGCGGTGTCGATGCGCCGCTGCACTTCATCCTCCAGCGCCGCGGTCCGTTGGCCCAGCGAGTTCTCAGCCTCCTCGAGAGACTGCTCGAACTGGTTGAGCGTGAGTTCCCACGTGCTTGCCGCCACCTCGCGGAGATCCGCCGCTCCACTTCAGCCTCGCGGGGAGCAACCCACTCCGTCTGCAGCTCCACCTCCTCCGCATCCTCCGTGACCTCCTGCCGTAGCTCCTCCAGAGCCAGCCTCTCGCGGAGGATCTTCGCGGACTCCCTCTGGTGCTTGACCTTAGCGATCCGAGCACGTTTGAGGAAGTTCTCCCCGGCCTCCGAGAGGGCGGCCTCCCGCTCCTCCAGAGCGGCCTCCCGATCTTCCAGCGCCTTCCTCTCCACGGCGATGGAGGCCTGGACTCAATCGATCATGGCGCGCGCCGTGTCAAATGCCTCTGGGAAGGGCTCCCGAGGCGCCTCAGCCCGGCACGCGAAGTCCCGCCTCCGCGGCGAGACAGTCAGAATTATGATCCCCCCGAGCACCTCCGGCGAGCTCTCGGGCTGCCTCCGAGTTGCCGGGCCCTCGGGCGTCCTCTCCGCCCTCGCGGCCTCGGCCATCGCGGCCGGCAGCGGAGTGGGGTTAGCCTCCGGCGCAGCTCCTGTGGATTCAGCCCTTGGGGCGGTCTCAACCCTCGGGATCGCTTCGGCCCCTGGGGCAGCCTCAGTGCTCGGGGTGGGATCCGCACTCAGGGTGGTCCGAGCCTTCTTGGACCCCCTGAGAAAAGCAGCACAAGGAAGCCTGGGTTAGTACCCGAGCAGTATGCTTGGCCAGGTAAATGGAGAAGGAGTCTCCCGTCTTACCTCGGCAAAGAACCCATGTACTTTCAGTGACCCCTCGGGACCTCGAATCCCATGCTCGTCGGTCGCGGCGGGTCCTTCCTCTTCTTCCCGGCTGCCGCATCCGTGGCGGCCTCCGTGCTCGCCGGCGCCGGGCCTCTGGCCAGCGCCGGATGGGCGCTGCTCCACCCAGAGTTGCTGCCCCCGGTGCCCGTCGTCCACTGGCCGAAAGGCGGAGGAGGGGGTGGCGGCGGTGAAGGAGAAGATTTGGGAGAGGGCGGCCGCGGCTTCTTGCCCTTCGGATCCGCGGGATCCTCGCAGGCGGCACGGGTCCCCGAAGCCCCTACGGCAGACCCTCCGCCGGCGTCGTCATCGTCTCCCAGAATCCTCATCGAGCCGGCTATCTTCTGCGGGTTCACCGGCTTGATCCCCTTGGGGTCGAACTCTGGTAATGCCGCACGGATCGTGTTCCGCTGCGAATTCACGTAGAGCGCAAGATCTGTCCGCGGCAATTCAGCAGCTGCGACGTTTCCGGTGCCTAGAAGGATACGCAGCAGCGCCTTCAGCGCGTCGGGAGAAAAGTCTCCCGCCTCGCCGATCACCGTCCGGCCGATGTCCTGCAAGCCGGTGTACATCCAGGCCGGGCGGCCCCGTTCCCGTAGCGGCGCCAGCCGCCGCCGGAGAAAGTCGACGATGACCATGGTCGCCGTCAAACCCTCGGCCCGCAGCTGCGCAATCCGCTCCACCACCGGTTGCAGCAGATGATCGTTCTCCGGTAGATACTCCCACGACTTCCTGTGTGTCGGCGCCGGCCCGTCGGGAAGCACGATCTGGGCGTGCGGATCAGTGGAGATATAGCACCACTAGTTGCGCCAGTCGTCCCATTTATTCCGCAGCTCCTGCGGAATGTAATGGTCGCCGATCTTCTCCCGGAGGCGGAAGTTGCAGCTCCCCGCGGCCTCCACCCGGTCGGAGCCTCTGCTCTTCCCCACCGACCGGAGCACGAAATACACTCAAATACACTCAAAGCAGGACGTAGGGTTTTACACCTAGAAGGTGGCCTGAACCTGGGTAAATCACCGTGTTCTCTCCTGTTTCCATATCCCGCCGAGCTCTAGCTCCAGCGTAGCTCCGTAGAACTGCGCCTCCCCGGCCGAATCCCAAAGGGGGTCCTTCTGGACCACCGATACCGGCGTTTGTACATCGACAGAGAGTATAGCTGTAAGAGTGAGTGAAAGTAGAGTGAGTACCACCTAGAGAAATATGTGTACTCTTATGTAATAGTATACATATATTAATAAAATAGTGCTTCATAATTGCTCATCTCCCAATTAGACTGTGTTATTTCTAAGTACTCAGTGCATTATTGAGTTGTGATTCGACATGAGTGACTCGATCATCTGAAATCACAATGGACTTGCTTCAACGTGTGCGACATGCCGCCCGGAATCTAGTCTTGCTTTAACGTGAGTGGCTTGGCCACCCGGAAGCCAATAGTCAAATCCCAACAATTGGTATCAGAATAAGGTTGTCTAGGACCACTTGTAGGACATGTCAGTAAGCATTGGGTGCTTACTTTGTTCGGTGCTGCATCAGGATGCTAAGGGGAGACTCTGTCGATGCACAGTCTGGGGCTGTGAGGCTTATTGGTCCCAGACCAAGGCTTACTTGAAATTTGGTGTCGGTCACCATAGCAAATTTTGCTAGCACAAGCAGTGGGATCAAGAAGCTCCTACCTACAAGGTCATGATTTGTGGGAGATCATCAGAGATAATGCTGATGCCTTGCGGAAGTGGCGCATCAAGGCTGGGAAAGCCTTGTTCGTACTAAAGACAACAATTGAAGAGGACCTGTTGGAGCACATCCGTGATGAGAAGACACTTCATGCAGCCTAAGAGACTTTGGCAATGCTTTTCTCAAGGAAGAACGAAGCACAACTCCAACTCTTGGAAAATGAACTTGCAGGTATCTCACAAGGCAACCTATCTATCAAGAAATATCTTTCGAAGGTAAAATTTATTTGCTATGAGATATGCCAACTTTCACCGGATGAGAAGGTGAGCGAGGTCCGGATGAAGAGAATCATCATTTTAGACTCGAACACAATGGGTTTATCACTACATTGATGGGATGGCCTACTCAGCCATCACTAGTGGAGCTGGAGAATTTATTGGTTAATTAAAAGGAGTTAGCCAAGAAGATGGGGAGCATTACCATAAAGGTAGAGGA
Source organism: Stipa capillata (assembly GCA_019208055.1). Lineage (NCBI taxonomy): Eukaryota > Viridiplantae > Streptophyta > Magnoliopsida > Poales > Poaceae > Stipa > Stipa capillata. The sequence continues at coordinate 40,987 of JAGXJF010002633.1, read as the reverse complement.
GAAGGCTCCCCTCATCAACAAGAAGAACGGTCCATACCAAGGACAAATGAAGCTTAAAACATGTGGAATGAAGGTGGCAAGCAACATCCAAGAGAGAGATGCAACTCTGCAGGAGGAACTCAACAAGGATACATGATCACCAACAACAAGGTGAGAAGTATGAGAAGAAGCAAAATAGTGGATGCTTCAACTGTGGTAAGAACGGTCACTTTGCTCGAGATTGTCGACTTCTAAAGATGCATTTTCAAGGAAATGTGGCCACCACAAAGGAGAAGAAGTAGATCACTCTAGAAGCATCCATTAGTGAAGAGGAATGGGACGCCGAAGCTGGATTTTCTCATGAAGTTGATAAAGAGGATTTGGAGGAAGACATGGAGGTGCCAGCTTTTGCAACCACCATGGAATGACATATCAACTATAAAGAGGATTGGATTGTGGATTCCGAGTGCTCCAATCATATGAGCAATGATGATAAGAAGTTGCAAGATATGGTTGAGTACAAAGGGAGAAAAGTGGTGCTAACTGCCAACAACTCCAAACTATCCATTCCTCATACATGGAAGACAAATGTTCCAAGGTACGGTCCTCAACAATTCCAACTTGAGAAAGTCTGTCACGTCTTGGGCTTGAAGAAGAATCTGCTGTCAATGCCTCAATTGACAGCAGAAGGGAACTATGTTCTCTTTAGTCCTGAAGAAGTGGCCATCTTCCGAAAAGTAAAGGTGATTAGCACACCTATCATGGAAGGAAGAATGAGAGAGTTAATATACATGCTCTTTGCAATGTCAGCATATATTGACAAGCCCCGGAAGAATGAGATGACTGATCTCTGGCATGCGTGGCTTGGATATATCAGTTACCTCAAACTGATCGAGATGATGGAGAAGCGTGTGGTGAAGGGGCTCCCACATTTGGACATCTGGACAAACATAGCTTGTGTTGGCTATCAGTATGACAAGGCTCACCAACTACCATACAAAGAGTGGAGCATTGGTCTAAGACACCATTAGAGCTCATACAGGGGCATAAGGTTAGAGCTCTTTGGCCTAGTGAAGCAAATATCAGTTAGAGGCATAAGGTACATGGCAATGTTTATTGATGACTTCTCAAGGTACGTACGAGTTACTTTATAAAGGAGAAGTCTAAGACTTTTATGAATTTTAAAGAATTCAAGAAGAAGATAGAAGATGAACTTGATAAGAAGATTCAATGTTTACGCACTGACAACGGAAGGGAATATTTATCCAATGAGTTCACTGGCTATCTCAAGAATCACAAGATTAGCAGATAGTTAACTTGTCCCAATACTCCGCAACAAATAGAGTAGTGAAGTGCAAGAATCGTCACTTACAAAGACCCGTCGAAGTATGCTTTATGCCAAGAATGTTCCTGGAAGATTCTAGGCTGAGGGTATGATGACAGCAGACTATGTGATTAATAGGCTACCATAAGCAATGCTGAGATTTAAATCACCACATGAGAAGTTATATAAGATGAAGCTAGCCATCAGGCTCCTTAAGGTATTTAGCTGCATATGCTATGTCTTCGTGCCAGATCACTTAAGGAGCAAGCTCAACAAAAAGGCAATTCAGTGCATCTTTGTCGGCTATGATGATGCCTGAAAATGTTGGAGGTGTTGTGATCCAACCACAAGCAAGTGCCACACTTCAAGAAACATTGTGTTTGATGAAGCTTCCTCATGGTCGTCTCCAAAGAAAGTTGAGATTCTTGAGTCCCATGACTTGGAGGAGGTTCAAGAAGAAACTAAAGCAAAAGTTGTAGAGCAAGTGTCAACTCCAAATGAAGCAAAGGGAGCTCGCCTAACAAGCCCAAGAGCCTGTGGAATATTGTCATACATAAACCTGAAGAGCCTCAACAAACGGATGTCGAGGAACATCTGTAGGAACTACGAAGATCAACAAGGCAAATCAAACCAAACCCAAGTTATGCTAATATTGTCGTTATTGATGAGTCTTTACCTAACCATCTCGTATAAAGGAGTAGCACAAGGCCTTGAGTGGTGAAAGGCAATGAGGAAGAGAACAAGGCACTAAAAGAAAGTCAAACTTGGGATTTAGTGCCAAAACCCAAGGATGTGAAGCCAAAATCTTGCAAATGGGTCTACAAGGTAAAGACCCATCCAGATGGCTCAACTGAAAGTTATAAGGCTCGACTTGTTGCTCGGGGCTTCTCTCAACAATATGGGCTGGACTATGAAGAAACATTCAGTCTAGTAGTGAAGATCACAACTGTTTGAGTCCTGCTTGCAATGGCTGCTAGCAAGTCTTGGAGGTTGTGGCAGATGGATGTCAAGAATGCCTTCCTACATGGGGAACTGACAAGGAGATATACATAGAGCAACCAAGAGGGTTTGAGTGTAAGGCTCACCTCGAGTATGTTTGCAAGTTGAAGAAGGGCACTCTACGGCTTGTAGCAAGCTCCAAGAGCATGGTACAGAAAAATCGGTGAGTTCTTAGTACAGAGTGGCTTTGCAGTTGCTCCATCAGATTCTAGCTTATTTGTGAAGCCAAAGGATGGTAGACTAGCAATAGTTCTAGTCTACGTTGATGACCTGATCATCACGGGAGATTACTATGAGGAGATGTAAAGAACAAGGAAAAATCTCTCAATCAGATTTCAAATAAGGGAGCTTGGTGAGTTGAAGCACTTCCTTCAACTTGAGGTGGAACGCACAAAGGAAGGAATATTTCTAGGCCAACAGAAATATGCAAAGGATCTTCTCAAAAGGTTTGGAATGCTTGATTACAAGTCTATTTCTACTTCTATGGATCCTAATACGAAGCTACAAGAAGATGAAGGAAAAGATCTTGAGGATGTAACCATGGACCAGCAGCTGGTTAGGAGTCTCATCTCTCTCACACTAAGTCGGCCTGATATTTCTTATGCCGTTGGAGTGGCTAGCCAATACATGAGTGCGCCGGAGAAGCCTCACCTCGATGCAATATGACATATCCACACGTATGTCAAAGGGCACCATTGATTATGGTATCTTTTAGGTATCTTTTACAAGAAAACAAAAGAATGCCAGGTGATTGGATATTACAACCCCGACTATATTGGAGATTGTGATACGTAACGACAACATTAGCATACCTTGGGTTTGGCTTCAACAAATAGATGTATCTTCAGTCTTAGATCCAGAGTTATGTCATGGTGCAGTAGAGGCAACCTACTGTGGCACTATCAAGTATTGAAGCAGAGCATCTATCAGCAGCAATAGTAGCACAAGAAAGCACCTAGCTTAAACAATTGATGAAAGACCTTCACCAACCGACAGACCATCAAGTAAGGATTTTCTGTGATAATCTATCATTAATACGTCTAGCAGAAAATTTAGTTTTTCATTCAAGGACAAAGCACGTAGAAGTACACTACCATTATATCAAAGAAAATGTCCTTGAAGGAGATATCAAGATGGTGCCAACAAAGATAGAAGAACAAGTTGCAAATATCTTCACCAAGAGTCTCAATAAAGCAAAGTTTGAGAAGTTCCGAGAGGCTCTCGGTATGGTCTACAAAGGAAGTTTGCATTGAAGGGGAGTGTTGAAGTATGACAATGTAAGATTCTAGAGTATTCTCAATATCTCAATAAGGAGATATTTACTAAGAAAGTAGTAGAATAAAAAAATTAGGAGATCTTCTAGTATTTAGATATTTTTTAGAAAAGTGTAGAATGTCTAGATATTTTAGATTCAGGACCATGATCTTGACATGTGTCAAAGATCTAATGGACCTTGAGCCCTATAAATAGAGGAACATAGCCTCTTGCCTTACTATGTAAAAGGAGAGCATAGCTAGTAAGAGTAAGTGAAAGTGCAGTGAGTACCACCTATAGAAGTATGTGTACGCTTATGTTATAGTGTCCATATATTAAAAAAATAGTGCTTCATATTTGCTAGTCTCCTAATTTGACCATGCTATTTCTAAATACTCAGTGTATTATTGCGTTGTGATTTGACGTGAGCAGCTCGTTGCCCGATTTTACAACGGACTTGCTTTAACGTAAGCGGCATGCCGCCCGAAAGCTAGTCTTGCTTTAACGTGACCGGCTTGATGACACGGAAACCAATAATACGCTAAAAAAGTAAAACATGCGGATCCTAAGTGAAAAATCAATAATACACTAAAAAATAAAATGTGTGGATCCTAAATAGGTTTGAAGCCACCTCAAATTCCAACACTGATGTTCAGCTTTACACACTTAATCGCTGGATCTATAGCTAGTTGAGCCCCGATCAACCATCCTAGAATTAATCAATTCCTCAAAACCATGGAAATCATACCATGTCTGACATTCTCCGAAACCGTGCATGCATGTTGCCACTTTTTTGTTGCAACTTTACATGTGTCGTCACAGTTGTAGCTAGTTTACATCATGTCACTTCACTTGCCCCATGCGAGATATATATTGCTTGATTTGCCATGTAGAATCGAAAGAATGTGATCCATCTGCTTGGCCATGATACTAAACAATTGAGAATGATATAATCTATTGATCTCTGCCTGTAGGACAAAAAGCTAGCAACGTGTTGTCCATGCACCCCATGAGACTAGACGTGAGATTAATTGCAACTTGTCGTCGAACACAAGCGGTGAAAAGACAGTGGAAAACAACATAATGCAATGCAAGATGAGATCGAAAATTCTCCGCTGCAACTAGGTTTTTTGTCGATAGCTATGTGTGTGAATGCAAGGTTTGAAGGGTTCCATGCGTCCAACAACACAAGACTTGATTCTGGGAAAGTGCATGCATATGGCCGGATGTTGCGGCTGGTGTCCAGCTCATGTGCCTCAACGCCATGGGCCACCACGCCGAGGTGGTGCCGCTAGGACACACTACTAGAGGAGGAGCCGTGGAGTACACATAGGAGTATATAGAAGCTTCTGAGAGAAATTGCTGGAGGTGGAGTCACCCGGGAGGCATGAGAGCAAGCCGGCCAGAGGAGCGAGCTGGGGAAGGGCGGAGAAGAGTTTGGTTAGGGACTTCAGGAAGAGGGAAAAGATAATGCACATTTGTGTGATTTTATTTGTCCAATAATGTTTTTCCTGGATAAATCCTATTTTGTTTATTTGCATCATTGAGAAAACTAATGCTGGGATGACTGGATATACCTACTTTAGGCCGACGACATAAATATATACTCTATCTGTTTCACTGTAACTGTCTATAGCCCATCATAAGCATAGATTAGGAAAACATTAAATGTAATAACTACTAGTTGATAAGAAATGGCCATGGGCGTCCATATTAAATAACATACTACATCCACTTAACCTCTTAAAGAATTCATGTAGGAGTATAGAGTGGAAACTTTGTAATATCTGTGTCTATGATTTTTCTAATTAATGGTGTGATATCAGCTGTATCTATAGGTGCTATGTAAGACTCAAGCCGAGGTAAAGAGAGAATGAAAGAGAAGAGAAAAGAAAACTATATCTTGTATAAGATATAACTTTAGGCATAAACTCTGACAATAGGAAAGGGAAAGAAGGAGAGAAAATAGAGTTTGCTTATTAATTATTGGGTCTATCTATAGATACAACTATTGTTATTGTAAGGGTTGTATCATTCATATTATCTAGATGATATTGAAAACATGGATATAGTAAACAATAAAATGATTGGAAATGTTCTGAATGGACAGCTACAGTGAGATCGTTGTGAGTAGCTGTTTTGGCCGAAGGATACGGCGAATACTTCATTTTTGTGCCTCAGCCCAACAGTGAATGTTTGTGGCGGAGTTCGTGGGAATAAGCCCGCGTATATAATTTCGCCCACGTACAAACAAGGTTTGGACCATCGCCGGAGATGCTAGATGGAAGCTAGAACAACGTCAAATTAAGAGAGGAGATTTCGCCCAACATATTATTGAACCAAGGACTTGTGATGAATAATTATAACAGGTTGTTCAAGGATTGTACTTCAACCAATTGTAGCGAAGTCTCAACTTTAAGTCAACAACTCTAGCTTGGAGTACATATTAGCAGGCACATACGCCACATATATACAGAATATAGCATCCATCCATCAGAACCCTACAGGTCCAGCAAACTTCCTGAGTAGCCTGGCCGCCTCCATACTAGTCGAAGTCGTGACATGGTCGCCCTCCTTATCTTCCCTATATCTATATATAATAATATATAACTAGACCAGAGAGGCGCGCGTTGCCGCGCCCGTCCCTCCCTTGATAGATGAGAATTATTGAAAAAATAATCAATATTATTAAAGAAGTTATACTCAAAAGTAAGATACCATGAAACATAAGATTAGTAGTTTTGAAGGACTTTTGAAGGATTATTAAGACTCAGATTGTCATGTGCATGGCATAACACAAAGCAACTAACAGCGTCCCCAGATCAAAATGATGCTAATAAATGATAAAAAGAAGTTATGAGATAGACACCAACATACATCAGCTACGCATTGTCTCAACACCCAATGCTTTTCTTATGCTTTCTTCTCATCTTTCATATTCCGATATAGCATTCAAATGCGCAGCTTGTTCAAGCTTCAGAATCTCCTCTTTTTGTGTCAGTACTTGGTTGACTTCATCAACTTTGGCTGCCCACTCTTTTTTCTCAATAAAGAGCAGCCCCGTATTGTACTGATATTCATGTAACTGCAAACACATACACAAAAACACATAAACAAATAATCACAACTATTATTAGTATGATCGAAGTATAAAAGGAAAGGTAAAAATGCCCTGATAGGGAAAACGGTTTGATGAGGGAAAAGAAAAACTGAAAGAAATTCCAAATTACACAAAGCACAGAAATGGAAATGGAAATGAAAATTACACACAGGACGTTTCACCTTTGCATAATTATTTGACTCTATTATTTTTAAATGGCAGAGTGGACTTGCTACAGTTCTTTGTACAACGAAGAACCCAACCGTCATTCTTTTCAAGTCAATGACCACGAAAATGACTGAAAACAAAATTTTGAAGGGCATAAGAGTACCCAGTCTAACCCTCTTTGTAGTGCCTATTTCACACTGCCTCGCCAAAAACAGTGAGAAAAAATGATTTCCTCCATGGTTCACAAAAAATTGGATTCTTTAAGCAGCAGAAAAGAGGAAACCACCTTGGTTTAATCAATGGCAATGCTACAGTAGCTCTGATTCTATACTCTCGTCATGCTAATAAAAATTGCCAAAATCCCAACTTTTGACCGGCCAGAACAGTACCATATTAAAAGCTACTAAATCTACACTAAATCGAAGTAATCGACAAGTTTGGCGCTTAGAACGGAGAATGAATTAGAACATCAGGCGACCTTGGCGATGATGCGATAGGAGATGTAGGCCTGGACCCCGGTACTCATCTTAACGGGATCCGTGACGGAGATCACCAGGCGACTCCACGCTCTGCGCTTGGCTCCTCTCCTGCAGGAGCGCGCATAGATAGATTCAGCGCAAATTTACCAATCGAGCATGCGAACTTGGTTCTACAACTTTGCACAGGTGACATTAAAAGTATATATATCCAGTCAAAAGAAAGTGTAATTAGACTCCTTCGTTAGTCTTCCAATCCAGTAGCGCCCTTCATAGACTGCCTCTGGACACTTAGAGCTTGAGTGATGCTATGAGTGCCTTGAGTTGCTCCTGATGATGTGAATCATCAATGTCCTAACACAAATACACAAGGAAGGAATAATCAATCCATGAGTAACCAACGACATTCTTTACTACGTAGCAAGAACACGCCATTACCTTGTGCAAAAATCTTGGCCTAGCCTCCTCAGATTCATAAAAGACCTGTCATTAACAATGAATGAAGCAACAAACATGTTAAGCATTAGCTCATAAAGAAATAAATCGACAGATGTACGTCCTCGTAATAGTCGTTTCACTTTATTCTAGGTCCACCAAATGGATTATTGCATGCGCTCTTCAAGCAACCAGCAGCATATGTATCATTATTGTTGGGGTGCTTCATTTCATATTGACAACTAAAGCAGTAACCTTTATTTACAAAAGAGAGAGGGCGGAATTCTCATTTGACTGCCAAATGATCAACCAAGCACAAACAACAATGCTGGTAAGCAAACATATAAATCATTAAAGTGGCATACTCTTACGATGTGAATTAATAGAATTGCCTTGGCAAATAAGTTTTGTGGATGGAACCTCTTAGTCCCAACCAGTTGATGTGGTGTTTGCTCCTGTTGGCTGAGTAGTATCGCAGCTCTATTCCAGCATGGCAACTGCACAATAGACCAATAGGCACATGAGCGAACCATGAGCTATAACCACTATCACTTAGCAATGGTAATCGGCAAATAATAAACACATCCTGCAAGGCTACATCATATTGATGCAAAGGAATGGAAGTATATTATTGCAGTTTTTGCTGCAAAAAAAGACTGTACCTTGACGCAACCTGTCCAACCTAGATCAGCACCTGCTAATCAGTCCCTCAATCATGTGTAGTATCACATAATTACCAATATTGAAATAATGGATTGATCAAACATTCACACTCTAAATCTTTACGGCAGAACATGAAATCAATTTTCAATGGTGTATATGGAATATCAAGCATTATATTGAACACCAAATTTTGCACATAACACCTAAAACAAAACGGACAAAGAAATCCCACCTGATCATGTTCTGGATGGTAGATAGAGGCAGACTCTAATGTGCTTATAAGATGACATATACTCTGCAGCCATGCTAGATATAACCACATAGCCTTCCAGAGATTAATAGTCCAATTAAGTAACTATGTATGGGGGAAAAATTAGAACCAGTCTAAATCCACTGAGTTAAATACACAAATGAATTTTTGATCGAGTCAGAGCATGGTCTGGAGGTAAGCAATGCAATGGTCCAGTGATATTAGAGAAGGAATGGACTTAAAATGTATTAACCTACTTGGATGAAGAATTCATCGAGTGGTCATATGGCAATCTACTTACCTAGATATAGAACAATAAATCAGCAGCTGTAGGCCTCAAATTTGTCTATCCGCCCAAAATCTTTAAAAATAAGCCTCAACGTGGGGACCCTGAGAAGAACATAAATCTAGATCAAACAAAGGAAAACAGATAACTCAAATGCAACTAAGGAGGAGTCAAACCTGACGTTGAGAGAGGCAAGCAAGAGAAATAGGGACGGCGCAAGTTGTAGGTCAAGCTGAACCGCACGACCTGACCGCATCGTACAATTCCAATACGAGTATCCATAAACGACGGCCGCCAGTCGTGGCGACCTCCAAATCGTGCACCCACCCGAACCCAAGCCACAGCAAGTATGCATAGGAGAGGCGTGGCCAGGGGCAACCGCGCGCGCCGCCACATCCAGGAACGACGAGGATGGCACAAAAATATATGCAGTAAAAGGCTGAAAGCTATTAGAGCATTATTAGCAAAGATGTGGCAATTGATGATTCAGTACAGAAAAAGAGATGAGGCATTGGTACAGAGAATTACAGAGTAGATATTATAGTTGTATATATAAACCTGAAAAAAATCAGAAATGTGGTCATACCACTAACAGGATGTAAATGCATTTAGATTCCCTGCACCTAGGATCAACCCAATCAAGTTACAGCATGAACCATGAACTAAAGGCAAATATCTAGCTATTATATGTAAGTAAATCTCGAGAAAAATGCAGAAGTCAAAATCAGAATGCACAGAAGCATTAGCGTTTACCTTTTGTAGACTCATAAATGTGTAGCTTTCTACAATCAACTGGAAGATCCTCATCATGAATTAGCTATAATGCTGAGCAAAGAATAGCGCTAACAACAACAGGACGGAAAGTGCTTATGTGAAACATAGATATGTAATGCCTTAGGCTCAATATAAAGAGAATATCATGCTCTAGAAACAATAATGGAAATTCCACCTGCAGTAACAAAACTAACTCTAAAATTAACATTTGAAATGAGCATTTGGCAGCAGCTCACGATCTTTAGTTGGTATGAAAGATTAAAAAGCAACCGACATTGTCGAAAGCAAAATAAATTGAACAAAGAAGAAGGCATAGCTGCGACCAGTACTTTAAAGGAATGTGTTGTCACTGTTGATGACTTGATTTAATATATGCAGTTAATAACAGAAACAACAATTTGTAGCATGGATTAAAATCTATTTAGGTTTTGGAATACCTTGTAGCAGTGGCAGTTCAAATAGCGATCCAATATCTTTTTGTAATCCAGTCTGCAAGAAATCTTTACATATCTTTCTTCTCATATGGATCTGCAAAACATGTTAAGATGGAAGGTAGATGAAAGCTAATAAGCCTATTTTAGGGGAAAACATAAACAGGACGACAGTGAGAAACAATTATGAGTTATGATGTGAAGTAGGAAAAAGCTACAAAATACTGGATTTCGCATTTGAATAGTAGTAGAATTTATAATTTAAAGTGAAACTACAAAGATAGATATCGGTACCTCTATAGAAGGAACAACCTAGGGCAGAGGCCAAAAGAACTTGATGATCCGTTGCGATGCAAGGTTATTTAGCTAGTCTAAATAAAACAATGCAAAAGTAGTAAACATGATTATTTCTATAGGCTATGAGTAAGGACAAAAGAAGGCTGATGGGTTCATGTTAAACAATCTAAATATGAAACAAATCAGATATCACACAAGAGCAAGTTTCAATAATCTGTGATAACATCTAGAATATCTGTCACAAATACAGATCTAAAATGAACAACACTGCGCAAAGAATCTTGATACGATAGAAGAAATTAGAGGAATAAATCAACCTATTGATTCCTGTGGAGATGAATTCCAAGAATTTAGCATATCAGCATTTAGAGCAGCAAATAACGTGTTATCTACTATAAAGAACATGTCTGAGGTTCCCAGTCAGATGCGATAATCCATTTTAACAATCACATTTTATAACTGAAAAAGGGATTCCTTTTGCAAAGTTTCTAGGAGACCCCAGCCGACTATAATCTATAAACACACAATATTATTTCTAACAGTATGGAAAGTATTGAGTATGCACAAAAAAATAAACAAGTGTACTGACTGAATGAAAGAAGGAAAAAACCACATTAAAACGGGGGATGGCTTCGGTACAACCCACTGGCATTGCTTGACTTTTTCTAAACTCTGAATATAAGATACATGTTTTCGAAGGCAGCGTATGCCTCATCTCTGACCTCGAACGATAACAATTTCGTACGCACGGAAAGGAATAGCTGATGGAGGTATGTAAGATAAAAGAAAGAGTTCTTTTGATAGATTAGGCTAGGAATAGCCGATGGAGGTTTATATAGCAAAAGGAATAGTGTCAACTGACCTAGAAAGAATCCCAGTCGAAATGATATTGCGTGGAACAAAAAAAAATCAATATTCAATCATTTCATTTGATAGATCAAGCCAGTGAAGAATTAGTGTGCAAAGCAATTCGAATTAGACAATGGGGAACTACCTCCGTCAGTTCCTTCTTTGCGAGCTAGTCCTTGGGTAACATTTTACTAACACCGCAAGAAAAAAGTACGGATAACTCAGCGACATGTAGTGCAAAGTTGATATGTATACTTCCATTACACAAACAGTAGATTAGTTGTATCTCAAGTGAGCAGCAGTTTACCATAACACAAAATAACACAAGTTTCCTTCTTTATTTGAATTAGGCAAATACATATGAAATGTTTCATTCAAAAAGACAAACATGATATACGCTGAATATACAGAGGATGCAATACCTATCACTGATGCGGATCATGCCATTAAGTAGTAATCCTAGCTCACAATGACTGGGATAATGGGATCCTGTGCTGCACCTCCTGCACGCCCTCGAACCCGGCCTTGTCGGGTCTGAATGTTTCTAAAACCCCGTAAACAGAACAATAATGGTATTTTGGAGATTTTGATGGAGGTCACTTGAGCAATATAAAATCAGAATCTTCTATGTTGAAATGATACAAAGAAATGCCACTTTACAGATACACAGGCCAGCAAAGATTACTGCATCAAGCACCATTCCACTTAACTGCATAGCATATGTATGTGTATATACATACATACATATATATAAATAGGAAGCAAATAACTTAACACTCTTAATCAAGATCCGTTCTTGTTGCATTCCCATCCTAAAAGAGTTTACATAAAACAGTCAGCACAACAATGCTCCAAAAAAATGTTACACGAATTTAACATAAGTTTCAGAAAAGCGTAATCAGTGCACCAAAGATAGACGATACATCGTTCGTGTAAAGCAGATATGCGAACTTACTATACAGCATGACAACTGAGTGGGCAAATTGGGGTGAAGGTTAATGCAGTGTTATTTCTTGAAGAATGAATCAATAGCTTGCCAGCGACCTATACAAAAAATCTCTGTTTCGATCGAAGCTTTTACATTTCTGATATATTTAAAGACTCTAATCAACATGTGATTGTGAACCCCCTGTTTTCACCATACAAAGTGAGTAAGCATACAACAATGACCTAAAAGCAAAAATATAATTTGTTTTCATTCAATGCACAGCTGCAAGGGGAAAAAAGGAGCACCGAGCACTTCACCTTATTACAATATAATGACAGCCTCGACCTACAAGCCAAGCTCAACATTAGCGTCAACTGACCTAGAAAGAATTCCAGTCGAAATGATATTGCATGAAACAAAAACAAGAAAACCAATATTCAATCCTTTCATTTAATAGATCAAGGCACTAAAGAATTAGTGTAGAAGCAATTCGAATTAGACAATGGGGAACTACCTCTGTCAGTTCCTTCTTTGCGAGCTAGTCCTTAGGTAACACTTTTCCAACACTGAAAGAAAAATAACTCAGTGACATCTAGTGCAAAGTGATACAGTATACTTCTATTACATGAACAATAAAACATGGCAACAAACATTTTTTGTCTTCATCATGCTCTGGAGAAGTACAAAAGGAAATAGAAGAGCACTAAAGGACTGAATTATAGAATAAAGCACATTTTAATAGGATCAACTATGTCCCACAGCTAACCTCGGTAATTATTTCCTGTATGCCCTACACAATACATAAGTTTCAGAAAAGCGTAATCAGTGCACCAAACATAGACGATACATCGTTCGTGTAAAGCAGATACGCGAACTTACTATACAGCATGACAACTGAGTGGGCAAATTGGGGTCAAGGTTAATGCAGTGTTATTTGTTGAAGAATGAATCAATAGCTTGCCAGCGACCTATACAAATAATCTTTGTTTCGATCGAAGCTTTTACATTTCTGATATATTTAAAGACTCTAATCAACATGTGATTGTGAACCCCCTGTTTTCACCATACAAAGTGAGTAAGCATACAACAATGACCTAAAAGCAAAAATGTAATTTGTTTTCATTCAATGCACAGCTGCAAGGGGAAAAAAGGAGCACCGAGCACTTCACCTTATTACAATATAATGACAGCCTCGACCTACAAGCCAAGTTCAACATTAACTATCTGTGTTCAGTGCTACTGCTACCAGCTGAAAACTGAATTAATGTGCCCCTTTTTTGACTTCACAACGCATATTCTATTGGTTAACTTATTGAAGAATTGGTGAAACATTTAGCTTCTTAATAGTCCAGATTGAGGTAGAAATTAAGTACTTTCTCGCATACAAATTTTTTTCTATGAAAACTCAACTTGTGCAGAACTGAAGAGTAAAATGCACCTTCAGTTAGTAGCCGTTCAAAGAAATGCTGAAGTGATGCAGCCTGGAAATAAATAAGTAAATAAGTAAAGAGATGAGCAAGAAACGTTTGTACACGATTAACGAAAATAATTCGAAATTAGCTAACAGTACAGTCAGCAATCATACCAACAAAAGCGTCAAAACATACCTGCAATTTGTTGTAGGATCAAAATGAAATCTAGCCTCACACCATGCACCATGAACTAAAGGCAAATCTCTAGCTATGTATATCTAAGTACTTACATGCACATCGGTTTATATTTCAGTTAGTAGTGCCTGTACTGCTGCTGCGTGTGGAGAAGGGAATAAGAATTTACGTTGAGAGTACGCTCACATTGCACCTGACCTTTGGCCTAAAAAGATCCCCTGCACGAAAATGCATGGGCACCAATTATATTCTGTTTAATCGCGGACACTCCCAACTGCTTGTCCTTGACAGCGATATGTATCAAAAACTAAGAATTATGACCAACATGTGGACAGCATGATGACATTGTGTGTTTCATCGGCCAAGCCCGAATGCACCGGCAGGAGGGTTGAGGCGGGACATGAAAGGTGATCTGTGGGTAGATACTGTTCCTGACATGACAAGAAGCCACAACCACGACAATAACTTGAAATATAAGAAGGCAATAGCATCAAATACCAAAAAAAAATGTAATGCAACTGTGTAGGGGGCAGTATAATTGTATTGAGGGCTCAGATTCGCCTTTGGTCGATCATATAACCTAGCCCCCACCATCTTATGTCACCAGATCAAACCCACCCAATTAAAGTCGCGCTGTGCTGGTTATCACTCATCAGAATGACCATCCAAGAACAGCCGTCAATATTAGGATGTGGATGGAAAGGTAGCAAAAGATGAGAGTGTGGCTATTGATTTGATACCCAGCTGCCCCGATTAATCAAAGGCATGCTTATTTCAGCCACGGTTGATCATCATTGCCCCTCATTAGAATTCCAATTCTTCATGCTCGGGAAAATGGGTCTCTTTTTCATCGATAAGACTGCCTCAAATGCTCACAACATTCATGCTTACATAAGTTTATATACATGGTGACCATTGCCCCCCTAACAGAGGCAGATTGAAGGGACCATACCATACCATGTCAATTTAACCTTCCAAATAGGTAAATTGGTAGATAAATAGATCGATAGAACAGATCAGATATTCTCATCAGCAGCTCAGCACAGCAGCAGCCGCAGAAGCTGGAGGGCGAGTAGAACTCATCGCGCTGGTAATGGTTGACTAACCAAATCAAAATTCCATAGCAGGAAACAACCATCCATCACCAGTAGGAGCTCAAATTTCGCCTCCGATGACCAAACGGCCAACTCCGAATCCACACCAGATACTACAACCCGACGGTTCCCAGACCCCCACCACCGCCATGTTGCCAGGGAAGAGAATCTATCCAGGCAGAAGCGCAAATGCACGGTGGAGGCGGCGCCGAAGGGGGAGATCTGTTGGGTTCTAGGTCAGGGTTTGGGAGTGTGGAACAGCACATCCATAGAAGTTTCATATGGATTCCGCACCACATTCATAAGAGAGAAGAGGTGATGATTAAGATTTTAAGGGCCCCTTTGGAACGCAAGGATCAGTTCACACCGACTCCGCCCCGCATTCAGCGAGAGTTCATGCAGAGAGGGAATAGGAGTTGGAGTTGAAGGGGAGAGAGGAGAGGAAGGAGGAGGAGGAGGAGGGGGTGATAGCGAGCATACCGAGTCAGATCCAAAAAAACCGCAGCCAAACAGCGAAAAAATCCATAACGGGCAGCTCAGATCTCGCCGTGGCAGCCCGATCCCCCTGACCACCGCAGACCGCACCAGCCCCGACGCCCCCACGGTTCCCACCCTCTCGCCGCCACTGGCCCCGCCGGATCCGCGCGGCGGCTGCCCGAGGAGGGCCTCCAGGCCGATGCGTCAATGCGGGGCGGCGCGGCGGGAGGGGTGGCCCCGGAAAGCGGAGGTCCGAGGCCGCCGGGGCTAGGGAAGACGGCGGGCGGCGCAGGCACTGAGGGAGCAGCCGCCGTCGCCATCGCCGTCGCCGTCGCCATCGCCTGGATAGGAGCCGAAGGTCCCAGAAGCCTCCAGCCACTCCAGTAGCTTACTCAGCACACCCTAGAACAATCCAGCACCACGGGCCAGCGATTTTCCGCGTACGCGCGCCCCGCGCCGGCCGATCGCGGCCGTCCGCCCGGGAACGGACGTTATCCGACAGCGACGCACGACGGGCCACCAAATCTCCCTGCTCAGTAGCATCCCACGTAACGGCGAAGCGGAGCCAGGCCGAACAGCACGCACGCGCCCCGCGGCGATCGCGGCCGCTGCCACCGCATCGGGCGCTGCACCGGCGAAAGAACAGACGGGCCACGTCGACCGGCGCATCGACAGACCCGCCGCCGCACAGAACGAGGAGACGGACGGCGCACCACCGACGCCGGTAGCTTCCCCAGCACAACACACGATAACCCATAATACCTCACAGTACCAAATCGAGGAACACAACGGCCCAGCAGCACGGCCCGACCAGCGAAAGGCACCAGCAAGCCCAGTGAACGAGAGAGCACCAAATCCCTCTGCTCAGTAGCATCCCACATAACGGCTAAGCGGACCCAGGCCGAACAGCACGCACGGGGAACAGGCCAGCCCAGGCGCGCGGCGCAAGCGCACGGTGCTCCCGCTGGACCGCGGCCCGCCGTGGCACCGATCACGGCCATCCGCGCCGCACCCCGCCATCGCCCGACCCGGCAGCGGCCCACGCGCTCCCGCGCGGATCGATCGCGGCCGTCCGCCCGGGATCGGACGTAATCCCGCAGCAGTGGCCCTCAGATCGCCGGGATTCTGCCCAGTTATAATATATCTAATATCTCCGTTCTTTTTATAGACACATGCACGGTGAAACGTTAAAAAGGAATCGGTCGATTTCCTGGACTCAATCATGGTCATGCAGAGAGCCATCGCACAAAATAACTCATTCATTCTGAAACATGTCACAAAGATGTTGATAGTTTAAAAGAATAAGGAATACATATTCTTTACTTACAACCCAAAGTAAGTGATCTACTATTTTTCGTACTTGATTATTTATGTACTTTACACGAATACAAATATGTTCAATGACTATGACGACATATCTGTGTTCATTAGATTTTTGTAGTCCTTATACTAAAATGGAACAATGTGCTATACCTTGATTCATTAGAAAGGATTCGCGACTTCAAGCCGATTAGAGACGTACTTGACAACACGTTCATCGACTATGTTGCTTGTGGAGAGGGATCCAAGAGATCTAAGCTGCAGCACAAATTTAACTATCTGATATATCTTCGCTACTGTATATACGTTCATATAGCAGACCTCATATTGATCAATACACATCTTGCACTAACAAAAAAAAGACAGTGAAAACAACAACCAAAAGAAACAAACACGTGCGGATTCTATGTCCGCTACCACATGGAGATTATCTCGGACTTCATCTCCAACAAGACAGATTTAAACGTTTGCTCAATATATAATTCCTTGATACTTGTCAATTTGTATACATATGCATAAATTTTAATTGATCTTCTCGTTAGCGATAGGCTTGGGTGATCTCCAAGAAAACTACTCTAGAGAAAGACAAATTAAAACGCATTCAAGACATTTTTCCTTTCTCCTTCAATAACACCATCCTAAACCCCAAGGGTGAGTACCACGCTGCTTGATTTTGAATATTACTTCAGGTTCCGTTTGTTTGAACCTTAGTTTACTTTTTATTTGTTCAAACTTATCTTATGAGTATTGTTCAAAGATTTGTTTTCAAATGTACATAATTAATTGAGTTCATCTATGTATGTGAAATTAATATGCTGTGTGAATGATGTATATATATGTTGTGAATGATCCGGCATTTTGCTGAGCACATGGCTAGTGTTTTCTAAGGCTAGAATAAAAATAGGAAAATTCTGCCATCTGAAAAACAACACCACAGACGGGTCATTCCTATAGCTGTCTATGAGGTAGAGTCATCACAGGAGATTGACAATAGAGAACCGTCTGAGATAAGAAGTCAATACAAACGGGTGACCAAAGAAAACCGTCTGTGATGACTCTACATCATAGACGTATGACCAATGGGAACCATCTATGCTGAAACCAAATCACAGACGAGTAGGGTGACCCATCACAAACCCTTTGGCACAGGCGGGTGGGAAAAGTGTCTGATATAACCATTTTCACCCGTCTCTATTGAGCTGTCGTATAGCAGTGATAATGTGTTATTTCTTAGTGTCTTCTCAACAATTAATGTTTGTATTTAATGTAAAAATATATGATAATTAAAATTAAATAGGAAAATGTGTGATGAAGAAAAAACATATTGTGCAATAAAGAAAACAATGATTTCGTATGCGTGATCCCTTCATCAAGAGAAGATAGTCTTATCTTACTTTTTTTTTCTTTCCTCCAACTCAAAAAAATCTCAATATATCACCTTTATAGAAAGGTTAATATCATACTATTAGAGATACCATTATAGCTAGCTAGTTAATTATTAAACCTTTAAAATAAGGACCTCGAAAATAAGTGAGCGCACTGCACTCTAGGCTAGGTTAATCAAATTTGCTTACTTGGTTCTAAAGGCTATTTCCGTGGTTAAGAGATTGAGAACAGGGGAGAGCGCCTTTGAAGTTACGAGTATATGACTCCACGAACTACAGTTTAAATGCTGACGTTCACCTTTACACACTTACTCAATCGCTAGATCTATAGATAGCTGAACCATGACACTAACCAATTGTGAGAATGATATAATCTCACTAGTACAAAAATAAGTATATTCGACGCCTAATTCTAGCCAGTTCGGCAGAACAGTCTCAGATAAATCTAATCCCAGACGGTTAAAAATAGAAAAAGTCTCAAAAAAAATTGGACAAAATAGTTATTTCCGTTGGATTACAATCTTAGACGGTTTCTGGAAAAAAAACCGCCTAGGATAATATCCTAGACGTTTCCTCTAGAAAATCGGCTAGGATGTGTAACCATATCCCAGACGGTTTTGTACAAAAAATGGTTTGGGATATACCCCAGGCGGTTTTTGTTAGAAATAGCCTGCTGGGATAATCCTAATATCCCAGACTGTTTTTATTTTAGCCGGCTAGGATATGTCCTGCCTTTATTGCCCACACCCGACCACCCACCAGACAGATCTGGATCTAGGTTTTTTTTGGTGGGTGCAACAGAGGTGATTTGGGGGCGATTTTTGGAGTGGAGAGGGAGGAATTAGAGTAGTTTACTCCATTAATTTCATGCAATTTTCATTTCATTTGTCAAAAGTAAGAACTAGAGAGAATGTGTTGAATTAAATATTTAATGTGGGGATTAAATTAGATGAAGGTTGCTAGCTAGGCATGGAAAGAAGAGAGATAATTGAGAGAGGAATGGATCAAATAATTCCTTAGTGCTGAATTATTTGACTTGGAGGTTTAAGTTATAAGATGAAGGTTGGTAGGTATGAAGACAATAGAGAGAATTGAGAGAGAAATGGATTGAATAGTGATGATTTCCCTAGTGTTGGCATAGAGAAAAGAGATAGAGATGATCAAAGACTTAACATTTTGATAATTAATTAATAAAATATTAAATATATGATGAAATATTATAAATTATCCTTGTTAAATAGAAGTAATAATTGTAATTTATGTTAATGAATTTAAATATTTAACGCGTAGCGTAGATGGATCGAAGATGAATGTAAAATTGCAATTGTGTGAGTGAGGAGTACATTAAGGGCTTGATTGATTTTAGAAGAACCTCCGAAGAGGATATGCTCAATAAGTGGAGTGAATACATATATTGTCCATTCATTGACTGTGATAATGTGAAGATGTTTGACAATGCAAGGCAGATCGAAACACACTTGATCCAAAGAGGTTTCAAATATGAGTCACTACTACAGAACGGCCCATCCGAGACGGGCTGAAACAAGCATCCCAGACGGTTGTGTCACATCCTGATTTTCGGAAATCTAAAAATTAGGGGTAACAAAAACTTTTGTTAATAAAACCAACCAAAATGCACCTAACTAAAACTTCTGTTCAAATCCTGACTGAGCTATATACCAAAACACGAAAACCCTTGTTCCCATTCTTCTCGATCTCCATTTTGTCGAAACCCTAATTCCCTGAACTACGCCCGACAACACGGGCAAACCCTGTTCCATATCTTGGCTCCATATGTGGCTACTTGCTCCCGCGTACTTACCATGAACCGTCTTCGACACCGCGCCCTTTCTGCCTTGTCGGCATATCCTGGACAGGCATCTGCAACTAAGTACCCCACGGTACTTCTGTGAAATTGAAGCATATATACACCATGAGTCTCTCCCGAATGACGTGATGTTCTACCACCTACTTCGCCATATCCTATCATGAGTATGTGCACATAGATACTGCTTTTTATATATATGCATATACGCAAAACCCTAACCCCTCCTTCCCGAGCTACGAATCAAAACCCTAATTCATCGTTCGGCTCTGCTATCATCCTAAGCATACACATGAGTATACCGGCAATACTTCCCGAGCCCTAACCCCCATGACCTCCTATCAACATCCTAATCCTGTCACCACCTTATACACGCTTAATTTTCAAGTGTATGTGGGTATACACATTCATAAGTCTAGCTCACTTCTTGCGAGCTAAGGAGAAGTCCAAAACTCTAGCTCCTTGTCCTCCTTCGGCCCTCCTGTTTTTGTCGCGACCATTTAACTATGCAAACCTCTTTCTAACACAAAATGTTTAAGAAGATATTACTAAAATGTTCGAAATAAGAATGCTCACCTATTTTTGATCATTTCAAACTCTTTGACAATAAAACACGTTCCAACTGTCTCTAATCCAAAATTTGATTTATTAAATTGGAGATAAATCTAATCAATGAGATTCATCATCACATACTATTTTCAAATGCGAATACATTTTAGCATAATAACTTTACACTCGGGATTTAGCAGATATTTTGAAATAGATCCTCTCGTATAACAAATTGGCAAAGTCACATGTGTATATGCATATAAGCATACATGCAATGTTAATCCATCACATGTCTCTCCGCTTGGGCAGCTTTTCAACCAATCAGGAAATGTCTATATGCACACATCTACACACTACACCTGTAGGTACCTATGTAAAGGCCCTAATTCCCTTCCAACCAGACCTAGCGTGAGTGTGTTTAATTCCAACAGTACGGACTCCCTATTGCTATTTCTTTGCTCAGCTGCACACACGCACTACTTGCTTGCCAACGCACTGTCGGTGCCTAATTTCCTTTGTTCTTACACAGCACAAACTAGCTAACTCTCTTGTTTCTCACTCTTCTGTGCTCAACCAGCGCACTTGAACCTGCGCCTAACACCACTAGTCATATATAGGTCCCTCCGATCCACCAACAGCACCGCCCATTGCTTCCTTTGACATGCTTGTTGGAAATATGCCCTAAAGGCAATAATAAATTGTTATTATCATATTTCTTGTTCAGGATAAATGTTTATACTCCATGCTATAATTGTATTAACCGGAAACATAATACATGTGTGGTTTTATAAACAACACCGTGTCCCTAGCAATGCCTCTATCTGGCTAGCTCGTTGATTAAATGATGGTTAAGGTTTCCTAATCATGGACATGTGATGTCGGTTAATAACGGGGTCATGTCATTAGGAGAATGACATGATGGACAGACCCAAATTAAGTTAGGCAATTCGATCACGTCACAAAGTTCATATTGCATAGCTTTCCATTGTTAAATGTTTCGATCCTTAGACCATGAGATAATGCCACTCCCTGGTACCGGAAGAATGCTTTGGGGGCATCAACCGTCACGCCGTAACAGGGTGATCATAAAGGTGTCTTTCAGGTATTTTGGAAAGTACTTGTTGGGTTGCATGTATCGAGAGTGGGATTTGTCCATCCATGTGACAGAGAGATATACTCTGGGCCCACTCGGTAAAGCACATTCTGTATCGCTTGCAAGCACGTGACTAAAGAGTTGGTCACAGAGGATGTGGCATTACGGAACGAGTAAAGAGTACTTGCCGGTAACGAGATTGAACTAGGTATGGTGATACCGACGATCGAATCTCGGGCAAGTAAAATATCGAGAGACAAAGGGAATGGAACATTCGATATCGTGGTTCAACCGATAAATGATATTCGTTGAATATGTGGGAATCAATATGGACATCCATGGTCCCGCTATTGATTATTGATCGGAGAGGTGTCTCGATCATGTCCGCATATTCCCGAACCCGTAGGGTCACACACTTAAGGTTCGTTGATGCTAGGGTAGAGAATGAGATATTAATATGGTGAGACCGAAATTTTTTTTGGAGTCTCGAATGGGATCCAGGACGTCACGAGGAGCTCCGGAATGGTCCGGAGATACAATTTCATATATGGGAAAGTATTTTAGGGTTTCGGAAAGGTTCGGGATTTTTCCGGGAGAGTTCCGGAGAAGTTCTAGAAGGTTCCGGAGGGTTCTAGAGTAGGGCCCACTTATCCCGGAGGGGTCCACATGGACCAAGGGTACTGCATGAACAGTACACACGTGAATAGTGTCACGTGAACAGTAAACCCCCCTTCCTAGATGGATAAGATCAATATCCCTTAAAAATAGGAGAGATAAGATAAAGGAAAAAAAGGGGGAACTTGGGAGGCAAGCTACTGTTCACGTACTGTTCACGTGAACAGTACCGAGCCTATATAAAGGGGGGAGGGCTGGGCGCAGCCCCCCTTGAACCCTAGCCGCCAGCCCCTCCCTCTCTCCCATCTACTCCTCTCCCGCAGCTGCTTAGGCGAAGCCCTGCAGGAATTTCTCCACCACATCCACCACCACACCGTCGTGCTGCTGGAGATCTCATCTACCTCTCCACCTCACCTTGCTGGATCAAGAAGGAGGAGACGTCATCGAGCCGTACGTGTGCACATCTCGGAGGTGCCGCTCGTTGCGGTGCTTGATCGGATTGGAACACGAGAAGATCCCTCTCGCGGCTGGGAGGTATAACCTAGCTGCGGGAGGCTGCGGGCTTCATCGACAACGGTCAAATTCTTCACTGCGTTGACGTGTTCGTCGAGGGTATGTAAATATGATCTGTCTCTCGTTGCAAGCTTCTTCTAGATTGGATCTTGGTTTTCTAGATTGGATCTAGGTTTTCGTTTGCATCTTGTAGGAAAATTTTTGTTTTCTATGCTACGAATCCCTTCAGTGGTATCAGAGCTAGATCTATGCGTAGATGCTTTGTACGAGTAGAACACAATTGGATTGTGGGCGTTGATTCTCTTGTTGCTACCTCTTTTCGTGCACTTTGGATCTTGCGGGATAGTAAGATGAAGCGGCCCGGACCAACTTTACATGTCCTCGCACATGAGACCGGTTCTGCGATCAACATGCAACTTGTATTGCATAAGCAGCTGGCGGGTGTCTGTCTCTCTTGCTATAGTGAGATCTAAATTGCAACGGGAGGCTTGAAGAAGTTAATAGCAATACTTGAATCCACGTTGTGGCTTTGCGTAGGTAAAGAACGGTTCTTGTATGCAGCCCCTAGAAGCCACGTAAAACTTGCAAACAATAAGTAGAGGCGTCTAACTTGTTTTTGCAGGGGCATGTGATGTGGTATAGCCAAAGATGTGATGTGATATATGTGATGTATGAGATGATCATGTTTTGTAATATTTCACGGCTTGCATGTCGATGAGTACGGCAACTGGCAGGAGCCATATCGTTGTTTTTAATATTTTTGTATGACCTGCGTGTCAACTCCAAACGCCATGTATTGCATTACTTTATCGCTATGGTTAGCAATAGTTGTAGTTGCAACGCGTGGTGGTGACAATCATGTGCAGCGCCCAAGGACCTAGGGGCCATGCTGGTGGTGATGGAGATCATGCCGGTGCTTTAGAGATGGAGATCAAAGGCACAAGAAGAAAAAGGCTATACCATGTCACATTATCTATGCATGTGATGTTTATCTTTTTTATGCATCTTATTTTGCTTGTATGACGACGGTAGCATTATAAGATGATCCCTCACAAAGTAATATCATGTTCATGTTCTCCCTTAGTATGCACCATCGTGAAAGTTCGCCGTTTCGAAGCACCACATGATGATCGGGTGTGATAGACTCTACGTTCACATACGACGGGTGTCTCGACGAGCTTAGCATGTACAGACATGACCTCGGAGCACATGCAGAATACTGGGGTTGTCTTGACGAGCCTAGCATGTACAGACATGGCCTCGGAACACAGCGAACCGAAAGGTTAAACATGAGTCATATGGACGATATGATCAACATGTTGATGTTCACCATTGAAACTACAGCATCTCACGTGATGATCGGACTTGGTGTAGTGGATTTGGATCATGTACCACTAAAACAACTATGAGGGATGTTGAATTTAGTGGGAGTTTATTATTATGAACAACTAATCAAAGTGAATTTGCATAGTTCGTAGTAGTCATTGGCATCCGTTATCTACCTTACACTTAGCTTGTTAATTGAGATAGAAAAACTGAATTGATCTGGTAGTAATGATACGGAATGGTACCATATTAGTGCCAAGTTAAGATAAAGTCCTATTGCAAACTTTCGGTAACCTGACCTAGCTCCATGTGATTTAATAAGTTGTATTAATCCAAGAGCAATGATTCCAATTTAGTGTCTAAAGTCATGTTTGTCTCCGTGAAACTTGATCTACAAAATTGTTTTGAGAATCGAGGAGATTATGAGATAATCTAGGAGCTGAAAGGATTGTTTCAGAAGTGAGCAAGGAGTAACAGATATGTGATATCTAAAACCTTGTTTTGCTGCAAGATGACTGAGTATAATCTAGTGAGAAAGCGTGTGCTCATATTGTATGAGTATATGCAAAGATTGAAGACGCTAGGCGTCTTGATTTCTAAATAGTTTGGCACTGAAATTATTCTCGCATACTTCCCTACGAGCTATAGTAGCTTCATCATAAAATGTTATGATGGGATGGATAAAGTGTATGGGTAATTTATTTACCATACTTAAAGATAGCTAAAAGTGGAATCCGAAACAACGCCAATCATGTGATGATGGTGATCAATTTCAAAGTGCAAGTCTAAGGGTGCTAGTACTTGACTAAAATCCTAAGACTATGTGCCAATGTGACTGGTGCCATTGTTGATGTTGATAGATTCTTCTAAAAGGAGAGGGGACGCTGAAAGAGGATCTGAAAAATATTTGGCAGGAAAAGAAAAGACTAGAAAAATCCAGCTCAGGTATATAGATGATATACATGTTGTAGATGTATTCTTTGCTAGTAAACAATGTAATTCTTAGGTATGTGATACTAGATCGGTTGGTATGAGTGTCATACAATGCAACACGATACAAGAACTACAATGGCCTAAAAGACTAGCAAAAGATGTGGTAGTGATGCACATTGGGAACTAAATAAAAGGGTTTATTATGTTCACCGTCTGCATCCTTTCGAGCCTTTGAGATTGATTATAAGTGCTTAGTAATTGTTATTTTGTTTCGGCTTTATGAGAACAATGGTTGTTCAAATTATGGCCATGCTCCATAATGGATGGATCATTTAAATCTTGATGGTAATACCAACATCCATAACACTGATGCTAAAACGCCGCGAGGCTAATGATTTGAATTTCACTTATTTGTGACACCTGTGTTTAAGTCATATTGGAAAGAGATGCATGAAGAAACTCCATGTTGATGGATTTTTGGAGTCATGTGATTTTAAATCATTTGACACTTGCAAATCTTGTCTGAAAGGAAGATGACTAAAAATCCGTTTATAGGCCAAAGTTGAACGGACGACTAACTTTTTGGAAATTATACATAATGATGTATGAAGTACGATATGTGTAGCCGTGTATGGTGGATTCCTCTACTTCATAAACTTTCACCGATAATTTGAGTGGATATATATGGATATATCTATTTGATGAGAAAGAAGTATGAAATATTTGAAAAGGTTCAAAATTCAGCGTGAAGTAGAAAATCATCGTAACGAGAAAATCAAATGTCTATGATTGGATTGTAGAGGAGAATATTTGAGTTACGAGTTTAGCGAACATCTGAAGAGTTATGGAATTGTTCCACAACTTGCGCATCCCGGAACGCTATAGAGTGATGGAGTGTCCGAGAGATGTAATCAAACCTTGTTAGACATGGTTAGATCGATGATGTAATTAAATAAAACTGCCGTTATATTTTTGTGGATTATGCTTTAAGAGACTACCGCTTTTACATTGAATAGAGTGCCATTATAATCCGTTGAAATGACACCATATGAGTTATGGCATGGGTAGGAACCCAAATTGTCTTTTCTTAAATTTTGGTATGCATAGCATATGTAAAGTGTTTACAACCAAAATTGGATTAAAGATTCTTCAAAGGTTATCCCAAAGAAATTTTTGGGTATTTCTCCTATCACCGAACTGAAGACAAAAGTGTTTGTCACAAAAGGTGGATTTCACGAGAAAGTGTTTCTTGCGAAAAGGTGAGTGGGAGGACAGTGCAGCTCGGCAAGATTGGAGAATCTTTGTCATTAGGTCAGAGTAGCGCAACACCGGAAGTTGTTCTGGAGTTTCCTATTATGACTGAAATGGAAGCCACTACATGTGTTGTAGAGACTTCGGTCGAGATTGCAGCTGAACCGCGTAGGTTAAGCAGACTTTGTACTAAACCAGCATGTGGTTTGAGGATGAAGTATTGTTGTTGTGACAACGATGGATCTGCAACTTACAAGGAAGCAAATGATGGGCCCTGACTCCGCTGAATGGCTGGACGCCATAAATTCCGTGATAGAGTCCATGTGCGAAAATAAAGTTTGGAACTTGGTAGACTCTCCGGAAGGCATGAAGCTTATCGGACGTAAATGGATCTATAAAATAGACAGACGTGGATGTGTCCATCCATTAAAAGGCTCGACTTATCGCAAAGTGTTTTCGACTAAGTTCAAATAGTTGACTACGATGAGATTGGATCTCCCGTAGCCATACTTAAGTCTGTAAAGATTATTCTAGCAATCAGTGCATATTTCAATTAAGAGATATGGCAGCTGGATGTCAAAACTAAGTTCCTTAACAGGAAGCTAACCGAGGATGTATGTGAGATACAACCAAGGGTTTTGTCGATCCAGAGAATGCTAGAAAGGGTATGCAAACTTCAGCGTTCTATTTGAGGACTGAACCAAGCATCACGGAGTTTGAATTTTCACTTGATGAAATTGTCAAAAGAGTTTGGTTTCATCAGGGACGGTGAAGATGCTTGTATATTTACAAGAAAGTAAGTGGGAGCGCTAAGACATATTTCTAATACTTTATGTAGACGACATATAGTTGACTGGAAATTATGTGTCTTTTCTTGATACGGTTGAGATTTCATTAAAATTAGATTTTGATGAAAGACTTAGGCTAAACAGCATATTGGGCATCAAAATCTATGGAGATAGATTGAGGCACCGAATATGGTTAAGCCAAAGTGCATAGATGAGATATTGAGTTGGTTCAGTATGGAAATGCCAAGAAAAAGTTCTTGTCGCATGGAAGAGGTTGATGGAAGACTCAGTGTTTTACAAACACTTGATGAGCTAAACGCATGAGCATTTTTTTTTGTAATCATGTACGCCATGCTATGCACACAAACCAGATATGTCGTATGCTCTGAGTGTTACGGGCATATACCAGAATGATCACATGTTGATCTTTGAACAATACTATGAATATCCTGAAGTACTTTGGAAGAACTAAGGATATGTTTTGTATGCAGAGGTGACAAACGGTCCATTGTAAGGTGTTACATCGGTGCTAGTTTTGTTACAGATACAAAGAATTTATCTCAATTAGGCTATGTGTTTAATAAAAGGTGGCATAATGGGCTGGAAGGAGGTTCCATGCTGGATTTGGATGAATTCCAAAGTTAAACATTTTGATGGATTCCACAAACGAAGACTGAGTATATCGTTGTTTTAACAACGACAAAGGAGGATGTTTGAGTCAAGAAGTTCGTTATCGAACTTGGTGTAGTTCCAAGTGAGCCAGTACTATGAAGCTCTATTGTGCGACAATGGTGGCAACATAATTCAGGACGAGGAATTAAGATCCCACCAAGTGACCAAACATATACAATGCCAACTCATTCGAGAATGAGTGATGCGTGGAGACGCAAAAGATTTGCAAATACATGGACCTGAACATGTCAGATCCATTGATAAAGTTTACCACATGCAAAGCATATGAATAACACCGGAATGCCATAGGTGTTAAGTGCTTACTTATTGACTAGATTATTGACTCTAGTGCAAGTGGGAGACTGTTGGAAATATGCCCTAAAGGCAATAATAAATTGTTATTATCATATTTCTTGTTCAGGATAAATGTTTATACTCCATGCTATAATTGTATTAACCGGAAACATAATACATGTGTGGTTTTATAAACAACACCGTGTCCCTAGCAATGCCTCTATCTGGCTAGCTCGTTGATTAAATGATGGTTAAGGTTTCCTAATCATGGATATGTGATATCGGTTAATAACGGGGTCATGTCATTAGGAGAATGACATGATGGACAGACCCAAATTAAGTTAGGCAATTCGATCACGTCACAAAGTTCATATTGCATAGCTTTCCATTGTTAAATGTTCCGATCCTTAGACCATGAGATAATGCCACTCCCTGGTACCGGAAGAATGCTTTGGGGGCATCAACCGTCACGCCGTAACAGGGTGATCATAAAGGTGTCTTTCAGGTATTTCGGAAAGTACTTGTTGGGTTGCATGTATTGAGAGTGGGATTTGTCCATCTATGTGACAGAGAGATATACTCTGGGCCCACTCGGTAAAGCACATTCTGTATCGATTGCAAGCACGTGACTAAAGAGTTGGTCACAGAGGATGTGGCATTACGGAACGAGTAAAGAGTACTTGCCGGTAACGAGATTGAACTAGGTATGGTGATACCGACGATCGAATCTCGGGCAAGTAAAATATCGCGAGACAAAGGGAATGGAACATTCGACATCGTGGTTCAACCGATAAATGATATTCGTTGAATATGTGGGAATCAATATGGATATCCATGGTCCCGCTATTGATTATTGATCGGAGAGGTGTCTCGATCATGTCCGCATATTCCCGAACCCGTAGGGTCACACACTTAAGGTTCGTTGATGCTAGGGTAGAGAATGAGATATTAATGTGGTGAGACCGAAATTTTTTTCGGAGTCTTGGATGGGATCCAGGACGTCACGAGGAGCTCCGGAATGGTCCGGAGATACAATTTCATATATGGGAAAGTATTTTAGGGTTTCGGAAAGGTTCGGGATTTTTCCGGGAGAGTTCCGGAGAAGTTCTAGAAGGTTCCGGAGGGTTCTAGAGTAGGGCCCACTTATCCCGGAGGGGTCCACATGGACCAAGGGTACTGCATGAACAGTACACACGTGAATAGTATCGTGTGAACAGTAAACCCCCCTTCCTAGATGGATAAGATCGATATCCCTTAAAAATAGGAGAGATAAGATAAAGGAAAAAAAGGGGGAATTTGGGAGGCAAGTTACTGTTCACGTACTGTTCACGTGAACAGTACCGAGCCTATATAAAGGGGGGAGGGCTGGGCGCAGCCCCCCTTGAACCCTAGCCGCCAGCCCCTCCCTCTCTCCCATCTACTCCTCTCCCGCAGCTGCTTAGGCGAAGCCCTGCAGGAATTTCTCCACCACATCCACCACCACACCGTCGTGCTGCTGGAGATCTCATCTACCTCTCCACCTCACCTTGCTGGATCAAGAAGGAGGAGACGTCATCGAGCCGTACGTGTGCACATCTCGGAGGTGCCGCTCATTGCGGTGCTTGATCGGATTGGAACACGAGAAGATCCCTCTCGCGGCTGGGAGGTATAACCTAGCTGCGGGAGGCTGCGGGCTTCATCGACAACGGTCAAATTCTCCGCTGCGTTGACGTGTTCGTCGAGGGTATGTAAATATGATCTGTCTCTCGTTGCAAGCTTCTTCTAGATTGGATCTTGGTTTTCTAGATTGGATCTAGGTTTTCGTTTGCATCTCGTAGGAAAATTTTTGTTTTCTATGCTACGAATCCCTTCAATGCTGTGCCGCCTCCACCCCATGGCAGAATCGGTGCCTAACTCCTACAGCACCGCTGCGCCGGCCATGTGCTCCTCCTCCAAGCCATTAACACACCTAGTTCCTCCGTCTCCATTCTTTCCATTTCCTCCTGAGCTCAACAACTCTTCCTCCTCTCACGCACTTCTCCTTCCCTAATGCTGAGCGCCCCCATCTAGGACCTGAGCTGTTTCAGAACCTCACCCAAGCAACCCCAATCCAGCTCAAGCTCTCCCTCCGATCTTCCCCTATCTGAGCTCCATTTCCCTTGGCTACTCCCTCGTCCCTAACCGAGCCACCCACCTTCCCCAAGACCGGCGCCGAGGCCACATCTCACCTCACGGGTCCGATCTCCAGCGGCCGATTAAACCACTCCTCTCCCTCCCTTCTGCTCCTCTCCTCAGCATCCCCATCAGCCATACTTCTCCGAGCTCCCTACTCCCAACTCCTCCACATCAAACCGCTTCTAGCCATTAACTGCGGGACAAGCACCGCATTGAACCCGCCGTGGCACCGAACCCCCAGGCCCCTGCCGGAACCCCATCGTTGCACCCCGTGCCCTCTCCACTTCTTGTCCAATTTTCCTCTCCTCCCTACGAAATGCCCAGTAACTCGAGCTCCCCTGGACATCAGGCCAAATTCCTTCTCCCCACCCCATACTATTTTTTTCCCGTGAGCTGCCCTCAAGCCTGAGCCACTCGGCTCCAGTGCCTTCTCCTCTCCCCTTTCTCCATTTCTTGCAGCTATGTCCCGAGGCTGAAGCCCCTCTCCTTCCCTCGGAATCGCAACACCGTGGGTGCATCCTTTTCGAGCTGCTGAGCCACCATCGGGGGGAGGGGGGAATTCGTCCACGCATCGGCACGGCTTCGCAACTTCGTCGTTGTCACTCCGGTGGTCGACCACCGCCGGCTCGTTTAGACTCTCGCCACTGGTTAAAGCTCCGGGAGCCCTGCTGCCACTGCCGCCAGTAAGTTGCCGCCGTGCCTATTGTGTTAGCGGCGCTGTCACCAAGACAGCTTGAGCTGACAACACAAGAATCACCGAAGAGGTCTCCCAAGGTGGCATCGCCGAAACATGGCAAGGGAAAGGACTTAATAAAGGTAGCTGCTAGCCGAGAAATGACCATCGAAGAAATACAGGCAATATATGAAGCTGGAGGGAGTCTCCCTAGCGCTCCGGCTGTCCCAACATACAAGGCCGGGAAGTCGATGGTCAAGAATCACAGAAAGATGATGTCTGAACTTGGCTGGGCTTGCGCTACATTGCACAACCGTTACTTGGCCAATTTTAAGAAACCCAAGCATTAGCGGAGCGATAGCATCATTAGCAGGTTCGGACGTGAGCACTTCCTCCATGATAAGGGTCGACTGTTCGTCGTGACTTGGGAGGACTTGTTCCTTATGTACAACCTAAGCACTTTGGACGCGGGCCTTGTGAGATGCTTCACACTGTAAGTGCTTGCAATCATGCTCCATTTAATTTACTATAATACCTACACGTGTCACAAATACGAAACTCTTCCCTCTGTGTATATGTAGGTTTGCTTATATCAAGGCGAGAGAAGCAAATGAACCGATAAGATTCGTCGACCCGCACCTTGCCTCCAAGCAATCCATGGAGTATGCTAAAAGGGTTGTCGAGGATTATCTCGTCGATATCATGGAGGCCAGCCAGCATAAGAACTTTATCCTCTATCCCTTCAACAAAAGGTAAAAGCTATAAACTTGTTAATGTCTCCAACTTGTTCATTTCGCACCTTCGGCGCATCATCAACTAACTTGGGATTAATGACCATTTAGCTCCCATTGGATCCTTATTGTTATCATACTCTCTATCAAGAAGGTGTATTATATGGATTCATACCTCGAAAACATAACCGACTTCGAGAGGGTCAGCAAAGTGATCGATAGGTAAACAAATTACCTCATGAAATTCGATGGTAATAGGTCATTGGTATAATTACGGCTTTTCTTCCACGATTCAGAGCGTACCAAATATTTTTTAATCGCGTGGAGAAAAAGGATGATGCGGGGGCCCCTCATAAGTTGTACCACCACTTCTCCATTCTGGTATGCATCCTGTCGCACACTTTTAGACTCGCTGGTATCAATTCTATAGAACTACATATCGAGGGAATGTATATCTTTGCAGTGCCATCAGCAACCCAATTTTAGCAATTTGTGTGGCTTCTACATTAGCCATCACATGAACCTTCTCATGTCTCGAGCTTCCGCTCACAAATTCTCAGTTACCGAGGTATGCTAATTATCATTTCGATTTTTTTATTCATCTTCTATCTAGCATCAATATGATCTTCATATTGACAGGTTGGTACTGTTGCATGGACAGAATTACCGAAGATAGATCTAGCCAGGATTTGAGAAGACTTGGCATGTTTCCTTCTTGATACGTCATTTGATCCAAAAGGCGAGTTCTACTACGACAGATCCGAGGACTAAGACAATTGTTTTGAATCAAATGATCGATGTTTAGTTGTCACTTGCATTTCAATCTGTTGCAAATTCCTCAAGACATGTGATGGATGTTGTGGTGTAAATATTGAATTTCTATATACTTTCATTTGTGTTTAGTTGTCAATTGAAATATGATGTCAATATGAATCTCTATTCTGAATTCAAATTGGATGTGAAATGTGTTCTGGGGATTATGGAAATCTGGGAATATAAATTGCTTTTTTTGTTTCAGGGCAGGCAGAAACTCAGATTCTGCCTGCCCTGTACCAACGAATATCCCAGCCGGTTGTTTCCCTGGAACCGGCTGAGATGAGCCTTCATCGTTGCCTATTGAGCAAGGGAAACCAACTGAGATATTATATTGTCTCGGTCGGTTGTTCGTTCGGAAACCGACTGGGATAGTATAATATCTCAGTCAGTTTTTTGTTCTAACCGGCTGAGAAGTTGTTATCTCAGTCGATTTTATAACCGACTGAGATAATTTATATTATTAGCACCCTTTCTTTACAGCCGGAAGGTAAACCGGCTGAGATAGCAATTTTGGACCGACTGTAATTGTGTGTTCTGTAGTAGTGTATATATCCCTGGCGGTTATTTGGCTGAACCGTGTGGGATATTGGATTGTCCTAAACGGTTGGTGAACTGGTTGGGATTAACCAGCCATGAATCGGAGTCGGTTGTGTAAACCACATAGGATGACATTTATGAACCGGCTGGGATTAACCATCCTGTAGTAGTATCTATTGATCTGTGCCTCTACGACAAGAAGCTAGCAGTGCTAGTGTCCATGCATTTCATGGACAACACCCCACAAGACTAGACATGAGATTCATTGCAACATTGCCTTCGAACACAAGCGGCGAAACGACATAGGGGACAACATAATGCAATGCAAGATGAGATCGAATTAATGATGGCACATCAGCTGTGTCTGTAGATGTTATCTTTACTCTTATAAAGATGTCAATTGGTGTTGGTGGTCCATCCACCTTCGGGCAGACCACCATTTAGACCTGACAGAAATGGTTAAGATGAAGATGGCTATGAATGATCTAATGTAGCATAAACGATAGTATAATCTTAATCTTTTTAAATATATAGTATATTTTTAATCTGTAGCAATGCTCGGGCATTATGCTAGTATATGACTAAAGCTAAAGTGGAGTTAAAATGAAAGAGTAGAGAGAAGAAAGCTATGTCTCATACAAGATACAACTTTAGACATTAACTTCAACAGAAGAAAAATGAGTGAGAAGAGAAAATTGAGTTTGCTTATCAATTACTGGGTCTATCTATAGATACAACTATCGTGAGAGTTGTATATTTCGTATTAGCTAGATGATATTAAAGATATGCATATAATAAACAATAAAAATTATTGGAAGTGTTCTGAATGGATAGTTATTTTAAAACATAGACTCTTGGGTCATGGACAGTTATAGTGAGATCGTTGTGAGTAGCTGTTTCGGCCGAAGGCATGGCGAATACTTCATTTTTGTGCTTCAGCCCAACAGTAAATGTTTGTGCCGATCCAGCAACATCTGTTCGCACGTTCATGGAGTTCGTGGGAATAAGTCCGCGTATATAATTTCGCCCACGGACAAACAAGGTTTGGCCCATTGGCGGAGATGGTATATGGAATTTAGAACAACGTCCAATTAAGAGAGGAGATTTTGCCCAACATATTATTGATTCAAGGACTTGTGATGAATAATTATAGCAGGTTGTTACCAGGCATATACGCCACATATATACAGAATATAGCATCCATCCATCAGAACTCTGCAGGTCCAGCAAACGTCCTGAGTAGCCTGGCCGCCTCCATACTAGTCGAAGTCGTGACATGATCGCCCTCCTTGATCTTCGCTGTGTCGTCCGGGAAGCAGTGCGCGGGCGCCTGCCACTGGGAGTCGTCGTCCAGCACCACACCGACCTCGAGGCTCATCACGAACTGTTGTATCCCTGTCACTGCAAATGCAAAGCAAAGTTGCAATGAGACATGATTTTTCCGCCCAGGGGTAGCTACCCGCACAGATTTTACTCAAGTTTCAGATTTCAAGGTTGCAATCTCAAGCAAATTTAAGACTAGTTTCATGGATTTTCATTTTTGTTTGAAAAGTATAATAAGTTTCATGTAATTTTTAGATTTTAATAATCAAAGCAGGTTTTAAACAAGCTTCATGTAGGTTTTTACATGTTTCAAGTGGGTTTCGAGTCAATGAGGCCCAGAAAGGTTCAGAAAATTTCAGAAAGTTTTAACCCTATTTCGAGGAAGTGTGAGAACTGTTCATCCTTATTTCATCTCAAATTGGATGTCTGGAAAAATGTGGGTAGCTGCCCTTCGGAAGCCAACTATTTTGGTTTGTATTTCTTCGTGACATGGACATGGACCTGACATGAGCGAGGTGTCTAATCCATCCCTACGGTTGTCCTAGCTTTGCCAACCGGTTCACATGAAGAGTTTATATAGTGGGAAAATTAGGTCGGTAGCGTCCTAAGCATCCAAAATTTTGTTGGTAGCATGATTACCATCTTCTATTATACTGTAATTTCTAAACGCCCGACATCATGTTGGATGACATGACTAGTTAATTAGGTCGTACCGGGGCCCAAACTAGACCAAAGAGTCTAGATAATGTGATGAGATAACTTTTTTAACCCAATGGGTCTTGTTACACTGTCTGCCTTCAACTTCATATCCAGGGCCGGAGCTATGCATAGCATAGCCCCAACCTTCTCAATTTTTTGCAATCTATTGTAGATACTCTACGTAGGAAGTGCTTAAGCAAGAAATTAGCCCCTTCTTTCCTATGCAATATATCCTCCTTTCAGTGATGGCCCCCTCTCAAATATGCCCAAGCTCCGCCACTGTTTATATCAATTAGTTCTTGCAATAGTACCATTGGGGGGCGCAGAGAATAAAAATAATGTTAAAACACATATACCAGAATAGAATAGAATACATGTACAAAAAAGAGAATAGGAGAACTAGTGCAACGGAAGTCGAGGTGGATGTTTTCCCCATAGAATTCGTACTGAATCATATGGAAGGAACAGTTTTTCCTATGGTTATAGATTGCAAACATTTCGTGCTTGTTTGTGTTGTTCACCTCTACCGTACGCGACCTAGTGAAAGAAAGATGGTTGGAGTGAATGTTGTTCCCTGTAAGATTCCTATGGAATCATAGAGGAAAAATATTTCCCATGGTTATATATGGATAGATTCCTGGATTTCAAATGTTTGTATTGTTCAACCCCTACCTTCAGTTAATTGATTCAAGGCAGAGGATGCGAGTCCAATTCCATGGGTCTCCAAGTAGGGCAGGTAACTTAACTCAGCAGGTGAAAAATGCTAAATCTAAACATAACCTAAGTTTTTGGGGGGGACAGATAATGGTATACCAACAGCAGTGAAGATTGTCCGTGCGTACGTACCATCAATGAAGTTCCACCGAACCGGGAGGCGCGTGAGCACGTCCTCGTAGTAGACGATGAACCCGGCCTTGCCCCAGACGTGGCAGTCGATCCCGCCGGTGCGCTCGCGGCCGAGGTAGACGGCGCCGCCGTCGGCGAGCCACCCGGGGCGGAGCACCCCCACGGGGAACCGCTCCGTGCGGCAGGTGGACGAGTCGAAGTAGAAAGTGGTGCCGTTGTCCCACTCGACGTCGTAGAGTGGGTCGGCAGAGAGCTGGTGCCGGACCAGGTTCAGGTTGCGCCGCCGCGGCCAGTCGTAGTACAGGTCCGTCAGCCGCAGCGGCGGGCCCGTCGACGCCGTCGAGACATTGGTCAGGTTCGTGAACAGCACCGCGTGGAACTGCTCTGGCCACCGCGTCGGCGCCGGGCCGACGGTCGTGTCCGTCGCCGCCGACGCCGCTGTGGCCGCGGCGAGCAGGAGCAGGAGCGCTGGCCATGCCATGTCGCTGGCCTTATCTTTGCACAACTGCACCTGCAGCCTGCTGATGGGTGAGTGATGACCAGTGACCACAAGCAAAGGTCTCTTGAGTCAATTTGAGCCGCACAAGCTGCTTTGAGATTTCTGTGGTTTACACGTGACTGAGACCTGTACGGAAACTGATGTTGGTACAAACTCACCTGTACTTAGTGTAAGTGAACCACTCATTGTACTACACAGTTGATCTTCTTATTATTTTTTATTTTCTTTTTTAAAGAATCAGCAGGAGAACTGCTATTTTCACTGAGGAGCAGAGGAGTTGCAGACTAAAAGCAAGTAATCAAAAAGAACGAAGGCAAAAAACAAACAAGGTTTCCATGGGTTTAGGTTACATCCTGCAGCAAGTCAAGCAGAGCTAGTTTTGACAGGCGGCAAAGCAAGATGTGTTGCGCCGGCGAGGCTCCAGTCATATGCTGGTTAGGGAACTACACAGTTGGTCAGAAACTCAGAATTTACGAGCACACTGCAGCACACGGTTAGGCGATGTTTGGTTGGATTTTTTAGGGGCTTTTCACTAAAAAAAACTGTAGTCTAACCAAATGGTCAGCTTTTCAGTAGCTTTTATCAATGGTAGTTGTGGATTTTGTAATACAAATTCAGCTATTTGGAAAAACTGCCTTCTGCTAGCTTTTAACAGTGTGCTGAAACTTTTGTGCTTATTTTCTAAAATATTGTAGATGGTTTAAATCAACCAAAAGGCATATGTTCACTTTTCCACAGCTATAACAGTTTTTCCAGACAGTTAGCCAACAGTAGCTTTGTCAACAGTCACAGCCCAACCAAACAGGCCTTTAGACAGGTACTGCAATAAAACGCAATAATGTTGTTACTGTTGCACGCATGGATGCTATGGAGCATAACAATCTCAAGTACATCAAAATTATCCAACAAGGAGACGAAGCAGAACTACAACCCCAAAAGATATACCATTAGCATGGCTATCATATCAAGCAATGCAGCCTGACCTTGTAACAAACTAAACTAGCAGGATCAAGCAGCTAAAGCTCCAAGCTCTGAGAACTGCAGCAAGCAGGACAAGATCTCTGAAATGCAGACAAATCTACATAGAGAAATTGGCGAGCAGTTTCCCCACTCATACATATGTGCTCACCATCTATCTAGACCGTTGAAGAGTTCCAAGATTCGTGTTGAATGCTCTAAGAGAACATTTTGCATTTTAGTCTTTCAACTGTAAGGATAATACACTTTCAGACCGGGTAAAAATATATCATATCTGATGCGGAGCATCCCATGGATAGCACGTCATCAAGCTATTCAACTTCAAGTGACACGTGTATGGATCCATATGTTGTCAAGATATGGTATGAAAAGGTAAATCTTCTCTTTTACACATGCCCATCTAATCCTACCTTAAATGGTATGCTACCTAATGCGTTAACTCTATGCTTGCCAAGGTATGAAGGACCGACCAAGGTGGGAGGCAAAGGAACTAAGAGACAGACTCAGAACACCAAGCTCAAGGTGGAGAGTAAACGGAGCAAGAGAGAGGAGCCAAGTACCAAGCCCAACCACGCCCGGACTGCTGCCTCAGACCCTCCGGACGTGCATTGAAGATGAAGCCTCGGACTGTATCTCTTAAGTGGAGGGTTAAACTATAAATACCGTACCCTCCTACTAATTAGGGTTTTCAGACTTGTTGTTTAGACTAAAGTTGAGCTTAACTCCTAATCTAGGGTTCATCCCTCTAGATTAAAATTTCCACCTTAGGTCTTGCTTTCTCTTATGGATTGTAAGGATCGGCGCGTGTCTCCGAGTGGTAATCGTGGCATTCAATCAAGAAGATTGTTGACTTGGTTTCCTAGTTCCCAAAGGCTTTCTTATTGGAGTTTGTTGTTGGGGTGGGATTTCTATTTAGGCTTTTCTAGTTATCAATCCAATCCGTGAAGATCGGGAGCCACCATATCGACTTGGTATCAGAGCTCAAGGTTTCCACGGTTTGGATTTGTATCCCCTTCTTTCCCTACCCCCAATTGCTAGTTTTGTTTTGTTTTTTCTTGCCTACAAAAGAGCCCGATTTGAAATCTAGATGCAATTCGGAGTTTTGAGTGAGTTTTGGTTGGTTTTGATCCATTAGATCTTTACTATACTTGTTGATCTAACCTCTCTTTGCGTTGCTTTGGCCAATTTTGTTGTTTGCCCTCTGATTTGGTGGATTTTGGTCCGCCCGCGTCTCAGATCTGCTTCTCTATTCACCGGTCGGACAGTCCGGATTTCACCTGGACAGTCCGGGCGGCCGGACCCTACGGATTCAACCCAGACAGTCTAGATTTAGCAAAAACTGGACGCAGCAGCTTTATCGCTTGGGGCATAACTTACATATCCGGTGTCCGTTTTCGATGACCTTGGTTTCGTTTCGAAGCTAACAACGAGCTTTAGGCTATCATCATTGGCACCAACCTCCACAAGCAAGGTAAAATCTCTAAAAAGACCCTTCTTTCTTACAACTTCTTTGTGAGCCAATCTTTCCTTTTGTGAAAACTTTGATCCTATTAAGACTAGCTCATTGATGATTGCTAGAGTCTTGTACACTTGTGCTACTTAGAACATCTTTCCCAAGCAATCAAAAAAAGTTAGTCTTATAAGATCTTGTGATAAAGAAAAAGAGGAAGAAGAATCACAAAAAAAAAGAGAAAGAAACATGCAAATGCCAATGAACCTTTTGTAGGGAAAACGCAAGCTTGAAAGGCAATCCAAATGAGGAGAGTAGTCAAGTGTACTAATCCTTTGCCCTACAAATTTACAATCAAGCTAGCGTCTTTCCTAGTATTTGTGCAACATGAGCTTCTAGTCTTCGCTAGGAACATTCTTGTATTAGCTCATTTCTTGGTTGCACAAATTCCAATATCTTTGTGTGTGAGTTGTCTTGTGCTCAAGACCCGGAGGAGTACCTTGAATGGGAATGGTGGATGGAGAAATTATTCATGCTTCAACGAGTATCCCCAATTGAAGATGTCAAACGACCCACGATGGACTTCAACGAGTACGCTTCAAGATGGTGGCATCTACTTTCCATGAAGGAACTCATCACAGAATGAGCAAGCTTGAAGACGCTTATGAGAGATGAGTTCGTGCCACCCAAGTACTCAAGGGAGCTACTTCGCCAAGTGGAGAGCATCAAGCAAAGGAACCAACCGGTCCAAGTCTACTTCAATGAAATGAAGCGTGCAATGTGATGAGCCGGTGGTTTTAGTACAAGAATAGAGATGAAGTACTTTGAGGATGGATTGAACTTTGATATTATTTCATCACTTCCTCTCAAGAACTTCAAGAGCTTGCTAGACCTTTTGGAGGGTGCTCTCGAGGCGGAGAAGAGCATCAAGGCGATGGCAAACAAGTCTCTTGAGAAGCGACCTATGGATCGAGGTGATAAAGGAGACAAAGAATGGGCTGAAGCCACTCAAAAAGCAAAGTCAGAGTAGCGCAGCGAAGCCACTCATGGTCCAACCTATAGAGGCAAGTATAAAAATGGTCGAACATGGGATTTTCCCTTCGACCAAGGTGGCGAGCAGCGTTATCCAAGATGGTGCTTGCACCTTTAGAGGCGAGGCGAATGAGTACATGATCAAGCATGGGATTTTACCTTCGATCAAGGAGGCGTGTGGGGATGAATGTATCAAGGATACCCCCACAATATCCACTTGCATTTGAAGAGATGCCAATGATCCTATGTGGGGATGAGAGCCACATAGCCATCTTGAGTGAGAGTGGTAAAAAGCAAGAGTTGTGTGACTCCACCAAACGTGAGATTGAGTGCATCCCCAATGAGAGTGAGAGAGAAGCACCACAAGACTTGAGAGAGGTAGTCAATAGGTCAAGTGAGGTCATTTCTAAAGCTAACGACTTACCCTCTCCTTTAGTATTACTCACTTGGTGCAGGATTTGGAGGCCCAACCGGCACCCTTTCTCAACAAGCCAACTCTACCATTGGAGGTAAAGGAGCTCCCCACGATGGGAGATGGAGAAATTGCCACCCTGTGGTTATGTCAAGATGAGGAATGTTGCCCCAAGGAGGCAGAATCACCGCTCACACCTACTTCAATTTAGAAGGACATCAAATGTAATAATATAGGTGTTGTGATGGTCTCACCAGAGCATGTACAAAATGTTGATTGCTTGCATGACGTGCATGAACCTATTGTTTCTTCTCATGCTAATTGATTCTTCCATGTGACAAATTGCTTGCAAATCATGTTGATCATGTGGAATTAGTTAGACATAATGAAGTGCTTAGTAGG
Source organism: Stipa capillata (assembly GCA_019208055.1). Taxonomy (NCBI): domain Eukaryota; kingdom Viridiplantae; phylum Streptophyta; class Magnoliopsida; order Poales; family Poaceae; genus Stipa; species Stipa capillata. The sequence goes on along the minus strand of JAGXJF010002633.1, from coordinate 480 downwards.
ATATGTTTTGATCAATCCATATGTCATGTCATGCTTGATAATCCCATTACTTTGTCTAGTGCTATGGATAAGATTTTCGAAATCACATCTTTGAAATCTTTTAATAGTACCTATACTTACCATTACAAGTTCCATTTGATTGGTGAATATGCCCTAGATGAGAAATTTATAGCTTGTGGCATGAATATCACTTGCAATGAAATTGTCATATTGAAGTTGCATATTTTGGGCAATCCGTCTTATATACCATACCACGAACACTTTGCCATGCATGATGATGATAATGCCACATGCGTTGCAAGATTCCATAAGATCTCTTGCAACTATGTAATATCTTAAATGTGCCATGTAATGAACATCATCAGATTGCTCCTTTAACTGCAACAAACATGTTGACCACCTTTTCTTTCCATAGATTTGTTTGCAACAATGATCTAATGCTTGAAAATATGGAGTATTGTCACACCCTATGCGGCGATA